>CM032446.1:158467384-158725858 GCA_019049505.1 Pachyrhynchus sulphureomaculatus
TTTTGTTGAATCGGAAATTGCTTAATACAATATTTTCGATTCACATATTCCTGACATTTTGGTGAATTATAATAATTATTTTTTCAGCGAATATTGGAGAGATCGATTATGACTATGACTTTTGCCAGTTTTTGACAGGATCGGATAGTGTATTATTAAATTATTTAAAATTTTCACTTATAATATTGTAAATTTCAGTATTTTATTTGATATTCTGGAAAATAAACGCAAATTTTCTTCAAGAATAAGGTTAAAAAAATTTAAAAAACTTGGAAATATAAATTCACATAACTTTATACAGTAGAACCCCGGTTATCCGAGGTAACGTGGGGGGCACCATCCTCGGATAACTGAAAACTCGGATAATCCGGATTTGTTTTTTATTCATTCAAAAAATAAACACCAATACTTTAAACCGATGTATTACCGTTTTTAACATATAAATAGGTTCATACATTATAAAATAGTGAAATAGGTATTTATGCGCTTCTGTGTCATATTGCATCTTCTTCTTCTCGCTACAATGTTTCTTCATCTGTTAAGAAGAAGCAAATCCGCTGGGGTTGCCTCTGGTTGTTGTTCGATATACCTTAAAACTTTTTCCAGAGAAGCAAAACCTTCTTGATGAGAGATCTTAGTGGGAGACTGTTCATCCACCGTTGCTTCATCATCGTCATCTAATTTTTCGGTTTCCTGAAAAGCATTCGTTATTTCTTCAATACTCATTTCTTCTTCTAAATCATCTGTTGTAATCCATTCAACAACATCTTCTCTTGTCACATTTTCGCAACCTTTTAATTTTTGCATTAATTCAAATAAACTTTTTTCTTTTTCTTCTATCTCGCTGTCACAACAGGACATTTCTCCATGGCCTCTCAATTTCAAAGCTAATTCATTTAATGGAGTATCATCTTCACTGTCATTATAGTCCTCAAAATCAAAAACTTTTGACCAAGATTTTTGAATAGTGGTCGTACGCACAAAATCCCAAGCTTGACTTACCCAGTAAATAACATTTTTCAATGTAACCTTTCTCATCCCATTGATAATATCCTCCTTTTCTATGTATTTTAACAGATGTTCAAGATATAAACGCCTATAATTTTTTTTAATGTTTTCGAGGATGCCTTGATCCATTGGTTGCATTAAGCTGGTTACATTTGGTGGAAAAAATTTTACAATTTCGCCCACATGAAGTCCATCACCAGGGTGAGAGGGGGCATTATCTATTAACAAAATTGCTTTAATAGGAAGACGGTTTCGGTTCAAAAATTTAGTCACAGATGGCACGAACTCTTCTTCAAACCAATTAGTAAATAAGGTTGCATCCATCCATGCGCTCTTCTGACTTTTGTAATAGACTGATAGGGCTTTGGGTGAGATGTCTTTTAAAGCTCTTGGACGTGCAGACTTGCCAATCACCATCAGTGGGATTTTGTGCTTGCCGTATGCATTGGAACATACCATTATAGTTAATCTTTCCTTACTTCGTTTGTGCCCAGGAGCTGATTTTTCCTGTCGAGATGCCAATGTTTTTGATGGAAGCATTTTATAATTCACACCAGTTTAGTCACAGTTGTAAATTGGATCACATGAGTATCCACAATCTTCGATTTGCTTTTAAAGTTCTGCTTTAACTTCTTAATTGATGACACATCAGCAGAAAGTTTTTCATCACATACAGTCAGTTGTCGTACACCGTACCGTTTTTTCCAGCGGTCAAGCTATCCAGAACTGGCGGTGAACTGATCTATCTCTGAGAATTGCCTACTAATCATTATCTCTTTCTGTTGTAAAATTGGACCTGACAGAGGCACACCTTTTGATCTCTGTTGGTTAAACCACATGAATAAAGCTTCGTTAACCTTTTTATAGTCGCCGGTTTTCATTGATTTTCTTCCTGAGGACGAGAAGGCTTAATTTATACACCACTCTTCTATTTTTGTGCGGTTTCTTTTCCAATCTCCAACTGTTACCTCACCTACTCCATAATCTCGTGCAACAACTTTAATTGTCTCTCCTGCTTCAATTCTTCTGATGGCTTTTAATTTTTCTTCAATAGGAACGACGATTCTTTTACGCTTGTTTTGCCCCATTATAATACGACAAACAAAAATTCAAATAAAGCAGTTCGTATTAATTACACTTACCTACCAGAACTCCAACCAAATAAATTATGTTAGTATACTCGTTCTTCTCCGTAGTAAACGCTATAACGCACTGCATTCACGCAAATTTACATGCTGAAAGAGTCCAAAAACATAAATAGGGGAACCCCTCACACGGGTCAGGGAGATTTCCCGAAGGCCCCGACGATTTTAAATGGAAATATGTACATACATATTTTAGCTCGGTTAATCCGGTGCTCGAATAATCGTGACTCGGTTAATCGGGGTTTTACTGTATTTCTAAAGTAATAGTTGTTGAATTTTTACAGAGAGAAAATGTCTCCCAATGAAAGTAAAGATCAATAACTTTTATTTGTATCTGTTTCGACAATCCAGGCATTCCTTTACGCCAGCATCGTTTCAATTGTTAGTGTGCCATTAATTTATTGTTGGTTTTATAATGCATATTAAGTCAATAAAGAGACCATACAAAAATGGTCTTGTCATAAATATGGTAATGATTAAATTGGTAAAGATGATTAAGATATATAATTAATATATAATAAAATATATCAAGCTCAACTATTTTCAAAGATAAATATCTCTAGAAAAATAAATTATTAATTAATCGATTACACAATTAAGTAATGAAGAAGTACGCGTGGCCAAGACATTTTTTGTTTTAAATAAATTACTCTATTTCTAATTTTTTGAATTCTACGGAAATTCTAGACATTCCATACATCAACTATCAGTAGTTTTAGAGAAAGTGGCCTTTAAAAATCGGCAAAATTTTTACTATTATTTCATTTATATAACTTTTTAAAAAATACAATTTCTTGTTTTAGGTCAAATGTGCTATCTAAAGTAGTAGATAAAATTATTTGAAAAGAAATTTTCAAATTTTACAATTTTAAGTTGCTCGAATTCTAAAGTTTGAATAACTTACAGCAAAATTGTTCAATTTAGAAAGTCGACAATGTTACTATCTAGGTAGTTTTTATTCGTCTAACTAAAAAATTTTAAAAAATTTTGAAGAAATCATCCATCAAAAGATTCTTTAACTAAAAAATTTTAAAAAATTTTTATAAATCATAAGAAATCAGTTAATAAAACTGTTGGTATTAAATCTTATTATTTTTAATTTTGGCCCTTTTTTAAAATATTAACTCTCTGCCGACATTACAGCTAATTTTGAGCTGGTCCTATCAGTTGGCAAAATACTATCTATAATGAGTGGTGAAATACCATATTTTCTGCTGTTTTCAATTGTCGCCTACAGGTCATTCGACAATGGTTAGTGGAGCACACAATTTAAGCTTTTATTTCTAAGAAGTACTGTGGTTTGAACATAAATAGGCATTATATAGTTAGTACCCTTAACGCAATGAATCTTAAATTTTGAAAAAATCGCAGTGAACTTTGGAAATGTATCGTATGAATTTTAAAAAATAAAATCCACTGTAAATACATTGAATTTACATAGCACAAGTTTTTTTTGTGGATAGTGTAAATTGACGGTTTCGAGTTCTAAATCCAAATGATCAAAATTAGGAATTGTCACACTATCCCACTGTAATGCAAAGTCACGCTAGTAACTGGTCTAAAGAATTAGTTTCCCTTACAGACATTAATTTAAAATAGGCATCCTTATTAATACTTTAAAGCTTGAAAAAGGGGAATATTCTTACTAATTGAAAATATTTGCTTTAGCTCTTGTTCCGGTCTATTAAAGCACAATTATTTTATGCAGAAATGAACAAAGACGCACTGAAAATACAAAACAACTAATGAAACAAAGAATAGCGTTAAAAAATAGATAGGCACCAAGAACTGAATAATCTAAAGCAGTAAGAAAAAATGCCAGAAAATTAAATGCGGAGAGAATAAATGAAGAAATTGGGAAGAACTAAGGCCTTAAGGTGTCACGAAGAAAACTCACCACCGGAAAACACAATATTTCTAAACTGAAAAAAAAGTTGAAGTAACCACTAATATACAGGAGATCGTAGGAATTGTGAAAGACTTTTATAGAGAGCTCTACCAAAAGCTAAATGGAGAAGAAGGGATATCCATTCCAAAGGTTGAAATAGAAGATATAACTCACAGTCAAGTAGAAAAACGGTGACCGAGATGAAGAATAACAGAGCGCCCGGAGAAAATGAGATAGTTATAGAAGAGGTAAAATATGGTGGGCAGATAGTTATCAGAGCCTTATGCAAGTTGTTTAACGAATGTCTTGATCGAGATGTAACGTCCTCTAAATGAAACAACATTATATGTTAATAGTCCTATCGCATAAAGAAAGGTAGCATTGAAAAACTTACTAATTATAGACCTATCAGTCTGCTATCCCATCTTTATAAATTATTTATGAAATTTATTGCTAAACGCTTGACACCAAAATTAGATTTTTATCAACTGAAGGAAGGTTTTCGGGCTTGGTATGGAACAAATGACTACAGACCTTCAAGATGCAGAAGCATCAACAGAGTGTAGAATGGAGTGTAGATATATTGCACGGATAAAAAATATATACGACAAGGCAACATCGTGTGTAAGACTACATAAAACGACAGAAAAATTTCGCATAAAACAAGATGTGCGTCAAGGAGACACTTTATCCTCAAAGCTGTTCACTACTCTACTTCATGTAAAAGAATTAACTGGGAAGAGTTAAGTCTAAATATAGATGGAGAGAGATTAAATCATTTGAGATTTGCAGATGATAAGCCATGGTAACAGATCGCATTGACCAGGTCTCCTTGATGTTAGAAAGTTTTTATATTGCATCAAGAGAAGTCGGACTAAAAATAAATTTCATAATAACGCAACTTATGATAAATCTCGTACCGAATGACAATATATTAGTCGCAGACAAACCTGTCGAACAAATCACATCATACAAATATTTGGGTCATAAAATCTAAATCGGTAAAGACAAATAGACCTGTGAGCTTCTAAGAAGAATAGATTTAGGATGAGAAACTTATATACTCAACTGACAAGTTGAAGTATATTTTTAAATCTAATGCTCTCATCAGCATAAAGCGAAAAGTATATAGTCAGTGTATATTGCCTGTCATAAAGTATATTTTTAATTTATCAATTAAACAGGGTGTTTATCCGAAACGATGGAAAGAAGGTAGATTATGTCCTATTTTTAAGAATGGAGACAGGGGAAATGTTGAAAATTACAGGGGTGCCGTTCTACTTTGTAACTTCTCAAAGGTCTTTGAATCAGTCTTATATGCATGCATCCAAATTAAAAATCAAATTTCTCCTTATCAGCACGGATTTGTTAGTAAGAGATCTACGGTAACAAATCTAACTGTTATGACACAGTTTATTTCGGAAATATTAGATGATGGTGGGCAGGTTGATGTTATTTATACAGATTTCTCGAAGGCCTTTGATAGGATCGACCATCATGTTCTCATCAATAAGTTGTCTTTCTTTGGTTTCACTGATGGTGCGAGGGCTCTTATAAGTTCTTACTTGTTTAATCGAACTCAGTTTGTAGCCTACAATGAATTCAAAGCAGAAAGATTTGTGGCTACCTCAGGCGTTCCACAAGGTTCAAATTTGGGACCCTTGCTCTTCATTATGTTCGTAAATGACCTTTGCGAGGATTTAAAATGTAACAGACTAATTTATGCTGATGATCTAAAAATCTTTATGCCAATAGAAAAAACTGAGGATTGCTCCTATCTACAAAGCCAGTTGAATTTCGTACATTCTTGGTGTTGTGACAACAAACAACATCTAAATGCTCAAAAATGCGAAGTTATAACATATACTAGGAGGGTAGTATCAATAGAGTTTCAATCTTTTTTTTTTTTTTTTATGGGTCTAGCACACGTGCTGTAGGGAAGTCCCTAAAGCTCTCCAGGAGCGGCACGAGTGCGAAAAAGCGGCACGAGTACAATATAGAACTCAAGACCATAATTTAAGTAGGTGTAGGACAGCTAAGGATTTGGGAGTTGTTTTTGATGCAAAACTAACATTTGCTCAGCATATAGCATTGAAAGTTTCTGAAGCAAAGTCTTACGGGTTCATCATTAGGAATTGTAGGGGTTTCACTAATATTGCATCACTGAAGGTTTTGTAATTCTGCTTTGTTCGCTCGAAACTAGAATATGCAAGTATCGTCTGGAGTCCAATGTACGAGGTGCATAGAGTTTCACTTAACAAAGTGCAGAGGAGATTTCTGAAATTTCTGTGTTGTTTAAGATTAATGGAATGTATCCTGAACGGGGAATCAGCAGCGATTATTTGTGTGAACAGACAAATATTCTTAGCCTGGGAATCAGGAGAGTTTTCCTATATAGAGTATTGCACAATATGATTGATTGCAGGGATATACTGTCTTGTATTAACATCAATGTGCCACGGATACACTCACGAACAAATATGTTTTTAGATGTAACAGACCTAATACTACTTTGTTATTGAATTCACTTATTCATGTAATGTGTACTAATTTTAATCATATTTGTAATGTTTGTGACATATACTGTTGTACTAAGAAGCAATTACTACAGACTGTCATTGAATATGTAAATGTCTAAATATTTACTCTATTAATGGGAAACTGTTGGGTAATATAGCTATTATTATTATTACAAAAAAGTTCTTCTTTCTCACATTTGGTCAATGTGGTTCCATGTTTGGCTGACGGGCCAAAGCCAAGTCAGCACAAACGCTATTACCATTATGTATTAAGGAATGACCTGACAATGTTTTCAAAATCACTGACTTCTGAATGTTTCTGTGTATGTTCGTGTTGAGTCCTAATTGTACTAAGTGTAGTGTGAATGTTATTGGTGTAAGGCCTGTGGCTGATATAATGAGGGGGACAATGATGACTTTTTCTTGTTTCCATAGCATTTTTATTTCCGTTGCAAGGTCTGTGTATTTGGAAATTTTTTTTCTGTGTATTTCGTTTGGACGTTTGTGTCGTTGGGGACCGCTATGTCAATTAGATAGGTGACTTCTTCTCTTTTGCACTGAAAAGTAATATCGGGTCTATTGGCGGAGACTGTTTTATCTGTATGGATGCTGATGTCCCAGTAGAGCTTGTAATCTTTATTTTCAAGTATGGATGTTGGTGTGTTTTTTATGAGTTTGTATGTTGTGGCTAGTGCTTGGTGAACTACTTTGGCAGCTGAGTCATGTCTGGCTGTGTATTCTGTTCCGGCTAATATTTTACATCCGCTTGTTATGTGTTCGATGGTTTCTTTCTGCTGGTGGCATTTCCTGCATCTGTCTTCTGTAATAGTTGGGTCTTTGATGATATGCTTTTGGTAGTTTCTGGTTAATATGACTTTATCCTGGATGGTAAGTAAGAAGCCTTCCATTTCAGGGAATAGCTGCCCATCCTGTAACCAGGTGTATGATTGTTTCTTATTTACGTGGTCTTGTTCTATGTGGTATCTGTGTTTTCCGTGGAGTGTTTTCTCTGTCCACGTTTTCATCTTTTCCTGTTGTAACTGGGTGTGATTATGTATGTCTGCTGAGTGGTCTGCCCGGGATAAGTCGAGAGGTGTGTAGTTTTTGTCTGCTTTCACTGTCGCTGTGTGGAGGCTGGTTTGCTTGCTGTGAAAGAATTTCCTAAGTGCTTGTATTTGTTTTGTGTGTAATGATCTGATGTCTATAATTCCTATATATTCCTATATAATATTATTAATATTATTAATATTATAACGTATGACGCCGAAACATTTACACACAAAAAAAAAAACGGCAAATAAACTGCGTGTGACGCAAGAAGCTATGGAAAGATCCATGCTAGGCAAATGACAGATGTAACCGGTGTAATCGAAAGAGTCACGATATTGAAGAGGAATTGGGCTAGCCACGTGGCTAGGAGAACAGACGGAAGGTGGTCAAAGAGATTACTGAAATGGCGACCCCGACATTCCGGAACAGATGGACGAAGACATCAGGAGAATTTGTAGTAACTGGATACAAATGGCCTAAGATACATACATATACAATTTCAAAATAATTTTGCTCATACAGCGTGTATCCGCCTGTTTTATCATATTTTAATAAGATATCGTCTTTTTTTTCTTTCGTTAGATAGAGCTTTTCAATTTAAATTCAGAGAAAAGTTTAATAGGCTCAGAATGAGTATTACCAGGTATACAAGTATGAAATGCGGATTTCAGACAACAGATGGTGCACCAATGCAGTTTATGCTATTGGAAGCATTATTGGACGAAGATGATTCGCAAACACAAAAACAACTCGCCGAGCAATTGGGCTTTAATCAACAAGCTGTTTCCAATCGGCTACGAGAGATGGGAAAGATTCAGAAGACCGGTAAATGGGTACCACATGAGTTGAACGACAGGCAAATGGAAACGCGCGAAAACAGGTGTGACATTTTGCTCGCTCGGTACAAAAGGAAGTCGTTTTTGCATCGTATAGTTACAGAGGATGAAATGTGGATTTATTTTGATAATCCCAAGCGCAAAAAATCATAGGTGTCGACCGCAAGACCGAATCGCTTTGGCAGAAAAGACGATGCTCTGTGTTTGGTGGGACCAGGGGGGCGTGGTCTATTATGAGCTGTTAAAACCTGGGGAAACGGTTAATACTAAATGTTGCCAACAACAATTGACCGATTTGAACCGTTCGCTGCTTGAAAAAAGGCCAGAATACCGAAAGAGGCAACACAAAGTCATTTTTCTTCATGATAACGCTCCATCGCATACGGCAAAACCAGTTCGCGACACGTTGGAAGCACTCAGCTGGGAAGTTCTACCCCATGCGGCTTACTCACCAAAGTTGGCTCCTTCCGATTACCCCTTGTTTGCATCAATGGGTCACGCACTTGCTAAGCAGTGCTTTGGTTCGTACGAAGATGTGAAAAAAATGGCTCGATGAATGGTTCGCAGCAAAAGGGGAAGATTTTTTACTGGAGTGGTATTCACAAATTGCCTGAAAGATGGGAAAAATGTATAACAAGCGATGGAGCATACTTTGAATAAAGCACTTTTTATCATTCTTCCGAATTTAACATGTTTTTTTTTGAAAAAAAATCAGCATTTCATACTTGTATACCTGGTAATCATTGTATTCTTTTAATAAGGTGAGAAATTAAAAATAAATTTAACTCAAATTCTTATTACTGAATTCATCACAACTTCATTGTATTTGTACTTACACGCTCTATCCGTTGAGACAATAGTGAGTATGGTTTAAGAAAAAGGAAGTTCGTGATAATGGGGAGTGAACTTCCAAAAACAAAAATCTGGATTTAAAGTTCATGCCCTAACTGCCGACATAAATTTCCCATTACAGTCATTTTAGTTCGTTTATATAAGTTGTGTGCAAATTTTTATATTATATACTCGGCCTATCAAGAAATTAAACTTTGCAGCATCGAGGTAATCTTTCCATATGATCCATTCTAACAAATTAAATAATTCTAAATATTTTTAAAATTTTGATTTAAGAAATTGATTTTAACACTTGTATAGGTAAAGACAACTAATTTTTAAAATTTCTGCCTGTAGCTGTGTATTCGTATGTTTGTATGGGTAACTCCCAATGTTGAAATTTAATTTTTATCATGAAGATCCAATAGATCCTTGGTCAACATATACACGGGCTAATACATATTATCTTTTAATTCCCCGTTCCCTAAAGAAACAGGGAATTCCCTTTATGTTATGAAGTTTTAATATAATAATATTCCATATTATAGAAATAACATATTTGCACAACGTCCATATAAACGAACCAAGATGGCACTAATGCTTGTGCTTACTCAAACTAGGAGAAAGTGTTTAAAAGAACAATGCTTTTTTACCTACTCTAAAATTATCTTGAGTTTTTAATATCTCACTTGCAGGAACTTTTCTAAGACATTCAATTATAGAGCTGCTAGTATCAGTCTCGTTTCCACATCCAACAAATTTAGCTTGCATTAATGCAACTTGTTTCTGAATGGGATTAAGAGGAGCGGCCCATGGTGCTAAAGCGTTACCACTTTGTGTTATGGCTTGATGAAATAGACCTACAAAAATTAGAAAATATATGTATACCCATGGAAAAGGCTCATTTTTAGTGTCCCGTACGGAACACTTATAAGATCACTTCAGTGTTTGTCCGTCCGTCTATTTGTCACACCCGATTTTCTCTGAGACTATTTGACACAAAAAGTTGAAATTCGGTAATAATATATCAATTGATGGCCTCATCAGAGCCGTGTAGTTTTGAAGGTTAAATTTTGACTTAAGGAGTTAGTTTTGGGGAGTGAAATCGGAAGTAAAAAATTTTTTTTTTACCAGGTCATCGAATGGGGTGTCAAATGAAAGCTTGTAAAAACATGAATTCAAAAATATATAAAATGTAATACTTGCGTACACTTTTGTATTATTTTTAAAAAATCTCGAAAAATCGCTGTCTCCCCCCCTTATGTCGAAAAGTACTGCCCAAAAAATGTTGAAAAAATGCTGGAATATTCTCCACAGGGTGTGGATTGAACAAAAATTATCACGAGTGAATTACCTTTAATAATTTATCTAGTATATAAAAAAAAAACAAAAATTTCATGGTCATCAGTTTTCAGTAAAGAAAAAAAAAACTTTGTTAAAATCTCATTTGGGGCGTGTTTTGTGAAGTCATTGATCTTTTTATACCTCTGTAACAAAAAAAAATTTTATTTTAAAAACCAATCAACGTACGGAACACTAATTGCGCAAGTTCAACCTGCACTTGATCGGTTATTTTAAAAGTGATATGAAGAAAAGTTTGTGAGAGTATTACGTCATATATATTTTTGAACTCGTATTTTCACAAGCTTTCATTTCACATCCCAATCGATGTCCTTAGAACAATTTTTTTTCACTTCCCCCTACATGCGGCGTATGGAATTACGACCGATTCTATATAGTACATAAAATTTGTCGGTAAAAAATCAATGTCGAGTCAAGAAATCATTCGAAAATGCCAAAGAGACATCGTGAACGAGTTACATACAACCTACCGTTTCGCTTTTATAAATATTTGTATTAATTGCAAAACAAAGCAAATTTTTATTTTCAGGGGAAGTGTTGTAAGATCATAAATATGGAAATATGAGAGTTTGATTATATAGTTTAACTACAAGATTCTAAAGTGACCGAATATTTTTGTTGCAGTTGCAAATAATATATTTTCTGTTACCGTTTTGTTTTAATAAAAATATTTTAAGAAACAGAAACACAGGGCCATAAAAAAAGTTTTGTAGTTGAAAGGTGAGATACCATACCATATGTTTTTTGGTGCGCTGAAAACGAATCCGAGGTCAGAATGGTCAAAACCCAAGGATTTTAAAATAACCTCAAAAAACACCTCGAAAAAGATCAAAAATACTTTTACAAATAAATTAAAAATGTAAACGAGTAAACAAGCATATCTATACGTATTTTAAGGTGCTGAAACGAATTCAAGGTAAAAATTCACCCATCACGTCAGCATTTTGACATAACCTCAAAAAACACCTTAAAAATGGCCGGAAATACGTCTGTAAGGAAATTAAAAAATTAAATTAACAGACCACCATATCTATACGTATTTTGCCGATTATGCCAAAAAAATTGACCTATTAAGTCAAGATCATAGACATAGAGGATGGACTGAGTGTTCTGTATCCCTCTATGAAGTAAATATGGACGCAAAACTGTGAGAGAGACAAAGCGAATGAGTGGCCAGTAGCTGTCTCTTTCTAGAATGCCGCTAAGTAACGGCGTGTTCTATTTGATAAAATCGGTTGGGGGCTTTTCTCGCTTTGAATTCCGTCTCGAGGTACTGCGTCTTGTTTATTACAAGCCTACAGAAAAGAGACAGGTATTGGGCGCACAGTCGCTTTGTCTCTTTCTAGATAGTGGTCAATTTTGTGAGGTTAATGCTCAGTCCATCCTTTATATCTATGGTCAAGATCTTGATATAACCACAAAAAGTCCAGTCCTTTTATTCACAGGTTGTTGGATTAAGGAATCATCTTGAAAAGTTCTTCCTTTAGGGTGAGAGGCGAGGGGATTCTCTGTTATCCAGCATTACGAGGGTGATGTGCGAGGGGAATCACTTTAACGAGAACGAGAACGAGAAGCGAGGGGACTCACCTTAATCCAGCAACCTGTGAATGAAAGAACTGAACTTTTTGAGGTTATTTCAATATCTTGACTTAATAGGTCAATTAGTTTGGGATATTCAATTTAAGCACCCCAAAAATACGTACGCATATAGTGGTCTGTTCATTTAATTTTTTAATTTACTTACAGACGTAATTCTGACCATTTTCGAGGTGTTTTTTAAGGTTATGTCAAAATGCTGACGCGATGGGGAAATTCTGACCTTGGATTCGATTTCAGCACACCAAGATACGTATAGATATGGTGGTTTGCTCCTTTACATTTTTAATTTATCGGTAAAAGTATTTTTGGTCATTTTCGAGGTGTTTTTTTAAGATTATGTCAAAATCCTTGGGTGATGAGTCAATTCTGACCTCGGATTCGTTTTTAACATACCAAAAAACATATGGTATGGTATTTCACCTTTCAACTACCAAACCTTTTTTTTGTGGTCCTGTGTAAAATGGTTATTTCATAACAAAGCATTTCATTAGCTTAACTACATATAGGAGCAATAATTTTTTTTTTATGGGCAATGCACATGTTGTGCAGGGAAATCCTTAAAGCGCCACAGAAGGAACGCGTGTGCGGAAAAACGCGATTCACGTTAGTTTTGAATTACTGTAAATCGTACTCTGTAGGAAACGCAATTCTAGGTAAAGGGTTATACAACGAGTGCCAAGCTGAACCTCATACGGATATGATGTATTAGCTCGACATGTATTCCTGGCATACACTGCTCTGGGAGAAATTACGGGCTATATCCATCGATTTCTTTCCATGAAACTCCTTGTAGAATAGATTCAAGTTACCAACCGTTTTTTTTCGATGTTCCAAGGAATCAAGGTTGCTGGTGAGTTCTGGGTATCCAATCTGAATAGAATCCAACAAATGCAGTGTATGGCAGGAGAGCCCCAATCAGAAATAAAAATTATTTTGGCGTGTACAGCTTTCTAGCTCGAAATAGAATACCCAGCTTTTAAGACGCTCGCTTTGCTATGCGTGCAATATGTTCATGCCAAAATATATTTGCTCCCAAGTTAATGCTCAGCAAATTGAATGACGATGTTAGATGAATGGAGTATCCCGATATAACTATGTCGGGTTCCGAAACGTTTACTTTTTTAGAAAAACTGCGGCCTGGATTTTTGTAGCAACAAATTCTACTTGATTTTTGCTACCCCGAGAAGAATTTATTCCAGGCTTTTGTTAAGTCAAACGACTTCCTGCTCTCTGCGGATATTTCCATGAGTAGCCGATGTTCGAGCGTTCAAAGTAAATGAGGAAATAAGCGTACTGTCATCTGTAGAGCTGTAGATTTACCTCTTAGTCCTTTCCAACAGATCATTAATATAGAGTAGACAGTAGAGGAGACAGTATGGAGCTTTGGAGCACAATAGTATTGATAGTAAAGTTATTAGAAAGAAACTTGTTTCCGTACCACTAGTAAAGAATGCTATCTGAGGAAACACGAGAGCCATAAACAAAACTGTTCAGACATACTATAAGAGCGTGGGTTAGCCAACAATCCGTCATGCCAAACACGGTCAAATGCCTTGAATATATTAAGTGCACCCGAGATTCTCTAAAATGTTTAATAGCTTCAAACATGCGTACGATAAGTTAGAAAATCTCATGCTGATTGATTTTATACCTTGGCAACAAAGGTCTAAAGTAATATCCTGAATATTTTTGATCGTAAAATATTGAAAATTGTTAAGAGTGACCATGAGTTAAGCAGCATACAAACAAATAGAGCAGAGGCAGCAAATTCAATCATTTTAAATCCTCTACCAGACAAATCCGAGGGACAATATGATGATAAATATCAGAAACTTAAACAATAGTGTACTATAAATAAAGCAGGGAAAGGTTCTAAGAATGTTTTGTTAGCATATTTTGCGACAAAGTCTAAGAAAATTAACACCTCTACATTCTTTTTTTCAGCCTGCTCTCATTCACTCTGGGATGTGAGCCTCTTCCAAGTCTTTCCATTTTCCCCTGTCAAGAGCCGTTCTGTTCCAATTTTTTCCTACGATATTCTAGATGTCGTCCCGCCACCTTCTTTGAGGTCTTCCCACACTACTATTACACTCTCTTGGGCCCTATATTGTAAGCTTGTAGGCGAATCTGTCATTATTCGGTCTCGCTAAGTGGCCAGCCAATCTTCACGTTAGTTGAGCCGCTATTTCTAGAGCATCCGTCAGCTCTGTTCTTCTCCTGATTTCCTCAATTGGGATTCTATCTCTCAAACTCACTCCAAGCAAGTCTTCATTTACTAGTATTTAGATGTACGCATTGTCATAGATATATTTAGTAAGAGTCTGGTGTCTATCCTAGCGTTATCGAGGGCTCTTAAAACTGCCCACGAGGCTTTCTGGTAGTCTATGAAAACCAAATGTAAGGGTATATTATATTCCGTGGCTTTCTCAATGCGCGTAGGTAGTGTCTGTAGGTGGTCTATTGTGCTGAATCTCATTCGAAATCCAGTCTGTTCTATGATAAAATCAACACTTGATTTTAAGAAAAATACGAGTATTAGTTAGTTTAGTTACCAAATTGGTCTGATGTCCGAAAAAAATATCAGTTGGACACTGTGCTAAGAAGTCCACGATTTTAACACGAGAGCGAATTCATCAGTTTATAACAGAGGCAGATAATGAATGATTAAGGTAACATTTTTAATTATTGTTCAATATTTAAGGTTGTTTCAACTGTGGGTACTTCGGGTGCATGTTGCCGTGAAGAACTCGCTAAAATGAAGTTTGTTTTTGAAAGATCAAAGAAAAAGAAATGGGAAAACCAAGTTTTTAGAATGAATTTAAATGAAGAAATGCCTAGACTAATAGCAAAACACCTAAAGTTACCAAATTTTGAGACCTATTTTGTCCATTGCTGTCAGAGAACGTTAGTCCCCCTTCTTACCAATAAAAGGGGTACCATATCGATCGCCAAGGAGAATGAATATCTTCTACCGTTGCTGAAGTATACATGGAGGAATAAGGGATTCAATAAATAAAATTCTAAACTGTAAAGTTCTACATTGCGAGCTGCGTTAATGAGTTCAGGAATAAATATTGGTTCATGTAGTAGTTGTACAAATTCCTGTTAACACTGTAAATATTAAAAACTAGAAAAAATACTTTATATATACAGTAGAACCCCGATTAACCGAGTCGCGATTATCCGAGCTCAGGATTAACCGAGCCAATCTAAGAACCTGATTATCCGGGGTACGCGCGGTACATATTTCCCTTTAAAATCATCGGGGCCTTCGGGGAATCCCCCTGGCCCGTGTGGGGGGTTCCCCTATTTATGTTTTTGGACTCCTTCAGCATGTAAATTTGCGTGAATGCAGTGCGTTATAGCGTTTACTACGGAGAAGTACGAGTATACTCACCTAATTTATTTGGTTGGAGTTCTGGTAGTTAAGTGTAATTAATACGAACTGCTTTGTTTGAATTTTTGTTTGTCGTATTATAATGGAGCAAAACAAGCGTAAAAGAATCGTCGTTCCTAATGAAGAAAAATTAAAAGCCATCAGAAGAACTGAAGCAGGAGAGACAATTAAAATTGTTGCACAAGATTATGGAGTAGGTGAGGTAACAGTTCGAGATTGGAAAAGAAACCGTACAAAAATAGAAGAGTGGTGTATAAATCAAGCCTCCTCGTCCTCAAGAAGAAAATCAATGAAAGACGGCGACTATGAAAAGGTTAACGAAGCTTTATTCATGTGGTTTAACCAACAGAGATCAAAAGGTGTGCCTCTGTCAGGTCTAATTTTACAACAGAAAGCAATAATGATTAGTAGACAATTCCCAGAGATAGATCAGTTTACCGCCAGTTCTGGATGGCTTGACCGCTGGAAAAAACGGTACGGCGTACGACAACTGACTATATGTGGTGAAAAACTTTCTGCTGAACAATTGAGAAGTTTAAGCAGAACTTTAAAAAGCAAATCGAAGATCGTGGATACACATGAGATCAAATTTACAACTGTGGCGAAATTGGTCTGAATTATAAAATGCTTCCATCAAAAACATTGGCTTCTCGACAGGAAAAGTCAGCTCCTGGGCACAAACGAAGTTAGGAAAGATTAACTATAATGGTATGTTCCAATGCATCTGGCAAGTACAAAATTCCACTGATGGTGATTGGCAAGTCTGCGCGTCCAAGAGCTTTAAAAGACATCTCACCCAAAGCCCTACCAGTCTATTACAAAAGTCAGAAGAGCGCATGGATGGATGCGACCTTATTTACTAACTGATTTGAAAAAGAGTTTGTGCCATCTGTGACCAAATTTTTGAACAGAAACCGTAAAGCAATTTTGTTAATGGATAATGCCCTCTCTCACCCTGGAGAAGGACTTCATGTGGGCGAAATTGTTGTAAAATTTTTTCCTCCAAATGCAACCAGCATAATGCAACCAAAGGATCAAGGCATCCTCGAAAACTTTAAAAAAAAATTATAGGCGTTTATATCTTGAACATTTGTTAGATTACACAGAAAAGGAGGATATTATCAATGGGATGAGAAAGGTTACACTGAAAAATGTTATTTACTGGGTAAGTCAAGCTTGGGATTCTGTGCGTACTACCACTATTCAAAAATCTTGGTCAAAAGTTATGGATTTTGAGGACTATAATGACAGTGAAGATGATACTCCATTAAATGAATTAGCTTTGAAATTGAGAAGCCATGGAGAAATGTCCTGTTTAAATTTTGACAGCGAGATGGAAGAAAAAGAAAAAAGTTTATTTGATTTAATGCAAAAATTAAAAGGTTGCGAAAATGTGACAAGAGAAGATGTTGTTGAATGGATTACAGCAGATGATTTAGAACAAGAAATGAGTATTGAAGAAATAACGAATGCCTTACAGGAGACCGAAAAATCAGATGACGATGACGATGACGAAGCGGCGGTGGATGAACAGTCTCCCACTAAGATCTCTCATCAAGAAGGTTTTGCTTCTTTGGAAAAAGCTTTGAGGTATATCGAACAACAACCAGAGGCAACCCCGGCGGATTTGCTTCTTCTTAATAGATGGAAAAACATTGCAGCGAGAAAAAGAAGATGCAATATGAAACAGAAGCGCATAGATATCTATTTCACTGTTTTATAATGTATGTACCTATTTATATGTTAAAAACGTTAATACATCGGTTTAAAGTATTGGTGTTTATTTTTTGAATGAATAAAAAATAAATCCGGATTATCCGAGTTTTCAGTTATCCGAGGAGGGTGCCCCCTCACATTACCTAGGATGTTTATTGTTCAATTTTAAAAATAACAAAAATTAAAAAAATATTCATTTAAATACACAGATCTTATTAATTTTAATAATGTGTGAAAAATAATTGTCCCACTATAGCGCGAAATATTTCGCGCACGGTGTCATGGTAATGTCAAAAAATATTGCTGTTATAAAAAGTGTCACTTTGCACACTGATATAAATGCTCAAACAATGTTACTTTGTTTATATGTGAAGTACCAATTTGTAGAGACGGTTGTCAATAATTAAGTAAATTTAAAATAATTTTAATAACAGTTGAAATTTACTTGGATAGGGGTTGTGACTGATATTATGAATTACGGTTAATACTTCTTTATGTGAGACTTTATGGATTTTCAAAAATAAGTACGAATACCTTTCGAAGCTGAACTAAGAATGTGATAGTGTACACTTCCAGCGCCAGCGCTTTGTCCAAAAATAGTAACCTTATTTCTATCTCCTCCAAAATATTCAATATTTGCTTGAACCCACTGAAGAGCTGCAACCTGATCTTTTAAACCGTAGTTGCCCGGTGCCTCGTCATCAACAGTTGATAAAAATCCTAGAAAAAAAATGCTGTAATAATACTTGACGTCGGTCGCTTTATACTTGAATACGGAATATGCTAACTATAATTATATGAAAAAGTTAAAACAATTTATAAGAATATTATATGATTTAAAGGTATTTGTTGATTGAGATTTAGTTTCCCATAAAATAAAGATAAATTTTTAAATCATGTCATTATTATCATTTCATAACTCACCAAAAGGCCCAAGTCGATAATTAAAAGTTACTAAAATAACGTCTTTATCCATAAAATATTCAGGTCCTATATATCCTGGAGTACTTCTTCCACCAATAAAAGCACCCCAATGAATAAAAACCATCACTGGCAATAGTTTGCTTTTGGCGATAGTATTTTGAAAACGTTCAATCTTAAAATAAATAATTTTTGACGAGTTTAATACATTCCAGACGCATTATTTTATACATCTTTAGGAACGGAAGTTTCACGATTTTGATTAGATGAGAAAAGTGACTAGACTGCGTTAATTTGGAGTAGTTTTCCGATATTGATTGCATGAAGTATTTTAGGGGATAATTACTCTTCGAGATTATGACTAATCTCGAAGAGTAAAAATCATTGAAGATATCTCGTACCATCATAGGCGAAACATCCAATAGTTACTTTAAATTGGCACAGTCTGATTCAAGAATTACAATTTTCCATCTTTAGGGACTCTTCGAAATTAAAATACTGAATATTCTAATGCCAAAGAACAAAAATCTCTAAAGATGACTAGTGCGGTTGTAGATTAAATTTGGCACGATCTAATTTCGAGAACCTTACTTATAATAATGCGGTTAGGGAGTAGTTGTTTAATTTCAGGAGAAGAATCTTCTTTCTTCTCTAATCTATAACATATATAAAATGCAACGTTTCTCTGTCTGTCTGACTGTCTCTCTGTCCGTTAGTGCGCTTATCACTGAAGAACCACTTATTCGATTTACGTACTTTTTTTTTTTTAAAACATACATATGTTTTCTGGGCAGATTATAGGCTATATTTTATTACGATAGGTAGCATAAGGAATGAGCGGTGACGATAATAGTGAATGAAGTCGGAAAAAAGTTTGCCGCTAGCGCGTTCCCTTGCAATAGACAGTCTAAACCATTAAACATGGAACGATATTATGTAGCAGAGAATATCTATAATCTACAATATATATAAAATGCAACGTCTCTCTGTCTGTCTATCTGTCCATTAGTGCGTTTATCCCTCGAGAACCACTTATCCGATTTACGTGATTTTTAAAATTCATACATATGTTCTCTGACCAGGTTATAGATATATATTTTATTACATCTATAATATATATATAAAATACAACGTATCTCTGTCTGTCTGTCTGTATGTCTGTCCGTTAGTGCGCTTATCACTGGAGAACCACTTGTCCGATTTACGTACTGTTTTTTTTTTAAAACAGACATATGTTCTCTGGCCAGGTTATAGGCTATATTTTATTACGATAGGTAGCATAAGGAATGAGCAGTGACGATAATAGTAAATGAAGTCGGAAAAAAGTTTGTCGCTAGCGCGTTCTCTTGCAATACACAGTCTAAACCAATAAATATGGAACAATATTATGTAGCAGAGAATATCTATAATCTATAATATATATAAAATACAATGTTTCTCTGTCTGCCTGTCTGTCCATTAGTGCGTTTATCATGCGAGAACCACTTATCCGATTTACGTGTCTTTTTTAAATTCGTACATATATTCTTTGGCCAGGTTATATAATAATATAAATCTATATCTATAATATATAAAATGCAACGTCTCTGTCTGTCTGTCTGTCCGTTAGTGCGCTTATCACTAGGGAACGACTTATCCGATTTACGTGTTTTTATAAATTTATACAAATATTTTATATAATTCGATATAAGCCTAGATAATGGGAGATAAATATAAATAATGGGAGATAAGGAGAAATAATGGGAGATAAGGAGAAATATTGCGAGATAACTCGAGATAAACCTATATAATGGGAAATAAGGTAACATAATGGAAGATAAGGAGATAAGCCTAGATAATGGCAATTATGTAGAGATAATGGGAGATAAGGAGAAATAATGAGAGATAAGGGGAAATAATGGCAGATATTTTATTACGTTAGATAACATAAGGAATAAGCAGTGACGATAGTAGTGAATCAAGTCCACGCGAGCGAAGCCGCGGGCACTGCTAGTCATAAATATGTTAACTATCATTTCAAAGCAATCTTTTTTGTTTTTTCTTTTAAAGCGAATTTTACAAAATACCTAATTCTCTAAAACTTTTCTATTTTAATCGTTTTTAGGTCTCTTGTACTTTCCGATATTGCAATACATCCATTATCAGATATTATATTAAAAAACCAATGAAATGTTAAAAATAGGACATACCACTGGTACATAGACGTTAAGATAAAGACAGTCTTCTTGTCCTATAATTTTGGGATTATGTGAAAATAAATAGTTTCTTTGGATACATATAGGTGGGTCTCTTCTGGCATCCAATGTAGTCGTCCATGACTCTGGTACTTTAGGTTCCTGTAATACGAAACAGTATAAAAATAAAAAAATTTTCATGTTGTTTGATAATTAAATCTGAAAAATAATTTTTAATGAATTTATTGACTGGTTACGTATCGAATTTAAAAACAATGGAAGAACTAGCGAAGTACTACATATAACACGTCGCATTGAAAACTGGAATTCCTCTTTTCTGTTTAAAAGCACTCACTGCAATGAGTAAATATTTTAGATATTTATATATATATTTACCTCCTTCGTTAAAGGGAAGTAAAGTTCCTAGATCCCGGAAAACTGATTCTCATTTCCGCCGGTCTGTATATATGTCGGTCTGTTGGCATGATAACTTTCGAGCGAAATGAGACATTAGTTTCAAAGTTATTAAGCACTTAATATTTATTATAATTTTTAAGGGATATCGCTTCAAAGAAAGAGGGTGAAAGGGGTGGATGTCGATAAATTTGGTGTAGTTTTAATAATATTATGAAAATTTTACACAAAAAGGCACCGTCTTCTACCGCAGAACTCTAAAAAATTATCTCTCTCTTAAAAACTCGATAACTTGGAAGAAGGAAATTTTTCACCAAAAAATAACCCTTTCATACAGTGATAACCTAAAATATTTACACTTCCTTCACAAGTCGAGCAACAGGGCAGGGGACATTTCTTATAAGAAAGAATCCCCAATAAACAAAGGCTCTGTTTCTAAAAGATGCCATTTTCTACATCCATATGCCCTTTTGATCTTTCTTTAGCTACTCCATAGAATGTAGTAGTTTTTTACTCAAAATAGGATAAAAATAACACTTTGTGGCACGAGTGTCTTGTTTAAAATGTAATTAATTCGGGGAAAAACGGTCCTAAAAATTTATTATTTTTTAAATACGTTCAAACTGAAATAAAAATAAAATCCAGTTCGCATCAATTTGTAAGACAAGTGACCTCAATTGTTTAAAATCTAAATTAAGCAGAGGTCTTAAAAAGAAAAACAAATATCGCCAAAAAAATACGAAGATGTGGAATTGCAAGCATTGTTGGACGAAGATGATTCGCAAACACAAAAACAACTCGCCGAGAAATTGGGCGTTAGTCAACAAGCTGTTTCCAATCAGCTACGAGAGATGAGAAAGATTCAGAAGACTGGTAGATGGGTACCACATGAGTTGAACGACAGGCAAATGGAAAAGCGCAAAAACACGTGTGACATTTTGCTCGCTCGGTACAAAATCAAGTCGTTTTTACATCGTATATTTACAAGGGATGAAAAGTGGATTTATTTTGAGAATCTCAAGCGCAAAAAATCATGGGTAGACCCAGCGCACCATCCACATCGACCGCAAGACCGAATCGCTTTGACAGAAAGACGCTGCTCTGTGTTTGGTGGGACCAGAGGGGCGTGGTCTATTATGAGCTGTTAAAACCTGGGAAAATGGTTAATACTAAACGTTACCAACAACAATTGACACAATTGAACCGTTCGCTGCTTGAAAAAAGGCCAAAATACCGAAAGAGGAAATACAAAGTCATTTTTCTTCATGACAATGCTCCAACACATACGACAAAACCAGTTTGCGACACGTTGGAAGCACTCAGCTGGGAAGTTCTACCCCATGCAGGTTACTCACCAGACTTGGCTCCTTCCGATTACCACTTGTTTGCATAGATGGGTCACGCACGCACTTGCTGAGCAGCGCTTTGGTTCGTACGAAGATGTGAAAAAATGGCTCGATGAATAGTTCGCAGCAAAAGGGGAAGATTTTTACTGGCGTGGTATTCACAAATTGCCCGAAAGATGGGAAAAATATATAACAAGCGATGGAGCATACTTTCAATAAAGCACTTTTTATCATTCCTTCGAATTTAACATGTTTTTTTAGAAAAAAAATCCGTATTTCATACTTGTACACCTGGTAAGAAGTTTTGGGGGGTGAAATCGGAAGTGAAAAAAAATTACGAGGTTATCGAGTGGGGTATCAAATGAAAGCTTGGGAAAACATGTGCCCAAAAATATATATGATGTGGTACTTGCGCATACTTTTCTTTGCATTATTTAAAAAAAATGGCGGAAAGTACTGAACAAAAAATTTTGAAAAAATTCTGGAATATTTTTCATAAAGTGTAGATGGAGCGAAAATTATCACGAGGGCATTACGTTTGATAATTTATCTGGTATAGAAAAAACTATGAAAACTATGTCTCTTGGTAATGTGGTAGAAGTTTTGTTAATATACTTTTCGGTACATTACAGCTCGCGCGTCGCTTCTGTACTGAGATAAACGAATTTTATTTTATTTATTTATAACTTTTTATATTTAAATAAATATTTGTTTTATTACTAGATTTGAGATTGAGCTAGAATTATTTATTGGCTATTAAGTAGGTAAGATAACTATTAGACATTATTGACTACGAAAAAAACGTCAAAATACATATTGGATCATAATATATATACATGTCAGGGCCCTATTTAGGTTAGCCTGGGTAACGATTTTGGTCTGAGTTGCACTTGTCCGGTTTATTTAATATTTATATACTTAACTTAAATAATGATTTGGAACATAAGTAATTAAAAAATTTCAAAATATTTATAACTATATACATGAATATGATAATTTTATTAACCTGTGCTCATTTTAAATCCCCTCCATGACTTAGTTCTAGATTCGATAGTGTTCATAGTAACCTACTTGTTCGAAGCGTTACAACAAAACACATGAAGCTTGAACGTACTGGACTCACCACATGCACTCACTGCGTTTAGAAGCAAAATTAGAGCACCAATAATTACATACATTCTGGATTTGTATCAGTAACAGGTGTATAGTGGTCTACAATTATGCTACAGAGTTATCGATTGTCCTAACGAGAGTCATGTCATGAATTAAATAGGATGACACGAAGTACAAGAGTACAGAGTACAAGAATGGTCGAGGGACGAACTACGACTAATTAGTATTATTACAATCTCCGGCGTAGATATAAAACACATCAGGCAACAACGGAAATTCTCAGTAAGTCACCTTACTTTGACGAATTAGCACTCAAACTGTCAACTGAGACCTTGGCGAAACATCGACAAAATCTCTCTTAGAATGTAACAAACGAATGTTATAAAAATAATTTTATCTCCCTGGAAAATCAAAATGCAAAATAACCAGCCAAGTGCAAGTCGAACTTGCGCAATTAGTGTTCCGTACGTTGATTGCTTTTAAAATAAAAATGTTTGTTACGTAGGAATAAAATGATCAAGGACTTCACAAAACACACCACAAATGAGTTTTCGACAAAGTTTTTTTTTCGTTCTTTACTGGACACTGATGACTTTATTTTTTTTTATATACCAGATAAACTATTAAGGGTAATGCACTCGTGATAATTTTCGTTCAATCTACACCCTGGGTATTTATCGAGATAAGGGGGGGGCAGCGAATTTTTGTAATTTTGTAAAAGTAGTACAAAGAAAAGTGTGTGTAAGTATTACATTATATATATGTTTTTACATGCTTTGATTTGATACTCCACTCGATGACTTGGTAATTTTTTTTTAATTTCCGATTTCACCCCCCAAAACTAACCCCTTAAGTAAAAATTTAACTTTCAAAACAACACGGCTCTCATGAGGCCATCAATTTCTTTATTAGTGCCAAATTTCAACTTTCTATGTCAAATAGTTTCGGAGAAAATCGGGTGCGGCAGACAGACGGACAGACAGACAGACGGACAGACACCGAAGTGATCTTATAAGTGTTCCGTACGGAACACTAAAAAGGTTTAACTTTGATTATCGACACGACACAGTGTGCATAGATCTAGTATGTGACACACACATTAGAATCTCTATCTGTTTTACGTCTGTCGGACTGTAAACTAGCGACGTAGAGTTTGTGCATCTATCACAGACAGACGACGGACAGACACCGAAGTGATCTTATAAGTGTTCGGTACGGAACATTAATAATTTTATTTTTCTGTGTAAAGACTTCATCATATTGCTACTTTTCCAGACTAAAATATGAATGTGTGTAAATGTATTCGTACTCGAACCGTTACGGGGATTGAAAACAACTTCTTATAGTTCACACCTACAATATCGAAAATGGTAGATTAATAGTAGTGTGAAAAATAATTTAGTTATATGCGATAATATGAAACTTTTCACACAGAAATGTTTTAAAGGGGGCAATTTTTAGCACAATTGAACGAACCTTTGAATCACCAAAAAGCATTATTAATGTAAAATACTTAAGAGGCAATTTCTTGTTTTCCCTGTTTGAGTATAAATACGCTTATGGCTAATTGTCCAGCAACATTTTTCTCATTTGTATAAAAACTAAAATATTGAACTTTGGTAAAATGACTTTTGATCTTCTGTTACAGCCTCTTATGTCATAAGCTTCAAAGTTTTGTCATTATGGTTTGCTTAAAACTTGAGGACAGATATCAAATAGAATGCCTTATCGTATATTAATTTGGTAACTCCGCCTTCAACTACTTACTGCAAATCGGAGATCTCCAATTGGAGGCCGGGCATAAGGTATTCCTGTAAATGAGTAAAATTCTCTTCCACTTCGTGACATTTTTATTTGTCCTTTTACTTCTCCATAACTGGTATTAACTACTGGTGCTTCCAGCTCATTAGTTAGAGCTAAGTTTATATAGAGTAATATTAGTATAATAAACATCTTGTTTTTGTGCAAGGTTAGCTAATTATTGATGAGTAGACGAGTTGAATGCAGTATCTGAAAATAAAAAAAAACCGGTCAAGTGTAAGTTAAACTTGCACAATTAGTGTTCCGTACGATTGTTTTTAAAATAGAAAATTTTGTTAGGGTGGTATAAAATGATCAGTGAGTGAGTTTTCAATAAAGTTTGCTTCCAATCTTTACTGAAACTGGTGACCTTGAAATTTTGGTTTTTTTCTATACCAGATAAATTATTAAAGGTAATGATAATTTTCGTTCAATCTATACCCCGTGGAGAATATTCCAGGATTTTTTCAAAATTTTTTGATCAGTACTTTTCGAGATAAGGTAGGGGACAGCGATTTTTCACGATTTTTTAAAAGTAATACAAAGAAACGTGTGCGCAAGTATTACATTATATATATATATATATATATATATATATATATATATATATATATATATATATATATATATATATATATATATATTTACTCGTGTTTTCACAAGCTTTCATTTGACACCACACTCGATGACCTAGTAAAAAATTTTTTTTTCACTTCCGATTTCACCCCTCAAAACGAATCCTTTAAGTCAAAATTTATGTTACGGTGATATAAAATGATCAGTGACTTCACAAAACACACCCCAAATAAGTTTTCAACAAAGTTTATTTCCAATCTTTACTGAAAATTGATGACCTTGAAATTTCTGTTTTTTTTATATACCAGATAAATTATTACAGGTAATGCACTCGTGATAATTTTCGTTCAATCTACACCCCGTGGAGAATATTCCAGAATTTTTTCAAAATTTTTTGATAAGTACTTTCCGAGATAAGGCGGATGGACAGCGATTTTTCGCGATTTTTTAAAAATAATACAAAGAAAAAGTGCGCGCAAGTATTACATTATATATATATTCTTTACTAGCGATTTCACAAGCTTTCATTTGACACCACACTCGATTACCTAGTAAAAAAATTTTTTTTTCACTTACGATTTCACCCCCCAAAACTAACCCTTTAAGTCAAAATTTAACTTTCAAAACTACATGGCTCTGATGAGGCCATCAAATTCTATGTTACTACCAAATTTCAACTTTCTACGACAAATAGTTTCGGAGAAAATCGGGGTGTGACAGAGACGGACAGACGGACAGACAGACGGACAGACGGACGGACAGACACCCAAGTGATCTTATAAGTGCTCCGTACGGAACACTAAAAACATGTTTTATAACTAATATATATATATATATATATATATATATATATATATATATATATATATATATATATATATATATATATATATATATATATATATATATATATATATACATATATATATATATATATATATATATATATATATATATATATATATATATATATATATATATATATATATATATATATATATATATATACATACATACGACAATTTCTAAACACATTCAACTAACTGATTAATATTGTTAGAGCAACTGAAATTTATATTCTTTTTTCACTAAACATTATAAAAATTGCAAACAATACTAATAGATTCTTATAGAATTTTTCTGTTTTTTTTATCCATTTTTTTAAGCATTTTTTCCCATAACAATAAATAAGTAGGATAAAAAAGTGCATCATTTTTTTTTTTAATTCTAAAAGATTATTTGCTGAAATTTAAGCATATTTTGCTCCTCGCATTTTTTCTTAAAAGTTGATGATTTTTGGGTTAAAAATTCTTGTAGTTTAGAAATTGTTCTCCTTTTTCATGAGTAGCATAAAAAATTGACATTTTCAAAAAAAAGTGTTTTCAACAAGAGTTTCTTAATTTTTCATGTAAAATACGAATCTGCAAAAAAATATATGGCTCCTATTTAAAAAAATTGAGTTGATCTTAATTTGCTTACTACCATTGTATGTCCCCCTTTAAATCCTACAACTTTTGTTTCAAATATTTTTTTGACGAAGCTTATTTTTCGAGTTATTCATATTTTTCAAGTCAAATGGGACACCAGATATATATATATATATATATATATATATATATATATATATATATATATATATATATATATATATATATATATATATATATATATTGATGGATACTTTTCGGCTCATGACTTATTAATAAACGCTCAAAAAACACAAAGCCTAGTCTTCGGCAATAGAATAGAAAACACTTTATCTTTTACATATCGAAATATTAATATACAGTCGTCCGAACGTGTTTCCTTCTTGGGGGTGGAAATAGATCAGAGACTGGAGAGCGCATGTTGAGGATGTGGCGTGAATGTTTCAAGGTATTGCTATGCTTTAAGAATTGTTTCTGAAAATGTTGGAGTCGATGCTGCACTGTCAGCTTAGCATGCCTTCATACAGTCAAGAATAAGATACGGTCTTATCTTTTGGGGTAATTCACCGGAAATTGAAAGAGTTGTAATTCTTCAGAAAAAATGTATTAGAGGTATATTTAGAATGAAGCCGCGTAATAACTGTAGGAATGTGTTTAGAGACAGAAAGATCTTAACCATTATTTCTATGTAAATCGTGGACAGTTTTATGTTTGTTCACACCAACAGCGATATTTTTGAGACTTACATAAACAATCACAGGTATGCCACTAGACATAAATTGAATCTGCTTCCCGAAAAGTGTTATTACAAGTATATACAGAAAAATGTTAATTATGTCATATTAAAGATATATAATAATTTCCCAGAGAGTCTACGTGCGTTATGTAAAACGGAAGTAAAGAGACTTTTTAACCAAATATCTGCTTCAAGGAGCTTATTACTCATTAAATGAATTTTTCTTAAGTCCAGTTGAAATTAGCACAGGGATTTGATAGCTCTGTCAGCAGAGGTGGTTTCTTGTCTTTTCAGTTGTGCCTCTTATTTCATTGTGTCTTTGTTACTATATTGTAATTGTGTGTGTTTTTACTTATTTACTATTCTTTCTTTTTCTTTTATTTAATTATAGGTTATTGTAATCTTAGTTAACATTGTTTAATGCCTATTGGCTTATAAGTGTAACCTATTGTTACATGATAACAATAACAAATAAAATTATTATCTATCTATCTATCTATATATATATATATATATATATATATATATATATATATATATATATATATATATATATTTTTTAGATATATATGTATATATATATATATATATATATATATATATATATATATATATATATATATATATGATAGATAGATAGATAATAATTTATTTGTTATTGTTATCATGTAACAATAGGTTACACTTATAAGCCAATAGGCATTAAACAATGTTAACTAAGATTACAATAACCTATAATTAAATAAAAGAAAAAGAAAGAATAGTAAATAAGTAAAAACACACACAATTACAATATAGTAACAAAGACACAATGAAATAAGAGGCACAACTGAAAAGACAAGAAACCACCTCTGCTGACAGAGCTATCAAATCCCTGTGCTAATTTCAACTGGACTTAAGAAAAATTCATTTAATGAGTAATAAGCTCCTTGAAGCAGATATTTGGTTAAAAGTCTCTTTACTTCCGTTTTACATAACGCACGTAGACTCTCTGGGAAATTATTATATATCTTTAATATGACATAATTAACATTTTTCTGTATATACTTGTAATAACACTTTTCGGGAAGCAGATTCAATTTATGTCTAGTGGCATACCTGTGATTGTTTATGTAAATCTCAAAAATATCGCTGTTGGTGTGAACAAACATAAAACTGTCCACGATTTACATAGAAATAATGGTTAAGATCTTTCTGTCTCTAAACACATTCCTACAGTTATTACGCGGCTTCATTCTAAATATACCTCTAATACATTTTTTCTGAAGAATTACAACTCTTTCAATTTCCGGTGAATTACCCCAAAAGATAAGACCGTATCTTATTCTTGACTGTATGAAGGCATGCTAAGCTGACAGTGCAGCATCGACTCCAACATTTTCAGAAACAATTCTTAAAGCATAGCAATACCTTGAAACATTCACGCCACATCCTCAACATGCGCTCTCCAGTCTCTGATCTATTTCCACCCCCAAGAAGGAAACACGTTCGGACGACTGTATATTAATATTTCGATATGTAAAAGATAAAGTGTTTTCTATTCTATTGCCGAAGACTAGGCTTTGTGTTTTTTGAGCGTTTATTAATAAGTCATGAGCCGAAAAGTATCCATCAATATATATATATATATATATATATATATATATATATATATATATATATATATATATATATATATATATATATATCTGGTGTCCCATTTGACTTGAAAAATATGAATAACTCGAAAAATAAGCTTCGTCAAAAAAATATTTGAAACAAAAGTTGTAGGATTTAAAGGGGGACATACAATGGTAGTAAGCAAATTAAGATCAACTCAATTTTTTTAATATATATATATATATATATATATATATATATATATATATATATATATATATGTATATATATATATATATATATATATATATATATATATATATATATATATATATATATATATATATATATATTGTTTAATGCCTATTGGCTTATAAGTGTAACCTATTGTTACATGATAACAATAACAAATAAATTATTATCTATCTATCTATCATATATATATATATATATATATATATATATATATATATATATATATATATGTATATATATATATATATATATATATATATATATATATATATATATATATATATATATATATATATGTATATATATGTATAGTGATAGACCAAAATGTTGACCGAAATTTCACTATAGAAAGTTTTTCACTATATAAAGAAAAAATCCGTATATATTGCTATGTATGTATTTTATATCGGTAATTGAAAAAATTACACTATAAAGAGTTTTTCACTATATAGAGTTTCACTATAAACAGTGTCGACTGTGTATATATATATATATATATATATATATATATATATATATATATATATATATATATATATTTTGGCTAGGATGATATGGTTCTCTAACAATCAATAAAAAATTGTATAGCTTAAAATATAAAGTAAGTATATTAATTCCTGCATATCAAAATAAGTAATGTTCCACAAATAAGCTTAAATTTGTTCGGCTTATTGCGCGAACACAACGGGCGGGAGAGGTAGGTTTACAAAGTATAATTCCAGTGTTTAAAAATTTAGTTGGTATGGTGCGTTTAACTGGCACGGGGCCTGCTTTTTTGTGTGCGAAAATTTTACAATAACAAAAATTCTGCGACTATTGCGGCGCGACGAGAATTTCATATTCAGTATCATTTTTACCGCGAGAAGAAAGCCTCGAGTATTCACTGATTAAAAATGAATACAGAAATTTGAAGAAAAACCTTAAATTAACCTCAGGTCATCTCTCAATACACAAACGATCAAATTTTATCATTATTGTTCGTTACAAAGCATTTCTTGAAAATAATTATATCTGCGCCACTGCAAGATATAGCTGGTGAACCAATTAAGGCTAAGCTGTTTAGAAGCTCAGCCTCGTTAAGTAAATACTTTAACGCTTTTCAACAATTATCAACATCTTATGCTTAGATGTATTTCCACCTTAAGAGCCATATCAATAGATAGAATTGCCGTTATTGGAGACCGAAGAATTCAAAACTAAAACGTTTTGACGGCTTTGGCCTTTACATTACTTTCATTGACACCTGAAATATTCGGCCCGTACTTCCTTGAGGATGTCAGATGCAGAACTATTAATTCATAGCGATATGTGGATATCATAGAGAACTTCTTCACCACTCCTTTACACAGTTTTGATGGTTTTAATAAAATAACCTAGTTTCAGAAGGATGGGCGACATCACACTCTTTAAACACACGTTGGCCTTTTTGCAACTATTTAGACCTGGAAGATATGACAAAACTATTTTCGTCGAGAACTGGCGACGGTCACGGAAATGACTTGCCACAAAATGATCAATGATTTTATTATTCGTTTAGACGAGTATCGTCTATCATTTATCAACTTGAATGACGAATTTTATATAGTTTTAATAGCATTATGGAAATTTTTGTTGCTTTTTATTTGAGATAATGAACAAATTGTAAGCACTATTATTTATACAAAAACATGTCAGGTATTAAAGGGGGGTAGGGGATGGAGGTTAGATGGGCTGCTTTGAATATATTTTTTTATGGGTCTAGCACACGTGCTGCAGAGAAGTCCCTAAAGCGCTCCAGGAGCGGCACGTGTGCGGAAAAAGCAATTCACGTTGTTCTTGAATTGCTGTAAATTGTACTTGGTGAGAAACACGGCGCTGGGCAAATCATTCCAAAGGGAGGATGTTCTTCATATATATGACTGCTTGAAAAGCGTTGTACGCGGAGTAACAAGCTGAACCTCATACGGATGTGAAGTATTAGCGCGATGTATATTTCTAACATGCACCGCTTTGGGACGAATTAAGCGGGCTACATCTTTCGAACACTTTCTATGAAAATACTTGTAGAACAGACTCAAGTCGCCAACCGTTCTTCGATATTCCAGCGAATCAAGGCCGCCGGTCAGTTCCGGGTCTCCAATCAGACGAACAGCTCTTCTCTGGACAGAATCCAACAAATGCAGTGTATGTTTGGGAACGGAGCCCCAAACATGGGAGCATATTCTATAGTTGAATTGAATTTGAGCTTTGTAGAGAATTAACAGTTGTTCTGGAGTATAAAGCCTTCTGGTTCGAAATAATATTCCCAACTTTAAAGAAGCTCTCCTTGCTATGCCTGTAACATGTTCATGCCAGGACATATTTGCTCCCAAATTAACGCCCAACAAATTGAGAGACGATGCTAGGGGAACGAAGTGCTCCGACATAACTATGTCGGATTCAGCAACGTTAACTTTTTTACAAAAAAACTGCCGCCTGGGTTTTTGTAGCGTTAAATTGGTTACTGTCACCCCAAGATAGAATTTCTTCCAGGCCTTTGTTAAGTTGAACGACCTCCTGCTGTCTGCGGATATTCGCCTGAGCAGCCGATGTCCGAGCGTTCAAATTGAATGAAGAGATAAGCGTACTGTCATCTGCAAAGCTGTAGATTGGATTTCCGGTCTTTTTCAGCAGATCGTTAATGTAAATGAGAAAGAGAGTAGGAGCCTTGGGGCACACCGGCGTTGATAGTGAAGGTGTTAGAAAGAAATCCGTCGACCGCCACTCGCAAGGAACGCTGAGGAAACATGAGAGCCACACACACAACCACAATATATCGTTTTATCCGTCTTTTCAGAATTCAGGGTCTACAAAGTTATGTATAAAGGGACGACGAATCTACAGTTATTTACACTTGCAAATGTAAGTTCTAAGGTCAATATATTTCTTCTGAGGTCATTATATAATGACCTTAAAAGAAATATATTGGCAAATGTAAGTTCTAGGGCCAATATATATATATATATATATATATATATATATATATATATATATATATATATATATATATATATATATATATATATATATATTAACCCTACAACTCACATTTGCAAAAGTAATTAACTTTAGATTTTTTTACTATAAATAAATCTTTAAAAATTAAACTTTTATATCGCACGTTATATTAGGGTACACCAAAAACATTCTGCCAGGACTACACCCATTCTTTTTATTGTTTGTGAGACAATCAAAAATATAGACCTATCGCACCGTGATTTTTAAATTTCCTTTAATTACGCTCTATCCTTTGACGGCGTCTTATTCAAGAAAAGTAAAATTTTGTTTTACTCATGTAGCAGATGACATAATAAAACGTACGTATTCTAACAAGAATTAAGTAATAGGTTGATGAATCGAAAGGTTATCAATGAGCATCTAAAATATCTTGAACGATTCAACATTATTAGCGATCTCAATATGGTTTTCGTAAACATAGATCAACAGGAGATCTTCTGACCTATGTAACGCATGTTTGGAACAACGCAATTGAACACTTTGGAGAATCTCGAGTGGTTGCTCTTGACATATCTAAGGCATTCGACCGTGTTTGGCACGATGGACTGTTGGCTAAGTTACGCTCTTATGGTATGTCTGAAAGGTTCAGTTTGTGGCTCTCAGGTTTCCTCAGAGAGCGTTCTTTACGAGTGGCGATCGACAGATTTCTTTCTAACACCTTCACTATCGACGCCGGTGTACCCCAGGGCTCCATACTGTCTCCTACTCTCTTTCTCATTTACATTAACGATCTGCTGGAAAAGACCGGGAATCTAATCTACAGCTTTGCAGATGACAGTACGCTTGTCTCTTCATTCACCTTGAACGCTCGGACATCGGCTGCTCAGGCGAATATCCGCAGACAGCAGGAGGTCGTTCAATTTAACAAAGACCTGAAAGAAATTCTATCTTGGGGTGACAGTAACCAAGTGGAATTTAACGCTACAAAAACCCAGGCGGCAGTTTTTTCTAAAATAGTTAACGGTGCCGAACCCGACATAGTTATGTCGGGGCACTCCATTCCCCTAGCATCGTCGCTCAATTTGTTGGGCGTTAGTTTGGGAGCAAATATGTCCTGGCATGAACATGTTTCAGGCATAGCAAGGAGAGCTTCTTAGAAGTTGGGAATATTATTTCGAACCAGAAATCTTTACACCCCACAAAAACTGTTAATTCTTTACAAAGCTCAAATTCGACCAACTATGGAATACCGCTCCCACGTTTGGGGCTCCACTCCCAAACATACACTGCATTTATTGGATTCTGTTCAGAGAAGAGCTGTCCGTCTGATTGGAGACCCGGAATTGACCGGCGGCCTTGATTCGCTGGAACATCGAAGAACCGTTGGCGACAAGTCTCTTCTACAAGTATTTTCATGGAAAGTGTTCGAAGGATGTAGCCCGCTTAATTCTTCCCAAAGCGGTGCATGTTAGAAATACACGTCGCGCTGGTGCTTCACATCCGTATGAGGTTCAGCTTGTTACTCCGTGTACAACGCTTTTCAAGCAGTCTTTTATATGGAGAACATCATTCCTTTGGAATAATTTGCCCAGCGCTGTGTTTCCCACCGAGTATAATTTACAGCGATTCAAGAACAACGTGAATCGCTTTTTTCCGCACACATGCCGCTCCTGGAGCGCTTTAGGGACTTCCCTGCAGCACGTGTGCTAGACCCATAAAAAAAAATGTAAATTCTTGCCATTTTAACAACAAAGAAAAGAAACTTAGTATACGTTTAAACATGTATGGGTTAGTTCAGGTTTTTAGGGTGGTTTTAGGGTGGTTTTAGGGTCTTAATCCTAAAAAAAAAAGGATTTGGGTGCGAGTAAGCTGTGTAGCCGCCTAAAAAATCTTTGAGCTTCTCGCTCCAGGGAAAAAGGTGTGAAAATTTCATCTGTTAAATTTTATCATAACTATTGCTTTTTGATGGTAAGATACGCTAATTATAAGCCAAATTTATTGTCACAATTTTAAAACTCCAGCAGGGGACGGATGGTAAATAGCTTCAAGTGCGTTATGTTGCGTGTCATTTTAGAATTGTTTGAGACAAGAACGTCGAAAATCTTTTTCACTTCACCCTTTTTTATAACCTCTAGTCTCAACGACATTAGTTGCTAATGGTTAAATCGAATTTAAAAATTTAATATAATTTTCTTAACCAAGATAGCTGCGATATACTACATAAGGGGTAAGCTGACCTTATGAAGGATTTTTTTAGGAATAATATTACAGTTATATCATAGAGTTCTTGCATTTTATTGGGTTTCTCTCAGAATAATGGAAGTGAGCATTACGATGCAACAAAAGATCACTATTATAGAAAGAATTTAGACAGCGGTATTAATTACACAAAAATAATTGTGATAATTGATATCCTTTGTGAAATGGAAAACTAAAATAAGTAAAGTTTAAATTCTGATATAATTACAATGATATTTGTTTACATGGAACCTTCTTTGTTAGAATACATACGTGCTTTAATAATGTTGAAATTAATACTAGTAGACCTGCTTCAGAATTATATACCTACGCATATTGAAATACTATCACGAAATTGAAAACAATAAACAATTAAATAACACCAACAGTGTGAATGGGTATTAGAAACTTAGCATAAAGAATATATATTCACATGACCTTTTTTGCATTTTCGAAGTTCATTTTATAGAACTCGATTAGATTGAAGGGACTAACATGCTTTTTAGTTTTCCATACGGAACGCTTATAGGATCACTTCGGTGTCGGTCTAACTGTCACATCTGATTTTTTTCGAAACTATTTGACGTAGAAAGTTGAAATTCGGCTTAGTCAGAGCCGTGTAGTTTTGAAAGTTAAATTTTGACTTAAGGGGTTAGCATGTAGGGAGAAGTGAAAAAAAATTGTTTTAAGGTCATCGACTGGGATGTCAAATGAAAGATTGTGAAAATACTCTCACAAACTTTTCTTCATATCACTTTTAAAATAAACGGTCAAGTGCAAGTTGGACTTGCGCAATTAGTGTTCCGTACGTTGATTGCTTTTAAGATAAAATTGTTTGTTAGGGAAGTATAAAATGATCAGTGACTTCACAAAACGCATCCCAAATGAGTTTTCAACAAAGTTTTTTTCCGATCTTCATTGAAAACTGATGACCTTGAAATTTCTGTTTTTTTTTATGTACCAGATGAATTATTAAACGTAATGCGCTCATTATAATTTTCATTCAATCTACACCCTGTAGAGAATTTTTTCAGTACTTTTCGAGATAAAGTAAGGGAGACAGCGATTTTTCGCGCTTGTTTAAAAATAATAAAAAAGAAGTGTGCGCATTATATATATTTTTGAATTTATGTTTTTACAAGCTTTCATTTCACACCCCACTCGTTGACCTTGCAAAAAAAAATTTCCTGGTGACCTGGTAAATTTTTTTTTCACTTCCGATTTCCCCCCAAAACTAACCCCTTGAGTCAAAATTTCACTTTCAAAACTACACGGTTCTGATGAGGCCATCAATTTCTATATTAGTGGCAAATGTTAACATGTTATGTCTGTCAAATAGACAGACAGACACCGAAGTCATCTTCTAAGTGTTACATACGGAACACTAAAAAGGGCCAAAAATCGCTCTCCCCTTATCTCGAAAAGTACTGATCAAAAAACTTTTTTTCGAATATTCTCCATAAAGTGTAGATTGAGCGAAAATTATCACGAGGGCATTATGTTTGATAATCTACTTGGTATAAAATAAAACTATGTGCCTAGAGAATAAGGTGAAGGTTTTTTTCGTGGAAAGATCTGAACTTAAACGGGACTAAGAGCTGTGAAATATCAATACGTATTCGGTGCAATCAGTAATAGATGGTAGGTACTCATATACTTTTCAGTACATTACTGCATTTGGCCAATTACAGATAAAATCAATTTCCGTGGTGATTGGTGACTAACGGATAGGTACTGAGACAGGATAATTTTATTTTATTTGCTTATATTTAAAAATTTATTTAGGTAATAAATATTTTTTAAAATTTTTGCTACTAGATTGTAGATTGAGCTAGATTCATTTGTTGGCTATTAGGTAGCTAAGAAGCTATAACTATTATAACTTAGTGGCTAAGAAAAAACATACTAGATCTTAAGTTATATACATATCAGGGGCCTAATTAACTTACCTAGGTAAGGATTTTATTTTATTTTAATTAAAAGCAACCACCGTACGGAACACTAATTGCACAAGTCTGACTTGGACTTGGGCAATTTTTTAAAGTATAATTCATATCAGACATTGTTAAATACTGACTGGTTATTATACAGGGCGTAATCAGCTTTAGGACAAAAGTGACTGTAAATATAGGTCCGGAAGTATCTAGTTTCCGAGTTACAGATGTTAGTTTTAAATATTTCTCATTGATTTTAGATATTTCCACAGAAAACCCCTGTTACTTTGGGAAACTATGCAAAGATGGGATTTTTTTTCAGGAACGCGTCTCGATTTACTCTTTGAATTGTTTTTTAGGACGGTACTTCAATTTTCTAGGTTATTCTCTTTTTAATCTCCAATGTCTGTATATCTATCGCCGTTTCGCTGACATATATCTTCAATGTGCTAGGTATGCCATTAAAATATTTGTAATAAAAATAACCGGTCAAGTTGAACTTGCGCAATTAGTGTTATGTACGTTGATTGCTTTTAAAATAAAAAAAATTGTACGGAGGTATAAAATGATCAGTGACTTCACAAAACACACCTCATCATCCCCCAAAACTATCCCCTTAAATCAAAATATAACTTTCAAAGCTACATGGCTCTGATGAGGCCTTCAATTTCTATATTATTACCAAATTTCAACTTTTTATGACAAATAGTTCCGGAGAAAATCGGGTGTGACAGACAGACAAACGGACAGACAGACAGCGAAGTCATCTTATAAGTGTTCCGTACGGAAATTTATAAATGAAGCAAAAAAACTTAATTGTATATCAAACGACAGTTCTTGGAAAATTATGTCACTGTCATTTAAATGTACTGTAATGTCCGTCGTACTCTTCTAAGCGAGCTGCGAAATTACTGTTTGCTACTGGGCACGTTGTTTTTATGATTGCAGGAAGCGAAGATTGTTACAGTAAACTTTAGTTTTAAATACCGCCGTAAGAAAAAATCCATATTCCCTCTTTTGGAATTCTTTTAGTTCAGGGAAAGATGTTGTGAAGTATGTAATGTCGTTTCATTCTGCTGAAGTGGGTGTGAACAAGCTTTTGGCCATCTTCAGTGGCGGAGCAGACAAAAATCTTTTTTTTTATGGGTCTAGCACACGTGCTGCAGGGAAGACCCTAAAGCGCTCCAGGAGCGGCACACTTTGTTCTTGAATCGCTGTAAATTGTACTTAGGGGGAAACACAGCGCTGGGCAAATTATTCTAAAGGGATTATGTTCTCCATATAAAAGACTGCTTGAAAAGCGTTGTACGCGGAGTAACAGTTCAGGTTAGGTATACTGGCCTCCACAACATTGCTGCAGGAAGGCAAGCAGGCACCTCAAAAGGATACCTTTTCGTCCTTTATCAATAGTCCAAACTGCTACTTTTTTATTTTATTTTTATTATTTTTTTTTTATCTGTATTTTTGCTTTGTTACTTACTACTATTTTGTTTGGCTAATATTTCTTATGAACGTGTAGCAAGTCGAAGAATCTATTTAAATCTTTATAAAGAATGTGTGGTAACGAACTTCTGATCGTTTCATTTGATGATAATCTTGTATGTCCAGGGTTGTCCTACCTGAGGTTTATTTAAAGTCGAAGTAGTTTCTTTAAATGTATGTACCTTTTTTTTATCAGTATCAGTCCTCCATTTACGTTGTGTTAATAATACTGAATGAAAAAATCTGTAAAACGCTCCACGACAAATAAATTTCTTAAAAACTGAATTACGCTTTGTGCTTCCACCATTCCCATTGTGTTTGTATTTAGTTAGCCACACTATATTTCAATTCAATTATGAGATTTTATGTGTTTTTATAGTTCTGCTGGATATAAATTATTTAAAGCTGAGTAATACATAGGCTGAAAAGTTTTTGGTCTGGCACAAAGATGTCGCCCTTTTCAAAAAAACCCATATAATTTTTAGGAAGTACCAACCTTCAAACGATAGGTGTTAAAATTCCATGACATTTCGACGATTAGTTTACAAGTTATAGTGTTTTTAGTGACGCTACTTTTAATATTTTCAGAACAACGGAAAAAATCGAATTTCGTGTATTGATTAAACACTGTTTTTTGATGGGAAAAAATACCGTTCAAGCAAAGCAATGGCTTGATAAGTATTACGGGGGCTCTGCCCCTGGAAAAAAATAACTAATCATTTACTGGTATGCTGAAATTTAAACGCGGTTGTACAGACACAAAATGTGCTGATCGCTCTGGATGCCCAAATGAGGTAGTTACACCGGAAAACATAAAAAAAAATCCACAATATTGTTTTAGATGACCGTAAAGTTAAATGGCGTGAGATAGCTGACACCCTAAAGATATCAAAAGAACGTGTTGTGACACAACAGTCGGCTGGGAAGGTTTTGGCCACCAATAGCAGATATTATATAAAGTTATTGGTGCGTTTGAAGGCAGAAATCGCAAAGAAACAGTCCCAAATGAACAAGAAACAAGTGCTCTTTCATTAAGACAACGCACCGTGTCATAAGTCAATCGTTACGATGGCAAAATTGCATGGATTGAAGTTCGAATTGTTTCCTCATTCACCCTATTCTCCAGATTTGGCCCCCAGCGACTATTATCCATTCGTCAAAAAATGCTCGCAGGAAAGAGATTTGGCTCCAATGAAGAAGTTATCGCCGAAACTGAGGCCTATCTTGAAGGCAAAGACAAATCCTTCTACAAGAAAGGTATAGAAATGTTAGAAAAGCGTTGGACCGATTGTATCGCTCTTGAAGAATGTTGATGAATAAAGTGGAATTTTGCAAAAAAAAAATGTTTTAAGTAGCTAGACCAAAAACTTTTCCGCCTACGTGTTAAACCTATTTTGCTCAATATAAAAGTTGTAAAATAAAACCGAAAAATACTAAAACTTTAACAATCAGTATATTTGTTTATATGAAAGACCTTGCTCCACGTGCTTAACATGTTTACATAATAAATTCATATACATTTTAAATTTAAATTTTTAAATTGCTGGCAGGATAATACCTTATTATACCACATTTATAATTAGACTAAATAATAATATTTCGTTAGTTATTTCATTGCTGTAAACAGTAAAATCTATGTTTGCCATTTTTAGTGTTCCGTACGGAACACTTATGGGATTACTTGGGTGTCTGTCTGACTGTCTGTCTGTCACATCTGATTTTCACACACTATATGACATAGAAAATTGAAATTTGTCACAAATATAAGAATTAATTGCCTAATCAGAGACGTGTAGTTTTGAAAGTTAAATTTTGACTTCAGGGGTTAGTTTTGGGGGTGAAATTGGAAGTGAAATTTTTTTTTCAAGGTCATCGAGTGGGGTGTCAAATAAAGGCTTATGAAAACACGAATTTAGAAATATATATGATGAAATTTCCAAAAATCATTGCCCCCCACCCTACACCGAGTACAGGTGGTCCAAATTGGACACTTTTAATGGAGATAGACGAAAACTGATGTCAGTGTCATCAGGCTCAATTTTTATGATAAACTCAGTGGTGAAAACCGCATATCGATATCTAGTACCGTTTCAGATATACAGGGTGTTTTCCAAAAATCTGCATTTTGGAAAAATGTTTGTAATTCTTTTCCTATTGAAAATTTTTGATTTCTGTAAAAACATTCTCCAATCATTTTTTCATGTGGATTTCAACAGTGTAACTTACATTTTTTACAACTAATATTTTAATAGTTATTAACGCAAAAATATATTTTTTAAATGGGATACCCTGTATATATTTCCTTATCCGAATAGAGCTTTAAATTACCATTCTAAAAATATAGCACACTTTATATTTTGCTTAAATCTACTTCGAAATATAGGTTTTCAGATTTTGAATGCAAATTTTGTGAAGTAGGCTTTGGACAGAGAGGCAATATCAATTGTTTACCGATAACAGACAAGTCGTAAAAAAAAATTGCAGAAGTAACTCGAAGTGTCAAAACTACAATGAAATTTACTAAATGCTATAGTACTTCAAACTATGTAGATAATAAAACAATTTATTCCGAGTAGAGCAAACTAAAACAAAACAATTTTCTATAAGAGATGTTCGAAATGTCGACCAGTTTCATTTACACATAGGCGGCACCTTTTTTGGACACTTCTTACCTAGTTGATTAGTTCAAGAGGAGTGAGAGCTGCAAAATTTTGTATCACTGCGACTTCTAACTCTTGCCTGGTGTTTGTCGGCAATTTAAAAATTAAGTCTTTCAATCTCCCTCAGAGATAAAAGTCCATGGGTGTTAAATCCGGTGACCTTGTCGGCCAACGGTTCGGACCTTGGTTGGCTATCCAGTTATTGTCGAAATTTGTGTTCATTCGCAAATAAACGGACCTATAACCCTGCCTCTAAAAATTCCTGCCCACACATTAAATGCAAATCTGCCTTGATTTCTTTGCTCCACATCTAAATGAGGATTTTCTTGTGCCCACGTATAAGAATTGTAACGGTTAAAAATACCTGCATTACTTACATAAGCTTCGTCTGTCCAAATGCAATTTAATGAAAAATTCGGAACATGGTTACAATTCTCCAGAAACCATTGGCAAAAATCCATACGCCGTTCAAAATCTCCGTCTCTAAGGTGATGAACTTTTATTGTCCTATATGGCCTGAATTTGTGCTTCTTCAAAGTACGACTTACATTAGTTCTTGGTAGTCCAGTGGATTCTTTTAACTGTCGGGTTGAAGTGTTGAGATTATTTCCATTAGTTCCTAAAACTACTATTTCTTTTAACTCCTTATCCTTGTTTGATGCATAATGTTTGGGTCGTTTCTTTTTACACTGACCACTGTTATCTAGGTTATGTTGCAATCGAGCGAATATACCCTTGAAGGGTTGACGCCTCTCTGGATACCGTTCATGGTACAAATTACTTGCCGCTTCCGAATTTTCTCCGGTTTGTATGAAACACACTATCATATCTCATTTTTTGTAATTTTCAAACTTCATTGCGATTTATTTGACAATTCAACAACTGATCCTGAAGTAAAATTTGACAGCTACGAGTAAACAATTGAATTAAACCATATGGCCGCTCCGTCCAAAGCCTACTTCACAAAATGTGCATTTAAAACACGCGTAAAATCTGAAAACCTTTATATTTTGAAGTAGATTTAAACAAAATACAAAGTGTGCTATATTTTTAGAATGGTAATTTAAAGCTCTATTCGGATATGGAAAAATATGCCGGGTATTCCATTTAAAAAATATATTTTTGCGCTTTTAATATCTATTACAAAATATTAGATTTTTGTAACACCCTGTATAAAAAATTAAAGGTCATTGAGTGGGGTATCAAATGAAAGCTTGTGAAAACGCGAGTTCAAAAATACCATATATATGATGTAATACTCACGTAAACTTTTCTTTATATTATTTTTTTTTAAAAATGCCAAAAATCGCTGTCCCCCCACCCTGTCTCTAAGAGTATTAACCAAAATTTCGAAAAAATGTTGGAATATTCTCAATAAGGGGTAGAGTGAATTTAAATTATTATGAGTGCATTATTATTTTTGATGATTTATTTAGCATATAAAAATAAAGACCGGAAAAAAAAACTTTCTTGGAAACTCATTGGAGTTTTGTGAAGTCACCGATTATTTTATTTATAAGCTAGGAATATTATATCGAACTAGAAAGCCTTAAACTCCACAACAACTACTAATTTTGTACAAAGTTCAAATTCGACCAACGATGGAACACTGCTACCATATTTGGGACTCTGCTCTCAAACATACACTGCATTTGATGGATTCCATTCAGAAGAGAGCTAATTGGGGGCCTAGAACTAACCAGCAATCTTGATTCTTTGTGATATCGAAGAACGGTTGGCGACTTGAGCCGATTCTACAAGTATTTTCATAGAAAGTCTTCGCCAAATGTAGCCTGCTTTATTTCTCCCAAAGCGGTTCATGCCAGGAACACACGTCTCGCTAATACTTTACATCCGTATAAAGTTCAGTTTGCCACTCCTCGTACAACCTTTTTCAAGCAGTCTTTTATATGGAGAACCTTATCCCTTTGGACTAATTTGCCCAGGACGGTGTTTCCCACCGAGTACAATTTACAGCGATTTAAGGACGTTGAATTGCTTTTTCCGCACACGCGTCGCTTCTATAGCGCTTCAGGGATTCCCCTGCAGAAACTTATGCCCATAAAAAACGGTACCAATAAAGCAAGTCTCACTTGGCCGGTTTATTATTTTTAAAACTTAACTTTGATTGCATTGTGTAAAATCAATAAGGACAAGGAGATATTAGCAAACCTTTTTTCCGTTCCGTTTAAATTTATGGTTAGCAAATTAAGGAATAAGTAAAAAAATTGCTGTTATTTGTTTAATCTAATTAAACGAATATCCGACAGTGACTTCGCTATTTCTGTATTAATGGTTTGCTTGCGTACCAAAGTCTTCATGGTCTGCTGGCTTTGTCCCAAAGATGTTTCGGGTAATTTCACATCTCCGGCAATTATATTTCAACAAGTTTTGACGATTTATTCATAATATTTTGTGATGATCGATTTAATTTTCGTCTCTTAATGAACATTATGAATATTTCTTTACATTAGGAATAAATCGGTCAAGTGCAAGTTGGACTTGCGCAGTTAGTGTTCCGTACGTTGATTGCTTTTAAAATAAAAATTTTTGTTACGAAAGTATAAAATGATCAGTGACTTCACAAAACACATCCCAAATGAGTTTTCAATAAAAAAATTTTCCGATCTTTACTGAAAACTGATGACCTCGAAATGTTTGTTTTTTTTTATATATACTAAATAAATTATTAAAGTTAATGTACTCGTGATAATTTTCGTTCAATCTACACCCTGTGGAGAATATTCCAGAATTTTTTCAAAATTTTTTGATAAGTACTTTTCCAGATAAGGGGGGGACAGCGATATTTCGCACTTTTTTAAAAATAATACAAAGTCAAGGGTGCGCAAGTATTACATTATTCATATTTTTGAACTTGTCTTTTTACAAGCTTTCGTTTGACACCCCACTCGACGACTAGGTAATTTTTTTTTGTTCCCTCCCGATTTTACCCCCCCCAAAACTAACCCCTTAAGTGAAGATTTAACTTTCAAAACTACACGGCTCTGATGAGACCATCAATTCCTATATTCATCCGAATTTCAACTGCCTGTGTCAAATAGTTTCGGAGAAAATCGAGTGTGACAGACAGACGGACGGACACCGAAATGATCTTATAAGTGTTCCGTACGGAACACTAAAAATGAAGTCTTCTTTATTATGGATTTAATAAAATTGTTTATAATCTTTGGAAAGTTGTGTGTTGTAGTTTATTAAATTATTTAGTGCTTTTGTTTATATTCTTGTCAATTTTATTTATATCACGCTTTATTTATCAAAATTAAAATTTTTTTCTAACAATTAAATTATTAAACGATGATTGTGTATTTGTAAATAAATCTGTGATTGTAACCTAGAAAAACATTTTAATGTTATCTCTTTAGATCTACGGATAGATGATTTGAATAGGAATAAAAAATTTAAACAAATGTTTAAGATCACCACTTATGTTTATTATTGCTGACAATTGTTTCGACACACTGTGTCTTCTTCTGGAGCACGATGTAAATTAACTAACAAAGTATGTTTCAGAATACATAGTTTACCTAATTACAAGTACTAAATTCATTAATAATATTTACCTTAATACCTAGAACAAGTTCAATAAAGGAGACCCTCCCCCATCTAATTGATTGTTGAGTAATAGACCTAAGGATTTTTTCTGATTAATTTCTACCTGTTCTAAACAATTCAGTAATTTTCCTTTCTCTCCGTTATACAAAATTTTGAAATCTTCATTGAATGTATGATTTTCCTCTGTTAAATGTTTGGCGTAATGAGATTTGTTATTTTTCATTCTAAAGCTTTGTTTATGTTCGTTTATTCTTTTATAAAAAGGTCTGCCTGTTTGTCCTATATAAGTTTTGTTGCAAGTGCCACAGCATAATTCGTAAACCCCCGATTTATTTTCTTTTTAGTGTTCCGTACGGAACACTTATAAGATCACTTCGGTGTCTGTCTGTCTGTCTGTCACACCCGATTTTCTCCGAAACTATTTGACATAGAAAGGTGAAATTTGGTAATAATATAGGAATTGATGGCCTCTTCAGAGCCACGTAGTTTTGAGAATTAAATTTTGACTTAAGGGGTTAGTTTTGGGGGGTGAAGTCGGAAGTGAAAAAAAAAAAATTTTTACTAGGTCATCGAGTGTGGTGTCAAATGAAAGCTTGTGAAAACACGAGTAAAAAATATATATATAATATTATACTTGCGCGCACTTTTCTTTGTATTATTTTTAAAAATTCGCGAAAAATCGCTGTCCCGGGCCTTATCTCGAAAAGTACTTATCAAAAAATTTCGAAAAAAATTCTGGAATATTCTCCACGGGGTGTAGATTGAACGAAAATTATCATGAGTGCATTACCTTTAATAATTTATATAGTATATAAAAAAACAAAAATTTCAAGGTCATCAGATTTCAGTAAAGATTGGAAACAAACTTTGTTGAAAGCTCATTTGGGGTGTGTTTTGTGAAGTCACTAATCATTTTATACCACCGTAACATAAATTTTGACTTAACAGGTTGACTGCCGACCACTCCGATCGGAGTGCGTCGGGTCTCTTCGCCAACGCCGTCTACTCCGATCGGAGTTCGACATGCGTTCTTACGAAACGTTTTTAGTATTCCATCGGCGTTGTATATGAAACGTGTTTCTAGTGGTGGCGTTGCTTAAAAACGCAAGTTCTAACAGGTGCTTAAGTGGTTCCGCGGATTTGCTTTTGGTTTGGTTGTAATCTGCCGTACAATATGGACAATCAACCTGGGCCTTCTGGTATTAAAAAAAGACATTGTAGTGATGAAAAAAAGGTATATGATAAGAAAAAGAAACTAACTGACACTGAATTATTGCAGCTATTGGAAGAAAGCGGAGGTAGTAGTGACGAACATTACGTACCAGACACAGACGATAGTGATGTAAATTCAAGCTCCGAGTCCGAAGAAGAGAATTTTATAGACCCTATTCGGCCACATCAAACACTTCCTAGCCTTGATGAGATAAAATGGAACGACAGAGGTGCGTTAAAACAAATTTTGTTCCAGAAAACCCAGGAATTATTGGTGCAAATTCCAGGACAGGGTGCACCTATCGATTTTTTCGAAATGATCATTGATGATGATTTTTTACAAACTATTGTAGAACGAACGAACTCTTACGCAGTCGAGGTTTTGCTGCGCCCAGAAACAAGTACAAAAATCACGTATTACTAATTTTAAAGATCTTACTCTTGACGAACTAAAAATTTTTTTGGCCCTGTTACTTCACACTGGCACAATATCCTTGAGCCGTCTTAACGATTATTGGAAAACTGATCCGCTATTTAATCTACCTGTTTTTAGAAAATATATGTCAAGGAATAGATTTTTTTGCTTATCTTGAGGTGTTTGCATTTTACATCTCCAGATATGGATCCGGCAGATCGGCTAGGAAAGATTAGATTTGTGGCAGATTTTTTTAACAACAAAATGGGAGAAATTTACTATCCTGGAAGAGAGTTGTCTTTGGATGAAGCTATGGTACTTTATCTGGGTCGTCTCCAGTTTAAACAGTATATCAAGAATAAGCGTCATAAGTATGGTATGAAGTTATACATGCTGACAGAGCCTAATGGACTTATTTTGAAATTTCGTGTCTACGAAGGTGCGACAGATGTTTATGGTGGAAGCGGACATACTGAAAAGATTGTTTTACATTTATCGGAGGAAAAATTGGGTATGGGACATGCTGTTTATCTAGACAATTTTTACAATAGTGTTAATTTAGCTAGGAAATTACTTCAACAAAATACGTACTGCACTGGTACGCTGAGAGCTGAGAGGAAAGATAATCCGAAAGAGGTAATGAGTGCAAACTTGCGTGGTGAGAATAAATCTATGTTTTGCAATGGAGTGTATGTCGGAAAATGGCGCGATAAACGCAATGTTCAATACATTTCAACAGAATTTGGAAGCGAAATGGGCATTTTTAAAAACAAAAGAAATCAAGAATCTGAAAAACCTTCCGCAATCATTGGATATAATACTTTTATGTCCGGTATAGATAGACAGGATCAAATGATGACATATTATCCTTGCAGCCGTAAAACCATTCGGTGGTACAAAAAGTTATTCATGCATGTGCTGCAAATGAGCATGATAAACGCCTATTTTTTGTACAATAAATATTGGCGGTCTGACCAGTTACGATTATATGACTTCCGATTGGATGTCATAAGAAATTTACTAGCCAGACGACCAATTACTAATTTGCCGCAAATTCCTCCAGGCCAAATAAATGTCCACAGCATTAGCAAAGTAGAAAAAATTGTTAGTGAAAAAAAAGGAACTAAAGAAACAAAACGGGTAAGCAGAAAGGAATGCAAAGAATGCAGGAAAAATAAAATAAGAAAGCAAACAGTGTATGAATGCAAAATGTGCCCTGAACAACCAGGTTTTTGCCTTAATTGCTTTGAGGATTACCATAAAAATGTACAAAAATGATTTAGAAATAAATGTTTTGAGTTCATGAGTTCGATTTATTATTTCTTTACTTATTTAATTGGACACTCCGATCGGAGTGTTCGGCATCTAGTAAAAATTTTCACTTGCAATGCCGATTACTCCGATCGGAGTGAAATTTTTTTTTTTCTAATATTTTGAATGGCACATAAAAAAAACACATCCAAGACTCATTTTAATTCATATTTACCACAATAAAATAAAAATATTTGGAAAAATCTTACCGGCGTCAACCACAAACTCAAAAATATAGATCGGCAGTCAAGGTTGTTAAGGGGTTCGTTTTGAGGGGTGAAATCTGAAGTGAAAAAAATTTTTTTTTACTAGGTCATCGAGTGTGGTGTCAAATGAAAGCTTGTGAAAACACGAGTAAAAAAATATATATATAATGTAATACCTGCGCACACTTTTCTTCGTATTACTTTTAAAAAATCGCTGTCCCCCACCTTATCTCAAAAAGTACTGATCAAAAAATTTTGAAAAAATGCTGGAATATTCTCCACGGGGTATAGATTGAACGAAAATTATCACGAGTGCATTACCTTTAATAATTTATTTGGTATATATAAAAAAAAAAAACAAAATTTCACCAGTTTTCAGTAAAGATTGGAAACAAACTTTGTTGAAAACTCATTTGGGGTGTGTTTTGTGAAGTCACTGATCATTTTATACCACCCTAACAAAAAATTTTATTTTAAAAACAATCAACGTACCGGTCAAGTGCAAGTTCAACTTGCACTTGACCGGTTTTTTTGTTTTAGTTTTATTATTTTTAATATGTCGAGATAATGTATTATTTGTACGGAAAGCGATATTTACATGATTTCTATGGAAAAATTTTGAATTTTATTAGTTAATTTTCCGGTATAAGTGATTGTATGAAATTTTTCTTTGTTTAGTTGTTTGTACGGGTACACCAGTCCTATTGCTTTTTTTAATTGTTTTTTCATTAAAATATTATCTACCAAATCGCTCTTGTATCCATTGTTTATACTAATTTGTTTTATAATATGTAATTCTTTCTGAAAATTTTCTTCCGTTAATGGTGTATTTATTATTCTATGGATGAAACTATTATAAGCCGAAATTTTATGGGTGAACGGGTGGTTAGAATTAGCGTGTATAGTTATGTCTGAGTATGTTGGTTTATGGAAGATTTCAAAATCGTGTTTATTCATTTTGTTTGATATTTATAAATTTTATAAATATAATCAGTATCTTTCTACTGCTATAAGGCAGTTTCGGCCCCATTGTGAAGTTTGGTATGGGGCACCTGAGTTTGCGTATCTCACGGAATAAAAAATGGTCTCATGTTGAACATAGAAAATTGTTTTAGTTTACTAATTTTAATATTGATATATTATAAATATTTGTTTTGATAAAGAAAATTAATTTTAAAAATTTGCCAATTATACTTTTTCTAAAGCCAAGAGAATTAATCAAATGATTAATATTTTATAAAGAAAAATAAAGCAATTTTTATATATATATATATATATATATATATATATATATATATATATATATATATATATATATATATATATATATATATATAAATATATATATAAATATATATATATATATATATATATATATATATATATATATATATATATATATATATATATATAAATATATATATTATATATTAAGATGGTGATATTGATGTTTAACTAATACTTCGTATATGTTATTTGGAGTTTAGAATGCAGGTTAGAAACAGTAAACCCTTGCCCGGCGCTTTCCTGTTTTTTTTTATCGTTCACTTCCCCTAATGAATAGGGATTTTACCCTTTTTTTATATCCTAAGGATATCGGCGAGGATGTCGTAATACCCGTCAACGTTGACAATTTTGAACCCATTTTTGTATTTCACATCACCTTTTAGACAACTCGGTAGGCTGCCATGGACGTTATTATATTTCTGCAACAACTACTACCATGTATTTCAAAACATTACTTGATATTGGGAAACAAGACATAATTGTATTTTAAAATTTAACTTTAACAATTTATATTATATTTAGAATATGCTGCCGAGGCAGAGTGGCGAAAATAAAAGTAAAATAATATATATATATATATATATATATATATATATATATATATATATATATATATATATATATATATATATATATATATCCTTCCTTCATTCTCAGTCCGAACCGCTTAGCAGAGTAGTGGTGACTGCCAATGACACTAAGTCCGTCCACTGGTTCCTGTCGTCAGCCAGATGAACTGCATCACTCCAACTCTGGTTAGCTCCCGAACCTGATCCGATCAGTGACGTGGAGACCGGCTTCTGGATCTATGGCCTTCTATAACTAGCAGCTCCATATTTATTCCACTTCCATTTACTCCACCTAGTTATGTGGTCAAAGTAAGGCAAAATTTTTTCATGAATGGTATGGTACACATCTCAAACGCCTTGAATCGTGAGCGGTCCCTTTCCATGCGTCCATGTCTATGCGGCATATAGTAAAATAGAAAAAAATAGAGAATGCAGGAGTGGAATTTTTTTGTTGTTTTAGCAATACTGCGATCACGCTTAATTTTTGTTAGTTTCACGACAGCATGACGGGTAATCTCCATCCTTCGGCGTATTTCTGGCTCACAGCTTCCAGAATTTGTAATTAACGAGCCCAAAGATGTAAATTTATCAACAACTTCACGGTTAAAAACTTTCGTGATATTGGGTTGGTTTTTGTTGGCTCCGTCTATCATCACAACCTTAGTTTTAGATTAATTTATCCGTAATCCCAGCAACTCGCTTTCCCGCTGTAACTGTAGCATTATACGTTCAAAGTTTTCGATGTTTTCGGCGAAGATAACCATGCCATCAGCGAACCTCAGGTTGGGTACTTCCTTTACGGAAGTTAAAGTGACTAGGTGACAATATGCAAGCCTGACGAACTCCAGAGTGGACTGGAAAAAGTTCCGATAGGACGTTATTCACCTAGACTTTCGCCGGGCTGTGTTTATAGAGTTCACTGATAATGTGATAGGAACTCCCATACCATTCAATACCTCCCAAAGACAAGACCATTTCACCGAGTCCAGAGCACTCTGATAATCAACAAAGCAGATGTACATTGAAACATTAAATCCTCGAATTTTTTTCAATTAGTTGACATATTAAACAAAACCGATTTTGTCCAATCTCGTGACTATTTTGAAGCTGCAATTGATCCGATCCGATCCGATGAATAGGCGAACCTCTTATTTAATGTCATTATTAGTGTTCCATACGGAACACTTATAAGAACACTTTGGTGTCTGTCTGTCACACCCGATTTTTTCCGAAACTATTTGACATAGAAAGTTGGCAATAATGTAGGAATTGTTGATCTCATTAAAGCCGGGTAGTTTTGAAAGTTAAATTTTGACATAAGGGGTTAGTTTTAAGGGGTTAAATCGGAAGTGAAAAAAAAAATTACCAGGTCATCCAAGGAAGTCAAAGGAAAGTTTAAAATATAGTGAAATACTTTCCCACAGTTTTCTTTGATTATTTTTAAAAAGTTGTTAAATCACTGTCCCACCTTATCTCGAAAAATACTGATCAAAAAATTTTGAAAGAATTCTGGAATATTCTGTACAGGGTGTAGATTGAACGAAAATTATCACGAGTGCATTGCCTTTAATAGTTTATCTGGTATATAAAAAAACAAAAACTTCAAGGTTATTAGTTTTCAGTAAAGATCGGAAAAAAACTTTGTTGAAAACGCATTTCGGGTGTGTTTTGTGAAGTCATTTTATACCTACGTAACAAAAGTTTTTATTTTAAAAGCAGTCAACGTACGGAACGCTAATTGTGCAAGTTCGACTTGCACTTGGCCCGTTATTTTTTGTTTAAAAGCAAAACTTACATTTAAGAAACATCCTATTATATAGGAAATAAGTTGGCTTGGGCCCATTTTATAACTACAAGCTGTGGTAGAAATATTTGCTTTTATCCTAATAATATTTTCTAATATAAAATAATGAATTGTTCTTCAAGCAATTTATTTTACTAGGAAATTTATAAAAATATCTTTATTAATTTATAATTAATTCCTCAGGGCTTTATTACATAATCGATTAATTAATAAATAAAACAGGAAGCTGCCTCATTATAAAACAGAAAACAAAAATAACTTTATAAGAAGAAGAGTTACAGTTACAGCAGCGTTTCTCAACCTGTGGGACGTGCTCCACTAGGGGGGCATGATTTCACTATTGGGAGGGCGCGAATGTATCGAAAAGAAATTATTATTAAAAACATTTATTAAAAACATTTAATATAATTTATTGAAAGGAAAGCAAAACAAAATACATTCTGACATAATAAAAAATAAAATACACATTGTATTAGTACAACACAATGTATTTACCTAATAATTAACATATCAATACTAAATTAAAAACAAATTTAATAATTATTAGTGACTCCCTTGGGCCTGTTTTGCAGAGCAAAGATTTTCGAAGGATGGTTTAATATTAGAAATAGACACTCTGAGTTCTTTTTCTATGTTTAGTTGAGATTTATATTTTGTTTTCAAAGCAGCCACCGCAGAAAATCCGGTTTCGCAAAGATAGGATGTTGTAAATGGTAATAATATACGAAATGCTCTATTTTCAGTGCAGAAAACTCATCATTCATCTCTGCCCAAAATTCAAGGAGTGATTTATTATTAAATTGTCTTTTGATTTCGCTACTTGCCGTGAAGTCTATGAAGATTTCTTCTTCGGAAGTTGAGAGCCCTTCGGGAGTATTTTGAAATGGATCCCTAACCCAGTCGTAACTTGCTACCAAGTTGTCGTCAGTAAGAAAATACTTTTTAAAATTCTTTGTCAACATGGCTAGATGATTTTTAATGGTTACTAAAACAACTTTTACATGTTGTTCTTCAGCCTTGTATGTTTTAACACATTCACACACATTTGCAAACATGTCTAGGTTTTTTTGCTTTACATTTCTGCTCCACAATTCCAATTTTCTACAAAAAGCATTAATTTTATCACTTGTATCGAAAATATGTGTATTTGTTCCTTGGAGTTGAAGATTTAAGGTATTTAGTTTCTCAAATATATCGACCCAGTAGCTCAATTTCATCACAAATAAACTATCTCGAAACTTCTCGGCTTCCGGTCGGCTTTCCTCTTCTAGAAAAATGACGATTTCATTTCTTAATTCATAAACACGTTCTAGATTTTAGGGGTCTCATTTTAATATAATTTACTACGGATATAACTGTAGTGAGCACAACATTCAGAGCAGGATTCACTTCTTTGGAAGCCAGAGCTTCTCTGTGGATCATACAATGTGTCCACACACACGGTGGAGATTTTTGTTTCACAAGTGCTTGTACATTTTGAAATCTTCCAGACATTGAATGAGCATCATCGATACATATACCGACGCAATTTTCCCACTCCATTTTTGCCTCGTTTATAAAATCATTTAAGACAGCAAATAATGCGAGTGATGTTGCTTTGAGTTCTATTGGTTTGCAGAAAAATAGTTCTTCTACTGCTGACATACCAACACAAAATCTAACATAGGCAATAAAATGAGCATCTTTATTGCTATGTGTTGCCTCATCAAGATGAACTGAAAACAATTTGCCACGCAACTTCTCGAAAAGCAGATGTTGTACATCTTCAGCTATATCACCAATTTGACGGGCAACAGTATCATTTGATATAGGTATGGATAGCAATTGTTTGGCAAAATTATCTCCAAACATAGTTTCTACAATCTCAATTGCTGCTGGCAAAACAAGCTCTTCACCAATGGTGTGAGGCTTTTTACATCTAGCTATTTTATATGAAACTTTGTAAGATGCAAGTAAAGCTTTTTCATTCACAGACAAAGTTTTTTTAAAAAATGATTTCTGCTTTACGTATGATTTTCATTTTAATTCGAACAATTCTCGGAGTTTGTTAAGGTACTCACTATGAAGCGTTTCCAAATGTCGTTTAAGTTTATTTGGTTTCATGCTGTCTGCTGCCAAGATTTTTGAGCAAATAACAAATTTCTTCATTTACTTCAGTACTGGTAAACCCTAAATTTAAGTATTCTTGAGAATATTTTCCTGATTTTATTTTCGGAACCACGCTCGTCTGTGCACTTATTGATGCTTAACTATCGTCTAATGCTCGCTTATGCCCACTTAAAAATTTATCCATGATTCTGTATAAATTTACTGCCGTGAATACTTAGTACCTTGAATTTCAATTAACACGTAAATTACAACATATACATTCACGATAAATCCGATAGCAGTAGAAGGATTAATTCGACTGAGACGGGCTATAATTGAACGAGGTGCAGCATTTATACACTTTTGGACAGACTTTCCAAATGTTCGAGACAACTCGGAACTTCTCGCGAAGCCGCTACCGATATGGTGGACGCGACAGAGAGCAATAGAGAGGCATCGATTCTAGTGTTGTCAACGCAGCAGATATATGTTGCCAAATACGAATAAATTTACTTATTCTTGGTAGTTTGTAAGGTTTGTAATTAAGGTCATAGTGTAGCTTTAGCATCAAAATGCTGAAAATACACTATTATTGCATGCATTGTTATTGTATGAGAGGGGGGGGGGAGGCGCAGTGAAAATTATGTTTGAAAATTCGGTCGCAATACCAGAAAGAAAACTTTAAAGGCTAGTATAGTTTCGCTAATTCCCGACTTTTTTGATCATTTACCGTTTTTGTCGAAACTTTTGAATTCTAACTCATTAATAATGCAAAGACATTTTTAAAATTTAGAAAAATGTAAATGAAAACTTAGAAATAATATAACAATGTAAAAATTGACCATTATCAAAAACCAAATTTCGATTTAATGCATTATTGGTTTTTATATCTCAGCTATAACTTATCAGTTTAACATTGAATAACGAAATATTTCTGGATCTGATGTCTCATTGGTATTAGCAATTTATTGATTATTCTAAAATTTAGTGCTCATCAGTAGGATCCCCATTATTTTATAATTTTTTTTTATTAAATTAGACAAATTTTAGAGAATCTTCAGCTTAATAAGATAAACCAAAGAGTCGGCTTTCCCCTGTCCTGATACATGTGGATGATGGAAGCACCAACGGTGAAATGGTCTAGGTCGGACGAAAGGTGCAGTCACTGTTAACGTAATTTAATTTCCAACAATTTTAGAATGTATGAATTACAAATATGTACTATACACGTGTTTCTATTGACCTTTGCAAAAAACATATTTTTTCTTCTGTTTATATGTAATTTCAGCGATTAGCAGTCTAAAATAGTTACTAAATGTTACTTTAAAGTATATACCGTCCGTAATTTTCGAACATTAAATCTATGCTACATAGAAACAAAATGGAACTATGTGCGAAGTACGGATTTCCAATGTTACCTGGCACCTTTAAATGAGCTTTCCAATGCTTTCGTTAAGTTGTGACTGTTTCGTTTTCCGACCTTAGGATGTGTTTTACTAAGCTGCACTAGAGCTACTTATTCTTATATCTGTGATTAAAGAGCATAGAGTTTCTATTTAGAAGATTTCAATGTGGATTTTTTTTTAAAAAATTAATTTTAGTTTATATAATATATTTCTCAAAAATTTCTAGAATGTTCTCAAGTTAAGATCTAGGTAATGTTATGTTACAGTTTATATGCATGTAAGCATTATTATATATATATATATATATATATATATATATATATATATATATATATATATATATATATATACAGTAGATGCTAGGTTATGTGAACATCATTTTGTATGAACTATCCATTATAGTGAACAGTAGAAATTTAATATTAGAGGTTCTATAGAGTAAACAGAAGCAATCTAGATTAAATGAACAATTTTCGGTGCTTCCTCAGTGATAATAGGGGATTTCTCTTAGAAAATATTCTTGTTATTTGAATGTATTTAGGTTAGCTTAGTATTGACGGGCGATTATCGTGTTACCTTTGGTGTCCGGTCTGTTCATTTGATTTTAAATATTTAGTCACTTTAGTGTTTCCAATTGGAAAATATGAAACGAAAAGTGTTAACATTATCAGAAAAAAGTGATATCATAAAGAATTTGGAAAATGGAGTGAGTGTTACACACCTTGCAAAAAAGTATAATATAGCTAAATCTACTGTTTGGGCAATTAAAAAAAATAAAGCGAATATTCTAATTGTAACAACAAAATGCGTTGGTATTATTAAAAGAAAAACGTTAAAGTCGGGAGAAAGCCCTAGAATGGAGAAAAATTTTTATGAATGGTTTTGTAAACAAAGGTTAAGGAATCTTCAAGTGACTAGTGAACTTATAAAACTTAAAGCAAAATCCTTAAGTGAAATTCTAAAGGAAACACCAACATTTCTGCAAGCGATGATTGGTTGCAAAATTTTAAACGCAGATTTGGCATTAGATTATTGAAGATATCTGTGAAAAATTATTTACAAACCCTGAGCTAGTAGATCCATTTAAACAAGATCTTTTTCAGTCATATGTAAACTGAATTTAACAAATGATCAGATTTATAACGCAGATAAAACTGGTTGTTTTGGCGACTGCTACCTGAGAAAACATTGGTAATGAATGATGAAAAAACCGCTCCAGGAAGGAAAGCTGAAAAAGCACGACTTACTTTTCTCGCTTGCACAAATGCGTCTGGAAAACATAAAGTTAGACCTCTCATATTAGGCAAAGCAAAGAACCCTAGATGCTTTAATAACTTTACTCTCCCTCTGGATTACGATTATTCAAAAAATTCTTGGATGACTGTCGACATTTTTAAGAATTGGTTTTATAGATGCTTTGTTCCTCAGGTAAGTCAGTGAATATGCAATATGAAAATGTTCGAATTAACTAAATTCGCGTATATACATTTTCAGGTTAAAACAAAAAGGTTTACCCGAAACTGCCATTCTGTTATTGGATAATGCCCCAAGCCATCAGCCTGCAAAAGATTTACAAAACGATGATGGAAAAATCTTTGTTATTTACATGCCACCAAATGTAACACCTTTGATTCAGCCAATGGATCAAAATGTTCTTCGAATCACAAAACTTTACTACAGGTCAAGCTTGTTGTCATCAATTTTATCTTCAGAATCTGAAGATCTCTCAAAACTTTTAAAGCGTTTAACAATAAAAGATGCTGTAATAATCCTTTCATTAGCATGGAATAAACTTGACGTTGACACGATAAAAAAATGTTGGAAAAATATTTTGGATTTCACTGAAAAGAGTAATGATGACTCTGAGCTCGAAGAAAACATTCTACTCAACATTTTGAAGGAAAAATACAAAAATAAAATGGAGGAATCGCTCAAAGAAGTTCAGAATTTGTTGACAGAAGTAAACAGGGAAGTAATTTTATTAATTGCATAAATCTGTTTAACATTTACGTATTTAATAAAAAAATATATTTTTCAGGTTGAATATTCAAGCTTTGGACGCATTTAATAAGGCAATTATTTGGAGTGAAAAAAATAATTTTAATACTAATGATTTATTGGTATTGCAAAAATGCAGGAATAGGGCTTTGCAGAAAAGTTTGGCTGCAAAAAAAATGCAATATCTTTTTGATTATATGAACAATTTGATTTTATGAAAACCCCCTGGTATTTATTGGTTCACATAATCCAGCATGTTCTGTGTATATATATATATATATATATATATATATATATATATATATATATATATATATATATATATATATATATATATACGGTTCCAAAAACTTTTTAAAAATACACTCAACAGTGTTTCCCACAACTGGAATCTGCTATTTCTGAAGAAAGAGCAATCATACGCAAAAATAAGGGAAGCAAATATGCTTCAATTCTTAAATCACTCTATAGGTGAGGCGTAATGGTTCACGTTGGTGTTGAAAAAACATAGCCTTAAGCAGTTTATTCCAAAGGCATGTACTGCTTCAAAAAGAATTAAACAGATTACTTCATTCGCATACTTGCATGAAATTATATATAGAAGTTTAAGTTACCAACTGTCGATGCTTCAACGATATAAGCAAGAATATAAGATTTATGATGAGCTCGGGGTCTCTAATCACGCGAATAACTCTTTAAGACGTATTTTTTCCCATGTTAAACTGCAAATATTCTTTCGTAGTATAGAACTTTACACCAGCAGCAGCAGGGTTCAAGCATCTAAGATAAATAAAGAAACAAGCGTGCTGTCATCAGCACAAATATAGATTTGATTTTTGATCTTTTTCAGCCAGTCGCAACGCTAAAGAAGAATAGGAGTTAGTATGGACCTCTGAAATAATGAAAAAATAATAAGGCATAAATAATAAACCTTTTGTTCAGAATACGAATAATATAGAATATCTCTAAATTAAAATGTATATTATATAGCTTTTTAGTAATTTTATTTTATTGTAGCAAGAAAAGATTAAAATGAATTCACTGAAATAGTTGTTGACGAAATTCATAAAAATAATGCCCTTCTTCGATTTAAAAGAAGCGTGAGAAAACGGTAGGAAACGTATTATCCGTTTTCGTTTATGGTTTGTGGCTTATGGTTTCCTTACTAGCATCTAGTAACGTATTGTTTTTGGAATATTTTGCGGGCACGTATAGTTTATAGGACTGATTTTTTTATCTACATGTTGCCACTAATCGCGTCGAGTTACATCCAATTTAAACAAGACAACGGTTTCAGGTGTACGAGTAATATTTAAGTTAAGAATAAAAGTCTACAATTTTGATGATATCGCTCCTAAGAAAGGGGATGAAAGATTCTGGGTTGGAGGGGGTTGATATAATTTGATAGGTTTCGTTAGAAGTTCTAGATTATTTATTTGTTATTTTTTTCTTAAAAATACGCTAATTTTAAGCAAACTTTATTAACGTACATACATCGAAAATATATAGGAGGAAATCACAATTAAAAAAACTTCGAATTTTGGACAATATTATTTCAAAGGCTAGCAGTAATAAGTATATTATGTTGTCTATTAAAACCAAAATTTTTAAAACAAGTGCATTTTTGAATTGTCAATAAACGAAATAGTCATTATAGGTAAATTGAATTTAAATTAAATTTAAACTAACACTTTTTTTGTAAATTATGCTTTGTTATATATATATGGTAGTAATACTTCAATATGTAAGTAACTTAAAGGCTCATCTTCACAAACAACATAACCGAAAATAATATGTAGAAAATAGGATTTCATAGAATTTACATTCCACAGTGTCTTATGAAGCTAGAGTTGATTATTTTCTAAACTAAGATAATTTTTTGAATAGTTTTTATGGATTCTAGTTGAGGTTATATTTATAAAGGAAGCTTTGCGTAAAAAACAGCCAATTACTGAATTGTAAACAATGTTTTGTATGAACTTACCAGTTTTATGAATCTATGTTATTACCACATACACGTTTCAGTATCGTCATGCGATCTGTTAATCACGTTGCTCTGGTAGTAAAAAATATTTATTTGGCGTTTTTTCCTGACTTTATAATATTGTTTAAAACGGGTGGGGGCAATTCCCTATAAAGAAACACTCTTAAGGCAAAATAGCTCAAACAAATCTAGTGTATCATTATCTATTACTTGGAAAAAATCCAGGAAATGCATAAATATTTGTTGTTAGCTTCTTGCAAATAATGTGAATTTATTGAAATTGTTTGTCTATCAACTTTTCACTTCACACTTTTTACAATATTGATAATTCACATAAAACTTATAATTTAAATAATTATGTTAATTTATATCAAAGTACACATATTTGACTACACTTAAAATAACTTTTTTAGACACGTGTTTATAATACTAACAACTGAATAAAAACTGAAAAAACAACATTTACCAAAATTAAACCAGTTTTGTTCAATTATCTTAATAAGTTCGATATATATATATATTGTAAAATATAAATGACCAGTGGCTGAGCATCTGGACATTTAGTTAAAATACACTTTAAAAATAAATAAAAATAGGAACAATATTACAGCAGATGGGATTCGGTCTGAGGCAACATGTTAACCATACTCATAACACCTTGAAAAACAATAAAAAAAATCTCGCAACTGCCATCAAAGATATGAATTTTTAGCAATAACAAACAAATAAAAATTTTTGCACATATCTGTGAGGTGAGAGTTCTATACAAAATTTTTTGTCACCTCAACCCAATTAGCATGAATTTTTGTCGACTTTAAGGTAGCTAAAAATTTTGTAAAATAACAGAAATTGTGCTTGATCTACTACGCTAAAATAAATTTAGTCATTTTTAGTGTTTCGTACGGAACACTTATAAAGATCACTTCGGTGCCTGTCCATCCGTCTGCTCGTCTATTTGTTCGCCTGTCACACCTGATTTTCTCCGAAACTATTTGACAAAGAAAGTTGAAATTTGGCACAAATATAGGAATTGATGGCCTCATTAAAGCCATGTAGTTAAATTTTTACTTAAGGGGTTAGTTTTGGGGGATGAAATCAAAAGTGAAAAAAAAAATTACATCGAGTGGGGTGTGAAATGAAAGCTTGTAAAAACAAGAGATCAAAAATATATATGATGTAATACTTGTGCACACTTTTCTTTGTATTATTTTTAAAAAATTGCCAAAAATCGCTGTCCCCCCCTTATCTCAAAAAGTACTGATTGAAAAATTTTGAAAAAATTCTGGAATATCCTCTACAAGGTGTAAATTGTCACGAGTGCATTACCGTTGATAATTTATCTGGTATATAAAAAAAACCAAATATTTCAAGTTCATAAGTTTTCAATAAAGATCGGAAACAAACTTTGTTGAAAGCTCATTTAGAGTAACAAATTTTTTTATTTTAAAAAGCATCGTACGGAACACTAAATGCGCAAATCCGACTTGCCGTTTTTTTTTAAAAGATAGACTTTAACGCTTTTTTAAAATTTTGGTATCAAACGGATGGTTTAAAACGAATCCCCCGAGCCTCGTGGGGGAGCGGGATTGAATATATTCCCCGGTACGTTCTGCCTGTCGTAGGAGGCGACTTAAAGAACAACCTAGATGGTAGATGCCCAGATTTCACCAGCATCGCCCGGTGTGTTACCATCGCATCGGCTTAGGCTGCGTGAAGTTGCTTAACGTTTCGTGGCTGTGCCGATGTCCCGGACTGTGGGACCAAATAGCATGATGAGGCACCTGGATACAAAAAATTCCGGAGGTAAAATAGCCCCCCGTTCGGATCTCCGGGTGCAGAGATCAGAATTTTAAAATGGATTTTTGCAACATACGAGGTTTAAACTCGAACATGAATTCAGTGCACCAACATCTGCAATCAAATTAACCTCATGTACTCGTTCTCTGTGAAACCAAGGTCAGTTCGTCGACCAGCACAGTCAACTATTTTTAACCTGGGTACGGTTTCTATTCCCGATTTAGGCGTAACTTTGGAAACTGTTTTTTTGTCAGAAGCGACCTCTCTTGCCAACGAGAAGAGGCTCTGGAGTCCCCAAACTTTGATGTTATGTGGCTAAAAATAACAACTCAACCAACCACAAGGTTCATCTGTATCCTCTATCGACCACCAAGTGATACTAACTACGCTTCTCTTGCAGACACCATCCATCCAAATTAACTATCCAAATGCCGAAATTGCTATCCTCGGCGACTTTAATGTCCACAACATCAACTAGCACTACCGACGAACAACGTCGTGAGGCCGAATCATTCTCAATCAGTTGTGGCTTAATTCAACTTATTGACGAACCAACACGGATCCCTGATGAAGACGAGGAGTTCGCCAGTCTTCTTCATCTATTTTTAACCAACAATCCAAAGATTTACACGGTCAGCGTAAATCCGCCATTAGGTTCTTCTGACCATAAACTACTTTCGACATCGAGTACCCTACCAATCAGTGACAGAGAGGCGCCTAAACCGCGCAAGATTTGGCACTACAAATCTGCTAAATGGGAAGCTCTCATCGAATATTTTCGAACTTTCCCTTGGTTAGACGTTTGTTTCCGATCCGACGACCCATCTGATTGCGCTAGGGGGTTTCCGATGTTATTTTGACCGGTATGGAGGCTTATATCCCTTTTTCGAAGAAATACCCTTCCAACGGCAAGCCTTGATTTGACCGAAAATGCAAAGAAGCTGTTGCTAACACCATCAATCGTAACACCTTTGTTCGTACCAGAAACAGATGCAAAGAAATTATCGACGAAACCAAGGAGGCACACAATCAACGGATTAGAAAAAAACTTCTCGCTTGCCCCAACAATTCCAGGTCATTTTGGTCAGTCGCTAAGGCAGTTAGTCAAAATTTCACCAAATCCACCATACCACCACTCACATGGCCAGATAATTCTATTGCAACGACACCTGTTGAGAAAGCGAACTTGTTGGCTTAACTCTTTGCTTCACATTCTACTGTCGATTTCCAAGGAAAAACACCACCTACTATTCCCATAGTGCAGTCAAAGCTGCTCGATATTGTCTTCAGACAGCGTATCATAAAACGTATTTTAATGAAGCTAGACACCAAAAAGGTTTCTGGCGCTGACGGAATACCTGCCCTAGTTCTCAAAAACTGTGCGAGGGAACTAACACCAGTTTTCTGTAGACTTTTCAACCTATCCTACAGAAAGCGAATATTTCCTTCCTGCTGGAAATGTGTCACAGTTAAGCCGACACCTAAAAAAGGCAAGGAGACCTTGCCAAATAACTACCGACCAATCGCACTGCTTTCAATAATATCGAAAGTCATGTAAAAGGCTATCAATCAGCATCTTCTAAAATATCTTAAGGATTCAACATTATTAGCGATCACCAATATGGCTTTCGTAAAAACAGATCAACAGGAGATCTTCTGACTTATGTAACACATGTTTGGAACAACGGAATTGAACACTTTCTCGCACACAATCTCGAGCGGTTGCTCTTGACATATCCAAGGCATTCGACCGTGTTTGGCACGATGGGCTGTTGGCTAAGCTACGTTCTTATGGTATGTCTGAAAAGTTCTGTTTGTGGCTCTTATGTTTCCTCAGAGAACGTTCTTTACGAGTGGGAGTAGACGGATTTCTTTCTAACACCTTCATTATCAACGCCGGTGTACCCCAAGGCTCCATACTGTCTCCTACTCTCTTTCTCATTTATATTAACGATCTGCTGGAAAAGACCGAGAATCCAATCTACAGCTTTGTAGATGACAATACACTTATCTCTTCATTCACTTTAAACGCTCGGACATCGGCTACTCAGACGAATATCCGCAGACAGCAGGAAGTCATTCAACTTAACAAAGCCCTGGAAAAAATTCTATTTTGGGGTTAGAGTAACCAAGGGGAATTTAACGCTACAAAAACCCAGGCGGCAGTTTTTTCTAAAAAAGTTAACGTTGCTGAACCCGACATAGTTATGTCGGGGCACTCCATTCCTCTAACATCGCCATTTAATTTGTTGGGCGTTAATTTGGGAGCAAATATGTCCTGGTATGAACATGTTGCAGGAATAGCAAGAAGAGCTTCTCAAAAGTTGGAAATATTATTTCGAACCAGAAAGCTTTACACTCCACAACAACTGTAAATTCTTTACAAAGCTCAAATTCGACCAACTATGGAATACTGCTCCCATGTTTTGGGCTCCGCTCCCAAACATACACTGCATTTGGACTGGAGACCCGGAATTGACAGGCGGCATTGATTCGCGAGAACATCGAAGAACGGTTGGCGACTTGAGCCTATTCTACAAGTATTTTCATAGAAAGTGTTCAAAGGATGTGGCGCGCTTAATTCCTTCCAGAGCGGTGCATGTTAGAAGTACACGTCGCGCTAATACTTTACATTCGTATGAGGTTCAGCTTGTTACTCCTTGTACAACGCTTTTCAAGCAGTCATTTATATGGAGAACATAATCCCTTTGGAATAATTTGCCCAGGACTGTGTCTCTCACCGAGTACAATTTACAGCGATTCAAGAACAACGTGAATCGCTTTTTCTCCGCACACGTGTCGCTCCTGTAGCGCTTTAGGGACTTCCCTGTAGCACGTGTGCTAAACCCATAAAAAAAAAAACCGACAAAACAGACGATTACTTTGGGATTGTGGAATCTTTTTCACAATGACACTATACAACAGTTATCATCACTGTATCAAAAATAGTATCTTGCGTTAGACGCGCGTTTCGCTAACCATGTTAGCATCATTAGAAGCGATGATTTATTAAATCGAAGATTAAAGAATTGACTATTTTGGCTAAAATTGTAATTTAAGAATGTTTATTCAATAGGAAAGCACAGCTATGGAGAATTGCTTATCACCCTTTATGGCAATTTAATCATGAATAAGTTTGAAATTGAAGTCAGTCAAAATTTAAATACTTTTCAAGGGTTTGGTATATATATATATATATATATATATATATATATATATATATATATATATATATATATATATATATATATGTTTTTTTTTTTTTTTTTATGGGTCTAGCACACGTGCTGCAGGGAAGTCCCTAAAGCGCTCCAGGAGCGGCACGAGTGCGGAAGAAGCGATTGACGTTGTTCTTGAATCGCTGTAAATTGTACTCGGTGGGAAATACAGCGCTGGGCAAATTATTCCAAAGGGATGACGTTCTCCATATAAAAGATTGCTTGAAAAGCGTTGTACGCGGAGTAACAAGCTGAACCTCATACGGATGCGAAGCACCAGCGCGACGTGTATTTCTAACATGCACCGCCTTGGGAGGAATTAAGCGGGCTACATCCTTCGAACACTTTCCATGAAAATACTTGTAGAATAGACTCAAGTCGCCAACCGTTCTTCGATGTTCCAGCGAATCAAGGCCGCCGGTCAATTCCGGGTCCCCAATCAGACGGACCGCTCTTCTCTGAACAGAATCCAACAAATGCAGTGTATGTTTGGGAGCGGAGCCCCAAACGTGGGAGCAATATTCCATAGTTGGTCGAATTTGGGCTTTGTAAAGAATTAACAGTTGCTGTGTGGTGTAAAGCTTTCTGGTTCTAAATAATATTCCCAACTTTTGAGAAGCTCTCCTTGCTATGCCTGCAACATGTTCATGCCAAGACATATTTGCTCCCAAACTAACGCCCAACAAATTGAGCGACGATGCTAGGGGAATGGAGTGCCCCGACATAACTATGTCGGGTTCAGCAACGTTAACTTTTTTAGAAAAAACTGCCGCTTGGGTTTTTGTAGCGTTAAATTCCACTTGGTTACTGTCACCCCAAGATAGAATTTCTTCCAGGTCTTTGTTAAGTTGAACGACCCCCTGCTGTCTGCGGATATTCGCCTGAGCAGCCGATGTCCGAGCGTTCAAGGTGAATGAAGAGACAAGCGTACTGTCATCTGCAAAGCTATAGATTGGATTCCCGGTCTTTTCCAGCAGATCGTTAATGTAAATGAGAAAGAGAGCAGGAGACAGTATGGAGCCCTGGGGCACACCGGCGTTGATAGTGAGGGTGTTAGAAAGAAATCCATCGACCGCCACTCGTAAAGAACGCTCTCTGAGGAAACATGAGAGCCACAAACAGAACCTTTCAGACATACCATAAGAGTGTAACTTAGCCAACAGTCCATCGTGCCAAACACGGTCGAATGCCTTGGATATGTCAAGAGCAACCGCTCGAGATTCTCCAAAGTGTTCAATTGCGTTGTTCCAAACATGTGTTACATAAGTCAGAAGATCTCCTGTTGATCTATGTTTACGAAAACCATATTGGTGAACGCTAATAATATTGAATCGTTCAAGATATTTTAGAAGATGCTCATTGATAACCTTTTCCATGACTTTCGATATTATTGAAAGCAGTGCAACTGGTCGGTAGTTATTTGGCAAGGTCTTCTTACCTTTTTTAGGTATCGGCTGAACCGTGGCACATTTCCAGCAGGACGGAAATATTCCCTTTCTGTAGGATAGGTTAAAAAGTCTACATATATATGTATAAATATATATATATATATATATATATATATATATATATATATATATATATATATATATATATATATATATATATATATATATATATATATATATATATATATATATATATATATATAATATATATATATATATATATATATAGATATACATACATATATATATATATATATATATATACATATATATATATATATATATATATATATATATATGGATGACGTTTTCGCGATGTTTAATATCGAAAAATCAGATGTAGATAATTTTATATCTAAATTAAATAGACGATACGACCTAATTAGACTTACTTGTGAAAGTGAGATTACCATTCCTGGATATTTAAACATAATAATAAATTCGAATTTAATATCTATAGGAAAGATATTGTAACCGATAGATATATTTGTAACGATTCATTTTATTACAGCATAACTTCCCGCATTATACTTTTTGAATGAAGTCAGATTTATAAACGAAAGAAATCATATTAAACATATAAAGGGTCTTCCATTTGGGACTTGACAACTTTGAAATTTCACTGTGAACGCACCCTTAAGCCAATCACCGAACTGTCAACGTCAAAACATTCAGTAAAGTCAACATTTTCATCATGGTGAAGTACACGAACGAACAACGTTTACAAATAATTAAAATTTACTACCAAAATTTGGAGTCGGTGACTGCAACTTTAAGAGCGTTAACGCCAATTTTTGGTCGTAATTCTCGTCCCAGTAGACAAGCAATCCATAGTCTAGTGAAAAAATTCGAGTTAACATATTCGCTGCCGGATGTTCCCGTGCCCGTGAGACAACGGGTTGGTCGAAGTGGCCAGAATATTACTGCCGTTCAAGCGTCCATCTCAAACGAACCAAAACAGTCGATTTCACGGCGTTCTCAAGAATTGGGCATCGCTCAGACCACACTATGGCGAATTTTGAGAAAGGATCTTGGCCTGCACCCTTATAAGTTAAAGTTAACTCAAGAGCCACTCGATCATATGAAGCGACGTACGTTCTCGAATTGGGCTCTAGAAATGTTGGAAGAAGATGACCAATTTCATTGCAAAATCATCTTTAGTGATGAAGCGCATTTTTGGATAAACGGCTTCGTCAACAAACAGAATATGCGTTATTGGTCAGGTGAAAACCCTCATGTGCTTGAAGAAACATCACTTCATCAACAAAAAATTACTGTTTGGTGCGGTTTTCATGCCGGTGGTGTCATCGTTCTTTTTCGTTGATGAAAATAACCGTTACGTTACAGTCGATGGAGATCGCTACAGAGGCATGTTGCAACGTTATTTCTTTGATCAGTTGCATGGGCTAGACATTAATGATATGTGGTTTCAACAAGACGGCGCCATAAGCCACACAGCGGGTGTAACAATCGACTTACTACAATCTAAATTCGGTGAACGTGTTATATCGAAAAATAGTCCCGTCGAATGGCCGCCTAGATCGTGTGATGTAACACCTCTAGACTTCTTTTTATGGGGGTACGTTAAATCATTGGTCTATGCTAACAAGCCTGCGTCGTTAGAGGAGCTCAGAGTCAATATTGAAAGAGAGATAGCGGCATCGAAAATTGGGTTGAACGAATCGACCGCTGCAAACGTGCCCGTGGTGGACATATGAATGAAGTCGAATTCCATACATAAATGTTTTGATTGTACTTCAAGCCGATAGTAAAATTTTCGAAATGTCTCAAATGGGTCGCGTTTTATTTCCAAAAAAAAGTTGTCAAGTCTTTAATGGAAGACCCGATAGCTAGCACCATGACGACATTTAATTAACAAGTAAAAAAATAGAAATAAGTTTGGTTTAAATATTCATAACTTCACTTTTTTACACGTAGTAAAATAAGAGTAAATATGTTTCAGTAACATATAATCCAAAATAAAGTAGGATACTTAGTAAGGTATTAGATAGGGTAGTCCTCACGTTAGTCTATAAGTCATGACAACTCCTAGTAAGTCCGAAGGACAAAATCTACAATCTAAAGGAAGTATAATTTATAGGTAAGTTGTAATGATTGTAGCAAGAAGTATGTTGAGTAAGGATTGATTCAAACAAGATTTAGAGAACCTTTAGCACGGTAAATTAGAAAAATCGAGTATTGCGAACATGTCCTTGAATATAATCACCCAGTAGCATTAGAAAATTTATGGTTAATTAAAAATATATCTGATAGGAAATTATTAGGCGCATACGAAAGCATGGAAATTCAAAAACGTAAAAGAAATATCAGTAAGAACAGAGGACCTGATTGGCTGATCGCGCTAGAGTAAATCACAATTTTAGTTTAAATAGTCTAATTTTTAATCTCAGATTTAGTCAAACATATTTCTTGATGATGGTAATATGATTAGGGAGTTTGAAAATAAAGCATTTGATCGTAACTCTTGTCCATTCAAATTAACGATACTTAACAAATGGTTATTGAGGAAATTGTCGTAGAAATATTGCTTTTATTTTAAAACTAACTGAATAGGTGTTAATAAACAATTTTTATCTCATCATTAGCTGCCAACATAAAAAATAAAAAAAATTCTTTCAATTGTCCGCCAGTTATATAATCCGCACACATGTCGCAATTCCGCACACATGTCGCAATTTCGCACACATGTCGCTACTAGAGCGCTTTAGGGACTTCCCTGCAGCACGTGTGCTAGACCCGTAAAAACAAAAAAAATCTATAAATCTCGATTCAGCAATTTCCAATATAGTTAAAATAGATGTGTATTGGTATAAAGTAGCAAATCTGTACTACATATGTTTTTATTGACCTTTGCAAAAGATATATTTTTCTTTTGCGTTTATTTATGCGTAATTGTATTATCTCCAATTAGCAATTTAAAATAGATAATAAATTTTGCGCTGTCAGCAATTTTTGTAAATCAAATACATCTATTTATAGTTATAAAATATAAATATGATACATAGAAACAAAATACAAATCTTTACTGAGTTCGAATTTCGAATGTTATCTAGCTGATCTTGTTTCAAATCTTTTATCATTAGTCAGTTTTCCAGGTAATCTGTTCACCAGTCACAGTGATCACTAAAATTAAAAAGTAGTTAGAACCAATGTTATTTCAGGGTTTTACGCGGCCAAAAATATTTCTAAATATAGCAGTGAAAGCTTTTTAGACTTCATATTTTGAAGAAAAATACAGTTTACTGAGAAAAAAAAACATGTTAAAATTACAATTACAAAAATAATTATTCACGATGAAGAATCCCAAGACTCTTTGTCCGCGTCCGAGCTTCATTCCTCGGCTTCTTCTACAGATTTTTCCGCGGATTTCTCTTCTTCGGAACTTTCGTCATTAATATTGAGTTCAGCAAAAACAAGCATTTGTATTGCTTCTTTATTAAACAACATAGATCTTTTTTGGGTTTTGGCCTTATACTAGATATCAAGGGATGTGAGCTGAGCAATAATCTGTTGAGTACATTTAAATTGCATTCCTCTCTTGAAAAATTTCTAGCAAAATTTTGCCGGTACAGACGAAAGTGCTTGTTTCACACCTCTGCTGCTTCCTCGGACAGTAATCTAATAGGTAAAAGTGCCTTTTTCATTACTGTTGCACCGTAAATTAATATTTTGGGTGTCATGGGATGCCAGGGATACAACTGCACATAAATTTTGGCGGTCTTATGTCCATAGTCTGCAAATTTTTTCAAGTCTACTTTATGACCACTCGATATTACTTCCAAAATCACTTTCAAACTATTTATGAGGGCGAAGTCGACGCCGGTAATTTCAGCGGCCGATTTTGGTTTGGCAAAAAATCTCCTACATGTATGTATTGCCATCACTGGTGTTACCAAATCCAGCTTTTGGCACATTTACGATTAAGCACCTTTGCTCTCTGAATTTTTCCTGTATTTCTGCCTTTTTTGCTTGGCAATTTCTTTGTCACTCTCCGATCTTAGCTGCCACGTTTGCACAGGAAGCTTGTATGACAAATGCGGAATATTTTCGAATAATCGGATCCTAGCGTGCAATACAGACAAGCCAAATTGCAATGCATCTGTATCGACGTTATTTTTTACATTAAACTGAGTTGAACTAACATAAGAAATGTAGCATCTCATTGTTGAAGTAGTAATATTGCACACTTTTGCATCGACCCTAGTTAACGTCATTATATGTTTCATGGAAATAGGAAGGTCTCCTTGTACGAATGCTCTGTTACCAAAGCGTTTATTACGTTTTCTATGTGTGGCTGTCTATGTCAGAATTTGTAATATCTACTGTTTCTTTAACAAATCTAATCTTCACTGGAAGGAGTTGGATTCTGCCAAATAACTTTCTTGTTTGTCTCACAAATCAATTGTAGTAGAACAAAGCAACGTTGAAAAATGTTGCTGTGCTCTTTTAAATTTAATTCTTTTACTACATCCTCCAAATATGTGGCCAAACGTTTAGCCGTGTGATCCAATAAATGTTGTAAGTTAATTTCAGCACATGTTTCTCCTGAAAACAAGTCCTTTTTGCGTTCTGTAATACGGTGTACCTCAGTAATGCTTCTTGTTACTATTTCTAATTATTTCGTACTATCTCCTTAAGAGGTCAACTTCTACAAACATTGAGAGGGCCGCTATTGGATTTAGTTGTTTTCATGGTGCTTTGATATTTTGTATGTTTTCTGGTATACTTGGGCTGTCTGAGGAGAGTTAGTTATGTGTTTTAGAATACTGGATACAATTCTGTCTCCAGAACTTCGAAAGGATGTTTGAGCAGAAGGCATTATTATTTCTTTATCTACAGCACTGCGTACTTCCTCTGTTTTTCTACGTTTGCTCCTCTCACTTGATTCTTCAAATGACTTTGTTGGTCGACCAGAAGAACGGCGTTTTAATATAGGATAAAACTTCTGCTTTCTTATGCGCTTTTGTCCACTTTTTCTTGAATTGTGACTTCAAATAGGAGAACATATGCTTTACTTCCTTCCTTTCCTCATCCCTCTTGCAATAAAATATAACTCTTAAGATATCAATTTATCTTTAAAATTTGGCAAGTTTTGTTCCTGCATTTTGTCAAAAAGTTGTCTATGCGTTACTACTCGAGCACCTGAAGTCCCCTCGGATCCTAGAACAAAATAAAAACTGTTTAAATTTAAAAAATACACAAAATGCCACGTGGTTTTCACTGTCTGATTTAAGGACTATGAAAACCTCGATTTCATGGGAAATCACGGCTAATACTGATATATTTGATTAGTGCAAATACTCTTTTTTGTGTTAACACCAATAAGATCACTGGAACGCACTCTGTATAAAAAATACCTTTTTAAATACTGAGAAACTGGTTTTCGTACAACAATTTCGAGTAACAGTTTCTACCTTCAAAACATTACTAATTATTTAAAAAAATAAATACATAAAAATGATCAATATGTATGCGCTCTTACCTGTAATATTCACAATTTTCTTCAAGATAAACTCCAAAAAAGAAAAGTCACTTTTTTAAATAACTGTTTTGGAACGAATGCCGAAATAAGAAACGAACATTCAGAGCGACTATCAAATGAGACATGGGCGAGCGCGCTCTCATATGGGTAACGACAGGGGTCGCCTATTCTATGCCTATTCAACAATATTAGGCAGCAAATTTTTTCTACCTGATGTTTTTTGTAACGTTATTTACCTAGCCATGAAAATGCCGTCTTACAAAATATTAACTTGGTTATGAGATTAACTTCGCTGCTCCAAGTATTTTGTCCATTGCCTTTTAAATTTTTTATTCTTCCGATAAATGAGTAAAAAGGTCGGTCTTCTTAACAGAAAAATCGAATTACTAGTAGACATATATAGCAAATACCAATTCCGAATTAAATACCTTTTCTACTACATTAGTTTCTTGGACATTTTTTTTTATAGGTCTAGCACACGTGCTGCAGGGAAGCCCCTAAAGCGCTCCAGGAGCGGCACGTGTGCGGAAAAAGCGATTCATGTTGTTCTTGAATCGCTGTAAGTTGTACTCGGTGGGAAACACAGCGCTGGGCAAATTATTCCAAAGGGATGATGTTCTCCATATAAAAGACTTGTTGAAAAGCGTTGTACGCGGAGTAACAAGCTGAACCTCATACGGATGTGAAGCACCAGCGCGACGTGTATTTCTAACATGCACCGCTTTGGGAGGAATTAAGCGGGCTACATCCTTCGAACACTTTCGAATGTTCCATGAAAATACTTGTAGGACAGACTCAAGTCGCCAACCGTTCTTTGATGTTCCAGCGAATCAAGGCCGCCGATCAATTCCGGGTCTCCAATCAGACGGACAGCCCTTCTCTGAACAGAATCTAACAAATGCAGTGTATGTTTGGGAGTGGAGCCCCAAACGTGGGAGCAGTATTCCATAGTTGGTCGAATCTGAGTCTTGTAAAGAATTAACAGTTGTTGTGGGGTGTAAAGCTTTCTGGTTCGAAATAATATTCCCAACTTTTGAGAAGCTCTCCTTGCTATGTCTGCAACATGTTCATGCCAGGACATATTTGCTCCCAAACTAACGCCCAACAAATTGAGCGATGATGCTAGGGGAATGGAGTGCCTTGACATAACTATGTCGGGTTCAGCAAAGCTAACTTTTTTAGAAAAAACTGCCACCTGGGTTTTTGTAGCGTTAAATTTCACTTGGTTACTGTCACCCCAAGATAGAATTTCTTCCAGGTCTTTGTTAAGTTGAACGATCTCCTGCTCTCTGAGGATATTCGCCTGAGCAGCCGATGTCCGAGCGTTCAAGGTGAATGAAGAGACAAGCGTACTGTCATCTGCAAAGCTGTAGATTGGATTCCCAGTCTTTTTCAGCAGATCGTTAATGTAAATGAGAAAGAGAGTAGGAGACAGTATGGAGCCCTGGGGTACACCGGCGTTGATAGTGAAGATGTTAGAAAGAAATTCGTCGACCGCCACTCGCAAAGAACGCTCTCTGAGGAAACATGAGAGCCACAAACAGAACCTTTCAGACATACCATAAGAGCGTAACTTAGCTAACAGTCCATCGTGCCAAACACGGTCGAATGCCTTGGATATGTCAAAAGCAACCGCTCGATATTCTCCAAAGTGTTCAATTGCGTTGTTCCAAACATGTGTCACATAAGTCAGAAGATCTCCTGTTGATATATGTTTACGAAAACCATACTGGTGATCGCTAATAATATTGAATCGCTCAAGATATTTTGGGTTGGATACTTTGGGTTGTCTCGGTTTTGTTTTGTCCGTATTTTTATAGGACATGAAAAGCATTTGGATGACTCGATGTTCTTTGCTTGATGCCTCTGTCTTTTTATTCTTGGATTACACTTGAAACATCTCAGTTTACACTTAAAGGTACACTTCATGGATAACAGAAGTTTGAATTAAAATTCTCTATATTTTCTATCAATATATATACTTAATATAATTAAAAAGTATTTTCCTACTCGTGTCCTTTGCTCTTTAGTCAATTTTGATAAAGAAATAAATAGTTTACTGAAATTCCTAAATTTGAATAATAAAAGCCAGTAAAACAAAATATTTTTTGTGATATGGAAAGCCATTTATCTTGTCTATAGCTGGGTGTAATAAATTTTTCCTAACACATTACTATTACTAAAATGCTACGCTTTGAAAAAAAAATTATTAATTAAAATGGCAATTTCAAATTGATTAATTTCAGATAAAAATTAATTCAAACGTACTGGGAAAGTTCAAAAAATCACTAAAACAATCGATAAACTCAATAATTGTATAGCATTATTTATTAACCATTAGAGGCTTCTGTAATTAGTTATTACTCATTGAGTTACTGGTTTGCACCAGGGTCTCTAGATGTCTCGATCTGTCACACTGAATTAAAAATAGGAATAAAATTATGAGAATTTTAAAATATTTCGTGGGCCCCGTGAGGAAGTTGTGGCTTTTCATGTCCCTATGGAGCATACCTTGGCAATCACTGGGGATTTTTGAAAAAAGCAAAATTAATTGATTTCAATAGCTGTTTGCGTCGATTATTTATTATTGTTATTCTTACTTTGTCCACGATCGTTTTAGAAATACTGATTCTATTTCATAAACTTCCACTGATTTTTTCAAACAATCCTTGTATTCTTACACCATTTTTTTTTCCTTTAATAGATTTTGAATTACGCAATGTGTTAATGACTTGAAACATAAATATTTGTAGATTTAACCGAGAAAAGCCAATATCTTCAATAAAATCGAATCGTGATTCAAAATGTTTTAGTTATTTTTTTTTTTTAATTACATCTACATGGTTGCTATTATTGGAACTTCAAGTTATGAAAGTATTCAGATTAGAAAGATGAACAATTTCTATTTACTTGTTAAAAAGAAATATTGTATTTGCAAAAAAAATCATATTTCGATTTTTTTGGATTTGTTCATGTTTCCAGTTCCTCAAATTACGAAAAATATACTCTCTCATTTCCGACAGTCTGTCGGTCTGTGGATCTGTCTTTCTATCAGTCTTTTGGCACAATAACTTCTGAACGAAGTAAATTATCGATAAAAAATATAATACTTACAGTATGGATGGAATCTATATTTTATCGCTAAAGAATGAGGGGGTAAATGGGTATAATGAACCACTTTTAAACATATTATTTATGGTTATAGGTTTAAAAGTTGTTATATATATAATGGGTTAAAGGGTGTAACAAAGGTTAGCATCATTACCATTAAACAATTTAAAAATTGTACCTTTTTAACCTAAAAATATTTAGAATTCATTAATAAACCGATGATCTAGTTCTAAACGAAGGTGAAATTTTAATTTCTTTGGACGTCAGTTCTTTGTTGCCTGCTGTATAAATACCCCAAACCTTGTAATACGTTGCTTAGTAAAGATGAGCAGTATTATTATATCTGTGACTTTTACTTGTGACTTAGATATTCACAGATAATACCTGCGACCCAATTCTTCGCAAAGCAGCGACTCTAGTCACTGTTTTAAATACTTGTTGCATACGCAGATGTCGCAAAGCCGCCCGACCTGAACTTAATGACCGGCGACGGCGTCTATTGTCTCGTGACAGATAGTGGTCGCAGTCAGCCGACGGACTCACCGATACGCGATGTTGGACTGTCGTGCCGCCATTGGAAGGAAAACGCTGTTAGCTCAAATAACTACAAAGTATTCTCTATAATCTATAATATATATATAAAATGCAACGTCTCTCTGTCTATCTGTTTGTCTGTCCATTAGTGCGCTTATCACTTGAGAATCACTTATCAGGTTTACGTGCTTTTTTTTTTTTAAAAACATACATATGTTCTCTGGCCAGGTTATAGGATATATTTTATTACGTTAGATAACATAGGGAATAACCGGTGACGATAATAGTAAATCAAGTTGGAAAAAAATTTGTCGCTAGCGCGTCCTCTTGCAATAAACTGCCTAAACCATTAAATATGGAACAATATCATGTAGCAAAGAATATGTATGTATATATATACATATATATATATATATATATATATATATATATATATATATATATATATATATATATATATATATATATATATATATATATATATATATATATATATATATATATATATATATATATATATATATATATATATATATATATATATATATATATATATATATATTGAAACGTCTCTCTGTCTGTCTGTCTGTCCGTTAGTGCGCTTATCACTCAGAACCACTTATCCGATTTACGTTTTTTTTTTTTTAATTCATATATATGTTCTCTGGCCAAGGTATATAAAAATAATAATAATCTATATAAGCATAGCTGTCCCAAATAACACAAATATCCAAACGAAAAACACAGAAAAAATCTCCAAATACACAGACCTTGCAATAGAAATAAAAAGGCTATGGAAACAAGAAAATCTCATCATTGCCCCCCTCATCATATCAGCCACAGTAAGCAAACCAGTCTCCACACAGCAACAGTGAAAACAGACAAAAACTACACACCTCCCGACTTATCCCGGGCAGACCACTCAGCAGACACACACAGTCATACCTAATTACAACAGGAAAAGATGAAAACGTGGTCAGAAAAAACACTCCACGGAAAACACAGATACCACATAGAACAAGATCACGTAAATAAAAAACAATCATACAACTGAATACAGGATGGACAGCTATTCCCTGAAATAGTAAGCGTCTTACTTGCCATCCAGGATAAAGTCATATTAATCAGAAATCACTAAAAGCATGTCATCAAAGACCCAACTATTATAGAAGACAGATGCAGGAAATGCCACCATCATAAAGAAACGATCGAACACATAACAAGCGGATGTAAAATATTAGCCGGAACGGAATACACAGCCAGACGTGACTCAGCGGCAAAAGTAGTTCACCAAGCACTAGCTACAACATACAAACTCATAGAAAATACAGACCCCTACTTCAAATACACACCAACATCCATACTTGAAAATAAAGATTACAAGCTCTACTGGGACATTAGTATGCATGCAGATGAAACAATCTCAGCCAATAGACCTGATATTACATTTCAATACAAAAAAGAAAAAATCACCTATTTAATTGACATAGCTGTCCCCATCGACACCAACATCCAAACGAAATACACAGAAAAAATCTCTAAATACACAGACCTTGCAAGAGAAATAAAAAGGCCATGGAAACAAAAAAAATTCATCATTATCCCCCTCATCATATCAGCCACAGGCCTTACACCAACAACATTAACAATTAGGACTCAACACAAACCTACATAAAAACATTCAGAAGTCAGTGAGTTTGAAAACATGTAACATTGTCAGGTCATTCCTTAATACACAATAGTAATAGCGTTTGTGCTGACTTGGCTTAGGTTAGTCAGCCAAACATGAAACCACATTGACCAAATGTGAGAAAGAAGAACAATACTAAGATCTATATAATATATATATATATATATATATATATATATATATATATATATATATATATATATATATATATAACGTAACGTCTTTCTGACTCTCTGTCTGTTCGTTAGTGCGCTTATGACTCTAGAACCACTTATCCAATTTACGTGATTTTTTTTAGTTCATACGTATGTTCTCTGGCCATGTTATAGGATATATTTTATTACGTTAGGTAATATAAGGAATGAGCAGTGATGATAATAGTGAATCGAGTCTACGCGAGCGGAGCCGCGGGTACGGCTAGTTGTTGTATAAATTTATATTGTATATATTTATACTTTGGTAAATACGTATATTTAGGCTGAAAGATCTTAATAAAAAAATAATAATAATAAAAAATAATAAAAAAAACTAATAAAATAACAAAAGTACTCTGAGAATGAAGAGAAAAAATAGGCAAATAACAGTATACATACATCAAAACCGACCAGTTGCACTGCTTTCAATAATATCGAAAGTCATGGAACAGGTTATCAATGAGCATCTTCTAAAATATCTTGAACGATTCCATATTATTAGCGATCACCAATATGGTTTTCGTAAACATAGATCAACAGATCTTCTCACTTATGTAACACATGTTTGGAACAACGCAATTGAACACTTTGGAGAATCTCGAGCAGTTGCTCTTGACATATCCAAGGCATTCGACCGTGTTTGGCACGATGGACTGTTGGCTAAGTTACGCTCTTATGGTATGTCTGAAAGGTTCTGTTTGTGGCTCTCATGTTTCCTCAGAGAGCGTTCTTTACGAGTGGCGGTCGACGGATTTCTTTCTAACACCCTCACTATCAACGCCGATGTACCCCAGGGCTCCATACTGTCTCCTACTCTCTTTCTCATTTACATTAACGATCTGCTGGAAAAGACCGGGAATGCAATCTACAGCTTTGCAGATGACAGTACGCTGACACATTCACCTTGAACGCTCGGACATCGGCTGCTCAGGCGAATATCCGCAGACAGCAGGAGGTCGTTCAACTTAACAAAGACCTAGAAGAAATTCTATCTTGGGGTGAAAGTAACCAAATGGAATTTAACGCTACAAAAACCCAGGCGGCAGTTTTTTCTAAAAAAGTTAACGTTGCTGAACCCGACATAGTTGTGTCGGGGCACTCCATTCCCCTAGCGTCGTCGCTCAATTTGTTGGGCTTTAGATTGGGAGCAAATATGTCCTGGCATGAACATGTTGCAGGCATAGCAAGGAGATCTTCTCAAAAGTTGGGAATATTATTTAGAACCAGAAAGCTTTACACCCCACAACAACTGTTAATTCTTTACAAAGCCCAAATTCGACCAAGTATGGGATACTGCTCCCACGTTTGGGGCTCCGCTCCCAAACATACACTGCATTTTTTGGATTCTGTTCAGAGAAGAGCAGTCCGTCAGATTGGGGACTCGGAATTGACCGGCGGCCTTGATTCGCTGGAACATCGAAGAATGGTTGGCGACTTGAGTCTGTTCTACAAGTATTTTCATGGAAAGTGTTCGAAGGATGTAGCCCGCTTAATTCCTCCCAAAGCGGTGCATGTTAGAAATACACGTCGCGCTGGTGCTTCACATCCGTATGAGGTTCAGCTTGTTACTCCGCTTTTCAAGCAATCTTTTATATGGAGAACGTCATCCCTTTGGAATAATTTGCCCAGCACTGTGTTTCCCACCGAGTACAATTTATAGCGATTCAAGAACAACGTGAATCGCTTTTTCCGCACTCATGCCGCTCCTGGAGCGCTTTAGGGACTTCCCTGCAGCACGTGTGCTAGACACATAAAAAAAAAATATATCAGAAATAATGGGTCATAAAATTTAAGAAAAAAAACGAATCGCTGAGTCGTCGGCTGGTTGTGACAGGCACCGTTGTCGATCATTAAGCAGCAGTAGTTTCGGATTTCCGGAGATTTCGGACGGAGTGAAGCAGTGACTTATGTCGCTGTTAAAAGAATCTGTGACTTATAAATCACCGTCGCAGGTATACCTGTAACCTAGAAGTCGCTGTTAAGCTCATCTCTATTGCTTAGAAAGAATGACCTCGAGTAAGAAACTATTTATGAATTCTTAGGGTCGGTTGTTTGGAAAAAAATTATATTCGATAACAATAAATTTTTTGTTCAAAAATATACAGCTATGGATAATTGCCTATTCCTTTCATATCCAACATCATTTTTTCAATTGATATAGGAGAAATTCAGAACAATTGTACCTATAATTCCTGTAACTTCTGGAAGTTTCCTATCAAAATGTCTGTAATTTTAAAATTTCCATATTTTGAGGAGTTTATTTATTTTATATGTTTTATTATTTTCAATAAAGCAATTAAAGCAAGAGTGATTAATTATTACTGAAGTAAATATATCAGTATGCTACTCCACGTGTGACCTCGACCCGCTAAAAGCATTGATCCTATCGACTGAAGTTTTAATGTGTAGAATAAGTGCATCATACGTGTTATTAATACAGTCTGGAATAATAGAAATATTTCAAGGTTAATTTATTTTTATGAAAAATGGTCAGCCACATTAATTATTTTTTTGCATGTCTAAGAAACATTTTACATTGCACGAGGCAAAATACTGGGTGTAAGTAAAGTAAGTTTTTTTTTTAATAATAGATTCCGTACATTTTCATTTAAACTAATGAAACTTTGTCTTTGATGGGCCCGGTACAGGCACTACAGGGAAATTCATAAATTGCCGGAAGTGCGCGGAAGTAGTAATTCACGTTGACTTGGAAGCAGTGAATATTGTGCTCGATAGAAAACAGAGTCCCGGGCAGTTCATTCCAAAAGATAAGGCACAAAAGAGTTTTTTGAGAAGAAAGTACGTAAACTTTACACTGGTGTCATGTGTTAGCGGGACGTCTGTTCCTATCATGCACCGTTCTGGGAAATATATAGAATAGACTCAAGTTACCATCCTTTTTTCGATATTCAGACCTGAGGTTTCTGGTAAGTTATGGGTCCCCAGTCAGGTGAATAAATCTCTTCAGGAGAGAATCCAACCAATATAGAGTATGCTTAGGAGCAAAGCCGCAAATATTACAGCAGCATCCCATTGCTAATCGACTTTAAGCTTTCTGCAGGATTAAATCAGTTGTGGAGTATTAATATTTCTAGCACGGTTTTGCTATTCATGTATCATTCAAGACATATTTGCTCTCAAGTAAGTGAAATGATGCTGCTAGTAGAATATAGGGTCCATATATAAAAACGTCGGTTTCTTTTTTAGTAAGACCAGTTGCTTGAGTTCTTATAGCTTTGAATTATATTTGGTTACAGTCACCCCAAGACATAATTTTTTTGTGGTCAAGGTAAATCAAACAAGCGTGATGTCATTATTGAGACTATAGATTACATATTTGATATTTTTTAACAGATGTAACATATAAAAGAAGATTAGGAGAGAATACGGCGTCCTGCGGTACACCGACATTTGTAGGGGAGATGTCGAAAAAGACCGTTCAACTGCCAAATGATCTCTGAGAAACTCGAGAGTCAAGGACTAAAACTTTCGCACAAATCATAAGAACACAGCTTATCCAACAATCCGTCATGCCAAACACGATCAAATACGTAGGACTTATCAAGCGGAACTGCTAGAGACTCTCCATAATGATGAATATCGTTGTTCTAACGACTTATGACATAGGATAGGAAATTTCCCGCTGTTCCTTGCTTACTAAAGTATTATATCCTACCAGATACATATATATTCTTATTTCATTATTAAGTCAGTGTTATACGGTTTAGTGAATCTAGTTTTAACAGTTTTTCCTTAAATTAGATAAAGATCGTTCCAGTCGCAAACTGTGTTTTAAAGTCTTCTGCAATTAACATCATAATGGTAATCTTGGTAATTTATGTAGAAACTAGCATGTGCCTGCTAATATATCTGTGGCGATTTTTCATAATAAAGGATATTAAAAAGGTCATATTTTCTCACTTATTTACTACATATGTTGCACCCAATGTCTGCGCCATATATTAGAAATTAAAATTTAGAACAAAGTAAAACGTAACAGAAAAATAATTAGAATTAAAGAAAGTCAAGATGAAACTACCCCTCCCCCCCTCCCCTTAATCCAACCTAATAATTCCATCTAAATTGATTCATCATCATAAATCCAAACATATCCCTGCCATATTTTTGTCATGTTCTTTGTCCGTTGAAACCTGCGTGAAAATATGAGCATGTTTCATTTCTTTGTATCAACTAGCAGATTATCTAGATTTTCTTGTTCTATCAATAAAAATTAAAAGTTATTTTCTTAAAGCATCCTGTATAAATAAATATGTTAATCTACCATGTACTATAGTCGAAGTCGGACGAGAACAAAAAACACAAACTAAACACGAGAAAATATTTTGCCATCTATACGTAATAAAAGAGCACGTGAAACTAATAAAATTTTTCGATTTATTTTAAACTTTAATTTCTTATTCACTAGTTGGTTGTCTGAAAAATTTTTGACCTTCACCATAGATGGTATATGGTAGTCTTTGCAAGATTATTTTTATTTACTTGCTACATAAGCGTCTATGTAGAATTGAGGGTCACTCTGGGATGCAGTTTGTTTTATACAGCTCTCTGAAGCAGGAGTGTTGTCTTTATATCCGAAAATGGATAAAATCGAGTACCGTGCTGTTATAAAATTTTTTGGAAAAAAAAAGGTTTGACTTAAATGATATTTATTTAAAGGTTATCAAAGTTTATGAGAACTGATCTTCTTCGTTTGCAACAATTAAGAAATGAACCTCATGTACTCGCTCTATGTGAAACCAAGGTCAGTCTATCGACCAGCACGGTCAACTATCTTTATCCTGAGTACGACTTCTACTCCCGATTTAGGCGTAACTTTGGAATCTGTCTTTTTGTCAGAAGCGACCTCTCTTGCCAACGAGAAGAGGCTCTGGAGCCTCTACACTTTGATGTTATGTAGTTAAAACTAACGACTCAACAAACCACAAGGTTCATCTGTATCCTGTATAGACCACCAAGTGATAACAATTTTCGAACACTTTTCGCTTCTCTTGCAGACACCATCGATCATTTACAAATTAACTATCCAAGTGCCGAAATTGCCGTCCTGGGCGACTTTAATGTCCACAATATCAACTGGCTTAAATATTCAAATACTACCGACGAACAAGGTCGTGAAGCTGAATCATTCTCAATCAGTTGTGGCTTATTGACGAATCAACACGGATCACTGATCGAGACGGGGAGTTCGCCAGTCTTCTTGATCTGTTTTTAACCACCAATCCGAAGATTTACACGGTCACTGTAAATCCGCCGTTGGGTTCTTCCCACCATAAACTGCTTTCGACATCGAGTATCCTGCCAATCAGTGACAGAGAGGCGCCTAGGCCGCGCAAGATTTGGCACTACAAATCTGCTAAATGGGAAGATCTCATGGAATATTTTCGAACTTTCCCTTGGATGGCCGTTTATTTTCGATCCGACAATCCATCTGACTGCGCCAGGGACGTCTCCGATGTTATTTTGGCTGGTATGGAGGCTTACATCCCTTTTTCGAAGAAATGCCCCTCCAATGGTAAGCCTTGGTTTGACCGAAAATTTAAAGAAGCTGTTGCTTCTAAACATATTGCCTACCGACAATGGCGTAAAAATCCTAACACCATAAATCGTAACACCTTTGTTTGTGCCCGGAACAGATGCAAAAGAATTATCGACGAAACCAAGGAGGCACACAATCAACGAATTAGAAACAAACTTCTCGTTTGTCCCAACAATTCCAGGTCCTTTTGGTCAGTCGCTAAGGCAGTTAGTCAAAATTTCACCAAATCCACCATACCACCATTCACATGGCCAGATAATTCCATTGCAACCACACCTGTTGAGAGAGCGAACTTGTTGGCTGAACTCTTTGCTTCACATTCTACTGTCGATTTCCTAGGAAAAACACCACCTACTATTCCCATATTGCAGTCAAGGATGCCCGATGTTGTCTTCAGACAGCGTATCATAAAGCGTATTTTAATGAAGCTAGACACCAAAAAGGCTTCGGGCGCTGACGGAATACCTGCCATAGTTCTCAAAAACTGTGCAAAGGAACTAACACCAGTTTTTTGTAGACTTTTCAACCTATCCTAGGGAAAGGGAATATTTCCGTCCTGCTGGAAATGTGCCGCGGTTCAGCCGATACCTAAAAAAGGCAAGAAGATCTTGCCAAATAACTACCAACCTGTCGCGCTGCTTTCAATAATATCGAAAGTCATGAAAAAGATTATCAATCAGCATCTTCTAAAATATCTTGAACGATTCAATATTATTAACGATCACCAATATGCCTTTCGTAAACATAGATCAACAGGAGATCTTCTGACTTATGTAACACATGTTTGGAACAATGCAATTGAACACTTTGGAGAATCTCGAGCGGTTGCTCTTGACATATCCAAGGCATTCGACCGTGTTTGGTACGATGGACTGTTGGCTAAGCTACGCTCTTGGGGTATATCTGAAAAGTTCTGCTGGTGGCTCTCATGTTTCCTCAGAGAGCGTTCTTTACGAGTGGCGGTTGACAGATTTCTTTCTAAGACCTTCACAATCAACGCCGGTGTGCCCCAAGGCTCCATACTGTCTCCTACTCTCTTTCTCATTTACATTAGCGATCTGCTGGAAAAGACCGAGAATCCAATCTACAGCTTTGCAGACGACAGTACGCTTGTCTCTTCATTCACCTTGAACGCTCGGACATCGGTTGCTCAAGCGAATATCCGCAGACAGCAGGAGGTCGTTCAACTTAACAAAGACCTGGAAGAGATTCTATCTTCGGTGACAGTAACCAAGTGGAATTTAATGCTACAAAAACCCAGGCGGCAATTTTTTCTAAAAAAGTTAACGTTGCTGAACCCGACATAATTATGTTGGGGCACTCCATTCCCCTAATTCTTTATAAAGCTCAAATTCGACCAACTATGGAATACTGTTCCCATGTTTGGGGCTCTGCTCCCAAACATACACTGCATTTGTTGGATTCTGTTCGTCTGATTGGAGACCCGGAACTGACCGGCTGCCTTGATTCGTTGGAACATCGAAGAACGGTTGGCGACTTGAGTCTGTTCTACAAGTATTTTCACGGAAAGTGCTCGAAGGATGTAGCCCGCTTAATTCCTCCCAAAGCGGTGCATGTTAGAAATAAACGTCGCGCTGGTGCTTCACATCCATATGAAGTTCAGCTTGTTACTCCGCGTACAACGCGTTTCAAGCAGTCTTTTATATGGAGAACATCATCCCTTTGGAATAATTTGCCCAGCGCTGTGTTTCCCACCGAGTACAATTTACAGCGATTCAAGAACAACGTGAATCGCTTTTTCCGCCCACATGCCGCTCCTGGAGCGCTTTAGGGAGTTCCCTGCAGCACGTGTGCTAGACCCATAAAAAAAGAGCTGCTGAATTTAACCGTACTTGTGTGAACCTTAAAGGTTATTTACGTGAAGGACTTCCAAAAAGTGTAACAGTATCAGATATCATTCCACAAATTGATAATATGGTATTGCATGACAGCCATATTAAAGTACATTAAACTCCTGAGTATATAGGCAGTTTAAAAGAACGTATAGGTTATGTCCTGCATAAAGACTTCCATTCAAAAAACATTGCGCAAGAGATTTACCGCACTTGCCTTCAGGAGATCAAAACCATACTCGCATTAAAATCTATGTGTTTGAAGCATTTTAACAAGAATAAAATGATTTTGTGCGCTGATGTATTACCACTGATGAGGTCGGTTTGATCAGCCAGAAAGCTCATCAGTGTTGTTTTAGGATGCTAAAGGCATTTTGTTTATTGACTATCTTGAAAAATGTAAAATATAGTAATAACCGGATAATATTATTCTAATCTTCTAGCTTAAGTAGACGAAAAAATTCTATAGAAAAGATCAAGTTTGCAGAAGAAAACCTTATTTTTCATTAAGAAAAGTCCATCAACCCATAAAAGGATTTTGACGATAGGGAAATTGAGAGATCTGTACTATAATTATTGAAACATTCACTAAATTTCCCAGATTTAGCCCCTACTGACTTTCACCTTTTACCAAAACTCAAAACATTTGTGGACTAACAGCGATTTTTTTCGAATTAAGATGTGATTTCAGCTGTATAGAAGTATGGTCCAGATTTAACAAAGAAATCACAACCGGAATGGGATAATGATGTTAGAACATTGATGGAATAAGTATATTAGGCTCAAGGTGTTACATACCTTCAGAACTTTCAATGAAACGTTTTTGTGTTCCGTACGGAACACTTATGGGATCACTTCGGTGTCCTGTCATACCAAATCTCCGAAACTATTTGACATGGAAAGTCGAAATCTGACACAAATATAGAAATTGATGGCCCACTCAGAGCTGTGTAGTTTTGAAAGTTAAATTCTGACTTAAGGGGATGAAATCGAAAGTGAAAAAAAAATTACCAAGTCATCGAGTGGGGTGTCAAATGAAAGCGTGTGAAAACACGAGTTTAAAAATATATAATCAGTCCACAAGTCTCCATACACCACCTGCTTTCTATACCATTTTTCTGTTATGTTTAACTAATTAATTGGAACTATGAGAAAACATGTTTAAATTAATATTTTAAACTTAACCAACGAGGAGTAGTATTAAAAACAACTACGGAACATTGTATTTAGAAGTTACATCATTGTTATAAAAATGTAAACAAAATTAGTGTCAAAAAAGTCTCCATACACTTAACAACTACCAATAATAGGTTGACGGAGTTTAGCAGAAAATAACAACTTTGCTTAAATTGATATTTAGTGGGACAGCCGTTGGCCTTGATAATCTCTTGTAACCTCTTTGTCATGCTTGCAACCAGCTTTCTAGTAACTTCTGCTGGCATGTTCTCCCATTCGTTCAATATTCTGTTTTTTAATTCTCCCATAAATGCTCGATGGGGTTTTCATCCGGTGATTGTGAAGGTGTATGAAGCTGCTGTCGCACATTATCGATCATCCATTCTCGCGCCAAGTTTGCAGTATGTTTCGGATCATTGTCCTGTTGGAAAATGTATCTTTTTTCGAGTGCTAATTTTTGAACACTTTCTCTTAAATTGTCTCTCAAAATGTTCAGATAAACATGCTGATCCATGGTACCATTAATAAAATTTAAATCACCAACCCCTTCAGCGGACATGCATATCCAAAGCAGAACACTGCCACCCTCTGGTCTCACCGAGGAACAAATGTTTTTAATGTCGTAATGCGTTATTCTTCTATCTCCAAACTTTAGTTCTGCCATCAGACTCAAAAAGGTTAATTTTCGTTTCATCACTAAAGATTACGGATTCCCAAAATTTAGGAGGTTTAGCAATGTATTCCCTAGTAAAAGCTAACCGCTTTTTGCGATTAGCTTCCGAAATTAACGGCTTCTTCCTGGCTGCACACCCCTTACAGCCTGCCCTGTGTAAACAACTTCTTATTGTTTGTGAACAAACATTTTTCGAAAATAGTTCCCGTACTTCTTCTTTTAATTTTGCTTCACTTTTCTTGGGATCTATAATTATTTGTCTAACAATACTGGCCTCTTCACGTGGAGGCAGTTTCTTGGGACAACCGGAGCGTGGTCGAATTTTATAGGAACCCGTTGATTTATACTGGTTTACAATGTACTGAACAGTAGCATGCGACTTTTTAACGATTTTTCCATATTTCTGTACGATTTTCCATCTTTTCACAAATCCTTTATGATCTTTCGAACTTGAAATGGAATTTCACAATTTCTCTCTCTCTTATTTTTAATACTACTTTGAAAACCTACTGCAAAATTACTAACAAGTAACAGATTATAAAGTATGGTCGAAAATTATCCATTTGTTTTCAGTTTAACGAGCAATAGATAGCTTGTTAATTTTGTTACATTTTTATAACAATGATGTAACTTCTAAATAAAATGTTCCGTAGTGATTTTTAATACTAATCCTCGTTGGTTAAGTTTCAAATATTAATTTAAACATGTTTTCTCATAATTCCAATAATTCAGTTAAACATAACAGAAAAATAGTATAGAAGGCCGGTGGTGTACGGGGACTTTTGGATTGACTGTACCATATATTATGTGATACTTGGGCACACTTTTCTTTGTATTGTATTATAATGTAAAAAAATTACTAAAAATTGCTGTTCTTCCCCCCCAAAAGGTACTGATTAAAAAATTTTAAAAAATATTCTCCATAACGGATATATCGAGCGAAAATTATCACGAGTGCATTGCGGTTGATAACTTATCTAGTATAAAAAAAAAACTATGAAAACTATGTGACTTGACAATATGGTGGAGCTTCTTTTAATATACTTTTCAGTAAATTATAGTCGCGCGTCGCTCCTGTACCAAGGCAATTTTATTTTTGTTTATAATTAAACAAATATTTAAGTAGTAAAAATTTGTTTTACGCTTTGAATACTAGATTCTAAATTAAGCTAGATTGATTTATTGGATATTAGGTAGCTAAGATCTTATAACTATTATACATTACTAAGAAAAAACGTGAAAATACATATTGGACCTTAAGATGTCAGGGACCTAATTAACTTAGCGTAGGTAAGAATTTTATTTTATTTTCAAAATCAATCACGGTACGGAACACTAATTGCGCAAGTCCACTTGACGATTTTTTTTATTATTTTGTATTATTCTCTACACTTTTATGAACAATATTTTTGAATACTTTTTTTAAATTCTTCCTAAATATATTCTGTAAAGTCTGTAGAGCCATTTTTTTATATTCCATTTAATATATTTTTTATAAAAGATAAAAGAACTAAATTTTTGATAAAAAAATTCTTTAATTTTCAAAATGTTTATTAAAAAGTTTAGCTAGACAGGATATAACGAAAAACATTACTCACAGAAACCTTTTTCATTATTTCGGATCCATCGACCAGCACCAAAAACATCACGAAGACCGTGAAGCGGCCTAAAAAAATCTCAGTTAACACTTTTAATTTATGATAAAAAAGTTTTGATAGCAATTTTTTCTTATTTTTAACAATATATACCCTAAAATGCAACTCAAAAAATAATCATTTTCTTCAGAGCTGCAGGTGGTTTAAGAGTTATGCTAAAAAAATAATTTTTTAAAGCATAAATTCATCCTTTCATTATTAAGCTAAGAACTTTTCATATCATCACGTATTGATGGTAAATCCTCGGAAGTATTACTACGCATAAAGTTACAATATCTTATACTTTCGATTCAGTTTAAATATTTTATATAAAATTACTGCCAACCTAAATCACATTAAATTGTTTAGAATGTAAGCGGGGTATAGTTATTATAAGGTAGAGTAAGTAGGAGACGATAAATTTTATATTGTTTTATGACCATTGTTTCTGATTGGATAATAAATCTCTTTTGGGCATACACGTAAGTATACAACATACAAGGGGTCATAGGGTTCAAAGACAGGGTTAGAAGCATAATATAATAAAGAATAAGTTTCTTTAAATCGAGGAATCTAATAATTTTTTACTACTTCCAATTTTAATAGAAGTAATTTGTACGGAGGAATGTCAAATTTCGGTTAAAAATATCTTTGAGATTCTTCTCCTACTTTTCTTGTGATTAACATTCCTTAAGAATTTTATATTAGTACATACCTTGTTTTGTGTGATAATGTTATTATGTCTAAATTATAATTTTATCTAACAAAAAAGCCTTTGAATTAAAGAAATATGGAAGGTACGGCAAACGGGGATTATGTTTTAAAAATCTAGCAAAAAGAAACATAACAAAGACAGTGTTTTTTGAAACTAGAAGTCATTCAGAACCAAAATTTATATATGAAATATTATATTATTGTCTATTTTTTTCTTAGTACATTTTTTGTAGGTACCTTTTGAATTAAAAAACATTTTATCAAAATATATATATATATATATATATATATATATATATATATATATATATATATAATATATATATATATAACATATATATAAATATACATATATATATATATATATATATATATATATATATATATATATATATATATATATATATATATATATGTATATGTAAATACAGGGTGCCTCAAATGTATGGAAAAATGATTCCACAGCATTTATTAATCAGAAAAAAAAAATTAAATAAAAGTTATATGGTGTTATACGGCGCACATGCTGACGTTGATAATAAAATGTTTCGAACTGTCAGTTCGAAGAAATTACACCATCTTAATAATAGAAAGTCTTGTATTTTATTTTATTTTTGAGTCCTACTAAAAATTCTAGATATCATTTGTCTAAAATATCATGTTTAAATTGAACTGTTTTGGAATTATTGATATTTGAAATAAAGGAGATCAAATTAATTTTTTTTTTAAGCTAGCTTGTGCCAAACATTTACTGTCAGGTAACGACTTAACGCGTCAAAAAAAATTTATTGACGAAAACGTTTATTGCTGCATTTTGTGAAACTGCAATTTGAGCGTAATATCATAATGGTACATTTAACAGAAACTGAAATAATCACTTTGTTAATGATGGTTAGTTACGAAGACCGTAGGAGGACAACAGGAGGTGTGTGATCTTTTTAAAGCAGAATATACGAATCGAGAACCTGTTACCCAGTTCGTAGTTAGCAAAACCTTAAAACGATTTAGACAATCAGGTCATATTAAGGATCGTTCTAAATCTGGACCTCCAAAAGTTAAAACAAACAATGATAAAAAGTTAGATGTTTTATTGGAAATTACAGAAAATCCCCCTACAGCCACTAGTCAGCTTTGCCTAGACCACAACATAAGTAAAAGTACCTTAAGTCGTATACTGAATGAAGAAAAATTACATCCAAACAAACATCTGAAGATGACTACGATAAACTCGTTGAATTTTGCGAGGTCATGATGGAGCGAATCAATAATGACCCTAACCTAATTCATAATATTGTTTTTCTGACGAGGCCACAGTTTGTCTTAACGGAAGAGTTAACAGGCATAACTGCCGGTACTCCTCTACTGAGAATAACCACTGGATAATCGTCGGTCATTCTCAAAGACCACGCAAAGATAAACGTGTGGGCAGGGATTTGTGGATGTTCTATCATGGGTCCCTTTTTTATCGATGGAAATCTTACACGACAGCGGTATTTACAGTCATTCCAAGAGCAAAATATTCCAACTTTTCCCCATAAAAATAATATGGATAACTCTAACAGGAATCTGTGGTATCAACAGGACGGACCTTACTATGAAATCAATGTTCGTAGATATTTGGATGCGATTTTTTCTAATTGATTGATAGGCAGAAGAGGTTATCTAGAATGGCCTGCAAGCAGACTCGACCTTATGCCACTCGATTTTTTTTATGGGGTCATTTGAAAACCAAAGTTTACCGAAGTCGACCTGATACTGTAGAAGATTTACAACAAAGAATTCAATATAAGTAGCACAGATCACCCCGGATTCTCTGCAAAACTCTATTCAGGCTGTTTATGACAGATTGGGTCATTGCCTCGCTGTTAACGGTAGACATTTTGAGCAATTGTTACCTTAAAAATAAACGTAGAGTATTAATAGTTTTTTGTCTTTTTTTAATTTTAAATTTAAAATGATAATAATCCCAAAACAGTTTAATTTAGACATATGGTTTTCAAATTATCTCACTTTTAATCCTAAAATATATTAATACGATAGTCTTTCCAGTATAAACTTCTCATCTGCTATTTTTGAACTGTACTTATGACCTAAATTTACATTGTAAAATTACAAAATGAAAATTATTTATATTAACAAAACATAATTTTAATGACATCATCCAAATGTCAAAAGAAAAACATTAATTTAAGAACCAATTTAAAACCAACAACTTAGCACGGTAAATGTTAATTAAAAGTGCATGCGAAAATATTCTAAAAATCTTACTTATTGCAAAATCCGTTAACTATTACACCACATCTCACATAACTTCATATGTTGTCAACGCATGCAATAATTTTTTCTCCTTTTATAATTAAAACATTGTTTATTTTGAATCTGTAATAACCTTGTTTTTAAAATGCAATTATATTATTGACATCTATTTTTTTTTATCTCTGTTACGATTACCTATATTTAATATAGCTCTTTGACATCAAAATACACTTGTCACCACAAAGCAACTAAAGAAGAAATTAAAAAATTTTAGTAGTCCTAAAATATTTTAAATTGCAAATGCAATTTGCGTCTACGTTTTAATTTTTACTTATGATGCTGTGCAATGCAAGAACACTTCTGATTCCATTTATGATTAAGCTGATTAAGCTAGATACAAATAAAATATTGTGCTAAATTTATATATAATATATATATATATATATATATATTATATATATATATATATATATATATATATATATATATATATATATATATGTATATATATATATATATATATATATATATATATATATATATATATATACATATATATATATATATATATATATATATATATATATATATATATATATATATATATATATATATATATATATATATATATATATATATATATATATATATATTATATATTATATATATATATATATATATATATATATATATATATATTATTATAGTAGAACCCCGATTAACCGAGTCGCGATTATCCTAGCCAATATAAGAACCTGATTATCCGAGGTACGCGCGTCTATGCTGCGTATTAACCGAGCTTCTAAAATATGTATGTACATATTTCCATTTAAAATCGTCGGGGTCTTCGGGGAATCCCCCTGGCCCGTGTGAGGGGTTCCCCTATTTATGTTTCTGGACTCTTTCAGCATGTAATTTTGCGTGAATGCAGTGCGTTATAGCGTTTACTACGGAGCAGTACGAGTATACTCACATAATTTATTTGGTTGAAGTTCTGGTAGTTAACGGTAATTAATACGAACTGCTTTGTTTGAATTTTTGTTTGTCGTATTATAATGGAGCAAAACAAGCGTAAAAGAATGAAGAAAAATTAAAAGCCATCAGAAGAATTGAAGCAGGAGAGACAATTAAAGTTGTTGCACGAGACTACGGAGTAGGTGAGGTAACAGTTGGAGATTGGAAAAGAAACCGCACAAAAATAGAAGAATGGTGTATAAATCAAGCCTCCTCGTCCTCAAAAATAAAATCAATGAAAACCGGCGACTATGAAAAGGTTAACGAAGCTTTATTCATGTGGTTTAACCAACAGAGATCAAAAGATGTGCTTCTGTAAGCTCCAATTTTACAACAGAAAGCAATAATGATTAGTAGGCAATTTCCAGAGATAGATCAGTTTACCGCCAGTTCTGGATGGCCTGACCGCTGGAAAAAACGGTACGGTGTACGACAACTGACTGTATGTGGTGAAAAACTTTCTGCTGATGTGTCATCAATTGAGAAGTTTAAGCAAAAATCGAAGATTGTGGATACACATGTGATCAAATTTACAACTGCGACGAAACTGGTCTGAATTATAAAATGCTTCCATCAAAAATATTAGCATCTCGACAGGAAAAATCAGCTCCTGGGCACAAACGAAGTAAGAAAAGATTAACTATAATGGTATGTTCCAATGCATCTGACAAGCACAAAAAAGCAGCGAAATTGTTGTAAAATTGGTGTTTTTTTCCTCCAAATGTAACCAGCATAATGCAATCAATGGATCAAGGCATCCTCGAAAACATTAAAAAAAAATTATAGGTGTTTATATCTTGAACATCTGTTAGAATACACAGATAAGGAGGATATTATCAATGGGATAAGAAAGGTTACACTGAAAAATGTTATTTACTGGGTAAGTCAAGCTTGGGATTCTGTGCGTACTACCACTATTCAAAAATCTTGGTCAAAAGTTATTGATTTTGAGGACTATAATGACAGTGAAGATGATATTCCAGTAAAATAATTAGCTTTGAAATTGAGAAGCCATGGAGAAATGTCCTGTTCAAATTTCGACGGCGAGATAGAAAAAAAAGAAAAAAGTTTATTTGAATTAATGCAAAAATTAAAAGGTTGCTACAATGTGACAAGAGAAGATGTTGAATGAATTACAGCAGATGATTTAGAAGAAGAAATGAGTATTGAAGAAATAACGAATGCCTTTCAGAAAACCGAAAAATCAGATGACGATGACGATGACGAAGCGGCGGTGGATGAACAGTCTCCCACTAAGATCTCTCATCAAGAAGGTTTTGCTTCTTTGGAAAAAGCTTTGAGGTATATCGAACAACAACCAGAGGCAACCTCAGCGGATTTGCTTCTTCAAATGGAGAAACATCGCAACGAGAAAAAGAAGATGCAATATGAAACAGAAGCGCATAGATACCTATTTCACTGTTTTATATGTTAAAAACGTTAATACATCGGTTTAAAGTATTGGTGTTTATTTTTTGAAAGAATAAAAAACAAATCCGGTTTATCCTAGTTTTCAGTTATCCGAAGAGGGTGCCCCCCCCACGTTACCTCGGATAACCGGGGTTCTACTGTATATATATATATATATATATATATATATATATATATATATATATATATATATATATATATATATGTATATGTATATATATATATATATATATATATATATATATATATATATATATATATATATATATATATATATATATATAGCGGTATTGTGTTCTTGGGGTAAGCGGTCTTTGGAAAAGAACTAAAAAGTTTTGGACACCTTTTTAGCTACGCCAAGCTTTCGAAAATATTTCATTTTCTTCATCAGGGGTGCTAAGTGGTGTGTTCAAAAATTGTTGTTTGTGGGGGCACTTTATTACTGTATTACACTTATTCATCAGAAAAAAACAGAAAAAAAAACACAAAAAAAACTCTACATATTCATATCTGGGAAATAAAATACAATTTTACTTCATTTTTGTTGGAAATTCTCTGTACTCTTCTGTACTCTCTTGTACCTTAACAAACCCCTGAAAATTTTTCGAATTAAAATTAAAATCATATGTAAAGCAGAAATCATTTTTTAGAAGAACTGTGAATGAAAAAGCTTTACTTGCCTCTTACAAAATTTCAGATGTAAAAAGCCTCACACCATTGGTGAAGAGCTTGTTTTGCCAAGAGCAATTGAGATTGTAGAAACTATGTTTAGAGATAATTTTGCCAAACAATTGCTATCCATACCTATATCAAATGATACTGTTGCCTGTCGAATTGGTTATATAGCTGAAGATGTACAGCATCAGCTTTTCGGGAAGTTGCGTGACAAATTGTTTTCAATTCAGCTTGATGGGGCAACAGATAGCAATAAAGATGCTCATTTCATTGCCTATGTTCGATTTTGTGATGGTATGTCAGCAGTAGAACTATTTTTCTGCAAACCAATAGTACTCAAAGCAATATCACTCGCATTATTTGCTATCTTAAATGATTTTATAAACCAGGCAAATATGGAGTGGAATATTTGCGTCGGAATATGTACCAATGTCTGGAAGATTTCAAAGTGTACAAGCACTTGTGAAATAAAAATCTCCACTGTGTGTGTGGACACATTGCATGATCCACAGAGAAGCTCTGGCTTCCAAAGAAATGAGTCCTGCTCTGAATATTGTAACCGTATTAAATTACTACGGTTACAACGTTACTATTTTATTGCGAGGCAAGATGGTTATCACGTGGGAAATGTTTGCAACGTGTTTATGAATTAAGAAATGAAATCGCCATTTTTCTAAAAGAGGAAAACCGACCGGAAGCCGAGAAGTTTCGAGAGTTTATTTGTGATGAAATTGAGCTACTTGATCGATATATTCGAGAAACTAAATACCTTAAATCTTCATTTCCAGGGAACAAATACACGTATATTCGATACAAGTGATAAAATTAATGATTTTTGTAGAAAATTGGAATTGTGGAACAGAAATATAAAGCAAAAAAACTTAGAAATGTTTGCAAATGTGGGTAAATGTGTTAAAACATACAAGGCTGAAGAACAGCATGTGAAAGTTGTTTTTGTAACCACTGAAAATCATCTAGTCATGTTGACAAAGAATTTTAAAAGGTGTTTTCTTACTGACGGCAACTTATTAGCAAGTTACGAGTGGGTTAGGGATCCATTTCAAAATACTCCCGAAGGGCTCTTAACTTCCGAAGAAGAAATCTTCATAGACTTCACGGCAAGTGGCGAAATCAAAAGACAGTTTAATAATAAATCACTCTTTGAACTTTGGGCATGAGTGAATGATGAGTTTTCTGCACTGAAAACAAGAGCATTTCGTATACTGTTACTATTTTCAACATCTTACCTTTGCGACACCGGATTTTCTGCGGTGGCTGCTTTGAAAACAAAAATATAGATCTTAACTAAATATAGAAAAAGAACTCAGAGTGTCTTTTTTTAATATTAAACCATCCTTCGAAAATCTTTGCTTTGCAAAACGGGCCCAAGGGAGTCACTAATAATTATTAAACTTGTTTTTAATTTAGTGTTATTAGGTAAATACATTGTGCAGTACTAATACAATCCTATTTATAGGTGCATTATATCAGTGTATTTTATTTTTTATTATGTCAGAAAGTATTTTGTTTTGCTTTCCTTTTAATAAATTATATTAAATGTTTTTAATGAATGTTTGTAATTATAATTTTTTTTCGATACGCTCGCGCCCCCCCCCCAATAGTGTAATCACGCCCCCCTAGTGGGGCGCGCCCCACAGGTTGAGAAAACGCTGTTGTATGGTAAAACCATTGTCAAGTCATTTTAAATATATTGGAAATTTATAACATAGTTTTATTTTTATATAATTTCATTATTTTTAATATAAGTCATTAATTAGTGACCGAACAATAATTTATTCATCTAGATCAAACAGTATGGATATTCAGGAAGAATAGTTAATTTGTACAAATAAATTGTACATACACTGTAAATGTTGTAAATAGCCAAAACCACCCCAAATATATATATATATATATATATATATATATATATATATATATATATATATATATATATATATATATGTATATATATATATATATATTTTTTTTTTCTTGTAACATTTTTTTAAGTTTAACGTTTAATATATTACAATTCAATTCTGGAAATTTTGGAAGAAAACAAAAATTATTTATATGCCAAAATTATTTAGTTCCTCTTTTTGCCATTCTTTTGTGACATACTTTCTTTAAGTATTCTATTAAAAATAATTTTATATTTCCTTATGAGCAAATCACAGATGCTACTGGAGTATCTCTAAACCGCTACAAGGGCGATACGTAAGCGGAAGTACAGATCGGCGATGGTCTAGAATCGCTACAGATCGTACTCGGTGGGAACTCCAGTCGTGGGCAATTTATTTTAATGGTTTGAGGTTCTCCATATTCAAGGGTTCGTGAAGGTACCACAGGTAGTACGAGGAATGACAAGCTAGACTTCACAAGGGAGTGATGTACCTGCTCAGGAGGAATCAAGTAGGTTACATCTATGGAAGCACATGAAGAGTTTCAAGTAAGTTTTGGAATCCCAATCAGACGAATAGTTCTTTTCTGAGTAGAATTTAATAAATGCAGACTATGTTTTAGAGAAGAATCTCAAACATAGAAGCAATATTCCATCGATCTTCAAATTCGAATTTAGTATAGCACTGAAACCTATTGTGGAGTATTCTAGTAAGGAATAATATTTCTAGCTTTCTAGGATGAAATATTATTTTGAGCTCTGGAAAAGTAGCATGATCAAGCTGTGACATGTTGCCAAGTTGTGACGATGTTAATGGAATAGAGTGTTCCGACATGTCGAGTTCTGTAACGAAAAAAACCGTTCGCCTGTATTTGTGCAACGTTAAATTCTACTTGATTACTATTACCCTATCAAATTGTTCTAATATTACCTTGGCTGATAGGAAAGTTTACTTTCATTTTAAACATCGACGACACAAGACGTTATGGTTTCCAATTACCAACGATGTAAACATCCTAACGACGTAATCCATAATTACTTTGTTAGGGCTTGAAAAAGGTTATCGACAAATTATTTATGCTAGTAGTTTAAGATCCCTTTGGTTGATTGATAAGACAGTTGTCACAATTTAACTAAATGGACTAGACCATCCTTATACGGTTATAAAATATTATTGCCGACTTGTCAGTTGAACTCCTTGCTTCACATGCTTCAATCAATTTCCAGAGGATACTAGCACATGCTAATTTCAGTAGGTAACCAAAATGTCTGATGTTATTGTCAGTCGTATAGTAAAACGGAGCTAAACACCAAAAAAGTTCTAGTGTTGATGATATGTCTGTCATCGACAGAGACAAGACCGATGGTTGGCAAAGCTGGATTTGTATTGTATAGTATTTAAAACATTCTAGCTTTCTAGTTTCCTTATTGGATGTTCCATTGACTAAAAGGAGTAAAATCGTCAACACTAATGCGATAAAATATGTCGTAGTCTAAGAATTTTTTGAAGAGTTTTTACATTTTTTTAAAAACAAATTGGTTATTAATAATAATTTTTATTACTTTATTTCTGTTGAGCAGTAAATAATTAAATTAATTTATTATTTATTAAGCTTCATTTATCGAGCTATTATTGACACGTTTGATTAATACTATGCACCTTTTAATACTTTAAAATTATTTAAAATAACTTAATTCAATAACTACGTTTCATAAAACTCGCAGATTGCAAATGTAAATAAAATATAATAAAAACCGGTCAAGTGCAAGTTGGACTTGTGGAATTAGTGTTCCGTACCGCGATTGCCTTGAAAATATATATATTTTTTTTATTTTAGACACCCCAAATGAATTTTCAACAAAGTTTGTATACGATATTTGTTAAAAAGTGATGATCTTGAAATTTTTCTTTATATACATTACACTTGTGATAATTTCCGTTCAATCTGCACCTTATGGAGAATATTCCACAAAGTTTTTAATAATCAGTACTTTTCAAAATGAGGGGGGGAGACAGAGATTTTTGGCAATTTTTTAAAAGTAAAACAAAGGAAAGTATTACATCATATATATTTTTGAACTCGTGTTTTTACAAGCTTTCATTTGACATCACAGTCGATGGCTTGGAGTTCATACTGAACTTTATAAAGTATATAAATTTAATAATGGGGATTTTCCATCCATCATACTTATTTCTGTTTGTTCATTTAGAAAGGAACCTATGTTATTCAAACGGTTTATCTTTAGGCATTCCAAAAGGTTTAACATTTTTCCTTTGTTTTCTACATGTAATATTTTAAACTGGTTATTAAATTGATGGTTCTTTTCTATTAAATGATTGCTGTATAAAGAATCTATTTTGTTGTTAAGAAAATTTCGTTTGTGTTCTGAAATTCTAGTTTTAAATAAGCGCCCGGTTTGCCCTATCTACGCTTTAGTACACGAACCATAATTCAATTTAGATACCCTGATTTTTCACCTTTGTTGGGTTTAACTTTCTCATTTTTTATGAGTTTTCCTAGTGAGTTATTAGTTAATAAAGCTATATTTGTATTATTTTGGTTTAAGTAGTATTTAATTTTTTCTGAGGTTCTGTCTTTAGTTTTGGGGTAGACTTCAGAAATAGCTTTGTTTTTAAATTTTTATTGAGTATTGAATTAACCATATTTGGGGAAAACCATTATTTACGGCAATTTGTGTTGTTAAATTTAATTCATTATTGAAATCATTTTGAGGTAAAGGAACACTCCCTAGCCTATGTAAAATACTATGATATGCTGCAAATTTGTGTTGTTTTGGATGGTTTGTGAAATACTGAAAATTTATGTTTGTTGTTATCCCTTGATATAGTAAAATCTAGGAAATTAAGTGAATTATTTTCCTCTATTTCCATTATAAATATTATATTTTTGTGGATGGAATTAATATGATTAAAAAATGTAGTCAACTGTCTATCCGTGCCATTGAAACAAACTAAAATGCCGTCTTCATAACGATACCACTATAATAAAGATTTGTACGTATCATGTTTTTGAATTCTATTTTCGATGTTATTCATCAAAAATTTCTGCTAAACGTGGGCTTAAGGGACTTCCCATTAAAAGTCGTTCTGGGTTATTGTAGATTGAATTATTATTTCTTTAATAATTTAATATCGAATTAAATTTAATAAAACAAATTGCCGTAAATAAGGGTTAACTCCCAAATATGGTCAATTCAATCTAAATAAAAAACTTAAAAACAAAGCTATTTCTGAAGTCTAACCCAAAACTAAAGACAGCAATATCAATTATAAATCATTAACCTATTTTGGCACACCTTCAGAAAAAATTAGACACTTCTTAAACCAAAATAATATAAATATAGCTTTAGAAACTAATAACTCACTAGAAAAAGTCATAAAAAATGTGAAAGTTAAACAAAGGTGAAAAACCAGGGACATATAAATTGAATTGCGGTTCGTGTACTAAGGCGTACGTAGGGCAGACAGGACTCATTTGAAACCAGAATTTCAGAGCACAAACGAAGTTATCTTAACAGCAAAACAGATTCTTCATACAGCAATCATTTAATAGAGCAGAGCCTTCAATTTAATGACAAGTTTGAAATATTACATACAGAAAACAAAAGAAAAATGTTAAACCTTTTAGAATGCCTAAAGATAAACTGTTTGAAAAACACAGGTTCCATTCTAAATGCAACAGAAATAAATATGACCGATAGGAAATCCCCATTATTAAATTTATAATAATAAAGTTCAGTCTAAATTCTAAGAATACCCTAATTAACTATTTTCAGACTAATTGTAAAAGTAGATAATAAGATTGCATAAAACCTAAATGTTTGTTAGTTGCAAAAAGCATCAGAAGAAGTTAGCATGTAACGAAACGCGTCAAGCAATTTTATAATAAAAAGTGGAAATTTTAACAAAATGTCTTTCATTACATTAGTTATGGATTTCCATCAAGTAAAAGCCAAAATAACTCAAAACTAACCCCTTAAGTCAAAATTTAGCTTTCAAAACTACACGGCTTTGATGGGTCATCAATTCCTATATTAGTGCCAAATTTCAACTTTCTATGTCAAATAGTTTCGGAGACAATCGGGTGTGACAGCACCCCACACCCCAAAGGAATTTTCAACAAAGTTTGTTTCCAATCTTTACTGAATACTGATGACCTTGAATTTTTCTTTTTTATATACCAAATAAATAATTAAAGGTAATGCACTCGTGATAATTTTGGTTCAATCTACACCCCGTGGAGAATATTCCAGAATTTTTTCAAAATTTTTTGATCAGTACTTTTTGAGATAAGGTGGGAGGACAGCGATTTTTTAAAAATAATATAAAGAAAAGTGAGCCACATATATATATATATATATATATATATATATATATATATATATATATATATATATATATATATATATATATATATATATATATATATTTTACTCGTGCTTTCACAAGCTTTCATTTGACACCACACTCGATGACCTAGGAAATTTTTTTTTTTCCCTTCCGATTTCACCCCCCAAAACTAACCCCTTAAGTCAAAATTTTACTTTCAAAACTACACGGCTCTGATGAGGGCATCAGTATTATTACCAAATTTCAGTTCTCCATGACAAATAACTTCGGAGAATATCGAGTGTGACAGATATTTTTGAACTCGGGTTATCACAAGTTTTTATTTAATATTCTATGCGATGACCTGGTAAAAAATTTTCGATGATGATGATTCCGATTTCGCTCCCCAAAACTAACCCCTTAAGTTAAAATTTAATCTTCAAAACTACACGGCTCCAAATGGGCCATCAATTTCTATATTTATGACACATTTCAACTTTCTATGTCTAAGAGTTTCGGAGAAAACCAGGTGTGATAGGCGGGCAGACACCGAAGTGATCTTATAAGTGTTCCTTACTAAAAACGCCCCAATAATAAATACAGCTCAAATTCGAGGTTTATATTGCCATCTAAAAAAAGGGAAAACGTCAAGTTGAGTATTAAGAGCTTCAAAAAAAGTTAAAAGTGGCTTACCAGGATCGAAGTGCATAATGTGGAAAAAATTTTTTGGCTAGAAAGTAGTTTCATAGGAGGTTAGGCACTAAACAGGGAAAAATATGTGGCACCGTTGAGAAAAATTGGGAGTCCTCAAAAATTCTACAAATGCAGGGTCTATTTGTACCTTATCTTGTTCAGTTAAATTTTCTTAGTATTTTTAGAGTGTTTCTGCTGAATTAAATTTACTTTTCCTTATGTTTTAATATTTTTTGGACGAGTTCAGAGTAAAATTAAAGAAGTTTTTTTAATTTATTTTTTTATTTTGGAAATTTCCCTTTTTCAAAATTTCTATTTATTTCTAATTTATATATATTTATTTAATTATTTCATCATTACTTTGACATTTTGAATAAATACTTTGGCAGGGATCAAGACAGCACAGCAACGGAGCGACAAAGGTCAAACAGTTAGTAAGGTTCGGCTGGGTAAAAAAATATATGAAATGAAATCTGCACTAACCCAGTTCTGGGCCCTAGTAATATTATTCAAAGTAAAATACTTATATAATATATATAAAATGCAACGTCTCTCTGTTTATCTGTCTGTCTGTCTGTCTGTCCGTTAGCGTGCTTATCACTGGAGAACCACTTATCCGATTTACGTGTTTTTTTTTTTAAAACATACGTATGTTCTTTGGCCAGGTTATAGGCTATATTTTATTACGTTAGCTAGCATAAGGAATAAGCAGTGACAGTAATAGTCAATCACGTCGGAAAAAAGTTTGCCGCTAGCGCGTTCTCTTGCATTATACTGCCTAAACCATTAAATGTGGAAAAATATCATGTAGCTAAGGATATAATAAGTCAATACAATGTCTCTCTATCTGTCTGTCTGTCCGTTAGTGCGCTTATCACTCGAGAACCACTTATCTTGATTTATGTGTTTTTTTTATTCATACATTTATTCTCTGGCTAGGTTATCTATAATCTTCTATCATATATATAAAATGCAACGTCTCTCTGTCTATCTGTATGTCTGTCTATCTACCTGTCCGTTACTGCGCTTATCACTACAGAACCACTTATTCGATTTACGTGTTTTTTTTTTTTGAACATACTATGTTCTCTGGCCAGGCTATAGTACATATTTTATTACATTAGGTGACATAAGGAATAAGCAGTGACGATAATAGTGAATCAAGTCGGATAAAAGTTTGCCGCTAGCGCATTCTCTTGCAATACACTGCCTAAACGATTAAATATGGAACAATATCATGTAGCAAAGAATATAATATATAATGTATATAAAATGCAACGTCTCTCTGCCTGCCTGTCTGTCTGTCTGTCCGTCAGCGCTCTTATCACTGGAGAACCACTTATCCGATTTACGTGCTTTTTTTTTAAAACATACATATGTAAGGTTATAGGATATATTTTATGATGTTAGGTAACATAAGGAGTAAGTAGTGAAGATAATAGTGAATTAAGTCGGAAAAAGTTTGCCGCTAGCGCCCTCTCTTGCAGTACGCTGCCTAAACCGCTAAATATGGAACAAAATCATGTAGCACAGTATATAATATATATAAAATGCAACGTCTTTCTGTCTGTCCGTTAGTGCGCTTATTACGCGAGAACCACTTATCCGATTTACGTGATTTTTTTTAATTTGATACGTATGTTCTCTGACCAGGTTATAGATATATATATATATTTTATTACGTCACGCAACATAAGGAATAAGCAGTGGCGATAATAGGGAATCAAGTTCACGCGAGCGAAGCCACGGGCACGGCTAATCGGTCTAAGAACGAGTTATTTAGTAGTTACATATAGCCGAGTTAGATATATGTTAGCCGAACTAGGATCGACAAACAAGAGAACAAAACGCATAGTAATTATTGCACTACTAGCGTAACATCGCGATACGATACAACGAATTATATCTCTGGCTGACCAAAGCCTGTACATAGGATGGAACTCTGACGATCGTGCTGCCAGGAGTAATTATTGCCATGTTCGCTGGACAATCTTCTCTCGGTGTGTAGCTTTAAAAGCCCTCGACGGAGGGTAGGTAAGCTTTTAGATGTTAGGCTTTCACTAGCTCAAGACACAATTTGTTGTACCTTACAAATTTTATTGATGATGCTTACAATTAATAATTTGGGCCTTAACAAAGCTGAGAAATATAGTTATATATTTCTTTTTAAAACATAAAAGAAAAAAAGATTAATTGATTGATCTTACTCTAAATTTCCTGATTCTTGGCCAGTTATTGAACCAGGAGAAGCTTGGTTTTTCATCGATTTTCGTTTTTCTGTTACCGATTAACCTGAAGGTTGCGACCTACCGTCCCAAAAAACATTTTTCCCAAAGAAATATAATTAATTTGGTATTCTATATATTGCTAGTATATTAGTAAAAAGAAATTCATCTTGGGAGAATACTTACAAATCTATTGACAAATTTTAAAATAAGAAAACGCTGTAAAAGAAGGAATTTAAAATTAAATTACTGATGCAAGAAAAAAAATAATAGAATATTAATGACCAATCATCTTAACCTTTTTGATTTAGAAGGAAATAGAGATCAAAACTTCTCTCTTAAAACACACTCCCTAGTAAAATGTGCCGTTATCGAATATTCCATTGCATTTTAAATATGTTCTCTCAAAACCATTGTACTCGAGTTCAACTCAAAACCGACCCCAAAGACCGAATACAATACCTTGGAATACCAATCGTCAAAACCCGATGTTATGTTAACTAATATTTAAACTTTTATGTCAAACTTTTTCGAACTAACCAATAAGATTCAAATATAGTGTCGCTAGTAGTTCTGTCTCTGAGCATTGATTTTTTAAACTACTTAGGTATCCTCATTAGTCGAAAATTTAAAACAAGTAACGCATTTGAAGCCAGATAGTTTGAATATCGATCGACGACTGGTTTGTTTTTAAATGATTTAAGTTAACATATTGGTCACAAACCCATTAACGGAGAGGCAATTTATGCATATAGGAGTATTTAAATTTGCGCGATAAAAAAACTTTTGCTACTAAATTTTTAGCAATAAGTAAAAAAATAAATAAAACCTTTCGCATTGTTATTGTTGGACTAATTATGGACAAAACATTTTAGCTGGTAGTTTTCACCTCAGTTTACGGATATATTACTCAATCTCGCTTTTTGAAAAGATTATTTTAACATTTAAGGTGTCAAATTATCTAAAGACTTTAAAAATCAAAGTTTCTTTTAAATACCATGTATAGTATAAGTATATTTGCTGGAGGGTAAAAATTGAGAAATCATAAATGACCACGCTCGCACTGGAGCTTTAATCTCCTTAAATGAAATTTAATTCTGCTACAAATGTGACCTTATATAGTAGAATTAGTGACGTAGCCAAGGGAAGGCTAAGGAGCACATGCTTTCCCATCCCTATGGATGTAGAAAATAACGCCGTAATAAAAACAGAGCTTTTTATTGAGGGAAGTTTTTAAGTTTTCATTGTATGAAAGTTTTTCTTCGTCGGGTGGTCGATTTTTCAATTGCGTTTAAGCTTTTAAAGTTCTTATGTACTCAATGGTTTCTTATTGAAAATAATATCCTTCCACTGCCCTCATCGACTTACTATTTACTAGGTTAAGAAGGATCTAAGCTTTTAGATTTCTAGTGCTACGTCACAGCCGTATCTTGTCAGTTCTAATACTCTGATGATAACACAGGGCAACAAAAAAATATTTTTGTTTTGGTGTCTGGGATTTTAGAGCTGATTTTAACTATATTTGGGACGCTAAATCTATACATGCAATCCGTTTTTCTCTATCTGCTCTACTTTTTTAGATACATCAACTTATCTACCAATGTGGTTTTTATTCAGTATATTCATTTATGAGAGTTCTAAAATTATTATATATTCATTAATGTAGGTACAATGGTTTTATTGTCAGTCTGTAATTGAGTAAATTCCAGGTAAATCTATAAATAGTGGAACCATTGCCTATCAGGTACCTGAATTGACCCTTTTAATCACCTAACTCGGGTAAGTCTCGTCAGTTTGTGCGTTCTTACTAATGAGAGTAGATCGAATTCGGCGTGTTATTTTATGTTAAGAAAAGAGTGTTTTTGTGTTATTGAACAGAATTAAAATGAGTTCAGGTTCCAGTTCAAGAAGAAGTTGTGTAAATCAACCTGATGTGTTTTGCTATATGTGCGGAGAATACATGTTTCAACAAAACAGACAAACTATTACTGACTTTGTAAAGCGAGCGTATCTTGGATACTTTGGAGTTAAGCTTGGTGATCAGGACAAAACGTGGGCCCCGCATCTCGTATGTAAAACTTGTACAGAGCATTTACGGCAGTGGACTACCGGGAAAAGAAAATGTCTAAAATTCAGCGTACCAATGGTTTGGAGAGAACCAAAAAATCACTTCGATGATTGTTATTTTTGTTTAGTAAATACTAATGGAATCAATCGAAATAACCGCAGTAAGTGGACTTATCCCAATTTAGACTCGGCAATACGCCCTATCCCGCACTCAGATGAAATACCGATTCCAACATTTCATCAGCTACCACATAGCTCTGATGACGAATATTTTCCCTCTGATCGCTCTTCTGATGCTAATAAAAGTTCTGATGCTAATGAAACTAACAGTGACTATGAGGGGACATCATCAGTTCCTCAACGCTTCAATCAAAATGAATTAAATGATCTCACCAGGGATCTCAATTTATCGAAAAAAGCTTCTGAAGTACTGGCTTCTAGGTTGAACGACAAAAATTTACTGGAACAAGGAACCAAAATTATCTTTTACCGTACAAGAGAAAAAGATCTGCTACCATTCTTTTCTCAAGAAGACAATCTTGTATTTTGTCACGAAATTAGGGGACTCATGAAAGAAATGGGACTTTCTGAATATATTCCAGATATATTTATTGACAGTTCAAAGCGAAGTTTAAAATGTGTCCTTCTACATAATGGGAATAAATATGGTTCAATACCACTAGCTCACTCAACGAAACTGAAAGAAGAATATAATACCATAGCTTTGGTCTTGCAGAAGATAAAGTATTACGAACATCAATGGATGATTTGTGTAGACTTAAAAATGGTAAACTTTCTTCTTGGGCAGCAAAGTGGTTACACGAAATATCCGTGTTTCTTGTGCCTCTGGGATAGTAGGGACAAAACACACCACTGGGTTAGAAAAGATTAGCCTCAGAGAGAAAACATGGACGTTGGGGAAAAGAATGTCATTAACGACGCTTTGGTTGAAAGAGAAAAAAATCATACTTCCTCCGTTACATATAAAGTTGGGCTTAATGAAGCAATTTGTAAAGGCTCTTGATAAGAATGGGTCTTGTTTTGCATATATAGGGGTAAAAATGCATCAGTTGAGCACAGAAAAACTCAAAGCAGGGATATTTGACGGCCCACAAATAAGACAATTAATTAAGGATCCTGCCTTCATAAATTCAATGAATCAAGTTGAACGAGAAGCTTGGACATCATTTGTTGCAGTTGTAGAAAATTTTCTAGGCAAACATAAAGCTCAAAACTATGTTGAAATGGTTAACAAGATGCTTAATAATTTCAAATCCTTAGGGTGCAATATGAGTATTAAAATACACTATTTACACAGCCACTTAGACCGTTTTCCAGAAAATTTAGGAGACATGAGTGAGGAACAAGGTGAAAGATTTCACCAAGATATTAAAGTTATGGAGGACCGCTACCAAGGAAGATGGGACATGCACATGATGGCAGATTACTGCTGGAGTTTAAAAAGTGACTGTTTAAAAAAACATTCAAGAATGTCGCGGAAAAGAAGCTTTCCAAGTGTTGAGTGACTATTTCATTTCTTCAATGTTTTTTTTTGTTTGTAAGTACGACATAATATTGTATTTTGTATAACTAAAATAAAAATTTCGTATCTACTTTTGTTTACTACACTTACGGATTTGAGTTACAATAATGTAACTTATATTTCTCTAAAATTGTATATCTTAAAAATTTGAGCTCCTAAGTACAAATGAATACGTTATTTGAATTCAGGACATCAAATTGATATAGAATCAGCTCAAAAAACCTCGACACCAAAACAGCTGTTCCCCTGTGTAATATAAGCAATCGATTCTTTTTTTTTTAAAAAAATGAAGTAATATACTAGGAAGTTTATTTTTAAGACCAAATTAGAAATTTTATTCCATTCTCAAATATACTCGTTATAGTAATTCTTCCATAATTTTGGAAATTTATACGTTCACCATTTTATCGGGATTTTAAGAGTCCTAAAATATGTATTTTTATATTGAATTTAGGTCTTAGTCTCCCATCACTAGTCATAGATTTCCTTAAATTGAATTGAAACTGTTATGGATCCATTAAATAATAATTTTATCTGTTTGTGAAAAGTTTCTTCCCCCAAGTCAGTTAAGTATGATTTCATTGTGTTGGGAGGGGTAGGGACTTTTAGAGTTCTATTGCAAAAAAAATTTTTTTTTTCGAGAATTTTTTCCTCAAGTTTTCGACTGGCGCCTCGTCTTCTCTCAGCAGCTTTAGCATTAATGTTGCCTTTTTCTTTCCGAGAAAAACACCCTTTGTATTCATCTATACTCACCTACGTCTTCTCTGGCGGTTGAAATTGGCTATATATATATATATATATATATATATATATATATATATATATATATATATATATATATATATATATATATATATATACATATATATATATATATATATATATATATATATATATATATATATATATATATATATTTATTTGTATTCAATTCTTGGGCTTTGGGTTCGTTTTATGAATATTTGGTATTTAAATTGAAACTTAAATTGATGTTTCGCCCTTTGGTTTAAAGCATTTTCATTTTTTTCTTTATTTCTACAAATTATACAAAATATAAAAATAATTTACATTTAGGTACATAAGTACAACACAAATTGTTTAACACACGCAACCATAAACTATTTACATAAATTCTTAGTTCTATCTTTAAAAATTAAAATCACATGGGACCTACCTTGAATCTCACATATTTTAAGTCTCGTTCACACGGCGACACTAGTGTCGCGACAGTCGCTGTCACGGCATCAAATTTGAGCAAATGTCGCAGTCTGAACAGCTGATGTCATGACGCTACAATGTCGTGACATCTAGTGTCAAGAGTCAAAAGTTTTTAATATTGATGTCGCGATGCCACGGCATTTCTGTGGATAACCATATGATCACCTTCAAGTTTTGTGTTTTGATTGGAAGTTTATTTTAATATATTTTTTTATAAAATTATATAAGTATAATTATTTATAAATTTTATAATAAATTAAATTATAAATAAAAAAATATTATTTGAATAATAATTTTATTATATTATAAATAAATAATAAAATAAATATAAATAATGGCAAAAGTGTTTGACATTATGGACTTTTTGGAAATATGTTAACAATTTCCTTGTTTGTGGACAAAGGAAATCCAAATTACAAATTAAGGGATCAAAGAGATCTTGCTGAACAAGCAATTCTTAGCAGAATTGAGGGTGTAAGTATAAACTTATATTATAAATTAATTTGCATTATTACAAACCTATATAATATCCATAATAACCTTCAATAAATTTCAGGTTGAAAATATAAAAGCCCTTAGGCTAAAGATTAGGTCAATTAGAGGAACCTACAATAATGAATTGAGAAAAATAAAATCTTCTATGATAACGGGTTCAGGATCGGGCCAAGTATACAAACCTAAATTACATTGGTTTGAGTTTGCCGACTCATTCTTGTCCTCCACTCTAGAATGCGACGAAACGGACACAAATTTGGTAAGTAAAAATGAAAGTCAACTAAATATTACAAAGAATAATTTACTAAAACCATAAAAACAAAATTAGTAAAAATTAATTTAGAAAACTATAAGAAATTTATACAACTTGAAGATTAACCATCCTGTATTGCCATTCAACTTCTTCGCCCATAAAGTAGTTAGCAAACTGCATTCGCTTTTGTCGAGCACTATCAGTATAGTTTTTATTTCTTGAAGAGGCTAAGTTGGTCATCGAGCCCTGTTGAAGAGATGAACGCCATGAACCTGGATCCAACCTATTTTGTTCGACATTCTCTAAATCTGGAGATATACCGTGACTAGTTTTAGTGGTTTTTCTTATCCAGTTGTGGAGGGCACAGCATGCCTTCACTATTTTCACAACTTTTAAAGGAACTAGGTCTATCGGCCTTGAAAGTAGACGAAATCGTGCTACTAATATGCCAAAAGCATTCTGGCTAATCCTTCGAGCTTTGCATAATCGATAATTGAAAACTCTTTCCTTAAGACACTGATTGGGCCGCCTTGGGAAAGGTTTCATTAGGTATTCTTTTTTAGTGGAAATGCTTCATCATCAATTATAACACTATCCTTAAGAAGGTCCAATTCATTCCGAACAATTGCAGAATAGAGTGCCGATTTGGCAAAAAATGCCTCCATCTGATGAACTTCCGTAACTTCCAACGTCTATACAAGTGAAATTATAATCATCATCTACTAAAGCTAGTAAAACTATACTAAATTGATTTTTATAATTATAGTACAATGAGTGAGAGTTTGCCGGACATTTTACGGTTATATGTTTCCCATCGATTACACCAATGCATTGCGGAAAGTTCCATTTTGAGTTGAATCCATCTATTATTTTTTCCCATTCATTTTTCTTTCTTGGTACCTGTAAAATAATTATTTATTATTATTTTTCAGACTTTAAATTCACAACCAAATGCAAGTGAAGACGACCCGGAGGATCATTCTGTGGTGCAAACCATAAATGAAGTATGTGCTAGTAATGGGCAAATAGAAGGGGCAGACACTTCTAGCTGAAAAAACAAAAGAAAGAAGGCTTCTTCTGGGCTAGAAGAAGCCGTAGAAACCCTTCAAAAAGTTAGGAGGGAAGTCATTGGAAAAAATGACAATGAATTTTCAATTTTCGGCAAACAGGTTGGGCTTCAATTAAATAAGATGTCCATCAAAACAGCAATCATTACCCAACAAAAAATCCAAAATTTGTTAACAGAAGCTCGCCTTCAAGATCTTGGCTCATCCCACGTGTTTCCTTCGTACCATCTTACATCCGCATCTACCTCCAGTAGTGATAATAGTACCCCGTTTATCGTAATTGACCCTCCATCAACAATTTCACATTAAGTATCCACATTTTCAACTCCACTCCAAATAGACATACCCAGAACAACCAGCACTCCATTTTCGACGCAAAGCAGTTTGGATAGTCAAGGAAAAAGCACGGCTACCTTTTTTTCAAATTTTTATTAATAAGTTTCGTAATTTAAGTTTAATTTAAGTTTTATGCTCAATTTTTCAATATACGTTTTTATAATATATTTGTTTTGTTATTTGAACTATTACCTGTATGAAATCTCCAAGTACTTTATATATTGCCTCTAAAACTTCTTCCATAAAGCAACTTATAATATTTTTTGGAACCCGATATAAGTACTGCAATGACGTTATTGAGTCACCAGAAGCAAGGTACCTCAGAACTATCTGGAGCTTAATAGCTGAAGGAATAGCATTTCTCATTGACGTGTTCTGCTTTTGTATTAAAGGTTCAACCTGTAAATATAAGGAACATCATTACAAACAAGTGTAATTATAGGTCTGGTTAAAAATATATCACATTAACATGGAGTCAAATAATTATTTAAAACTTCTTTTCTCAAAATTATACATATATATATATATATATATATATATATATATATATATATATATATATATATATATATATATATATATATATATATATATATGATTCAGTGCTGCATTGTTGAATGCAGTAATAAATTATAAGGTAAACAACTACCTACCTTTCTAAAAGCACATCAAACATGCCCTCGTCAATGCGAAGAAAATTGCAGAAGGATTTCGAATCCTCTCTCCTTAATTCCTGCAATAAAGAATTTGAAACTCCCAATGAGTTCCTTCGTATTATCCACTCTCTGACCCACTTTCGTTTTCATTTACTTCTTTTTCTTATTTCTACTTCAATAATTTCTTCTACAACATCTGCGACACTGCTTAAAAGATCTTCCATTTTATTAAATCAAATATACAAAGGTAATTTATACTATACTCGAATTTAAAAATAAAATGTAGATTTCAAATAAAAAAGAAGAATTAGATTAGATAAAAAAACCTACTGCCATGACACTATTAGTGAGCTTGTGAACAAGAACATGACTTTAGTGTCATGCCGTCAAGTGTCACGTAATGTCACGGCCCTAAATGTCACGACACCAGTGTCGCCGTGTGAACGAGACTTTATTTACTACTGACAAGTCATAGTGGCATTCTTTTAGATGTATATTTTATTTTGTATTATTGATCCGTATTTTTTTTTTGTTTTTTTTTTTGAATATTAAGCAGGTAGTCTTTTTGTTAATATATTAAGGATGAGTATACACTTTAAAATATTACCTTATTAAATTTGTATAAATATGGCTAATTCCTTTTATATCACTTTTATCATTGACTGTAAATTTCTCATTTTTTTAAATTTCGATCATTTCTTTTATTGAAAGTTTTCCAATATTAATGTCCCTGTTTAAAATCTTTGTTTCATTAAAGTTGAAATCATGTCCAAGTTCCGTTGTGTGTTTATGAAGTGCCGTTGTTGCATTTTTTGTATACTTGTGTCCATTGAGTCTGTTTTTTAATAATTGGGTCGTCATACCAATATAATGCAATGGGCAATCTGCACAAGGTACCGAATAAACTACGTTGGATTGGTTCATGGTTGGTACCTGGCTTTTCAAGTTTGTAAATAGTGAGCTTAGTTTGTTCTGCGTTTTGTAACAAACAGTTCTGTCATATTTTTTTAGAGTGCCCCCTAGTTTTTCTGATAAATCGCGTGTATAAGGTAGTGGGAGAAATTTGTTCTGATTTTGTTCTTTGGTTTTCTCTTTTTCGATTTTTTTATTATAGAATTTGTACGTTCTTGTTTTAATTGTTTGGTTGATGTCTTTTTCTCTAAATTCATTTTGTATTAACACTGATTTCATTTGATTCAGTGCTTTCGGTCTTAAATTTGGTGAGGTCAGCGCTATTGCCCGGTCTGTTAAACCGACAATAACACTTACCTTTTGTGCCTTTGTGTGATTAAAGTAGAAATTCAAATACCTGCCAGACCACGTTGGTTTAGTATACGATTTAGTGATTATTTTGTTATGTTTTCTAATTAAAGTTGTACCCAGGAAATGTATTTCATTGTTATTTTCGATTTCTGAAGTAAATTGCAACTTTTCATGGAAACTGTTGAAATCATGCAAGACTTTATCAGTGTTATCTGTTGAACCAATCCAACGTAGTTTATTCGGTACCTTGTGCAGATTGCCCATTGCATTATATTGGTATGACAACCTAATTATTAAAAAACAGACTCAATGGACACAAGTATACAAAAAATGCAACAACGGCACTTCATAAACACACAACGGAACTTGGATATGATTTCAACTTTAATGAAACAAAAATTTTAAACAGGGATATTAATATTGGAAAACTTGCAATAAAAGAAATGATCGAAATTTAAAAAAATTAGAAATTTACAGTCAATGATAAAAGTGTTATAAAAGGAATTAGCCATATTTATACAAATTTAATAAGGTAATATTTTAAAGTGTATACTCATCCTTAATATATTAACAAAAAGACTACCTGCATAATATTCAATACGGATCAATAATACAAAATAAAATATACATCGATAAGAATGCCACTATGACTTGTCAGTAGTAAATAAAATATGTGAGATTCAAGGTAGGTCCCATGTGATTTTAATTTTTAAAGATAGAACTAAGAATTTATGTAAATAGTTAATGGAAGGTGTGTATTAAATAATTTGTGTTGTACTAATGTACCTAAATGTAAATTATTTTTATATTTTGTATAATTTGTAGAAATAAAGAAAAAAATGAAAATGCTCTAAACCAAAGGGCGAAACGTCAATTTAAGTTTCAATTTAAATACCAAATATTCATAAAACGAACCCAAATCCCAAGAATTGAAAACAAATATTAATTGATGGTTCAAGAAAATTTTTAAGTATATATATATATATATATATATATATATATATATATATATATATATGTATATATATATATATATATATATATATATATATGTATATATAAATATATGTATATATATATATATATATATATATATATATATATATATATATATATATATATATATATATATATATATATATATATATATATATATATATATATTATATATATATATATATATATATATATATATATATATATATATATATATATATATATATATATATATATATATACATATATATATATATATATATATATATATATATATATATATATATATATATATATATATATATATATATATATATATATATATATATATATATATATATATATATATATATATATATATATATATATATATTGATTCAACGGCAAAGGTCAATGTTGACCTTGCCGTTGAGCAATTCTACGATATACTGTACGTATTAGCCTGCATGTGCCGTTTTAAAAGTTCCAATTTTCCTGTGTGGTTCACTCGCGAGTTACAACATTTAACGATCCAAAAGAAGGTTGCCCATAAACGTTTTAAGGAAACTTGTTCTACGGCTGACTATGACATTTTTGCTACCCTTCGGGCTTTGTGCAAAGCTTTGTCCGCCACATGTTTTTCAAATTATCTCACGTTAGTTGAAAACGGCTTCTCGTCCAACCCCAAATTGTTCTGGAAACATCTGAACATGAAACAGTCTCAGGGTTATCCCAACACAATGTGCTACCGTGATAAAATAAGCAAGTCTGGTGCAGAATGTGTGAATCTTTTTGCTGACTTTTTTGGGGAAGTTTATTGTAGCAGTCAGGCTACTATTCCTGACTATTATAGTGACATAGTTGAATGTAGTAATTTAAATGTTAACTCAATATCAATCAGTTTGTCTATGAGGGGATAGATAATCTTAAAAATACATTTTCAGTTGGCCCAGATGGAATACCTGCGGGAGTATTGAAGGTTTGCATATGCTCTATTGTAACTCCTCTAAAATTAATTTTTAATTTATCCCGGGCTCAAGTACATTCCCTATGTACTGGAAAAACTCATTTGTTACCCCTATAAGTCCGGTGATAGGAGTGATATATCTAACTACAGGGGCATGTGCATTCAATCCATAATACCCAAATTGTTCGACAGTCTAGTTGCGGGATTTTTGTCATGGAGCTGTAATAGCATAATAATTGACGAGCAACATGGTTTTAGACTTGGTCGGTCAACTGTCACTGCATATCATGATTGTCTGTTGAGCGCCTTTGGGAATCGCCAGTATGTTGATAGTGTATATACTGACTTTTCGAAGGCGTTCGACAGAGTTAATCATACGCTGTTGTTAGGCAAGTTGCGGAAAATAGGACTCAGTAGTGAAGTCCTTGGGTGGATTGGCAGTTTTCTGGAGGGTCGTACACAATATGTTCATATTAATAATTGTATTTCTAAAGAAATAAAAGTTCTTTCAGGTGTGCCTCAGGGGTCTCACTGTGGTCCTTTACTGTTTCTACTTTTCGTTAATGACATCGGCAAGTTTATACAACATTCTAAATTCCTCATGTTTGCAGATGATCTAAAAATGTTTAAAACGGTTAACACGTTGCAAGATTGTCACTCTCTTCAGGAGGATGTTCATGGCCTCTATAGATGGAGTACCCTGAATGAGTTGAACTTGAATATTAACAAGTGTGTTAGCATTAGTTTTGGTAGAGCTAGACGGAACTTTACTTTTGAGTATAACATAAATGGCAGCAAGCTGAGGCATGTTAGTGAAATTAATGATCTGGGAGTTCTTCTTAACCAGAAACTTACTCTCAATAGGCACATTTTGTCAGTTGTTCAGAAAGGTTATAAAAATCTGGAGTTTATCACGAGATACTGTAGGGACTTTTCCTACTCTACATTTAAACCGTTGTATTGTTCAATTGTGAGATCGGGGCTTGAGTATGCCGCCGTGGTATGGTCTCCTCATTACAATGTATATATATATATAAGCGATTGAGGCGGTGCAGCGCCGGTTTCTGCTTTTAAATTGGCCATACCCCCAGATGGTTACCATATAGACCACCACGACCTTAGAGGCCTTTTGGGTATTTCGACCCTGGAAACTAGACCACTCCATTGTGACCTGCTTCTGGCTTTTAAGTCTGGTTGATTATCCCTATCTTTTGGACAAGTTAACATTTAATGTTTCTCGTCGCACTAGAGGCAGAGACCTGTTTGGTATTCCCTTTTATGCGATTAATTATGGCTAGGATGGACCCATGTCCAGAATAATGAGGCATTTCAATCAGTTCGATCTCAGGATTCATGGCTCCATTGATAGTTTCAAATTGGTTGTTAAAAAGTTGTGATATTTGCTAGCTGTGAAACTAGTTTTAATGATCTCGTAAGGTTGATTTCTGTGTATGTTTATGATTTTTATTATATTTAGTTGTTTTAATTATGTTTATAATTGTGTAAATTCGCGCAACGCCGTTAATAAATAAATAATTGGGCGTTAATTTGGAAGCAAATATGTCCTGGCATGAGCATGTTGCAGGCATAGCAAGGAGAGCTTCTCAAAAGTTGGGAATATTATTTCGAACCAGAAAGCTTTACACTCCACAACAACTGTTAATTCTTTACAAAGCTCAAATTCGACCAACTATGGAATACTGCTCCCATGTTTGGAGCTCCGCTCCCAAACATACACTGCATTTGTTGGATTCTATTCAGAGAAGAGCTGTTCGTCTGATTGGAGACCCGGAACTGACCGGTTGCCTTGATTTGCTGGAACACACGGTTGGCGACTTGAGCCTATTCTACAAGTATTTTCATGGAAAGTGCTCGGAGGATGTGGCCCGTTTAATTCCTCCCAGAGCGGTGCAAGTTAGAAATACACGTCGCGCTGATACTTCACATCCGTATGAGGTTTAGCTTGTTACTCCTTGTACAACGCTTTTCAAGCAGTCTTTTATATGGAGAACATCATCCCTTTGGAATAATTTGCCCAGGTCTGTGTTTCCCACCGAGTACAATTTACAGCGATTCAAGACAACGTGAATCGTTTTTGTCGCACACGTGTCGCTCCTGTAGCGCTTTAGGGACCTCCCTGCAGCACGTGTGCTAGATCCATAAATATGTATGTATATATATATATATATATATATATATATATATATATATATATATATATATACATATATATATATATATATATATATATATATATATATATATATATATATATATATATATATATATATATACCCGGTGTACAAGTATGAAATGCGGATTTTTTTTTCTAAAAAAACATGTTAAATTCGGAAGAATGATAAAAAAGCGCTTTATTCAAAGTATGCTCCATCACTTGTTATACATTTTCCCATCTTTCGGGCAATTTGTGAATACCACGCCAGTAAAAATCTTCCCCTTTTGCTGCGAACCATTCATCGAACCATTTTTTTTCACATCTTCGTACGAACCAAAGCGCTGCTCAGCAAGTGCGTAACCCATCGATGCAAAGAAGTGGTAATTGAAAGGAGCCAAGTGTGGTGAGTAAGCCGCAAGGGGTAGAACTTCCCAGCTGAGTGCTTCCGACGTCTCGCGAACTGGTTTTGCCGTATATGATGGAGCATTGTCATGAAGAAAAATGACTTTGTGTGGCCTCTTTCGGTATTCTGGCCTTTTTTCAAGTAGCGAACGGTTCAAATCGGTCAATTGTTGTTGGTAACGTTTAGTATTAACCATTTCCCCAGGTTTTAACAGCTCATAATAGACAACGCCCCTCTGGTCCCACGAAACACAGAGCATTGTCTTTCTGTCAAAGCGATTCGGACTTGCGCTCGATGTGGATGGTGCGCCTGGGTCTACCCATGATTTATTGCGCTTGGGATTATAAAAATAAATCTACTTTTCATCCCCTGTAACTATACGTTGCAAAAACGACTTCCTTTTGTACCGAGCGAGCAAAATGTCACACGTGTTTTTGCGCTTTTCCATTTGCCTGTCGTTCAACTTATGTGGTACCCATCTACCGGCTTCTGAATCTTTCCCATCTCTCGTAGCCGATTGGAAACAGCTTGTTGACTAATGCCCAATTGCTCGGCGAGTTGTTTTTGTGTCTTCGTCCAACAGTGCTTGCAATTCCACATCTTCGTATTTTTTTGGCGGTTTTCCACGTTCCTTGTCTGCAACATCGAAGTCACCAGTTTTGAAACGCCGAAACCATCGTTTACACGTATCTTGCGATGGAGCATTTCACAATAAGCTTCTTATGATTCAACAGCAGTTTTCTTCAAATAAAAACAAAAAATAAAAAAATCTCGACATATTGAACACAACAATACAACACTATGCACACATTTTTCCAATTTATCACTCGTGCGCGTCTGACATTTGTTGATGATACAACAAAATGGCGCAGTGTAAAATCTTTATAGCACAAACTGCATTGGTGCACCATCTGTTGTCTGAAATCCGCATTTCATACTTGTACACCTGGTATATCTATATATATTTATATATATATATATATATATATATATATATATATATATATATATATATATATATATATATATATATCGATTTTCATTTTGTTTCAGACTGACCATTGAGCGTAGGTAGGTAATATTTAATTACATAAATTTGCTTGTATAATATCGTTTATTTTTATTACAAAATCTGTTTATTGCGGTAATTTAAGACATTTTGATTGTTCAAGTGCTGTTCTAAAGGGATGTTTTACGCCAATTTCGAAATCACCATGTAGCATTTCATCAACAATTCTACGGTATTTTTCTTCTTCTTTCATTCCTTGTGCCAGTTGATGTTCCAGTTCTTCTCGTTCCCTTTTCTGAAAAGTGATGAAGTTGTATGATTTGTATTTAAATGTATTGAGAAGCCAACATAGGCTTGCCGAATTAAAAATAAACAAACATAAAGTTATATATATATATATATATATATATATATATATATATATATATATATATATATATATATATATATATATATATATATATGAGTCATCTTTTATTAGGTCACAGTTTTTAATTGTTTTGATTGTAATTATGTTGTGAATTAAATAGAATCACATATTTCCACCGTTATCTTAATGTCATGTATGTAGTAAAAAGTTCAAGTATGTGAGAAAAGATGTTGCAATTTTTTCTGGTTTTTAAATAGACCTACACAATAGGATTGTAAGATTTTTAGAATTAGAAATTCAACTGTTCAAAATAGGAAATGTGATTTGAAAAAAATCCCGGAGAGGCGAGGGTGTAAATGGATGAAAAGAGGCAAGTAAGAAAATAATAATGGTAATGTAAAATTAACATTACCGAGACGGCAGAATTAAAGGTTACAAAAATTCGAGTAAGAAGTCAAATACGTGTATCATTTTTAGTTACAGCTACCCATATATTTAGACATAAAATGCAAAGTTTCTATTTCTAAAGTAAAGTTGTAAAAATTATGCTTCCTGTGAAAAGTTATTTGATTTTAACTTTGCTAAAGGTAAATATTTTAATCATGAGAAAATAACTTTCTGAGAGTTTTTCATCTCGTTTTAGAAGAAATAACAATCCTTTTCCCAAAGATCCTCCAGACAGCAACAGTACCAAATGAATGGAGGAAAAGTATAACGATTCCCATATACAAAAGAGGAACAAAAAAAGATCCAACCAACTACAGAGGGATCAGCCTGTTATGTAGTACTGCCAAGCTACTAACAGAAGTAATATCTCAACGAATAGTAGACACTTGGGGTTTTTCTGAAGAACAACAAAGGTTTCGCAACAACCGCTCCATTATCAGGCAATTAAAAAAGCCATCGAATTCGACAAACCGGTGTTTACATTCTTTATAGATTTTACCCAAGCTTTCTACAGGGTGCAACTAGGTCACGTACTAAAAATCTTAAGAAGACGAGAAATGGACGAAGCAATAACTAAAACAATAGAAGAACTGAATCTAAAAAACACCATAACACTGAAAGTAAATAACCAAATAACAGAAGAAATTCCAGTGACAGAAGGTATACGACAAGGGGACAGTCTGAGTCCAACATTATTTAATATTATAATGGACGAAATAATTACAGAAATAAAGAACCTAGACATCGGATACAAAATAGGAAATACAACGAGCCAAATAATATGCTTCGTTGATAATGTGGCCCTAACAGCAGACAGCGAGGATAATCTGCAAAGAATGCTTTTTAAATTGAATACATCCGCTAAGAAATACAATATGAAAAAACTAAAGCAATGGTCTTCGCCAAAGAGCCAGTTAGATGTAAACTGATGGTAGATGAAAAAAATAGTCGAGCAGGTAAAAAATTTTAAGTACCTAGGAGTTAACATAATCAGTAACAGAGACATGACAGAAGAAGTACGAAATCAAGCACTTAAAGCAGCCATGATATCAGGACAACTAAAAGACGTAATATGGCGGAATAAATACATAACGATGGAGAGCGAGACTCGAATTTACAAAACATGTGTAAGACCTATTTTAACTTATGGTGCAGAAAGAAGAAGCGAAATACAAAATACCAAACAGAAAATGAGAACAACCGAAATGAAAACGTTAAGAGCAATGACAGGCAGAATCCTAAGAGACAGAATCAGGAACACGACAATACGAGAAGAATGCGAAGTGGAAGATCATCAAGTCATGATAGGAAAGCCAGACAGAAAATGACCACCAGGAAGACCCGCGAAAAGGTGGAAAGATAGCTGGGATTCAACATCCACCGAGACGTAAAGCTATGTTAAAGAACAGGATCTTGTCCTAGAAGAAGAAGAAGAAGAAGAAGTTTTAGGGTCCCTAGATCATAATTTTCCATTTCCCACGGTATCTCGGCTTTCTGTCACTCGAAATGAGATAACGTTTCAAATTCAGTATTTGTATAATCCTTGAAGTAAAAAGAGAAGCTACATTTTTTACGCGATATCTCTTCAGGAGTGGATAAATTTTGTATAGGTTTATTTGCTATGAGAATTTGATGATATCTCTATTGCCCCTTAAGATTTTACCCTTAGAAGATTATTATATTCAATTTGTTGTCGCAAATCTTCGCGATAGTTGCGGACAGCTTCATGTTCCAATCTATCGCTTTCCGCTTGAAGTCTTTCATTTGTTTCGTATGCCATGCGTAAAAGTTCATTTTCGGCTTCCTTAAGTTTCAATTGTTGCTCAGCTTCTTGTTGCTTGTATTTTAATTGTTCATCCCTTTGTGCCAGTACATCCTATATAAAAAATAAATTATATATTATTTTAGTTCTGCTCGAATTAAAAAAAAAAATACCGTACTATTTATTTTCCGAAAATTTATATATCGGTCCTATAATTAACAAATATACGAATTTTAATGTACGAATGGCACTGGGATTTTTAACTTCATAGGTGTAAATAAAAATACTTAGAGATATCACCAGAAATTAAATACTACTATATTCTAGTGAATAAACGTTTTAGAAATAGTGTTGTATCTGTCAAAACATATCCCAGTACTGATATAAACTCGGATCACAATGCCCTCGTAGGAGTTCTAAGAATTAGCTTGAAAAAGTTAAAAAGAAAACAGAAAAACATATACGATATGCGATAACTTAAAGACGAAAATGACGTAATTAAAAAAGATCTTAATAAAGAATTCCGAGACACAGATCTAAACGAAGACATAGAATCTGAAATAGGAAAGCTAAATGAAATAACAAAGGCTAAAGAATAAGTATCTAACTGTGGAACAAACATATAAAAGGAAGGAATGGATGAGAGATGACATTCTAAGACTAATCCTGAGTAGTAAGAGGCAAGCGTGCTCTAATACTGATAGACGACGCACATGTTGCTGACGTGACTGTTAATCAAGATGACAGACAGCAGTGTACCCGAATTGAACAGAGTATGCTTGTGAATGATTGAGCACAATCCATGGATATCTACAGAAGCCTTCAAAAAGAATAAGGTTATAGAGGCGCTCAGCTGTACGTCCGTCAGTGGTGATCTCAATCGTGATAATAAAGTAATCACAAGTGTCTGTAACAAACATTACGTTATTCATGTGAATTTTTTACAGCATAATGCCACTATCCACAGTAAATATTACTGTTAAATTAGTATGTCGAAAAGTCGGTCGGATTTAATTATTTACATCAGTTTGAGTGTTTAAAACATTTCTTCGGAAGTCAGCATTACAGCACTAATAACAAGGTGAAGAAGACTAATTTAGAATAGTTTTAGAGTACTCAGATATCTTGCTATGCCGTAACATTTGCAGGTATAAATAAAATACTGGGGAAAGCGTTAAACGTAGTAGGAGATACGCTAAAAAAATAAATGCAATTTCTTATCCTTGAAATTCGTTTTTTTAGTGTTCCGTACGGAACACTTATAAGATTACTTCGGTGCCCGTCCGTCTCTCACACCCGATTTTTTTCGAAACTATTTGTCATAGAAAGTTGAAATTTTGTAATAATATAGGAATTGATGGCCTCATCAGAGCCGTGTAGTCTTGAAAGTTAAATTGTGACTTAGGGGGTTAGTTTTGGGGGTGAAATCGGAAGTGAAAAAAAAAATACTAGGTCATCAAGTGTGGTGTCAAATGAAAGCTTGTGAAAACACGAGTAAATATATATATATATATATATATATATATATATAATATATTATATATATATATATATATATATATATATATATATATATATATATATATATATATATATATATATATATATATATATATATATATATATATATATATATATATATATATATATATATATATATATATATATATATATATATATATATATATATACACTACCGTCAGAAAGTATTTGCCGACCTAGAAATTTCAACGTAACTGCCAAAATTTAATACCTAATTAAACCCTTTTATTATATTAGGTAAATTTAATTGTTCTTAACAAGTGTCCGTTATAAAATTGTTTAAAATAAGCCTTTTTGGTGAAATCACAAATTAAAAACCATTTAGAACAAATTTCCAAGTTTTGCATGATAATCGTTTTGAGGCGGTTTCTGAGGATTCCTGTTGAAGTAAGAACTTATTTCAAGTTTCTAGCGATTATGGAAATTTCTAGTGACATTTTATGATAAAAACTATGCTATAAATACCATTGCCCTTTTGGAAATTAACCATTCGCAAACAGAACTTTGTAATTGATACATGCTCAATTGTTTTGTAAAAATGCCAAAAACGAAAGAAGTTTCCGTTGAAAATTGGGCTCTAATGATTGCCAGACATCAAAATGGTCACTCGAGTCGACAAATCGCGAGTGATATGCGGAAGCCAAGGAGAACGATGGACTACATCGTAACAAAATTTTCTACGGGACATGGAATTCTCAACCAGAAACGTTCACGAAGGCCTCGAAAAAACGACTCCCGCTGAAGACAGAGCTATAACAATGTCCAGCAGACGTAATCGCCTCCTAACCGCACCAGAAATCACGGCTCAAGTAAACCTGGAGCGGCCCATCCCCATCAGCGTGACAACCGTGAAGAACAGATTAGCAGAAGGTGGACTACACGGGAGTGTTGAAGTAAGGAAACCACTTCTTAGGCAAGTGAATAAACGTAAACGATTAGAATGGGCCCGAGAATATGAAAATTGGCCATCAGAACAATGGAATTCCGTCCTTTGGAGCGACAAATCTAAATTTTCGGTTCAGGATGTTGAAAGCCTTGCCTACAGTAAAACATGGTGGAGGTTCAGTAATAGTTTGGGGTTGTTTTGGCAACACTAAAGTTGGAAAAATCTTTAGGATAGAAGGAATCATGCGAAAAGTATCAAGAAATTTTGCTAACTCAAATGTTTCCTTCTGGAAGAGGTATTTTTCAGGGGAAATTTATGACAACGACCCTAAACATTCTGCTAAACAAATTAGAGAACTTTTGGACCAATGGAAATCCGATGATGTCCTGGAAGTGATGATGACTTGGCCTCCACAATCATCCGACTTGAACCCCATCGAATTACTGTAGGACCATTTGAACAGGTGTGTTCGAAAACTGAATCCAACATCAGAAAATCACTTGTGGAAACTTTTACAAGCAGAATGGGTTAAAATAACCGAAGAAACTCTCAAGAAACCACTGAACAGAATGCCAAAATTCTGTAAAGCGGTAATTAAAAAACAAAGGAGGTCACATAGATAAGAAAAATCCTGGAAAATCATGAATATTTTTCTGATTTTCTGGACTGTGAATAATGTGAAAATAAATAATAATTCATTAAAATTAAAAAAAAAATATATATTATCTGGGTTTTGTTGTCTTGGGACTGAAGTAACTAGGTGGACAAATACTTTCTGACGGTAGTATATATATATATATATATATATATATATATATATATATATATATATATATATATATATATATATGTATGTATATATATATATATATATATATATATATATATATATATATATATATATATATATATATATATATATATATATATATATATATATGTATATATATATATATATATATATATATATATATATATATATATATATATGTATGTATGTATATATATATATATATATATATATATATATATATATATATATATATATGTATGTATATATATATATATATATATATATATATATATATATATATATATATAATGTAATACTTGTGCACACTTTTCTTTGCATTATTTTTAAAAAATCGCGAAAAATAACTGTCCCCTCTTATCCCAAAAAGTACTAATAAAAAAATTTTGAAAAAATTCTGGAATATTCTCCACGGGGTGTAGACTGAATGAAAATTATCATTTATCAATTTATCTGGTATATAAGAAAACAAAAATTTCAAGGTCATCAGTTTTCAGTAAAGATTAGAAACAAACTTTGTTGAAAACTCATTTGGGGTGTGTTTTGTGAAGTCACTGATCATTTTATACCTCCGTAACAAAATTTTTTATTTTAAAAGCAGCCAACGTACATAACACTAATGGCGCAACTTACACTTGACCGGTTATTTTTATTTTGTAACGAATTTGAAGCTTCTTCGTATATTTTTGTTGCTATTTATTAAATTTCAACAACTTTCTTACTTTGAAGTAAAACATATATAGATTTCTTAAGTTTCAATGAATGGGAGGATTATCTTTTGGTGTACGTTTGTAAAGTTCGCCTCTTAAAATCACTGCATGGGTATTGATTACTATTCACAAATCTGAAGGTTCTGTTAAAACTTTACGTTGCTTACAGTAGCATAGCCGAGTTTACGAGGCAGAAAGGAGGTGAGTATATAAATAGAAAGGGTATTTCTTTAAGAGAAAAAATAATACCAACAGCGGAACTGCTTAGAGAAAGGAGCATCAGACGACAACAATATGGGGAGAGAAGCCCCTTGAGGAAAAAAGGGCCCTTGTACTAGAAGTCTAAAAGATCAATATAGTTAACTAAAAATCGTTGACCGAAGGTAGAGATTTTTCACAAAAAAAAAAATTTACAGTGAAACTTAAAGCCCGATCGATGATTGACTAACTGATGAAGATTCTTCAAAAAAACAATCAAAAAGTTCTTTTTCTACATCCAACCCCTTGGCAACGTCTAAGTTTACCTAATGTAAACAAAAATATTGTTTTTACAAAACTTGATGCCTTAAACTGTTTAAAAGGAAACGTGAGTATTATTAAAATGAATAATGTTTATCAATATAACAACCATCGATTTCTCATCATGATGAATATTAATAGCGTAATAAGTAAAATTATAAGCTGATGCATTTACGACTATTTAAATTTGTCTAAGATTAAAACTATATTACAGAATTAAGTGATAAAAAAACTCTTGCTACTAAATTTTTAGCAATAAGTAACAATATAAATAAAACCTTTCACATTGTTACTATTGGACTGATTATGGACAAAACATTTTAGCTGGTGGTTTTCACGTTAATTCACGGAGATATTACTCAATCCAGCTTTTTGGAAAGATTATTTTAACATTCAAAGTGTCAAATTATATAAAGACTTTAAAAATCAAAGTTTCTTTTAAATACTATGTAAGAAGTATATTTGCTGGAGGGCAAAAATTGAGAAATCGTAAATGACCATGCTCGTACTGCTGCGACAATGGAGTGAAAATCCTAACATCATAAATCGTAACACCTTTGTTCGTGCCCGGAACAGATGCAAAGGAATTATTGACGAAACCAAGAAGGCACACAATCAACGAATTAGAAACAAACTTCTCGCTTGTCCCAACAGTGGGGGACCAAATCCACCATACCACCACTCACACGGTCAGATAATTCCACTGCAACCACACATGTTGAGAAAGCGAACTTGTTGGCTGAACACATTCTACTGTCGATTTCCAAGGAAAAACACCACCTACTATTCCCATATTGCAGTCAAAGATGCCCGACAGCGTATCACAAAGCGTATTTTAATAAAGCTAGACACCAAAAAGGCTTCTGGCGCTGACGGAAAACCTGCCGTAGTTCTCAAAAACTGTGCAAGGGAACCGACACCAGTTTTCTGTAGATTTTTCCACCTATCCTACAGAAAGGGAATATTTCCTTCCTGCTGGAAATGTGCCACAGTTCAGCCGATACCTAAAAAAGGCAAGAAGACCTTGCCACATAACTACCGACCAGTCGCACTGCTTTCAATAATATCGAAAGTCATGGAAAATTATCTTCTAAAATATCTCGAACGATTCAACATTATTAGCGATCACCAATATGGCTTTCGTAAACATAGATCAATAGGAGATCTTCTGATTTATGTAACACATGTTTGGAACAACGCAATTGAACACTTGGGAGAATCTCGAGCGGTTACTCTTGACATATCCAAGGCATTCGACCGTGTTTGGCACGATGGATTGTTGGCTAAGCTACGCTCTTGTGGTATGTCTGAAAAGTTTTGTTTATGGCTCTCATGTTTCCTCAAAGAGCGTTCTTTACGAGTGGCAGTCGACGGATTTCTTTCTAACACCTTCACTATCAACGCTGGTGGGCCCCAAAGTTCCATACTGTCTCCTACTCTCTTTCCCATTTACATTGACGTTCTGCTGGAAAAGACCGGGAATCCAATCTACAGCTTTGCAGATGACCGTACGCTTATCTCTTCATTCACTTTGAACGCTCGGGCATCGGCTGCTCCAGCGAATATCCGCAGACAGCAAGAGGTCGTTCAACTTAACAAAGACCTGGAAGAAATTCTATCTTGGGGTGACAGTAACCAAGTGGAATTTAACGCTACAAAAACCCAGGCGGCAGTTTTTTCTAAAAAAGTTAACGTTGCTGAACCCGACATAGTTATGTCTGGGCACTCCATTCCTCTAACATCGTCACTCAATTTGTTGGGCATTAATTTGGGAGCAAATATGTCCTGGCATGAACATCTTGCAGGCATAGCAAGGAGAGCTTCTCAGAAGTTGGGAATATTATTTCGAACCAGAAAGCTTTACACTTCACAACAACTGTTAATTCTTTACAAAGCTCAAATTCGACCAACTATGGAATACTGCTCCCATGTTTGGGGCTCCGCTCCCAAACATACACTGCATTTGTTGGATTCTATTCAGAGAAGAGCTGTTCGTCTCATTGGAGACCCGTAACTGACAGGTGGCCTTGATTCGCTGGAACATCGAAGAACGGTTGGCGACTTGAGCCTACTCTACAAGTATTTTCATGGAAAGTGTTCGAAGGATGTGGCCCGTTTAATTCCTCCCAAAGCGGTGCATGTCAGAAGTACACGTCACACTAATACTTCACATCCGTATGAGGTTCAGCTTGTTACTCCTCGTACAACGCTTTTCAAGCAGTCATTTATATGGAGAACATCATCCTATTGGAATAATTTGCCCAGGACTGTGTTTCCCACCGAGTACAATTTACAGCGATTTAAGAACAACGTGAATCGCTTTCTCCGCACACGTGTCGCTCCTGTAGCGCTTTAGGGACTTCCCTGTAGCACGTGTGCTAGACCCATAAAAAAAAAGCAAAATTATAAGCTGATGCATTTACGAGTATTTAAATTTTTCTATGATTAAAACTATACCATATTACTGAATTAAGTGATAAAAAACTCTAGCTACTAAATTTTTAGCAATAAGTAAAAATATAAATAAAACCTTTCACATTGTTACTGTTGGACTAATTATGGACAAAGCTGGTGGTTTTCACATTAATTCACGGAGATATTACTCAATCTCGCTTTTTGGAAATGTTATTTTAACATTTAAAGTGTCAAATTATCTAAAGACTTCAAAAATCAAAGTTTCTTTTAAATACCATGTAAGAAGTATATTTGCTGGAGGGCAAAAATTGAGAAATCGTAAATTACCACGCTCGTACTGCTTTAATCTCCTTAAATGAGATAAATGAATATGTCCATTACATGACAATGGCGTGAAAAATCCTAACATCATAAATCGTAACACCTTTGTTCATGCCCGGAGCAGATGCAAAGGAATTATCGACGAAACAAAGGAGGCACACAATCAACGAATTAGAAACAAACTACTCGCTTGCCCCAACAATACCAGGTCCTTTTGGGCAGTCACTAAGGCAGTTAGTCAAAATTTCACCAAATCTACCATAGCACCAGTCACACGGTCAGATAATTCCACTGCAACCACACCTGTTGAGAAAGCGAACTTGTTGGCTGAACTCTTTGCTTCACTAAGTTGGGAATGTGGAATCTTTGGCACAATGATACTACTCAGTATATATCACCACTACACTAAACACTTTATTTTTGCACTCCACGCGCGTTTCGCTAACCATGTTATGTTGACTCAGTCAGCGTATCATAAAGCGTATTTTAATGATGATGAAGCTAACATGGTTAGCGAAACGCGCGTCGAGTGCAAAAATAAAGTTTTTGGTGTAGTGGCGATATATACTAAGTAGTATCTTTGCTTCACATTTTACTGTCGATTTCCAAGGAAAAATACCACCTACTGTTCCCGTATTGCAGTCAAGGATGCCCGATGTTGTCTTCAGGCAGCGTATCATAAAGCGTATTTTAACGAAGCTAGACACCAAAAAGGCTTCTGGCGCTGACGGAATACCTGCCGTAGTTCTCAAAAACTGTGCAAGGGAACCAACACCAGTTTTCTGTAGACCTTTCAACCTATCATACAGAAAGGGAATATTTCCTTCCCGCTGGAAACGTGCCATAGTTCAGCCGATACCTAAAAAAGGCAAGAAGACCTTGCCAAATAACTACCGACCAGTCGCACTGCTTTCAATAATATCGAAAGTCATGGAAAAGCATCTTCTAAAATATCTTGAACGATTCAACATTATTAGCGATCACCAATATGGCTTTCGTAAACATAGATCAACAGGAGATCTTCTGACTTATGTAACACATGTTTGAAACAACGAGTGGTTGCTCTTGACATATCCAAGGCATTCGAACGTGTTTGGCACGATGGACTGTTGGCTAAGCTACGCTCTTGTGATATGTCTGAGAAGTTTTGTTTGTGGCTCTCATATTTCCTCAGAGAGCGTTTTTTACGAGTGGCGGTCGACGGATTTCTTTCTAATACCTTCCCTATCAACGCGGGTATGCCCCAAGGCTCCATACCGTCTCATATTCTCTTTCTCATTTACATTAACGATCTGCTGGAAAAGACCGGAAATCCAATCTACAGCTTTACAGATGACAGTACGCTTATCTCTTCATTCACTTTGAACGCTCGGACATCGGCTACTCAGGTGAATATCCGCAGACAGCAGGAGGTCGTTCAACTCAACAAAGACCTGGAAGAAATTCTATCTTGGGGTGACAGTAACCAAGTGGAATTTAATGCTACAAAAACCCAGACGGCAGTTTTTTCTAAAAAAGTTAACGTTGCTGAACCCGACATAGTTATGTCGGGGCACGCCATTCCCCTAGCATCGTCGCCCAATTTGTTGGGTGTTAATTTGGGAGCAAATATGTCCTGGCATGAACATGTTGCAGGCATAGCAAGGAGAGCTTTTCAAAAGTTGGGAATATTATTTCGAACCAGAAAGCTTTACACTCCACAACTGTTAATTATTTACAAAGCTTAAATTCGACCAACTATGGAATATTGCTCCAATGTTTGGGGCTCCACTCCCAAACATACACTGCATTTGTTGGATTATGTTCAGAGAAAACCTATTCGTCTGATTGGAGACCCGGAACTGACCGGCGGCCTTGATTCACTGGAACACCGAAGAACGGTTGTCGACTTGAGTCTGTTCTACAAGTATTTTCATGGAAAGTGTTCGAAGGATGTAGCCCGCTTAATTCCTTCCAAAGCGGTGCATGTTAGAAATACACGTCGCGCTAATACTTCACATCCGTATGAGCTTCAGCTTGTTACTCCGCGTACAACTCTTTTCAAGCATCTTTTATATGGAGAACATCATCCCTTTAGAATAATTTGTGGCTGTGTTTCCCACCGAGTACAAAGCGATTCAAGAACAACGTGAATGGCTTTTTTCCGCACACATGCCGCTCCTGAAGATCTTTAGGGACTTCCCTACAGCAGATGTGCTAGACCCATAAACAAAAAAAAAACGAAATATTTTTCTTGATAATTCTACTACAAATGTGACTTTATCCACTAGAGTTAGTGATGTAGCCAAGGGAAGGCCAGGGAGCACATGCTTTTTCATTCCTATGGATGTAGAAAATAACGCCGTAATAAAAACAGGGCTTTTTATTGGGGGAAGCTTTTAAGTTTTCATTATATGAAAGATTTTTTTTTTGGATAATTTTCTTCGTCGGATGTTCGATTGTTCAATTGAGTTTAAGCTTTTAAAGTTCTTACTGGAAATAATGTCCTTCCCCTGTCCTCATCGATTTACTGTTTACTAGGTTGGGAAGGGTCTAAGCTTTTAGATTTCTAGTGCTACGTCACTGGACATAATAGCCTTATTTTGTCACCCCTTGGCAACGTCTAAATTGTTTACCTAATGTAAACAAAAATATTATTTTTACAAAACTTGATGCCTGCTTAAAAGAAAAAGTATTATTAAAATAAATAATGTTTATCAATATAGCAACCATCGATTTCTCATCATGATGAATATAAATATAGCGTAATAAAATTCTAAGCTTAAAAAAATTCTTAATGCTTCTTTTTGATATTTCTAATTATAATAAATCGATTTTATTTCACTATTTTTAGAAAAATTAAATGACGCATCTGCCTAATAATCTTTAAGCTTACATCTTTTAAATTCTTGGCCTATAAAAGAAAAAATTCCACTCGTGATATATTTAGAATAGCCTACTTTTTTTAGAAAATTAAAAAGGCAACTAATTAATGTAACCTATATACGTATTTAATTTGGGAAAGGAATAAAGCCGTTAAAAAAAATAAGAGGGATTAAGAAGCAACTGATAAAAATATGAAAACTTATTTTCAGTACCAGTGGCACATTTTTAGAAGTTGTTCCAAATTGTTAAACTAAAAACGTCATTAATTAGTTTAGATACACCATTATTCTTGAGTTTTTTAGTGTACTAAGTATAAAATTACCTAATTTAGTCTAGTTACTAAAGAATAAACGAGAATCTTGGTTTCCTAATAGCAGGAATATCATCAACTTTCCGTTTTAAATATATGCCAAGATTATAAAGCGTTGGATATCGGAAAAATAAGAGGAATAAACATTATTTAGAAAAATGTCGATAAACAGTATTTGTCCAAATGTTTTCAAGAGTGTACAAGGTAGAACGCACACATATTGCACTTATTCAAGTAAATTAAAAGTTTTGCTGATCAAGACAGATTGATGAATGACGGCCTGAGTGAAAATGGTTTTAAATAATGTCAAAACTCTTACTCTTTGAAGTTTGCGTTTAGCTACAACTATTTTACAAATCGCCTCTTCCTGTTTAGCATCTATTTCTTTTCTGTGAATTTCCAATAATTCGGCTAGTTTTTGCTCTTCTATTTTTCTTTCCTCTTCTAAGTCTTTCAAATATTTTCTGTACATAACAGTCTCTTGTTTTCTTTGAGCTGTTAAATTTTCTGTAGCGGCTTTCTCTCGCTCTATTTCTAACTGAAAGGTAGAAAGTGTTACTTATAATATATGTTACATCTCCTGTAGCAAATACTTAACGTATTTATTTTTTCACTTTAGTAACTAAAAATTCAAAATTCTAAGCTGACTTCGACTTTCTCACACGAAAGTATAGCTTAATTTAAACTTAGATTAGATACTATTTGTGTTATTATTGAAAACAATAAAAAAACATAATTTTCTGATCTCTCGACTCCAAGAACTCTTCAAAGGACGTATAATATGACATATTCAAGCCACCCTTTCTTACCCTCTCTTTTACCTCTACCAATGTAACCATATTAATTATACTTAAAATTAATTTATTATAGCAACCAAAAACATTTTTATACTTTTGAGTCCTACAACTTTCACTCCCTTCTCCTGATGCAATATTTGTTAGAACTATAAATTCCTTTAATTACAACAAAAAGACAGACCGACACCCCGACAGAAACTGGAAACTGTTTTTGTGATCTGGGGGCTCTGGAAAGTAAAGAAATTCGAAAACCTCAAAGTACGTTTTTTTTTTTGAAAGTACAAAGCGAGGGAAAAATTCTCATATCACTATTAAGACAACGCTACAACGATCCCCACCAAACTATTTCCTAGTGTGAGTACTCTAGGTGTATTAAATTTGAAAATGATATCTTTCAACGTAAATTTTTTGATCTTTTATTTTTTATTTCTGATACACTGAGTACAGGTTAATTTAAATTTCATATTAGTAAAAATAAACAAGTTTTTAAGAAATTAGCATTACTTTTATTTTTTCATTTACTGCATAAATAGTGTAGGTCATTGTAAACAGCTGTTGCAATTGGATCAGAGACAGTGATTTACTAGAAATAATAATTTTTTTACTTATCATTTACATAAAATAACGTTTAGTATGAATTACAGTAGCATACTATGTAACAAGTGTTTGCCTTATCACATTCAATACGAATTTGACCGTGATGTGTCACAAATTATTTCATACTTGGTGTACATTATACTTTTTCTATGACTGTATCAATACGTTTTTTAATAATTAATTTTATTAGGAATTAGACTGACTGAAGGATGAAATACTATTTTACAAGTTAAGCGCGTAAAAATTCGCATTTTGAGTGTCCTAAAGGAATGGGGTTGTTGCACCTGTTATGTAATTCATTTTTAGTGTTCCGTACGGAACACTTATGTGATCACTTCGATGTCCGTCTGTCTGTACATCCGATTTTCTTCGAAACTATTTTACATGGAAAGTTAAAAAAAAATTGGCACAAATATAGGAATTGATGGCCCAATCAGAATTTCGTAGTTTTGAAAGACTTGAGGGGTGAAATCGGAAGTCAAAAAAAAATTGACCAGGTCATCGGGTGGGGTGTCAAATGAAAGCTTGTGAAAGCACGAGTTTAAAAATATGATATAATACTTGAGCACACTTTCCTTTGTATTATTTTTAAAAAATTGCCTAAAATCGTTGTTCCCCCTATCTCGAAAAGTACTGATCAAAAAATCTTGAAATAATTGTGGAATATTCTCCATCAATGAGCGAAAATTATTACGAGTACATTACGTTTGAAAATTTATCTGGTTTGAAAAAAAAACTATGAAAACTATGTTGCTTGACGATATGGTGGAGATTTTTGTAATATGATTTTTAGTACATTACTGTTATCGAGTGGCGCGTCGCTCCTATAGAGAGACATAATTTCATTTTATTTGTTTATAGTTAAACAAATATTTAGGAAATAAATATTTGTTTTACACTTTTATTACTACATTCTAGATTAAGCTAGATTGATTTATTGGATATTAGGTAGCTTAGATGCTATAACTATTATACATTATTGACTAAGGAAAAACGTAAAATACATATTGGATCTTAAGAGATATACATGTCAGGGACCTAATTAAATTAGCCTGGGTAAGGATTTTATTTTATTTTAAAAGCAATCACCGTACGCAACACTAATTGCGTAAGTCCGACTTGCACTTGGCCGATTTTTTAAATGTATTAATCAATGTGTTGTCTTTAAACATTTTTATAGCAAACTTAAAAAAATTTGTTTGTTGTATATTAGTGCTATCTCACAAACCACCGTATAAAAAAGATAATTTATATAATACAAACCTGAAATATTTTAATTAAACGCAATGTATATAATACGAGTACATATACATAATTTTCGGTGATATGATTTACAAATATGTGAAAAATAGAAACGAATTTAAATATATTTTTTTCTCGTAACTTTCTCTTCAACCTTTGTCGATCCATTGCTGGTTATAGGCCTCCCTCATATCTTTCCACCTTTGATGGTCCTGTGCCTGTCTCATCCACACAAACCCGGCCGTTCGTTTGATGTCGTCAGTCCAACGTTTGGGAAGGTGTCCTCTCGATCGCTTGTCCATATATGGTATCCATTTCAATATAGATTGGGACCATCTGTCAGTTGTATAGCTAGCAACATGGCCAGCATAGCTCCTTTTGAGTTCGGCCACCCTCTCAGCTACATCTCTGACTTTAGTGATTAACCTAATATAAGTGTTGCTTTTACAATCTTTTAAAGATAAAAAACCGGTCAAGGGCAAGTTGAACTTGCGCAGTTAGTGTACGTTGATTGCTTCTGAAATAAAAAAAATTGTTACGGAGGTATGAAATGATCAGTGACTTCACAAAACACACCCCAAATGAGTTTTCAATAAAGTCCAATCTTTACTGAAAACTAATGACCTTTAAATTTTTGTTTTTTTTTTATATATACCAGATAAATTATTAAAGGTAATGCACTCGTGATAATTTTCGTTCAATCTACGCCCCGTGAAGAATATTACAGAATTTTTTTCAAAATTTTTGGACCAGTGCTTTTCGAGATAGAGGGGGGGCAGCGCTTTTTCGCGACTTTTTCAAAATAATACCAAGAAAAGTGGGTGCATGTAAGACATTATATATATTTTTGAACTCATGTTTTTACAAGCTTTCATTTGACACCCCACTCGATGTCCTAGTAAATTTTTTTTCACTTCCGATTTCACCCCCCAAAACTAACCCTTTAAGTCAAAATTTAACTTTCAAAACTACACGGCTCTGATGAGGCCATCAATTTCTATATTAGTACCAAATTTCAACTTTCTACGTCAAATAGTTTCGGAGAAAATCGGGCGTGACAGAGGGACAGACAGACATCTAAGTGATCTTATAAGTGTTCAGTACGGAACACTAAAAATCGTAACTTATGGAATAATAATAATTAAAAATGAAAATACATACTGAATTTAGTGTTATGCTTACATTATATGAACATCCTTAAGCTGGTAGACTATTTCTATTGACGCTGTTATGATTATATTTAAATTAGCAAAAATTGTATTTTATAACTGCATGGTCAGATACTTGCTAGCCTTTAAAGTTATAGCAATGTACTAAAACGTATATCATCAAATCTGAAACTTTTAAATAATCTGAATATTGCTACTCGTATATGTCATCACTGCACCAAACACTTTATTTTTGCACTCGACGAGCGTTTTGCTAACCATGTTAGCTTCATCAGGAGTGATGATTGCCATCATAAATAAGTCAATCATCGCTCTTGATGAAGCTAACAGGGTTAGCGAAACGCGCGTCGAGTGCCAAAATAAAGTGTTTGGTGTAGTGGTGAGATGTGTATAAACTGAATAGTGTCATTGTGCCAAAGATTTCACATTCCCAACATAATCTGAATATTGGTTTTAAAGAGTATACAACTGATCAATCAAGTCGTAATAGCCAGCGAAAGATTTGGATTAAATAAGAATTTTAGAAAAACCAATTGGATGGTAATAACAAAGAAAAATCTACCACTAGAATCTCTCGAAATCAGGGACAACACCGTAGACCAGGTCTCCACATTTAAATATTTGGGAACTAATATAAATGACAAGTGGGCCCCAAGAAAGAATATATATATACATATATATATATATATATATATATATATATATATATATATATATATATATATATTATATATATATATACATATCACATGTAACATACATGAATATTAATAAATTTTTCCATCGCACAAGTCTCAGTTTGGAACTCTGATTGAGAATAGTAAAATCGTATACATATATTCTCCGTGCTACTATATGGATGTGAGTTCTGGACCGTTGACCCTGGCTCAGAGAAACGACTGGAATCCTTCGAAATGTATATTATATACATACATATTATAGACGCTTTCTTCGCATTACCTGTGTATAGAAAATAAAAAACACAGATGTACTGGAAAGAATGAACAAAATGAAGGAATTACTAACAACCATAAAAATAAAAAAAAAACTCAATACTTCGGACATATAATGAGAGGCCCAAAGTACGAATTACTACGGCTAATTATTGAAGGCAAAATAAAGGGCAAACGATCAATCGGAAGACGACAGAATTGTTGCCTGAAGGACATGAGAGGGGGTGGTTTGGATTTGCTTCGAGTGATATTTTTCGAGCAGCAGTTTCTAAACTTCGTTTAGCTATATGGATCGACAACCTTCGTAAGGAGACGGTGTCGTAAGAAGAAAATAGTTTTCAATTGTTTTTGAATAAGTTGTGATAAAAACCAGAAACTGTATATTGTTTCTTTTTCGTACATAAAACCAAACCTCGATTTTGTTATACTTAAACATTTTGTAATATGATCTATGAGACAAATTATATGCGGTATGTTTATAAATAACTGCTCGGTTTCAATTTTCGTTACAGAAATTCATGTGCAAAAATTTAAATTATTACAGTACAACAAATTTTTACTTTTTATTTGGCTCCGAGGTCAGGAAGTGTAATTCCGATAAAATTTTGTCTCAGAAAATGAATCTGTTGGTAAAATTGTGCTACCAAGTATAATTCCTGAGATTTTCGTTGTTAACTTGGTAAAAAATTCGATTTTGACGCTAGCTTAGGCAATCACATTCTAAGTCTAAAATGAGATAAAACATTATATGCAAATTAAAGGCAAAATATCCAATAATAAAGAACAGTTTAATACTTTATACTTCTACAATTACTTATTCCCAATTTTATTTGCTGGTGCACTCGCTCCGAAGAGCTCGCTTATAACTGTTATTGATTTTTTCACATATTATATAATTAATTTTAATATTTCAATTGGGATATAAGATTTAAATAAGTATTCATAGTCCATATTTTTAATCTCTTTAACATGTTTTATGTTTTTAACTAGCAAAATTATCTAAGGACACAAGCGTGTACGTTAGAAATCTATAAATAACTCATAAATAAATTTTAATAATGGGTCTGCTTCCATTTTAGTACAGAGGCTGCACTCTCGACATATCCGCACAGATTTGAGGAAAAAAATCTTCATATTTTCGATTTGCCTGAAAATGTTTATATGGCTTTTATATGTGAAATTAGTCGACACGTATATCGAGATTTTTTTTCCAAATGTATAGTTTGAAAAGTATGAATGTTATAAATATAGGAACTGATGGCCTAATCAGAGCCGTGTAGTTTTGAAAGTTACATTTCGACTTAAGGACGTTCCCAAGGAGCAGTCGTGCTCAACTTACAGAAAGATCCCTCCTATGTAAACTATCATGCGTACGATAAAAAATAGATAAGGCGCAGTGCACTCTTTCGCCCCGTCCCATATACGCAGAAATATAAAAATATTCCCACTGCGTCGTTTTTTTTCGGATCTGGCAACGTTACATTTTTGCTCTGATCGAGACACGAGTTGTTTATGTTGGGTTTTAATATTTTGGAGTATTTTTCGAGGTTACGTTTATATTGGAGATTTTTAATAGTGCATAAATAATGACTTCGCAATTAAAGAATGGCAGATTTGTTAAAAAAAATTGCTGTAAAAACTAATATAGCATTAGCAAGTATGTCTGATGCAAAAAAATAGGAAATTCAAACAACAATTAATGAAATAGTTCAATCTGAAATTCCTGATGAGAATAGTATAGTTTCATTAAGAGAGTTAGCTAGAAATCTGAAATGCACCGGCTGCAGAAGTAGTCCACTAATCGGCGGCACATTAAAAAAGCATTATCTCCGGTTCTATTTATCGTATGAACTTCGTCCTTCCGTCATTTGATTGCTCTTTATGTTGGCTTTCGCAAGGTATAACCGTGAAATTTTTTAATTGTTTATAAAAAATAATAACAATGAAATGTTTTAAATAATTTCTTCATTATATTCGCTATGTTTTAATATAAAAAACCTATATTTTATTAAAAGTGGGGTCTCTATTAGTCGTGCATAGCGTTCTAATGGAATCTCGTTCACGTTTACGCCCATTTCTTGCTTTTGAAAGGTCATCCTTTTATATCAGTACTTCTATGCTTCATCTCCAAATCGTATGTAATGTCAAGTCTCACTTTGTTTTAAACGTTTACTGTAATTCCACAAGGTACCCCCAAAACCGTTTTTTGTCATTTCAGTAGCAAAGATGTCTGAAACTACACATTGAGCAATTTTATCAAAGCATACTTTTTTGTAGCGAAATGACCCTATGAAACCACGTAGCTAAAAAAATGTGTTATGTAATTTCCAATTATGTAGTTAAATGTGATTTTACTACGATGTTCAATATTACAATATTTTAAATTTACTGTCGAACGCGGTTATGCTAATTGCAATTATAAATTATAACACAATTAAGATTAAATGTCACAGATTTTCAGCTAATTTTATCCAGGATTTCACATACACAATTGTGACTAAAATTATTTAAAATAACTATTGGTATTAAAAAAAAACTATTTTACCTGTGTTAACTTTGAAAATGCTTGATCCAATGCATCTTCTTCTTTCTTTCTTTGTGCTTCAAGGCGTTTTTGTTCTTCAAGTTGTTCTAAAATTTCCTGAGCAAGTTTGTCTCTCTTTCTTCGTTTAGCATCCAATGCTGTAAAAATAAATCTCGATAAAAATTTTAATAATTTTAAGAAAACTTTTATATTGGCAACAAGTTGCTTTCATAAAATTCTTGGAGCATCCAAGATTATTCTGTAACTATTGCTTGACACTCTTTTTTAATATTTGAACTGTTAACAGCAAAAAAAAGGAATATTTACTTTCGCATGTTTCTTATACGAGTATGCATCAAACATTTTACAACAAAGTGTTGAAAATAATTTTATGGCGCTACTTCATATTCTTTAGGACACAAATATAACAATTTTAGAAAACTGTTCTTCTATATTACATATAAAAACGACCAATAGCATAGTTTGATAGCAACAGCTGGATAGTCTCGATGTGTTACTAATTCTCATTCCTTCGAGTTTATTTGCCAGCTCATAAACCGCAATTAGAGTACGGGCCTAAGCACTGGCCACCAACTTTACAACCGCAGAATATGAAGAAATTACAAAGTATTAAAATTATCTTCATTTTGAATCCGGACAACAATTGTAGATTAAAAAATATCTTACATTTTTTTGGAGATATAACTTCTAAATTATGTACCTTCTTCGATATATGTGTTATTAACAATTTCATGTTTTGTGAAATAGCCTAGTATTTATGTATAGTAGCACTATTATAGTTTCAGCTTAACGTACTCATGGTACCGTTTCGATTCCACGCAGGTCAGTATGTTTATTTATTTAAGTATATTTGGCTATCTCGACTGAGATACTCGTATATGTGTGAAGTAGAACTAGATAGGTTGTAGGCCGCCACTAACAAAAACACAAGATTGTAATCCTGCCAAGGTTCATGACCAGTGAGAAGTACGAAACAAGACTTAGAAACTATTGGCTGAGAATTCCATCTGCAGTTCATGTGTCTCAGATTTCACATTAAACTGTAAGTTCAATCTGACTGAAGTTACCTAGATGTTAAATAGGGTTGACAAAAAGGTTTTTTTTTGCCTTTTTCTTGGTTTTATAGCCTTTTCAATCAACACTACAAAAACTTAGTATTTGGAGCAATCTTGTGGGCATTCTTTCCCCTGAACATGGCTACATTGGCTCTATAATGTAGTAAAGAATATCTTTAAGCTGCCAAATTACATTGTGTATGCTATATGGAATAGTGGTCTCAGTCACATTAGTTGAAACTCTGCTATGAAATACTTTTTGACCTTTTGAAACAAATTTATTATTGGTGAAAAATATATAGAAATATATATATATATATATATATATATATATATATATATATATATATATATATATATATATATATATATATATACATATAATATATATATATATATATATATATATATATATATATATATATATATATATATATATATATATATATATATATATATATAGTTGTTATAGTGTTGGTATGGGAGAACAATGTTTGGAAGCTTACAAATACAACAACGTCACAGCAAAAAAATAAAAATCACATCGCATAAGATAACATTAGGCAGCAAACCTCGGCGCCATTTAATTTCAAACTGCCAAATGTTTCTGTTTGGCCAGATTTTTCATTAATTTTAATAACGGTACTAGTACCTCATTTGCCTATAATTTTGTCGATTTTCGGCTTTGATTTTAGCTTAAAGGTTTTGAAGGTTCACTATAGATGGCGCTATTATTTATGAGCTACTAACATCCTTAGATATATGTTTCTTAAATCTGTGTTGATGTAGCGATTGTCTCTTCAGCTAGGCTAGCTTATAACTTCTGAAATGGAGCAAAACATGATATGTTGTAGTTTGGTGATTATCCATTATTTCTAGACTCACGTATTGCAACGGCAAAACTTACCGTCTTCCTTTAATAAGTTACTGTATATCTATAGTTACTTTTACAACATGTTACTAAATAAATAAATGAATAACAATATTAATTTAACTTCGAGTCAAACACAGTGTTCGATGTCAGAGTGTTGTTATGGAACTACGGCCACGAACTAGCGCAATTTTTTAAGGGATTGGGAGTGATAATTTTTTAAATAACTCTCGACAAACGATATATTTTATTTTATTTATAGTTACGATTAGAGTTACAACCGACTATAAACAATTGTAACTAACTTTACAAAGATATTTATTAGTGCTGCTAAAAATATACGGGACATGAATGTGAAAAAGTATCATTACAGACAGAGATTAGATCCGCATTGCAACAGATTTGGGACAAGCAAGTTAAAGTGTATTTGTTTGGAGTTGATAGCAGAATTCTCTCATTGTAGATGCAAATACATCTTAAAAATAAACTTATAGAAATATAAGATTTATTAGCAAAAAATTTTTAATCTATAGATCTAAGTATATATATAAATTCAGAATTCACGATATGTAAGTACTTTAATTACAATTAAAAACAATCATCATCTTCAAAATTTCAAGACGCGACTTCTCTTAAATTGATAATTAAGGGTTCTATTTCCACAGTTTATTCAATGTATTCATCAAGTTTCCACATTTTATTTTCTTCTTCTATAACATGTCGAATGGCAGTTTTCCAATTATCCTTTTTGAGCTTCTCTATTCCGGCGAGTAATAACCGCCTTACGTCTTGAAGTTTGAACGTGGTGTTTTCCCTTTCAACGAAACCTTTCATTTGTGCCCAAATTAGCTCTATGGGATTCAATTCGCAATGATATGGAGGTAATCTAAGCACTATGATATTCCGTTTGCCATCTCATCGACTGCATATTTCTTGAACTGTGCCTTATTTTCTTTCACAATTTTGAGAAGTTCCGCTTTTAACATATCATCTTTATGTTTGAGATTTTTGTTTCTTATCCATTATCCATCGATTCAGAATTTTTTCATTGTGTGTCCTTCATTAACCCAAGTCTCAATATTTCTTTCTTCTGCTCGAAATTTTCTGATCGCTGCTGATAGATATTCTCTTCTCCAACAAATTATTTCTGTTTTATTGATAAGAAGAGATTTTCTATTGTGTTTTTCCCAACGAAAATTCAGGTTATGAAGGATTTTACATAATTTCCATTTTTTTAAATCTGGAAGTCCTGATCTTCTCTGATTTCTTGCAAAATTTTATGTAGTGTAGGTATTTCTATCTTAATAAAAAAATAGTGTACTTTTCTTCTTAGTGCGTTTTTAAAGTCTTCATCGACCTATAAGGGCTCCTTTCCTTTGTGATTCTGAGGTTCGTTGCCAGGACCGCGTTTTCTTTCTCTTAGAAATCTATAAATAGTTGCTGATCCAACTCTCGTCATGTTGGTACAGGTTTTCACAATTCCACAGTCTTGGTTTGTTGGCTGTTGCCAGGGCATCGTGGCCGTTAAGTATCATTGTTTTTTCTCGTAAGGAAAATGCAGATTTACAGACCCCGCGAAGTTTGGCCGGGGCAAAACTGAAAGTTGAAGCCATCGCTTTTCTGATTTAAACTAAGCATATTATAGGTTTTTGCTTTATTTTTATACTTACGCAGAATATTTTTATTGCATACTTAGGCACCTACCTACCGATAAGTATATATATATATATATATATATATATATATATATATATATATATATATATATATATATATATATATAGATTTGATTTCTTGAACCTTTATGTAAATAAATCTTTTTGATGTATCTTGGGTTTTGGTTCATCAAATGAAAATCTTGGAGTTCTTTTGAATTTTTTTTTATATTATTTTGACGTTTCGCCCCTAGTTTTGGGCATTTTCAAAAAACAGTTTGCCATGTCTAGAAATAAAATTAAAAGTACATCACAGTCTTGCTTTAAATTACAACAATAACACTGGTTTACAAACATAACACGTATAATTATATAAATAAAAGGAAAAAACACTGTTTTAAAATTTTACCGGATACCGGGCGCCCTCCGGGTGTAAGTAGCCTTGCTGTGGCATCCAGGCTCTGCCGCAGTCGACCATTCTTTCCTAGGATACTCGTGGGAACACTATGTCACAAAATAATAATTATACTAGTGATAATGGCAGGGTGCTGAGGAGGCGGACCCCTGTCGTACAAACAGCTACAGCACCCCCACAACAACAACAACGACAAACGATCCAACCAACCGCCTCAGCTGAAACTACTCCCGATAGTTTTACCAGATCCGACATTGTAGGAGATGGAAATTGCCTTTTCCGTGCAGTTAGCTTACACTTATATGGCCACCAAAACCATCATGAAAGACTCCGAGAGGCTGCTCTAAGATATATACAACAAAACTGGTCGGAACTTAACACATTTTCATTAATTGGGGACGACGATATGAAAGACTTCAATAACTACTATAACTATATGAGGAAAAATGGCACCTATGGAACGAGCCTAGAGATACTTGCCCTCTCGGAAACCCAGAATAGCAACTTTCATATCTTCTCAAAACAACGAAGAACAGGAGATACAAAAATAACTTTTAGGGACAAGCCAACAATAATAAGCACAAGAAAACACACCGAAACTATTTACCTTCTACTAACAGGCAACCCAATGTCGGGACACTTTGAGCTTCTGACACCACAAAACATTAAAAACATCCCAAACAACAGTAGACCAATAAAAGAAGCATCGGGCGAGCGACGTAACGGTCCAGGACGTCGCGGGAAATGGCAGCTCGACCAAAACGATGAAGACCGGGCAACTGACAATGGACCTGCCAAAAGTGTTGTGCCGGCGAGTAAACCGACACCCACCAAGGCGGGAAAGTCAAGGCAACGCATGAGTTATACTACAGGAACAAACGAACACACCATGCGTTGCTTTGATAAAAGCACAAGTCCTGACAAAGAAACCACTGAGAAGGGAATCACTCGCCGCCTAGACCCACCACCATCAATCCCAAACGCAACCGACGAAGTATTTAATCAAAAACTCCCGCAACGACCAAGAAATCCCAACAGCACAAAACCAAAATTCAAACGGCAAATAAGAATAGAAAACCAAATCAACAACATCAGGAGATATCTAGGACACCTTACCCAGTTTATCAATGGGAACGTGTCCAAACGAGTCACGCAGAGTATAAACAAGATCAAGTCCGGGTCTCCCAACAGAACACTGCCAGAAATCCTGGATACTCTGAAACAAAAATTATCCGTGTATGCCGCAAGACTTCGTAGTTACAAAGAACCAAATGAGAGGAAAGGTACCAACAACCTCTTTCGAAGAAGCCAAACACAGTTCTACCGGAAAACTATGCACAGCAAACAGACAGCGGTGACCGAACCATCAAACAAACAAGAACTCGCAGATCATTGGAAAAGTATCTGGTCAGAACCCAAACTACCCAATAATAACACCCCCTGGATCAAAGCCAAAGAAGGCAAAGATAATCATGTGACAGAACAGAAAAATTCCACATTAACTACTGTGGGACCAAAGAGCATGATGAGGCGCCTGGATGCAAGAAGTTCCGGAGGTAGAATGGCCCCCCGTTCGGATCTCCGGGTAGGGGCTGGTTCGGAGGCGTCGACTTGCAGACATCATAATTTTAAGATAGATTTCTGCAACATACGAGGTATAAACTCGAACATAAATTCAGTGCATCAACACCTGCAATCAGATAAACCTCATGTACTCGCTCTATGTGAAACCAAGGTCAGTCCATCGACCAGCACGGTCAACTATCTTTATCCTGGGTACGACTTCTATTCCCGATTTAGGCGTAACTTTGGAATCTGTCTTTTTGTCAGAAGCGACCTCTCTTGTCAACGAGAAGAAGCTCTGGAGCCCCCAAACTTTGATGTTATGTGGTTAAAAATAACGACTCAACAAACCACAAGGTTCATCTGTATCCTGTATCGACCACCAAGTGATACCAATTTTCGAACACTTTTCGCTTCTCTTGCAGACACCATCGATCATTTACAAAGTAACTATCCAAGTGCCGAAATTGCCATCCTGGGCGACTTTAATGTCCACAATATCAACTGGCTCAAATATTCAAATACTACCGACGAACGAGGTTGTGAAGCTGAATCATTCTCAATCAGTTATGGCTTAACTCAGCTTATTGACGAACCAACACGGATCCCTGATCGAGACGGGGAGTTCGCCAGTCTTCTTGATCTGTTTTTAACCACCAATCCGGAGATTTACACGGTCACCGTAAATCCGCCGTTAGGATCTTCCGACCATAAACTGCTTTCGACATCGAGTATCCTGCCAATCAGTGACAGAGAGGCGCCTAGGCCGCGCAAGATTTGGCACTACAAATCTGCTAAATGGGAAGATCTCATGGAATACTTTCGAACTTTCCCTTGGATGGACGTTTGTTTTCGATCCGATAACCCATCCGACTGCGCCAGGGAGGTCTCCGATGTTATTTTGGCTGGTATGGAAGCTTACATCCCTTTTTCGAAGAAATGCTCCTCCAACGGCAAGCCTTGGTTCGACCGAAAATGCAAAGAAGCTGTTGCTTCTAAACATATTGCCTACCGACAATGGCGTGAAAATCCTAACACCTTAAATCGAAACATCTTTGTTCATGCCCGGAACAGATGCAAGGGAATTATCGACGAAACCAAGGAGGCACACAATCAACGAATTAGAAACAAACTTCTCGCTTGTCCCAACAATTCCAGGTCCTTTTGGGCAGTCGCTAAGGCAGTTAGTCAAAACTTTACCAAATCCACGATACCACCACTCACACGGCCAGATAATTCCATTGCAACCACACCTGTTGAGAGAGCGAACTTGTTGGCTGAACTCTTTGCTTCACATTCTACTGTCGATTTCCAAGGAAAAACACCACCTACTATTCCCATATTGCAGTCAAGGATGCCCGATGTTGTCTTCAGACAGCGCATCATAAAGCGTATTTTAATGAAGCTAGACACCAAGAAGGCTTCTGGCGCTGACGGAATACCTGCCATAGTTCTCAAAAACTGTGCAAGGGAACCAACACCAGTTTTCTGTAGACTTTTTAACCTATCCTACAGAAAGGGAATATTTCCGTCCTGCTGGAAATGTGCCACGGTTCAGCCGATACCCAAAAAAGGTAAGAAGACCTTGCCAAATAACTACCGACCAGTTGCACTGCTTTCAATAATATCGAAAGTCATGGAAAAGGTTATCAATGAGCATCTTCTAAAATATCTTGAACGATTCAATATTATTAGCGATCACTAATATGGTTTTCGTAAACATAGATCAACAGGAGATCTTCTGACTTATGTAACACATGTTTGGAACAACGCAATTGAACACTTTGGAGAATCTCGAGCGGTTGCCCTTGACATATCCAAGGCATTCGACCGTGTTTGGCACGATGGACTGTTGGCTAAGTTGCGCTCTTATGGTATGTCTGAAAGGTTCTGTTTGTGGCTCTCATGTTTCCTCAGAGAGCGTTCTTTACGAGTGGCGGTCGACGGATTTCTTTCTAACACCCTCACTATCAACGCCGGTTATTGTTAATTAAATTCCTTATTCACTAAACTGAAAGATAGAACACCCATAACAAAAGACTCCAATGTAGTATATACTATCCCATGCGAAAATTGTCCAAAAAAGTACATAGGTATGACTAGCCAACTGCTAAAAAATAGATTAAACGGCCACAAATACACAAAAAACGCTACAACCGCACTCAACAAGCACGAAAACGAAACAAATCACAGTTTTAATTACAAAGAAACCAAGATCCTAAATAAGGACCATAATTATCATAAACTGATAATTAAAGAAATGATAGAAATAAGGAGGGAAAAAAAACGCGGTAAACGACAGAACTGACATCAAAGACCTAAGTTTAATATACAATAACATCTTACCTAATTAGTGCCAATTTCTTTAAACTTAATAATAATAGTAAAAATAAACAATTAAATAAATAAAAAAAGCAAATAAAAACATTTCAAAATTAATATAAAAAAACTATCAAAAATGGTATCATACTAAAAAATAGTTCGTCCGCCAGCGTACACACATATTTTTCGCCAGTCTTAACACTAACCATCGACTGAAATACATTAATCACGGTCGCTTGTTTTCGAGGTACTTAAAAATATGGAATTTGTAAATAGAAATTAAATTTAAACTAAGTTATGTAAAATTTTAAAACAGTGTTTTTCCTTTTATTTATATAATTATACGTGTTATGTTTGTAAACCAGTGTTATTGTTGTAATTTAAAGCAAGACTGTGATGTATTTTTAATTTTATTTCTAGACATGGCAAACTGTTTTTTGAAAATGCCCAAAACTAGGGGCGAAACGTCAAAATAATGTAAAAAAAAGATTCAAAAGAACTCCAAGATTTTCATTTGATGAACCAAAACCCAAGATACATCAAAAAGATTTATATATATATATATATATATATATATATATATATATATATATATATATATATATATATATATATCAAGGATTTTCTACAGCTGACGCAGTCTTCCTACTCTCAGCCTTTGATTCCATCTGTTTCTATCTTCTCCAATCTGTTAGACCCTTGTCCTCCATAGCCTCGTCCACATAGTCTCTCCACGATCGTCTGGGTCTTCCTCTTTTTCTTCTCCCTATAAGACTCCACTCCGTTATTTTCTTTATCCACCTATTATCTTATGTGTCCATACCATTTTAATCGTTTTTCTTCAATGGTGTTTATTGCGTTCTCTTTGATGTTCATTCTGCTTCCCATTTCTTAATTTGTTATTCTCTCCATACGTGTCACTCTACAACATCTTCTCCAATACTCCATCTCTACCACGTTAATTTTAGATTTATTTCTTTTGTTGATCGTCCATGTTTCTGACCAGTATGTCATTATGCTTTGTATTATTGATTGTCCCACAGGATCGAATTTAATTGTCTTATGCATGTCCGCGTTTGTCCTAATCTAGCTTTAATCTCTTCTTCTGAGGTTGCGTTTTTTTTGAAATGATGGTTCCTAAATATTTAAATCTATCGGTTCCTTTGATTATTGTTTCGTTATCGACTTCTAGATTCTCCACGTTTCCCTCCTTTCCTTCCTTATATATATATATATATATATATATATATATATATATATATATATATATATATATATATATATATACGAGGATGGTTTGAAAAGTCCGTGCAAAAATAAAAACTACTTATGTGTTTGGGGTAAACCTTTTTTATTTTTCGACATAGTCTCCTTTTAGGCTTATACACTTCATCCAACGATGTTCTAGTTTGTTGATCCCTTCCGAATAATAGGATTTGTCCAAGTCTGCAAAATATCCATTAGTGTCTGCAATCACCTCCTCGTTTGAATAAAATCTTTGTCACGCCAGTCATTTCTTCAAATTGGGGAACAAATAATAGTCCGAGGGAGCCAAGTCTGGAGAATAGGGGGTATGTGAAACGAGATGGAGTCCTACTTCCATTAATTTTGCGACCACAACTGCTGAGGTGTGTGCTGGTGCGTTGTCGTGATGGAAAAGGACTTTCTTATGGGCCAATCGCGGGCGTTTTTCTTGCAGCTCGGTTTTCAGACGGTCCAATAACGATGAATAATATTCACCTGTAATAGTTTTACCCTTTTCCAGATAGTCGATGAGGATTATCCCTTGCGAATCCCAAAAGACAGTCGCCATAACCTTTCCGGCCGAAGGAACGGTCTTCGTCTTTTTTGGTGCAGATTCCCCCTTGGTAACCCATTGTTTAGATTGTTGTTTGGTCTCAGGAGTATAGTAATGTATCCATGTTTCATCCACAGTGACGAAACGACGCTTAAAGTCCTCCGGATTCTTCTGGAACAGCTGCAAACCATCCTTGCAACACTTCACACGATTCCGTTTTTGGTCAAGCGTGAGCAATCGCGGCACCCATCTTGCGGATAGCTTTCTCATGTCCAAATGTTTATGCAAAATATTATGTACCCGTTCAGTCGAGATGCCCACAGCACTAGCAATCTCACGCACCTTAACTCTTCTGTCATCCATCACCATATCATGGATTTGATCAATGATTTCTGGAGTCGTAACCTCCACACACCGTCCAGAACGTTCAGCGTCACTTGTGCCCATATGGCCAGTCCGAAAATTTTGAAACCATTTATAAACTGTTCTAATCGAAGGTGCAGAGTCACCATAATGTTTATCAAGCTTCTCTTTAGTCTCCTGAGGCGTTTTGCCTTTTATAAAGTAATGTTTAATCACCACACGAAATTCTTTTTCGTCCATTTCTTGAAAATCACTCGACTTCCTTGATTCACACGAATGCCAAACACAAAGAAATAGACCAATATGGCTGAAACTTGGTGTGCGTTCATACAAGAGATGCTACTAACTAAACATGACCTCGATACACGCCGGTGGTGCCATCTCTCGGACTTTGCATGGACTTTTCAAACCAGCCGCGTATATATATATATATATATATATATATATATATATATATATATATATATATATATATATATATATATATACCGATAAGTACTTTGGTTAATTATATTCCAATAACTGTTAAAATTCCAAATACTTTTATTATACCTATTATTATTAAGCTTTATAACACTTTAGATTTCTAATTCTTAAGAATTGTTAATTGTACTCGTTTAGGTCTTTATCATACAAATAAGATTTTCAGTTTTATCATTTACTCATTAAATTTAACTTTGAAATGCGTTGATTTATATAGCTTATTGTAAAGTTTAGAAGGCATATAATAAAATATTTATTAGAAAAAGGTGGCACTGTTGTATAGAGATAGAAAATAAAGGTGATCAAAACTAAAAATGCAAATAATTGGTCCAAAAATTTCGGACGCTAATGGTTTATGACATTTTAATGTTTATAACCCATGTTGTGTGCTATCAACTCCAAACAAACGGACTATAGATTTTGGATTATTAAAAAAAAATTATTTAGTATTTGCTTGATACGATCACATGGCTTAGGCAAGTATTTTTAAGAACTTCAAAATATTACTAATTGAAATGATAATGTTTGTTGTATGGTTAGATATTTTCAATTAATAAGGTCAGTCAACTGACCCAATGATTTAAATATTTCTGTCACTAGCTCTAAAAATTGCTTTTTTAGAATCTTGGTCGCCTAAAACAGTTTGCAACTAACAAAAGTATCTTTTTTTCTCTTTCTCCTCCATTTTTTTCTCCTAGGACAGTTAAGTTGGGTTGCACATGACGTTCGCGTCCTTAGAATTAGCAGCCTACGTTAAATGTTGAGTAATTTACTAAAGTAAATCAATAAAGATATTTACCTTCTATTTCTTCTCTTCTTAATTGTTCGGCAAGCTTCTTCATCTCCATTCTATCTTCTTGAGAAATTTTATCAACTTCTACCTTAAGTAGTTCTTTTCCTTTAATTTGTTTATCCCATATTTTTTTGCGTTTCACGCTCTTTGTTTCTTCTTTCTAACATATCTTGCACATCTCGCTCTTTCTAAAATAGGAATTTTATTGTAAGAACTAATTTACAGGTGTCGTTTAATGAACTTTCTGAACAATTTTTGTATTTTAAACTGGTGACACAGTGGGAAAAGAAAATAAAATAAATTAATTGCCAATATATGTGTGTTTATAGAGGACTGTTCTGGACTATAAATGCAGTTACTTTGCACAGAAGTTATTTTCGCTTATTTCAAGTTTAATTATTATTTGCCAATTATATTACATTCTTTGTTTTCTAAGTTCATTATTCCTATCTTTTTAAAATGAATTGTTAACTCCACAACAGTTAAATAATGGATTTTGTCTTATACCTATGTCAAGAAGAGTCTTTAGATGATGCCAATACAACACATAGTCCAAGATCCCAGAGCCCCCAGACACAACTTATTTTCTGATGGACAAAACTAGTGGTATTAAGTAGTGTTGGCGTATACTTCAAATGTCTGCCTACCTGCTAAGCTTGCCTGACGGCCCATTCTCAGGTACCACCGTTGTCACCGGTGAATTAAAACAGGGCTTACTTAAGTTAAATTCTGATGGCTAATTTTTATATATATTGTGTAGAATATTATTATAAAATAATTTTTAACCTTGCCAGACACTTCCCGTCGGCTCCAACTTTTGCCAGACGCTTTAAAGCTCCAAAAAAAAAAAAAAAAATTTAACTTAACTTAAATTCTGAAGCTTGAACTCGATATATGTTATTTAGGGGACTATTTCAAAGCTATACGTCATCAGCCAGACAAATCGTAAGGGCCAAGCATCCCCCCAGACACCGAACAACATCCAGCCGTTAGTATGAGCGTGAGAGCATGATGCATGCGTTTTAGAGCGAGTGAGATATCTATGCGAGCTGTTTTCCCCTTCTTAAACTTACAGTCTACGCTGTGTGTATGCCCAACATACATTTAATATATATCAATCTAGTTAATTATTATTTAACTTTGTCAAGAAATGTCCGCATTGGAGATTTTGAACTCTTTAAATACGTATTACCAAAAATTACGAATCTATTTTTTATATGCAATCAGCAAAATTATGCTCGATGGACTGTTCGATACTGTGCAAATTTATTAAATGTTGGTGAAACTCATCCGGATTTATTTGAAGAATTTCAAGAAGGTTTTTTGGCATTCAAAGAACCAACAAGCCTTTTTCAAAACAGCCAATTGATTTAGTTTTAGAACAGACTATAAACGCTGATGCAGCCAGAAGACTTACTGGTATCATACAATTTACAAATTCCATCTCAGCACGTCAACGAAGGGCCCGAAGCAATGATATCAGATCTACAATAATTAGTTCTGTTTACAAGGATTTAGGTTTGCAAAACGAGCAAGATGTTTCCGGCGAAGTAACCAATCATACCATTAAAAACAATGCTAAGCAGTTGCAGAAATTTCTCGAAACTTTTGATTTATTCATAAATTCATTTGATGCGGAAGTGCCAAAAGATATTTTACTTAATATTTCCTCTGGTAAAGCTGCGTCGCAGCCGGTAGAAACATTTCTTCTTAACATTGAAAAAAATGGTGATGTAAAACGTAAAACGTTTATAGCAGAGTGTGAATTAGATATTAGTCGGTTCGAGAAGAGCATAAAAAAAACCCCGTTAGAAAACTTTACTCTGGACTACTCTAAAAAAAGAAAAACTAAAATTGGTGGTAAAGTGCAGGAAGTACAAGTTCAAAGAGATTTATTTGGCCGTATCCTTGGAATATCAATGGATCACAAAGTCGATATGGCGAAAATTTTGTCATATCCGATTACTCCCGTGCCATTATCCATGTGTCATTTTGATGGTGCTATCTGTAAGACGCAAAAATCCACCTTAATGAAAGTTTTAGAAAAAGGTGTTGAACACAATCCACCACCTCAAACAGATATTTTATTTGTTGATGGTTTTTATTTGCTACACACTATGAAAAATGTGCCTAAAACTTTTGGAGGTATTTTAAAGAAGATGCTTCAAATGGTAACACAACTTAAAGCGATAAGATACGACGTTATTTTTGACCAATACTTCTCTCCTTCTATCAAAGATTATGAGAAGTCTCTTCGACAGGAGTCTACACGGCTGGATTTTAACATTACTGGCCCTGACCAAGTTAGACCATCTGATATTTTGAAAGAGCTAAAAAATATTCGCTTTAAAGAGGCTCTTGTTGATTTTTTTTTATTTAGCATTGGACTACTGATGAAATGGTGCCATTTATTGGCAATAAACGGATATACATTAATTTCAGACAATGCCATTCTTACTTGGTTTATAATAACAAAGTTTCAACTGTAAATGATATTTTATCATGTCCGGAGCATGAAGAAGCAGACACAAAAATTATTTTTCATATTTGTAATATCGATGCAGGCGAATTTTGTTATTAGATGCTCTGACACTGACATTGCAATAATAATGTTGGGTAATATGCATAATTTAAAAAAACGACGATTCACACGTTTGGATTTTCACAGGCACTGGAAATAAACAAAGATATGTTGATTTAACAAAGATTTACGAGCACTTGGGACCGTCGTTGTGTAGAACTTTACCAGGATATCATGCTCTTACTGGATGCGACTATAATCCTGCTTTCTTCAAGAAAGGGAAGCAAAGACCATTCAATATATTAATGAAAAAATATGACTATCAGCAAGCTTTTATGAAATTCGGCGAGCCAGAATCATTTACAAATCAACATGTACAACAGAATATATTCAGTAAAGTACAGAATTTTGTTTGCGACATTTACAATGTTACCGGAACACCTAACGTGGATGCTGCCAGGCTTCAACTGTTTATAAATAGTTATACCGTTTCGGATGTCAATGAAGAGTTCAATCCAAAAAATTTAAAAAGCTTTGATGCCAACAATTTTCCACCAAGTCAGAGTGAGCTTTCTTCGAGCAAATTATATTGCAAGTATATGGAATAATGCAAGTAAAAAACAACCTAGCATTTTTACTCCTGAGAACAATGGATGGACATTGGAGGAGAACGAGTACCGTTTCACTGGTTTGATGGCGATCAATTACCTGGTTTTGTCAGCGAATCACTCCAGAATGACTCAGGTATTGTAATTAGACATAAAATCTCGAATTCATTATATGTTTAGTTACTTGATTTCTAATTTGTTTATCTATTTCTACAGAAACAGCTGCTAGCGATGAGAATGATGATGAGGATGATGACTTCAGTACACGGTATCATGATTGGCTTGATGATGAAGCTTCCAATGGCCTTGACGATGACGACCAGGACGATTGAAAGACAATAACATTTTTTAAAATAAGGAATTATTAAAAATTTATTTGTTATATTTGAAAATTGTCCCAATAAATATTTTTTTAAATTTGTAAATTAAAAATGCTAGATATGTTCGATACTATATTGTATGTTGGGCATACACACATCGTAGACTGTAAGTTTAAGAAGGGGAAAACAGCTCGCATAGATATCTCACTCGCTCTAAAACGCATGCATCATGCTCTCGCGCTCATACTAACGGCTGGATGTTTTTTCGGTGTCTGGGGGGATGCTTGGCCCTTACGATTTGTCTGGCTGATGACGTATAGCTTTGAAATAGTCCCCTAAATAACATATATCGAGTTCAAGCTTCAGAATTTAAGTTAAGGTAAATTAATTTTTTTGGAGCTTTAAAGCGTCTGGCAAAAGTTGGAGCCGACGGGAAGTGTCTGGCAAGGTTAAAAATTATTTTATAATAATATTCTACACAATATATATAAAAATTAGCCATCAGAATTTAACTTAAGTAAGCCCTGTTTTAATTCACCGGTGACAACGGTGGTACCTGAGAATGGGCCGTCAGGCAAGCTTAGCAGGTAGGCAGACATTTGAAGTATACGCCAACACTACTTAATACCACTAGTTTTGTCCATCAGAAAATAAGTTGTGTCTGGGGGCCCTGGGATCTTACTCTAACAGAATTTCCAACACAGCATGTATGTTAAATATATAAAAATTAATAAAACAAGAAATACATTTAATTATGTAACAAAAACTGGGTCAAGTTAAATTCCCAAAGGAATTTACTAGAGTGAACAACATAAACTGTTGTATAATAATTTTAGTTAATATAATATTTTTTATAACAACTACACAATATATTATATTATTGAGGAGAGGTGTTCCGTCTTTAAAATTACCTTTGCTTCCATTTCCTTCATGGTAAGCTCATACCACATGCGATCCAATTCTCGATCTGCTTCCCTTCGAGCTTCGTTTTCTCTTATTTGTTGAAGCTGGCTGTATTTTGATTCTATTAAATTTTTCTTGATAAGGTGAGGTCTTAATTCCTGGCACCGCTGTCTATAATGATATGAGGTATCCAATTAATTTTAATTAGTCAATTAATCGTAAGTATTTTTGTTATTCAAAATTTATCATAAGTATATATAATATAAAGTGTAGAAATTAGTCTAGTAATACTAATAATAATTAGTTTTAACGTAAACATTACTTACTACTTTTTTTGGATTTATAAAAAGAGGTTTTTGTACAAGCTACCTGTAATTATTGAAAATTTTAAGATTTTCCCATCGGACTTCTGTAAAACGATATAGTTTTACTTATAAACGGTGTTAGTAATTATAAACATGCATAATACTATCATTTATATTTTGTCGGTTGATTTTTAACTGTTTATGTATCTGAATAAGGAAAACTATGAAATCGGTAGAAAATTGTAAAAATATTAAACCTGTATTGTTCTATTCTTTTTTGTCGCACTATCTCTAATCGATTAGCTTCTCTTTGAGCTTTTAGCAAATCTGCTTTTTGCTTCATTTCTTCCATTTTTCTATCAGCTCCTTTTTGTGCGTTATCTACAGTTTCATAGTAATACTGACGTTCCTCCTTACATAGCAGCTCTTCTAGTCTGAAATAAAATTAGAATTTGACATGTAAAATTTATACTCTATCTAAGAGGTGTTGCGTTGTAGGCGACTAGTTTTCTGAGGTTATTGCGGCCTCGAAACTACAAAGAAAGAAAAACGATGTCTAAATCTTGTAAAAGGTGATCTCGATAATATTAAGTGAATAGTGATACAAATTAACGCAAACACTGAAATTGACTGAAATTTGCCTTTTGTTCTAATTTTTGACGTTTTAAACCAAAATTATCTTTGTCACAGAAAGTCTGACAGAAACTACCGAATACAATAACATAGTATTCGGCATTCTAAACAAAAGTTACGGTTCACTCAAATACCGACATAATGGAGAAAGCTCCAGTGCAGGAGTCGTCTCCACCTCAACTTACCTTACGCACATTATTTAGTATAACTACAAAATTCATGGTGGCAAAAAATACTTTATTGAACATAGGGCCCACAGATTAGTTTCCGTTCTGTCAAATTTTATGTTATACTAAGTCTTACAGATTTGCATTCTTGATAGCTTTAGTCCACTCCAGAACTATATGATAAAATTTTTAGCCAACTTTCGGCCGTGCACAACTTTGGAACCCATAGCATAAGAATCCCTATTTTATTCCAGTGAAGTAGTTTTACGTCATTTTAAATTAAAGTAGTTTTTATTTAAAAGAGTGCCACGATAACGCATATATAAAACTACAAAGTTATCCAATACAGACACCTAGATCTCACCACTTAACTGTTACTATTTGACGCTTTTTCTGTTTCTATTTTGTAATTTGTTTTTCGGTCAACATCGGCCAAATGGATTAACAATTTAAAAATTGGTGTAAAAATTTGAAAAAACTGGTTCTGTCAAAATGTCCAAAGTCAGGTATTTGCTCGTGCAGTGCTCGTTGAAATGGAAACATTCGTAAAAGTGTTGCTAATGAACCATCAACATCGATTTCACATCTTTCTCAACAATTAGGAATTTCTGATGGCAGTATGTGGTGAATTTTGAATAAAGATTGGCATTTGTAGGCATACAAAATTTAATTAACATAAAGTGTAAAAGAGAGATATGTCGGTCTATAGCGTCTGTCGTCGCTGTCCGATCTCCAGACTTTTCCTCCAGTATGTTCTGTCTTAACACTGGCCCTCTGTTAGGTTTCTCTCACTCATCGCCTTCCTAACATTTTCACCCCATGTTCGTCTGGGTTTTCCTTTCTTTCTTTTTTCTTTTTTTTTTTTTTTTATTGGTCTAGCACACGTGCTGCAGGGAAGTCCCTAAAGCGCTCCAGGAGCGGCACGAGTGCGGAAAAAGCGATTCACGTTGTTCTTGAATCGCTGTAAATTGTACTCGGTGGGAAACACAGCGCTGGGGAAATTATTCCAAAGGGATGACGTTCTCCATATAAAAGATTGCTTGAAAAGCGTCGTACGCGGGAGTAACAAGCTGAACCTCATACAGATGCGAAGCACCAGCGCGACGTGTATTTCTAACATGCACCGCTTTGGGAGGAATTAAGCGGGCTACATCCTTTGAACACTTTCCATGAAAATACTTGTAGAACAGACTCAAGTCGCCAACCGTTCTTCGATGTTCCAGCGAATCAAGGCCGCCGGTCAATTCCGGGTCCCCAATCAGACGGACCGCTCTTCTCTGAACAGAATCCAACAAATGCAGTGTATGTTTGGGAGCGGAGCCCCAAACGTGGGAGCAGTATTCCATAGTTGGTCGAATTTGGGCTTTGTAAAGAATTAACAGTTGCTGTGGGGTGTAAAGCTTTCTGGTTCTAAATAATATTCCCAATTTTTGAGAAGCTCTCCTTGCTATGCCTGCAACATGTTCATGCCAAGACATATTTGCTCCCAAACTAACGCCCAACAAGTTGAGCGACGATGCTAGGGGAATGGAGTGCCCCGACATAACTATGTCGGGTTCAGCAACGTTAACTTTTTTAGAAAAAACTGCCGCTTGGGTTTTTTGCAGCGTTAAATTCCACTTGGTTACTGTCACCCCAAGATAGAATTTCTTCCAGGTCTTTGTTAAGTTGAACGACCTCCTGCTGTCTGCGGATATTCGCCTGAGCAGCCGATGTCCGAGCGTTCAAGGTGAATGAAGAGACAAGCGTACTGTCATCTGCAAAGCTATAGATTGGATTCCCGGTCTTTTCCAGCAGATCGTTAATGTAAATGAGAAAGAGAGTAGGAGACAGTATGGAGCCCTGGGGCACACCGGCGTTGATAGTGAGGGTGTTAGAAAGAAATCCGTCGACCGCCACTCGTAAAGAACGCTCTCTGAGGAAACATGAGAGCCACAAACAGAACCTTTCAGACATACCATAAGAGCGCAACTTAGCCAACAGTCCATCGTGCCAAACACGGTCGAATGCCTTGGATAAGTCAAGAGCAACCGCTCGAGATTCTCCAAAGCGTTCAATTGCGTTGTTCCAAACATGTGTTACATAAGTCAGAAGATCTCCTGTTGATCTATGTTTACGAAAACCATATTGGTGATCGCTAATAATATTGAATCGTTCAAGATATTTTAGAAGATGCTCATTGATAACCTTTTCCATGACTTTCAATATTATTGAAAGCAGTGCAACTGGTCGGTAGTTATTTGGCAAGGTCTTCTTACCTTTTTTAGGTATCGGCTGAACCGTGGCACATTTCCAGCAGGACGGAAATATTCCCTTTCTGTAGGATAGGTTAAAAAGTCTACAGAAAACTGGTGTTAGTTCCCTTGCACAGCTTTTGAGAACTATGGCAGGTATTCCGTCAGCGCCAGAAGCCTTCTTGGTGTCTAGCTTCATTAAAATACGCTTTATGATGCGCTGTCTGAAGACAACATCGGGCATCCTTGACTGCAATATGGGAATAGTAGGTGGTGTTTTTCCTTGGAAATCGACAGTAGAATGTGAAGCAAAGAGTTCAGCCAACAAGTTCGCTCTCTCCACAGGTGTGGTTGCAATGGAATTATCTGGCCGTGTGAGTGGTGGTATGGTGGATTTGGTAAAATTTTGACTAACTGCCTTAGCGACTTCGGAGTTATCTATGTCCATACCTTCTTTGGCAATCTTTTGTCCATCCATGTCCAAACCAAACTAGCTGTCGTTTCTCTATTTCATCTGTTATTGTGTGTTTGAAATTAATAATTTCTCTAATTTCCTCATTTCTTCTTCTTTCTATTCTTGAAATTCTGCATGATCTTCTTAGTGCATCCATTTCCACGACTAGGATTTTCCTTATATCGGCTTCTGTCAGGCTCCAACTTTCAGCACCATACAACAGAATGTTCCTAACTATTGTTTCATATATTTGGACTTTTCGCTCTTTTGTAATTTGGTTGCTCTGCCATAGCCCATTTAAATGCTTTACAGCTCTTATCTCCTCTGCGGTTCTACCATCTTGGTTAATATGAACTCCTAGGTATTTATACATGTGGCATATTTCCATTTCTTCGTTATTGTCTATTTTTAAATTAGTTCCAATGTCTCCTACACATAGATATTTGGTCTTGTCTATGTTTATCGATAGTCCCCAGCGTTCATATTCTTCTTTTATTTTTCTAATCATATATTCCAGGTCGTCCCTGTCCTGTGCTATCAATACCTGGTCGTCGGCAAATTGAAGTGTGAAAATATGTGTATTATTTACTGGTATTCCGATTAGTTCCAATGTCTCCTACACATAGATATTTGGTCTTGTCTATGTTTATCGATTGTCCCCAGCGTTCATATTCTTCTTTTATTTTTCTAATCATATATTCCAGGTCGTCCCTGTCCTGTGCTATCAATACCTGGTCGTCGGCAAATTGAAGTGTGAAAATATGTGTATTATTTACTGGTATTCCGATTAGTTCCAATGTCTCCTACACATAGATATTTGGTCTTGTCTATGTTTATCGATTGTCCCCAGCGTTCATATTCTTCTTTTATTTTTCTAATCATATATTCCAGGTCGTCCCTGTCCTGTGCTATCAATACCTGGTCGTCGGCAAATTGAAGTGTGAAAATATGTGTATTATTTACTGGTATTCCGATTAGTTCCAATGTCTCCTACACATAGATATTTGGTCTTGTCTATGTTTATCGATTGTCCCCAGCGTTCATATTCTTCTTTTATTTTTCTAATCATATATTCCAGGTCGTCCCTGTCCTGTGCTATCAATACCTGGTCGTCGGCAAATTGAAGTGTGAAAATATGTGTATTATTTACTGGTATTCCGATTAGTTCCAATGTCTCCTACACATAGATATTTGGTCTTGTCTATGTTTATCGATTGTCCCCAGCGTTCATATTCTTCTTTTATTTTTCTAATCATATATTCCAGGTCGTCCCTGTCCTGTGCTATCAATACCTGGTCGTCGGCAAATTGAAGTGTGAAAATATGTGTGTTATTTACTGGTATTCCGATTAGTTCCAATGTCTCCTACACATAGATCTTTGGTCTTGTCTATGTTTATCGATTGTCCCCAGCGTTCATATTCTTCTTTTATTTTTCTAATCATATATTCCAGGTCGTCCCTGTCCTGTGCTATCAATACCTGGTCGTCGGCAAATTGAAGTGTGAAAATATGTGTATTATTTACTGGTATTCCCATTACTACACATTTTCTTTTCCATTGTTTTAACACAGCATCTACATATATTTTAAATAGGGTCGGAGAGATACAGCATCCCTGACGTAAGCCTTTCGACACCGAAAATCCTGTCGAGACCTTTTTGCCCACTTTAATTTTAATCTTCGAGTTCTTATACATTTCTTGCACTACTTGGATCGGTGTGTGGTTTATGTTAGTACTTTTTAGTACTTCCCACAGTTTTAGCACTGGAACATTGTCGTAAGCCTTAGAACAATCTGTAAAAAGAAGTTGGGCCTCCTGATTTATGGCAATTCTTTTTTCGATTATTTATTTAATACAGAACATATTGTCCATGCACAATCTTCCGGCACGAAATCCGCGTTGTTTTTCTGTTTCGTCTTCTAAATATTGTTGTTCTATTAGGTCTCTATAATTCTTCCATAGAGTCTACTTAAAGTAGGTGTTACGATTATGCCTTGATCATTTTGGCATTGTTGTCGGTTTCCTTTCTTGAATAACGAGGACATAAATCCAATTTTCCATTCGGTTGGTGTTTCTTTTGAATACATTTGCTAAAAAGTTCTGTTATAAGCGTTATAAGGTATTCCGTGCCGTTCTTTATCAATTCTGCGTATATTCCTCCTGTACCAGGTGCTTTAGGATTTTTAAATTTTTTTACCGCGTTGAGAACCGTATTTGTATCAAAATCTATCTTCTCTCCCTCTACTTCCACTACTATACCTTCCCCCTCCAAAAATTTTAGTCTATTTTCTGTTAATAGTTTTTTATAGTGTTCTTCCCACTCTGTTGCAGGTATTATTTGTAGTTTTGATTGATTGCCATCTGACTTAATGTTATTTATAAATTTCCATGCTTCTGTACACTGTATTCCTTCAATGAATGTTTCTATCTCTTTACATTTACGATCCCATCACTTTCTTTTCTTCTCCTGTACCATTCACTTAACCCTTGCTCGCCTCTCTCGATATACCTCTTTGCTTTCCTTCATCCTTGTACTGAGCCACCTCAAATACACTTCTTTTTTTTTTATTTATTTCATCGGCTATTTTGTTATTCCACCACCATTTTTTACTTTCTGTCTACTACACCTAATACTTCGCTGGCTGCTAATGTATTGCTCTTTTTATATGTTGGTGTAGTTTTTCAATATCGTCGTAGTGTTCTTCTTTTAATTTTTAATTTAACCTTCGTTTATATAAAAATCTAGTACTTTCATCATTTAGACTTACTAGGTTATATGTATATAAAGTGTAAAAGAAAAAGATCAATTGCAAAGCAGAAATTTTGCTGTTTAGATGCTTGAGCAAAATTCAAATGATCCATTATTTTCATGAAAAATCATTTTTAGCAACGAAGCAAATGTATAACCACGTCAGTAAACTAAAACATCAAATTTGGGCTGATGAAAATGGAAAAATAATTCAAGAAATATTCCTACACCTAAAAAAATTAAATATTTGGACTGCATTTTTCGTCTTGAGGAATAACCGGTGTCCTTATTTGTTCGAAGGTAACGATGGCAATACTGTTACAACCGATGCTGCACGGTACTCAAGGATGTTAAATGAATTTTTCTTTAGTGAAATTGATTGATCTGATATTTCTAATGTTTATTTTCAACAGGATGGTGTCACAGTGCACACCACATGTGATAATATTGATCTGTTACGTTCTGTGTTTAGTCGAAACGTCATTTCGAGAAATGGTGATGTAAATTGGCCAACAAGATCATGTAATTTGACACCGTTAGACTTTTTTCTTTAAAGTTATCTTAAAAGTAAAGTTATTTGTCAAGCAACCAAAAATACTTGAAATAAAAACAACATCTGAACCCAAATTGCTGAAATAAACCCTACAACATATAATAATGTCATGAAAAATAATGATTCTAGAATCCATACTTGTAAACGTAGTCGTGGTGGTCACTTGAACGATATTGTATTTCATGTATACTTGCGAATGATCATACTAACAAATAAAAAAATCGAGGTGCCTTGTTTGGAGAACCCTTTATTAAAAAAAAACCGGCCAAGTGCAAGTCAGTCTGGCGCAATTAGTGTTCCGTACGGTAATTGCTATTAAAATAAAATAAAATCCTTACCTAGGCTAGTTAATTAGGTTACTGACATGTATGTATCTTAAGATCTAATATGTATTTTCACGTTTTTTTTTATTCGATAATGTATAATAGGTATAGCTTCTTAGTTACCCAATAGCCAATAAATGCATCTAGCTCAATCTAGAATATAGTAGTAACAGTTTAAAACTACTATCTAAATATTTGTTTAATTATAAACAAATAAAATAAAATTATTTTATCTCGGTACCTATCCTTTAGTCACTAGTCACCATGGAAATTTATTTTATCTGTGATTAGCCAAATCCAGTAATGTACTGAAAAAGCTATGAGTATATTACTGATTGTACCGAATACGATTTTTTGTATCTCTTAGTTCCGTTTAAATTCACAACTTTTCACGATCATAATTCCATCATATTGTCAAGACACACAGTTTTTTATACCAGATAAATCGTGATAATTTTCGCTAATCTGCACTTTATGGAGGATTTTATCAAAATTTTTTGATCAGTACTTTTCGAGATAGGGAGGGAAGCGATTTTTGGTCATTTCTTTTAAAAGTAATATAAAGAAAAGTTTGCGCCAGAATTACTTCATATATACTAGTATTTTCATAAGCTTTATTTGACACCCAACTCGATGCCCTTAGAATTTTTTTTCACTTCCCCCTACAAGTTAACCTCTTAAGTCAAAATTTAACTTTCAAAACTACAGGGCTCTGATTGGGCCATCAATTCCTATCCTTGTGCCAAATTTCAACTTCCTGTGTCAAATAGTTTCGGAGAAAATCGGCTGTGACAGACAGACGGACATCGAAGTGATCCCATAAGTGTTCCGCACGGAACACTAAAAGTGATAAAGTAATTTACCCAGTACTTCAGGAATATTATAAAATTGTATGCTAAATTGGAAATAAAGAAAAAATAAGATTTTCAGACTTCCCAACTCTAAGAATCCTCTCCCACAATTCTCCTAAAAGACAGACTGATGGAAATGGGAAACTAAGTTTAAAATGTAATTTTTCACAAATAAAATCTTTCCTGTTAGTAAGGGAAGTCTTATTCCTATGTTCTTCCTAAGATGCGATTTATATTCTACTTATAATAAATATTATACTATAAAAATCATACTTTTTACGTCTAGCTTCAATAGTTTCCTCATAAGCTTGCCATTTTTCCTTTACTCTATAATCTATTGCCCTTTGCAATCTTCTTTTCACGGCATGTTTTTCATACTTGAGAGCAAACGCATTGTCAGCGGCTCGTTCTACTTCTTTTTTCGCTTTTGTGTTTTCGTACGAAATTTTTTTCTGCTGGTACTGGTACATTCGGACATGACAATCTGTGTTGGGTTCCCTTGCAAACTTAAAATAATAGTTTTAAAAATCTAGTTTCTTTTTAAATCCAAAGCAATTGATTTTCTGATTTCCAAATAGAAAGTTATTACTATCGGTTCAAAATCCTAACTTAATCTAAGCGTACACTTACTAAAAAAGATATAAAGCCGAATATAATCGGCTGTTTGAGAAAATTGGAGCTATTATTAACGCCGTGATTTATAGTAATACCTTCAATTGCCTGGGATTCTATATCCATTGTCAAAACTATGTGGATTTTTTTAAGCGTAGTTTTACTTTTGAGCTACTTGCGAATTTGTTTTACGTTGTTGATAAATTTAAAATTAAAATTACCTAAACTTTTTTCAACATGCCAATTGATGTCTAAAAAATAACATTATTAATTAACTAAATGCCCACCGTAAAAATTGTAGGCAACAAAATGCGTAATGGGTAGAAGTGTCTACCATGAGAGTTTGAAAAATTGCTTTGAAATATTTGACCAAAAAGAAAATATCTTAAATTTTTTTTCGGATTTAGGTTGGAATTACTGAACATCTGCAAGTTTAACTCATCGGTGTAAATCGCAACTTACAGAAGTATATACCATGATAAAAACTATTTACCCCTAATAGTAACTGCAAATAACCTACCAATTTGAAGATTGCCTAGTAGTGCCACATGCTATCTGCGACTTGTAAATTTTTTCACTAAAATTTTTATAATTTGTTTTACGTTTGTTGCGAAATTTTTTTTTTTGTTCTTGGAGAAACCTTAAATAATTTGTATCCTGAGTTTCAAGCAAAGTTTTTTTGAAATGTTAAAAACTGTATATTTTTAGTTTGAGTCAATTCCTGCATAGAACCATAAGTTAAAACCTAAATTAAGTGATTGATATATGCACAAATTTTACATCACTCAAAGGGGTGTCCAAAATTCCGGCCGAAAATGAAAAATAAAATTTTTAATATTTTTCATCTGATATACGATAATTTTTAACCATTTTACGAAGACAAAAGTCAAGATAACCAAAGGGGTCATCATCAACCTCAAGAAAAAGTGCACAATTCGAGGCCAAACAGTAGCTTTCCGTTATTAACCCTTGAGTTCAGATTTCCTTACGGTATAAATCAAGAGTAGAAACAGGAAATATCTTTGCGTATGCTTGAAGTAGATTCATCCATAAGAAGTGATGTTTTGGCTGGGCGATTCAGCGAATCGCGCTCCACGTCTTCTCGATTTGCCAATCTAGAGTTATGTTAATACCCACTATTATATTAAAAGAAAACATCAAATTTGCGCTTTGCTAATGACACAGTATTGATAGCTAAATCAGAAGAAGAACTCTTAGCCCTCATAGATCGGCTCCAGATAGCAGCGAATATTGCATATTAACATCACAAAGACAAAAATAATAATCGTTAACCGCGAGAACACATTCCGGTCCTCCAGCATTTAAATAATTACGAGGTCGTCGACAGATTTGTTTACCTGAGATCTTTATTAACAAGCAATGGAAGTAGTGAGCCCGAGATCAGTACGGAAGGACAGCTATGACCCAACTTTCCAAGAAGTAGAAAAACAACAAACATCAAAAATTAAATTTGTGAAAAACTTAGTCTTTCGGGTATTTCAGTATGGATGCGAAACCTAAACAATAAGAACCGTCTACAGGAAACGAATATACGCGTTTGAAATGTGGATATGACGTAGAATATTAAAGGTTTCATGGAGTGGAAAACGTACCAATGCATCCATATTGAATAACAGGAGACCGGAAAAGCGTCTGTTTTATATACAACAGAATCTTTGCTTATTTTGGACACCTGACGAGAGCTGACAACATGAAAAAGTTGGTAATACAAGGTAAGCCAGATGGAGTGCATCGCAGAAGCAGATCATCTATGCGTTGGAGTGATACAATAAGGACAATTCTGAACATTAATCTGGCGCAGGCTGTCAGACTGACCGATAACAGACAACGTTGGCGGATAGCCGCAAAGAAAGCAATTCAACAGCTGGAAGAGCAAATTTCACTTATCCGTTGAGATGATTGGACTGAAAGAGAAGGAGGATATTGTATTAAAAGAATTTTTGGAGCCATCATTTTGACTCGACCTCTCAAAATTGTACCCAAAGAATAAATACGTTTTTTAAGCCGATTCCGTTCCGAATCATCACTCAAAAAAGGCCAGGGAATGTTTGGCATCGACCCATATCCATTTCGCAACTTTAAAAAAGTGTTTGCCAAGCTCACATGTTTATTCAGCGAAAAGCTAATAGGGTTGAGGTAAATCTACTTTTAAAGTTTGGCCAAAAAGGTGTAGGATAGTATAATAAGGGTCTTAATATCGAGAATTATTACACATTATTCTTAAATATCAATAAAATTATTTTGTATCGAGTTCGTTTAATATATTTTAATTGATTAATTTCTGTAGTTATCAATCGCATGCCAAAAAAGAAGCATTAAAGATATCGATGGTATTATTAAACCGGTATAGGAGAGTTTTGATAGTTTAAAATAATGGCTTTTACTGGCTTTTGAAATCGATACATTTTTACTTCTTTCGCTAACGTATTGTATTTGTGCCAAAATCACATGAATATATCCTGTTACACATGATTTTCACTGTTCTTGGAGTCGAGACGGATGTTATTTTTTGTATTATTTTCAATTATGTATGATTATATGATTGGGTTAATCAGATAGTAGAATAAAATATACGCGATGTTAGTCTAAAATAGCTGTATCTAAATAATTTTTTGAAAGTAAATATGGTGATTTTACACTCTTTTTCTGGAAGAGGTTATGTCACTACAAATAGGGTCATCTGTAGATATCGCATATCAGCCAAATTGCAGGTGAAGATATACTGATAAAGACAAAATAAAAATAGCTTATTTGATGAACTGTAATTCCACCAACAATGAATAATTAAGTGAGTTGATCTGTAAATCAGTAATGTATAAATATGAAAGGATTCTGGTCACTAATAAAAATTTTACCCAAAACTACATTTTTTTACGGTATTTAAAAAAAAATGAAAAGGAAATTTTTTTAACTTTAATCTCGATATTGGAGAAACCTTCCTGTAAGATGCGTCTCTTATAAATAATTCTCCTAAATTTAATTAGGTTACTGTAGCTTTGTTCGAGTGTAAAATTACAGTGTTAAACTGTCACATTTTTCGTTAAATAATATCTATTTCCATTATAAAAAATATCGATAAGTCTAATATTATCAAAATAAGGACCGTTAGTTTCTACAGAACGTTATAGCGGAGTAATTATACTTGGCAAAAATTTCGTGTTCATTATTACTTATACAGCGTCAAAGAAGCCCTATGTGTTTAATTAACTAAAAAATGGGAGTACAAGTATGAAGAAACTAGTATTAGAGAGATATCGTAAATGTACCCAGAAGGTGACTACAACTCATTCTTCAATTTTATATCTGCACCTCTACCAGAATACAGCTAAGGCAAGAATTAATTTCAACTGATACAGCACAGAGGCTTAATTTAATTTCATTATTAACACTGTTCAATATTAACCATCTTATTACCGGATAAGGCATATTTCCATCTCATCGACCACGATAATAAACAGAATTAATGTTATTGGAGTCCAAAAAATCATCTAAAACCTACACATTTTCCTGAAATGACGGCTTAAACCACAATATTGGACCGTTTAATAATCAACCCGCAGTTCTTTAAGCCTAATGAAAGGCCGCACAACAGCTGTTATTTCGGAATGATATGTGAAAATGAATAGGAACTCCGAGGCAACATAACTCATTTTCAACATACCTTTGCCAGCCATTCCAGAAATTTTTTAAAACATTTCCCAAAGAGACGACATAAGTTACCCTCCACGTAGCCCCGATTTGATACCGATTGATTTTTTTGTGGTAGGATATTTCAAAACTAAATTTTACAGTACTAAAAAATCCTCGCTCTCTGGAAAAAAACAAGAAAATATCCAACAATAAATGATAGCGATCACGTAAGCAACATTCTCAGAAATTATCACATCCCGTTCAGAACCGTGGCGGGAACATAACGGTGTAGATTTTGAAGAAATAATTTTTTATGGATTGCGATTTAATATATAAAGATTTTTTTTATTTACATAGTTGTTGATTACTCTGAATATTAAAAAATTAAGCTTTTTTATGGAATACCATTTATTATGTTTCTGTAGACATCCTTATTTAATTTCTAAAAAAAAATTTAATACATATGAGCAAAGAAAAAATAATGAGATATAATTACTACTTAAATTTAACTATAAACTTTTTACTTTAAACTTCATCCTATAACAGCCGAAATACATAAAGCTCATGTTTAAATAATAAAACTTACGTGTCCATAAGATCCTGGGGTTATTCCTGGGGCTTGAATATCGAGACGAATCGGTTGTTTTCTTACTCTTTGGGTGCATCTTGGTGGAATTAAATCTCTACCAAACATAGTGCAGTGTTACAATGTAATATGTGGATACTTTAAAACGTCAAACAAAACTGAATGACTCATAAAAAATGACCTTATATTCATTCATAATTACCTTATTAGGTCGATAATATCTAGGGAAACAAGCAGGTGTCCGCAAAGGTAGATTTCATGAAGCTATTAAGGAGGGTATATGTAGAATGTATTTATCCCATACAGTATTAGTCGATAGATCGCCAAATAATATTGATGGAGTTCATATTAAATTTCGAAGAATAAAAAAAACAGGTCAAGTGCAAGTTGCACTTGCACAATTAGTGTTCCATACTGTGATTGCCTTCAAAATAAAAAAAAATTGTTATGGAGGTATAAAATAAAAGTGACTTCACAAAACACACCTTAAATGAGTTTTCAAAAAAAAAAATTAGATTACAAACATGTCTAGTCAGATACTGACACAGCAGGCTAATTAGACCAACCAGAATAAGACAAAAAGTTCCTGACTTTTCATTTTCTATCTTAAGATCCAGTTTGTATTCTCGCGTTTTTTCTTAGTCAATAATGTCTAATACCATCTTAGCTACCTAATAGCCAATAAATTAATCTAATTCAATATAGAATCTAGTCTAGAAAGTTTAAAACAAATATTTACTACCTAAATCTTTGTTTAATTATAAACAAATAAAATAAAATTATTTTCACTCCGTACCTCATGCTTAAAGCAGTGGCTTTCCTGAGTCAATTCACAACTTTGGACGAAATAAACCTTCACCATTTTGGTGGCAAACTAGTTTCTTTTATACCAGATAAATTATTAAACGTAATGCACTCGTGATAATTTTCGACCAACCTACACTTTATGGAGACTATTATAGTATTTTTCAAAATTTTTTGATTTTTTTTCTAGTACTGAGTCGGTGAACAGGGGTCTTTGGCCATTCTTTTAAAAATAATACAAAGAAAAGTGAGAGCAAGTGTTACGTCATATATATTTTTGAACTCACGGTTTCACAAGCTTTCATTTGATACCTCATTCGATGATCTGGTAAAAAAAGTTTTTTTCACATCCAATTTCACCCCGTAAAACTAGCTGCTTAAGTCAAAATTTAACTTTCAAAAGTACACGGCTCTGATTGGGCCATCAGTTCCTATATTTGTGCTAAATTTCAACTTTCTATGTTATAGTTTCGAATAAAATCCGATGTGACAGACGGACAGACAGACGTACAGATGGACACCGAAGTAATCCCATAAGTTTATAAATGAAATGAAACGAATTACTTTGTTATTTGTCACCTATTTTTATAATGTAGAGAACCTACGAAACTTCAGTAGCAGATAAATAAAAAATAAGTGACAAATAAAGTAATTCATTTCATTTAGAAATTTATAATGTATTGTCACAAAGTAGCGAACACCTCAATTATACAATTGAATCCTATAAGTGTTCCGTACGGAACACTACTCGTAAAAAAAATACTATTTTATCAGATATGTTGTCTGTGTCGTAGCCTGAGAGGTAGCGACAGATTGAAAAAAGTTATTCACCAAAACTGAGTTGCATTTATATGTTTGATTTTTTATTTTAAATTAGCAGTATAACAGTTAGCTGCCGAATCATCGATTCTTATTTTGGCGTATTTAAATGCATGTATATAGGTATTATATGAATGTTGCCTAAATTACTATACTGATTTCAGTGAATTTTATACGTCTTTACTGTATGATTACCTTTAACTAGATCAAATCTTTAGAAAAAAAAACAAAATAGGAGACGCTTGGCGTCATTTTCCACTTCACCTAAACGGCTATGAGTCAAGAAGAAGAGGGTTTACAAATAAATAATAGCAAAACGAAAATTCTGATAGCCGATAAAGAAAATAATAACTTCTCAAATGTATAGCAAATTGATGGATAAGAGGTAGTCAGCTGCTTTACATATTTGAGAGCTTTGATCAATAATACTGGCAATTGTAAAGATGTCGAAGAATACAAATGAGTCGCACAGCTATGACTCAACTCACAAAGCTTTGGAGGTCCAGGGACATCAGTCGCAACACGAAAATAAATTTGGTAGAAACCCTTGTGTTCTCCATATTCAGGTATGCATCTGAAATCTAGACTATAAGTATCGCTAATCGACGTCGTATAGATGCTTTTGAAAAATGATGCTGACGAAAGATGCTGAGAATTCTGTGGACAGCTCGGCGAACAAATGACTCATTACTTAATGAGATCAAACAGAGAGAGACTTTCCACCACAATATATGCTAGCATTTAAAAGTATTTTGATCATATTACTGGTGCTGATAATATGGAGAAACTTGTGGTGCAGGGTAAACTAAGACATAACCGTGATATATCTGAAGACATTTATACTGAAGAGGAGGTATATATATATAATATATATATATATATATATATATATATATATAATATATATATATATATATATATATATATATATATATATATATATATATATATATATATATATATATATATATATATATATATATATATATATATATATATATATATATATATATATATATATATATATATATATATATATATATATATATATATATATATATATATATATATATATATATATATATATATATATATTATATATATATATATATATATATATATATATATATATATATATATATATATATATATATATATATATATATATATATATATATATATATATATATATATATATATATATATATATATATATATATATATATATATATATATATATATATATATATATATATATATATATATATATATATATATATATATATATATATATATATATATATATATATATATATATATATATATATATATATATATATATATATATATATATATATATATATATATATATATATATATATATATATATATATATATATATATATATATATATATATATATATATATATATAATATATATATATATATATATATATATATATATATATATATATATATATATATATATATATATATATATATATATATATATATATATATATATATATATATATATATTATATATATATATATATATATATATATATATATATATATATATATATATATATATATATATATATATATATATATATATATATATATATATATATATATATATATATATATATATATATATATATATATATATATATATATATATATATATATATATATATATATATATATATATATATATATATATATATATATATGTATATATGTATATATATATATATATATATATATATATATATATATATATATATATATATATATATATATATATATATATATATATATATATATATGTTACCATAGAGGTTTTCACGGATGGTGGAATGTAATACATTAAAATTCCGGGTTTCAATCCGTTAGTCTAACAATGAATTTACACGACGTTTCGCCAAAATCTCATTTGGCATTTTCAAGTGCTCCCCCCGCTGCCACTGCTACTCGATACTGTGATCTTGCTGTTGCTGCTGCTCGAAGTTAGCTGATTGTCTACTCTTTCCAATAATACCAAAAACATTTGGATTTCTATAAAGTTTTACTGAATAAAACGATTTTACATAATAGAACCGTTTTTGCTCGGTCAGCAATGTACTCGTTGCGCGCTATTTATCCCTATATAAATACATGCAACTGCATCCTATCATTCCTTCATCGGAACTTGAGCCGTCAATATCGCTGCATTACCAAAACGGTCGCCTACGGAGGAGGTTCGGTCATGGTGTAGGGAGGCATCTCGCTGGATGTGAAAACCGATTTGGTTTTCGTGACTGATGAGACTCGTAGCAGTGGCTCACCGGTACATCGAGGATATCCTGCAGGAAGCGTTCCTTACGCTACATTTGTTGGTGATAGCTTCGTGCTAATGCACGGTGCGGCAATACCTGGCAGAAGTGGGAATACCCACATTAGACAGACATTAGATTGGCCTACGTGAAGTCCTGACCTCAATCCAATCGAGCACATGTGGGATAAGCTCAAAAGAGGGGTTCGAGCCAGAAATCCAGCACCTGCATCGCCGAGGAACTTAAAGGTTGCGATCACGGAAGAGTGGGGAAGAATCTCACAGACAGTGGTGAAAAAGCTCACCCGCTCCATGAAAAACAAGCTGAAAACAGTATTAAGAGCTGTTGGGGGGGGGGGGTAATACAAAATATTGATTTTGGTTTTTAGCAATAAATTTAATTGTTAAACTTAAAACTTTTTTAATTTTTCCTTTTTCTTACCCCTATTTTTCAATGCTTAATTCCTCTTTCAATCATTTTAATCAGTAACAAACATGAGGTATGGTATGAAATTTGGTATCATTAGAAAGATAATAGAATGGGCTTTCAAATGATACTAAAATCCGTAAAAATATATGAACACTAAATTCTAGGATCCGTGCTAAATGAAGCCAAATAGTTTGAGTCGAATCTTTTGCTCATCAGTATATATATATATATATATATATATATATATATATATATATATATATATATATATATATATATATATATATATATATATATATATATATATATATTATATATATATATACATATATGTATATATGTATATATATATATATATATATATATATATATATATATAATACTATATATATATATATATATATATATATATAAAGAATTTTGGCATAACAAATGGTAGCTGTAAAACTATAACTAATAAATTATCTGTAATGTTTGCTAAAAAAATGTTAATCTAAAAAAAAATCTGAAAAGAAAAGATAACAAATATGGCTAAAAAAAATAGTCTGAAACTAAGAAATATTTAAATTATGTTTTATAATTTTGTAAGGTACTCCGAATAATAGATACATCCAATTTTTAATGTTCCATACGGAACACTTATAAGACCACTTCGATGTCCGTCTGTCTGTCCCACCCGATTTTCTCCGAAACTATTTGACACAGAAAGTTGAAACTTGGCCCTAATATAGGAATTGATAGCTTCATCAGAGCTGTGTAGTTTTGGAAGTTAAATTTTGCCGTAAGGGGTCAGTTTTGGGGGTGAAGTTGGAAATGAAAAAAAAAAATTCACCGGGTCATCGAGTGGAGTGTCAAATGAAAGCTCGTAAAAAGACGAGCTCAAAAATACATATAATCTAATACTTGCGCACAATTCTCTTTGTATTATTTTTAAAAAAGTGCAAAAAATCGCTGCCCCCCCCCCCCCCCCCCCTTATCTCGAAAAGTACCGATCAAAAAATTTTGAAAAAATTCTGAAATATTCTTTACAGGGTGTAGATTGAACGAAACTTGTCATAAGTGCAGTACTTTAATCATTTATTTGATTTATAAAAAAAAAAAAAAACAAAAGTTTCAAGGTCATCAGTTTTCAATAAAAATCGGAAAAAAACTTTGTTAAAAACTCATTTAGGATGTGTTGTGAAGTCACTGGTCATTTCATACTTCCGTAACGAAAATTTTTATTTTAAATCATTCAACGTACGGAACACTATTAAGCAAGTCCAACTTGCACTTGACCGGTTATTATTTATTGATGTTTACTTTAACGCCGTAGGTAGGACAAATCAATTTATGTTTATGTGTTAAATATAGCACACGTTCCTTTTCATGCAGATAAAAAAATTATATTTTACGTAGAAATGAGAATTTTAAGTGAATAAATACTAAATATAAAAATATCTTCTGAATGATTGGTCTATTTTTAAATTATCTTTTTGAAGTTTTTTTGAATATATAAATAAAATACATTTCGACAAAATTTTCATCCATTATTTATTTTAATTAATTTGTGCTTATTTTGGCTTAAGCTTAGTTTGAAACTATTCCGGAACCATTAATATCTACATTTATGAATTTTATTTTAGGAAAAATTAATTTAATTAACCTATAAACAGTTCCGTATTACGTCAAAATTACTGCTACGGGAGGACCAGTATATTAAAAACATTTCATGTTTAATAACGTTTATTTATCACATCTTTAACTAATAAACTTTCACACTTTTAGAAAGATTAGAGAAATTTACAAGTAGGATTTTTCAGTTACAAAAAGTAGTAAGTCAAAGAGAATGAAATGAACTGAAGGCTTCCAACCTTTTATTGTGATGAATAATACAAGTAGAAAGTAGACCTAAAGCATAAAACACATCAATAAAAAAAGTCCACAACACGAACAATTTATTACGCTTCGCGTCAACAATTAAGTGCATATAAATTAGCATTGGGAACTAATAATATATTTTAATATACAATTATATACATATATACATATATATATATATATATATATATATATATATATATATATATATATATATATATATATATATATATATATACATATATATATATATATATATATATATATATATATATATATATATATATATATATATATATATATATATATGTATATATATATATATATATATATATATATATATATATATATATATTCATATACAGAACCCCGATTAACCGAGTCGCGATTATCCGAGCTCCGGATTAACCGAGCCAATCTAAGAACCTGATTATCCGAGGTACGCGCGTCTATGCTGCGTATTAATCGAGCTTCTAAAATATGTATGTACATATTTCCATTTAAAATCGCCGGGGCCTTCGGGGAATCCCCCTGGCCCATGTGAGTGGTTCCCATATTTATGTTTTTGGACTCTTTCAGTATGTAAATTTGCGTGAATGCAGTGCGTTATAGCGTTTACTACGGAGACGTACGAGTATACTCACATAATTTATTTGCTTGGAGGTCTGGTAGTTAAGTGTACTTAATACGAACTGCATTGTTTGAATGTTTGTTTGTCGTATTATAATGGAGCAAAAAAAGCGTAAAAGAATCGTCGTTCCTATTGAAGAAAAATTAAAAGCCATCAGAAGAATTGAAGCAGGAGAGACAATAAAAGTTGTTGCACGAGATTATGGAGTAGGTGAGGTAACAGTTGGAGATTGGAAAAGAAACCGCACAGAAATAGAAAAGTGGTGTATAAATCAAGCCTCCTCGTCCTCAGGAAGGAAATCAATGAAAACCGGCGACTATGAAAAGGTTAACGAAGCTTTATTCATGTGGTTTAACCAACAGAGATCAAAAGGTGTGCCTCTGTCAAGTCCAATTTTACAACAGAAAGCAATAATGATTAGTAGGCAATTCCCAGAGATAGATCAGTTTACCGCAAGTTCTGGATGGCTTGACCGATGGAAAAAACGGTACGGTGTACGACAACTGACTGTATGTGGTAAAAAACTTTCTGCTGATGTGTCATCAATTGAGAAGTTTAAGCAGAACTTTAAAAAGCAAATCAAAGATTGTGAATACACATGTGATCAAATTTACAGCTGTGACGAAACTGGTCTGAATTATAAAATGCTTCCATCAAAAACATTGGCATCTCGACAGAAAAAATCAGCTCCCGGGCACAAACGAAGTAAGGAAAGATTAACTATAATGGTATGTTCCAATGCATCTGGCAAGCATAAAATCCCATTGATGGTGGGCCCTACCAGTCTATTACAAAAGTCAGAAGAGCGCATGGATGGATGCGACCTTATTTACTAACTGGTTTGAAGAAGAGTTCGTGCCATCTGTGACTAAATTTTTGAACAGAAACCGTCTTCCTATTAAAGCAATTTTGTTAATGGATAATGCCCCCTCTCACCCTGGAGAAGGACTTCATGTGGGCGAAATTGTTGTAAAATTTTTTCCTCCAAATGTAACCAGCATAATGCAACCAATGGATCAAGGCATCCTCGAAAACCTTTAAAAAAATTATAGGCGTTTATATCTTGAACATCTATTAGAATACACAGAAAAGGAGAATATTATCAATGCGATGAGAAAGGTTACACTGAAAAATGTTATTTACTGGGTAAGTCAAGCTTGGGATTCAGTGCGTACTACCACTATTCAAAAATCTTGGTCAAAAGTTATTGATTTTGAGGACTATAATGACAGTGAAGATGATAGTCCATTAAATGAATTAGCTTTGAAATTGAGAAGCCATGGAGAAATCTCCTGTTCAAATTTTGACAGCGAGATAGAAAAAAAAGAAAAAAATTTATTTTAATTAATGCAAAAATTAAAAGGTTGCGAAAATGTGACAAGAGAAGGTGTTGTTGAATGGATTACAGCAGATGATTTAGAAGAAGAAATGAGTATTGAAGAAATAACGAATACCTTTCAGGAAACCGAAAAATCAGATGACGATGACGAAGCGGCGGTGGATGAACAGTCTTCCACTAAGATCTCTCATTAAGAAGGTTTTGCTTCTTTGGAAAAAGCTTTGAGGTATATCGAACAACAACCAGAGGCAACCCCAGAGGATTTGCTTCTTCTTAATAGATGGAGAAACATTGCAGCGAGAAAAAGAAGATGCAATATGAAACAAAAGCGCATAGATACCTATTTCACTGTTTTATAATGTATGTACCTATTTATATGTTAAAAACGTTAATACACATCGGTTTAAAGTATTGGTGTTTATTTTTTGAATGAAAAAAAAAACAAATCCGGATTATCCGAGTTTTCAGTTATCCGAGGAGGGTGCCCCCCACGTTACCTCGGATAACCGGGGTTCTACTGTATATATATATATATATATATATATATATATATATATATATATATATATATATATATATATATATATATATATATATATAAATGTATATATATATATATATATATATATATATATATATATATATATATATATATATATATATATATATATATATATATATATATATATATATATATATATATATATATATATATATATATATATATATTATATATAATAATATATATATATATTCTTATATATATATATATATATATTATATATATATATATATATATATATATATTTATCATTCTTCTTTTTAAACTAATTCAAAACAGGATGAATAAACAGTAAATATTATTAGTATTCGAACTTCTTTATTAAAAAACAAAGCTAAAGATATTCTTGTAGAGCCTAGTATTTTAAAACGCAACAGAGATTTAATTACCTTTTGCTAAAAGTATATCAAACATTTTACTTTGTTCCATTTTTAAAAAATACAAGACTGCCCTTAGAAAATTATGTTCTAACCGAAACTTTGGCATATGGAGTCAAGTGTATATCGTGGTATTTCAGGTCAAAAATTCTTTAAGAAAATTTTAAGAAAATTAAATGAAAATCAGAACCGGAAGTTGATGATGGCCCCAGTAGGAGGAACGTCGCGTCGGATGTAAAATCTCAGTATGCCTGTTGCAAAAGGAGTATGAATTATGATAACTAAACTAGTTTCTTTTACTTTTATAGTTTTTGATTTACTTTGGAAAACAAATTTTGGCTATTTTTAAACTTTCATTGTCATAAATGACAACTTTTTTCTAATTTAAACGACTTTAGTTCTTACCGTTTCGAAGCTTTGTTAAAAACCGTTCGGATACCTGTTGCCTAATGTATATTTTTCGTTTTTGTCCTAAAGTAACATTCCCTTTATACAAAAACTGTTGCTTAAAACATCTTCATTGACCAGTTAAAACACAAGAATGTATTATTAATATAAAACGATAATAGTTAATGTTGCAATTGACAATAACATATTAATTGAACAATCATATGATTTTTATGTTACACTAATAAATACCCTATGGTAAAAGTGATACATGCAAAAACTCTACGCCGCTAGTTTACAGTCCGACAGATGACAACAAAACAACAAAGATCTTGTAAAACAGATAGAGATTCTCATGTGTGTGTTACATACTAGATCTATGCACACTGTGTCGTGTCGATAATAAAGTTACACCTTTTCTTACAAATACATACATACGTATTATTAGCTTTTGATACAGAGTTGCTTTTCTATGTTATTTACATTAGTAAAGTAAATAATTATTTTTAAAGGCTGAACTACAAACGTAGCTTGTTTTTGCAACATCAATGCTTTTTTTAAACTGAAAAGGTTATATACATATATATATATATATATATATATATATATATATATATATATATATATATATATATATATATATATATATATATATATATATATATATATATATATATATACTCGTATATATATATAAATATATATATATATATATATATATATATATATATATATATATATATATATATATATATACAGTGACTCACAGCTTAAATGATGCAGTCGCTATAAGAAAAAACTAACTGGTCTCAGTGCCTCTTTATTTATTTCGAAAAAACAACTTATTGAAATTAAATTAGTAAAGAGTCTTCTAAAAAAGTATCAATTACTTTTTGTCTTAAATATGCCTTACTTAATTAACAATAAATAATTAATCAAATCATATGCAATTTTAACATCACAGCTTAAATGATGCAAAATAACAACAAGGGTCAAAACTTATCCGCATTTTGAAATTTACGAAGGCGGCGTTGCTTTGATTTCTTAGTGCAATTGTTTTTTGTTTAGTTTGACATTTTTTCATTCAATTTCACTTCACGCAATTGTTTAAGAATGGGTCGTCGAACTACAATTTCTGAGAGAAATTTAATTATTACTCATTACAGGAATGGATACAGCCAAAGAGACATAGCCAAAATGGTAAATAAATGTCCGTCAACTCTTCAGCATATCACTGAACGTTACCGGAATGAAAATAGAGTCGAGAATAAGTCAAGGTTGGCTCCAAATAAGATCTTCAATGAACGTGAAGAAAGATGGATTTTAAGAGAGGTATCAAATAATCTAAAAAAAAAGTGCGCCAAAGTTGTGCACCGAGGTGGAAACACAGTTTGGAAAAAGGTGTAACCCCGAAATAGGTCGACGGATCTTGCGAAATAATAATTTACATGGTCGAACTGCTAGAAATAAGCCTTTCATTAGCCAAAGAAATAGACGCGTGAGATTGGAATTTGCCAGAGAGCATATCAATAAAGACTTGAACTTCTGGAATTCAGTAATATTTGCTGATGAGACCAAAATAAACTTATTTGGGTCCGATGGAAAAATATCAGTGTGGAAGAAACTCTAACGAAGAATTAAAATTGAAAAATATGAAAGCTACGGTAAAGCACGGTGGAGGTGGAGTGATGTTATGGGGCTGTATGTCATCTGCAGGAGTAGGTAACATGCATTTCGTCGAAGGGAATATGAACCAATATGTGTACTTGGATATACTAAGGCAGAATCTCGTCGCTAGTGCCCAAAAATTAGATATTGAAAACAATTATCGGTTCTATCACGACAATGATCCAAAGCACACGTCATTTCGAGTCCGCAGTTGGTTGCTTTATAACTGTCCAAATGTTATTAAAACACCAGCCCAGTCACCAGATTCAAATGTAATTGAAAATTTGTGGCTGACAATAAATAGTACCCCAATATCAAATAAAACTGAATTAAAAGTAAAAATTACTGAAGCATGGAAACACTATTTCCCCGGAGTATACTAGAAAGTTAGTTGAATCAATGTCCAGAAGATTACAAGCCGTTATTGATAATGAGGGAGGCCCGACCAAATATTAGCAGGCTTATTTCAAATTCTACAGTTTGTTTTCCCTAATAATTTTGGTATATTGAATTTTGCATCATTTAAGCTGTGACGTTAAAATCGCATATAATTTAATTAATTATTTATTGTTAATTAAGTAAGCATATTTAAGACAAAAAGTAATTCATACTTTTTTAGAAGACTCTTTACTAATTTAATTTCAAGAAGTTGTTTTTTCTCCAAATAAATAAAGAGGCACTGAGACCAGTTAGTCTTTTCTTATAGCGACTACATCATTTAAGCTGTGAGTCACTGTATATATATATATATATATATATATATATATATATATATATATATATATATATATATATATATATATATATATATATATATATATAATATATATAAATATATATATATATATATATATATATATATATATATATATATATATATATATATATAAAGCGATTAATAATGTAAAAAGGTTACTTTTCAATCATTGTTTAATAAAAATATTCCTAAATAATATTCTCTCCAAAAAACGCATTATCATGAATTTTAAAATTAATGCTAAATATTTTGTTGATAGAATCTGTAAAATAATGTTGAGATTTAAAATTCAATTTTTTGACAAACAATAAAGGACATAGAGTAACAGACCTTTGATTTCAACCATGGTACGACTTCAACAGCCCAAGTTATTCTTAAAATCCGAGTCGATTATACTCGTATTTGTTGTCAATTTGCTGCAACCATTAGCGTATATTGTGAGAAACTTTTTGGGGCTGATTTTCTCATTCGTTATAGAGGAGAGGCATATATCATTATTTAGCGGTTTAAATATGTTTATTAAATAATTTTCTAAATACCCTTTAAATATATGTTTATACAGGGTGTCCCATTATTCCGTGTACATAAAGTTACTGTGGATTTCTGAGATGAAAATATGACCATTTAACCTAACCTACCTTAGTCAAAAAATTCGTAATTTTTGAGATACAGGGTGTAAAAGTTATAGTTTTATTTTAGTTTTTCTTAAGTAGCTTCCTTAATAATTGTACTATTTGTACAAGATTCGCTGCTAAGGGATTCTCTGAGATGAGAAATCGAAATTAGCTCACACTTATTGCACTGTGTATACTTTTAAATTGTCATAACTCTTTTTATACTACCCTGTATGATATTTTTAATTAAATATTCGTATTCTCCGTCTTCTCCTGTCTAAAAAAGCTTACTTGGTAAATATTGCTCCGAGCAACAGTTTCCATTTTATAATTCCATTGTTAAATTCACAAATGAAATGCATTGTAGAGTTACGTGGAAACGCTCAAAAATTACTCTGGCAATAATGTAAGATATCATATATTCTATGACTTAAACTAGCTTGTAGTAATACTGACAGAAAGCAATTTTTGACAGATATCAAACAAGTTTTACGAGTATTAACGAGAATTAATTCCCTTCTCAAGCTCAACAGTGTTTTAAATCTAGATTATTATGGAGTACACTTTTGGTGAGCAAACTGATATGATTTTACGGTTTGGTTCTTGTAATGGCAAAGGTCGCAAAAGTACTCGCGTATATCACACGCAACTTTTGCCAATATTAAGAGGCAATTTCGAGAAATTGGACAATTTAAGCCGATTAGAAATAATGCTGGGCGGCCTTCACAAGCTAGAGCACTCGATGTTGAAGAAGAAATCCTTGAAATTGTACACGATAATCCTGGAATCAGCACTCGTTTAATTGAACGTCAAACGGGAATATCAAGAAGTACAACTAACCGGATCATTAGACAACAAATTATTCACCCCTTTTCATATACAGTCTGTCCAGGAACTGTTACCTTCAGATCTTGGATCCGGTTTGCATTTTCCACAAATTATGTGAGCACGCATAGCGACTGTTCCGGCTTTTTACACTAAAATCCTGTTAACAGACGAAGCACGTTTCACTCGACCTGATATAACAAATATGCATAATAATCATGTTTACGCTGAAGAAAACCGACATGCTGTGCAACAAAGACAGTTTCAACGCGAATTTAGTATTAATGTTTGGATGGGATTTGTTGCGAACTATTTGATCGGGTCGTTTAGATTACCAGATCGACTTGATGGTGACATTTACTTGAATTTCATCCGTGAAAACTATTCCTGAATTATTGAAAAACTTACCCATTAATTTACGTCGCGACCTGTTTTTCAGGTACGATGATGCACCACCCAATTTTGCGCGTAATGTGAGAACTTTTTTGAACCAAAGTTACCCAGATAAATGGATCGGAAGAGGTGAAGGTGCTCCTATTCACTGGCCACCTCGTTCTTAAATCCATGCGATTTTTTCCTTTGGGGTGCATTGAAATCGAAAGTTAATCAAGTTCAAATCGACAACATTGAGCAATTGTGGAAGAGGATTCAAAATGCTGCTAACGCTTTACGAGATGAAGACATTTTAAGAAGAGTACATATAAATTTCCTGCGACGGATTAATTTACGCATTAAAGAAGGTGGCGGCCATATTGAACATTTATTGTGAAACCAATACCTTTTTTCGATATCAATTTGTGGGAAATCTTTTATGCCCTTAGCCAATTGGTTTTTATATTCTTACTGTTGTTGGCCCGTTGATCTTTAAATTTATTATTGTTGTTAGCCTGTTTGCCTTTAAGCATGCTCCAAATTTCAAAGACTATTCTTTTGGACCTATCCTAAGCGTTGAAGTTGAAGGAACGCATTTGCGGATTTGACAATGGAATTAAAAAATCGAAACACACAACCCATTATCTCAGAAACTGTCGCTCAGAGCAACATTTACGAAGAGAGCTTTTTTAGACAGGAGAAGGCGGAAAATACGAATAATTAAATAAAAACATCATAGACAGTGGTACAAAAAAATATGACAATTTAAAAGTATATATCGTGCAAGTGGCGCACAATTTACAACAAAACTTTGGGCTGATTTGGATTTCTCCTCTCAGAGTACCGAATCTTGTACAAATAGTACAATTATTAAGAAAGCTACTTAAGAAAAACTAAAATAAAAGTATAATTTTGACACTCCGTATCTCAAAAATTACGAATTTTTGGACTAAGGTAAGTTGGCTATATATTTTCATCCTAGAAATCCACAGTAACTCTATGTACACGGAATACTGACTATGACTGACCCTGTATATATATATATATATATATATATATATATATATATATATATATATATATATATATATATATATATATATATATATATATATATATTTATATATATATATATATATATATATATATATATATATATATATATATATATATATATATATATATATATATATATATAAACTCCTGGACAAAATTAACGCAACAATCTGAAAATTAATTCATCTTTTTCTTATGTCAGTTTTAAAGTTTATCGAGTTTTTGAATAGTAGGCTATGCATATTTTGTTTCGTTGTTCATGACAGAAATCAAAACAATTTTAAACAGTTTTAAAGAATTTTTTAGAAGATAAACAATTTTCTGTAATAATGCGCTAGATTTTCTTTAAAAGTAAGCTTATAAATTGTTCCCTTTTTCAAAGTAATACGTTTTTGTGGTAGACTGTTTTATTTTTGACCCCGAAGAATTAGAAAAATGAATCGAACAAGGAATTTAACTGAACACGAGGTAGTGCGAGCCTCAGTTTTATTGGACGAGGGATATTGTCAGAGTTATGTTGCCAATTTGTTAGGCAAACATCATTCCACAATAAGTCGTATGGTAAGACGCTTGAATGAAGTAGGAACTTATTCTAAAAGGCTAGGGCAAGGGCGAAAACGATGCACTAGCGACCTAGATGAACGTTTTATAAGACAATATGCTTTAAGAAAACTGTCACTAGTTCTGTAATAAGAAACGAACTCGAAGCTGTTCGCAATGTCACAATTTCTTCTAAAACAGTTAGAAGACGGTTAAATGAAGCTGGATTAAACAGTAGGAGACCAGCCACTGCGCCCTTGCTTACTAGAGAGAACAGGTTACGTTTTGCTCGAAATCACGAAAACTGGTCTGTGGATGATTGGAAACAAGTTTTCTTCACAGATGAAACTAGGGTTAGTCTAAAACATCCATATGGTCGTGAGCGAGTATGGCGAAGACCAGGAGAGAGGTTTGCTCCTTGCAATATCTCTGCAAGGATTCCATTCTGCGGTGGCTCTGTTATGTTCTGGGGTGGCATCTGCTTTGATACTCGCACAGAGTTAGTTCCTGTCCGTACGAGATCCATGAATGCTGACTACTATCTTGAGAATATTGTAATAGAACATGTGATGCCTTTCGGTCATTTTGTGGGGCCCAATTTCCTGTTTATGCAAGACAACGCTCGACCTCACGTGGCTAGAGAGGTACTCGATTATCTTAATCAATGCAATGGCCACCAAAAAGCCCGGATCTGAATCCGATAGAACATGTATGGGATCACCTTAAAAAAAATGTGAAACGTCATATACCTGCACCTAGAAACCTGAGGGAACTTGAAAATGCAGTTATCACAGAATGGGAGCAAATTCCTCAAGATTTTATCCAAAATTTAATTAGAAGCATGCCTAGGCGCATAAACACTGTCATCCGAAGTAGAAGAGGCAACACACGCTACTAGTGTCCCAGTTACACCATTAATTTTGCTACTAGTGTCCCAGTTTATTTTTTTCATTATTACATAATTTCAACGATTTTGTTATTAGGTCTTAAGAATAATTTTAATTCGAATCTTATAGAGAAATTTGGTAGCTAATTCACTTTTAAAGTATCCGAATAAGTTTTTTCTAACTTTTAGTGTAACCAATGTTCATAAAAAATTATTAAAATTAATTCATTATAGAGATTGCTATGATTTAATATATTGTTGCGTTAATTTTGTCCAGGAGTGTATATATATATATATATATATATATATATATATATATATATATATATATATATATATATATATATATATATATATATATATATATATATATATATATATATATATATATATACATATATATACATATATATATATATATATATATATATATATATATATATATATATATATATATATATATATATAAAGCATACTAAATCAACGCTTCATCGTGTTTCTAATTTAACTTAATTTTTGAATTTACGTTAAAAAATTAAATTCATGATAATTTACATAATGGCTTTAACGAATAATAATGTATTATAGTCTGTTAGAAATAAGTATTATTACCTATACTAATACACCAGTCTTGTTAGAAATTTTTGGCTAATTAAGGCTTTTTTAAAATTAAATTACTGTAACGTTTAGATTTAATGTGTTATTATTATTAACATATAGCAGCACATGTTTTTCACACTGAGATTCGGAATATTGTAAAAGTGCCATCAAAGCAAATCCACCCGTAATACATAAACATCTTTTTAGTCGATAAACTCTCCTTTGTTTTTCTCTATTTAACACTTCAAAGAATGTAACATATAAAATTGTACCGGCCGAAAGTCCTTCCAAAATTACAGATATTACTGACATTGTTGACGTTCTTATTGTTTCTTCAGACGTAACAAGTAATCCCATAATTATTCCAACAGGACTAGCCAGAGCTAATGCTGCCATTTGAAGTACTATAAAACGAACTCTTGTTTGGGCTAGAATAAGTTCCACGCCCATACAGAATAAAATTGACGCAGAATGTATACTAACAGCTATACCGAGATAAAAAATTTCAGTTTTAAACTTTTGAATACCAATAGATAGTCCTTCTAATATCGAATGCAGTGATAAAGCAGCTATGGTTAATACACATCTCACAAGCTGTTCTTGATCTTTGAGTTTTTCTTCATCCTCAGGAGTGAGATCAAGTAATTTCATCTCAGCCATGTCAGCTCTTTCAAGTTCCTCTTGTATTGAGTGTCTACTTTTTGCACTAGCTGTTCTTCGAAAAGATTTCTGACTGTTTGCAGAAGTTAAAAACTCATCACGTTTTGATAAGGTATTGAAAAAGTCATTTTGATTTTGAAAGTCGTCTTCATTGTGAAAATCGCTTGAAAAAATTTTATTTTTGTTGTTTAGAGTCCACTCTTCAATTGTTTCTACAGTGTTTAGTGGTGAAACTTTGGCTGATTTAATACTTTTTGACATACTTTTAGCAGATGCTGGTGTGGACGACTTGGATTTAATTATTGCACTTGCTACCTAAAACAATAATAAAGTCATTGTTGGTATTTAAATTTTTAACAAAAACTTCAGAGTTCATTTTAATTTTATTATTTCTTAGTATGGAGAGAAAACAAATCATTTTTTTTTAATATTTCTAAAATAACGCTAATATTTTACAGAGCGTAGTAAAGGAACCGGACGCCGATTAATTTTATTATTTCAGTGTGTGCCATAAGTATAATGTTATGGGTGGAATTTAATTCATTGGAATCATCTGCTTCTAGATTTACTTTATGGTTTGGTTTCTATTGGACAATCATTCCTCATAAAATAGAATATTGACCAACTTGAAGCTTTTTTTTGTTATCTTGTATAAAATAAGATATTGATGAAAAAATATAACAAAACAAAATAAAAATGAGCAACTATCGATGTATTACAAATATTCTGTATGTTTTCAATACCCCGTAGATTTCACAAAAAAAAAATAAAGAAAGAAAAAACAAAGCGCAGCTACTTGCAACGGAAGATCTCTGATAAAATTCGAGAGCCATAAACAAAACCTATTAGACCTGCTATAATACAATACAATATTTCGTCAATATCCTCACATCTTTGATTGTGTTAGCCGATACTTGTTGGAAATACATAATAAAATTATATAAAAACAACACTATGTTTTAATTTCCAATATATTTAAAGTCACTTGACAATTGTTTCACCATACAATGGCTTCTTCAGAAGTAAATAAGAAAAAAAATATTATTGTTTATCTGAAGAAGCCATTGTATGGTGAAACAATTGTTAAGTGACTTTAAATATATTGGAAATTAAAACAGTGTTGTTTTTATATAATTTTAATATCCTCACATTTAAGTTTAACCCAAAAGTTCAATTCGGCCGCTTTATGGGAAGTAATTACGTAATTCACGTAAACTTTTGTTATGTAATTACCACTATTTTTAAATTATATAATTTTGTAACCCTGTATAAATATAACCTTGAATCCAAAAATAATGGTAATGGTATTAGATTCCACCTTAATTAAAAAAATGCTGATTGATGAATATTATTATATATAAGTTTGGCAGGCATTTGAGCGTTATAAAAACACAAGGGAAAGGAACACTACCGATATTTATAGTAAAAAATAAAATAGCTACTATTTTAGCAGCAACTCGTGTTTTTTATAAATGATTTAATATCTATTTTACTTTTATTGTTTACTTATATATGGGACGTTTTACGTCAACTGGACAAAGCTCTGCCCAAAATTGTAGTCAACGGAAAATATTGTTTGACGGCTCAAATTATTCGAAATACAAAGCACTTTCGAATGCTGAGTGGCAAAACATGATCACTCAAGTTGGCGGATCCAATATGCCGGCTACAAGTAAGGTATGTGTCTAAAAATAGTTATTAAAACTATAAAAACAGCTACAAAATATTCGAAAAAGCATTCAGATTGCTATTTATAAATTTTACCTATCTACTTTCGTGCGTTTGCATCACTGTTAAAAATTCAAAATGGCGGGTCCAATATGGTTGATCCAGTAAGGCGGACCTCAAAATCGATCAGGTCTCTCATTGTCATAGAACTCAAGAACACGTTGTAATTCTTGAGGCGTCTAAAGTGCGATTATAAACTTATATTTTTATAATATGTTTAACTTTTGAATAGTAAGACCTCATCTCCTAAAAAGGCTAATTCAATATGGCGGCTGCAAGTGAGGTAAGCGTTAACCGTTTTTGGGGTGGGAGATTTTAAGTAATTTTGATATGAAATTGCTTGTAATCCAAAGGTTGCCGATGGTTACTGATCATGAGTATAAGGTCAGATTTTAAAAATTCAATATGTCGAATCCAATATTGAAATGTCGATCCAAAAATTTTGAAATAATAAAAAAAGAAATATATGAAATTTGTAATAAAGAAGGTCTCTAGTAATTTTTACACTAAAATGCATAGATTCCGAGAAAAAAAATTCCTTAACTATCTGTAATTTCATATTTTGGGTACTGAAGGTCCATATTTAAAAAGATGTTTTCGAAAAAAGCTCTCTGGAGACTGGAGATGGAGACTATGTCTATGAAAAAAAAGTCATGTGGTCTAGAAACCTTTTTTATTGCAAATTTAATGTAGAATACGATTATATTTTTTTTCAAAATTTTTAATTTTTTATATCGTCGTCTGCCATCTGATCAGTAACCATCGGCAACCTTTGAACTACAAACAATTTCATATAAGAATTACTCAAAATCTCCAACCTAAAAAGGGTTAACGCTTACCTCACTTGCAGCCGCCATATTAGATCAGCCTGTCTAGGAAGTGAGGTCTTACCATTCGAAAGTTAAACATATTTTAAAAATATAAGTTTATAATTGCACTTTAGAGGCCTCAAGAACACGTAATATATCTAGTTCTGTGAGAATCATAGATCTGATCGATTCTGAGGTCCGCCATGTTGGATCCGCCATTTTGAATTTCTCAACAGTAATGCAAACGCACGAACGTGGATAGGTAAAATTTATGAATAGCAATCTGAATGCTTTTTCGAATATTTTCTAGCTGTTTTTATAGTTTTAAGAACTTTTTTCGAGGCATATTTTACTTGTAGCCGCCATATCGGACCCGCCATTTTGAGTGATCATATTTTGGCACTTAGCATTCGAAAGTGCTTTGTATTCCTAATAATTTGAGCCATCCAATATTATTTTCCGTCGCGTACAATTTTAGGCAGAGCCTGGCCCTGGTTGACGTGAAACGTCCCATATATATATATATATATATATATATATATATATATATATATATATATATATATATATATATATATATATATATATATATATATATATATATATATATATATATACGTATATATGTATATATACTAAATTTATGTTCGAATTTAAACCGCGTATATTACAAAAATCTATTTTAAAACTGTGATCTCCGCATGTTGACGCCCCCCAAGCAGCCCTCACCCAGAGATCCGAACGGGGAGCTATCTTGCCCCTAAAATGATCCTAAGAGCTTCGTCATGCTATTTTGTCCCCCAGTCCGGGGACTTCGGCACAGCCACGAAACGTTAAGTACCGGTTATCAGTAAATTGATAATTTTGGTTTTTGCCAATTTTTGAAAAATGCAAAAACTTACAATAAATTTTAGATAGAAATTTACCTATCTCTATATTTGTATACAATAGCACATTTTGGTAAAAATAACTTGCTGGATAAATCCAAATTGTTAAATCTAAAATTTAAGATTTAGTATATTGTTGCCCGAATTTAACTGTGATGCAATCAGAATTATTTCGGTAGGAACAAATGATGCCTAACCATCGTCATACCTAGTTTATTTTGATAATAAAAGTATCAAATAATTTTAAAAAATGTATCGTAGATCCATTACTGATTACAAAAAAAATCATTTTAAAATACACGCTTGATTTTAATTTGTCTTCGAATGTCTTTTATGATGTTCCATTTCAGTTTGGTTTTTATACATACCAACAATTCTCTAGACTTATGTCTTAGGAATGTGAGAGAAACACAAGAAAGGGCAGGTCTATTTTTTTATGTATATGATCATTAAGTTAGCTGGAAATCCACCGAAAGGTCTATTATTCATGACATGAAAAAAGTGAAAAACTGAAAATTCTATGACATAAAGGTACGAGAATCATATATATTCTCTCTTCTATATATATATATATATATATATATATATATATATATATATATATATATATATATATATATATATATATTATATAAGAGGATAATTTTGTGTGGCGCTGCGGCCAAAAATACAAAAAGACATATTGATTGTTTATTGTGATTGTCACTTAACAACTCTGCTGTATGTAGATGATCCTTTGTTTTGATGCCTGAAGGAAATCCAGCCTGTTTCGTCGGTTGGTAGAAACTCCTTTTATTTTCTAATTGCGAGGTCATAATTGTGGTGAATAATTTGTATAAGTGGTTCAGAAGGCTGATTGGTTGGTAGTTTTCGAGGTCTCTCTTGTCTCCCTTCTTATGTAACAGAACAGTTATGGCGTTGTTCCATTTAGTTGGTATTGGGGCATTATGTAGGCTTAAATTAAAGAGAGTTTTAATTGAATTAAAAAGTGCATAACCACCATACTTTATGGCCTCTCTCACTATACCATCTGTCTCGGAGCTTTGTTTTCTTTCATTTCCTTTAGTGCTTGCCTTATTTCGCTAGTTGATATATTTCTTCCGACCGTTGATTGATTAGTTTTCTCTCTCTCTCTCTACGCCTCGGTATTTCCTGGTCTGCTTGGTGTTCATATTGATTTCTGTACAATTCTGCAGCGAACCCTCCACTGTCCTTAAAAGCTTCATTCTGTTTGTAACAATCTCTCTGTTCTTATCCTCGAGTTTGTTAATTTCACACTTGTTTAATCTTCGTTTCAACACCTTTAAGCTTTCGTTAGTTTCTATTGTTTTTTGATGGTTTCGGCTTTAAACTTTCGATTAGGTTGTTCGTGACCAAAAAGTTAGGAAAGAGGACAATTTTGTGGGGGTGCAGTCAAAAAATACATATCTTCTTCAGAACTCACAATACGAGTTATAACAATAAAATTCCACAGTAATGATGCATCACAGAAAAATCATAGTCAGAAAACATGAACATTTAAATATCGTAAAAATCTTATAAAGAAACTTAACTGAATATGATTAAAATTTGGATTTTTTATAAAATTAAAATAATTGAAGAAGGAAATATCTTCACATGTTGCCGTATCTCCATTTTGCTATTACAATAACAATGATCGTCACACTATAGGCTAAAAAAAACTGAGAAATTAATATTTAAACTGATAAGAATTTCATAAATAATGAACTACAGCTAATTCTACTTAGTATATATCACCACTACACCAAACACTTTATTTTTGCACTCGACGAGCGTTTCGCTAACCATGTTAGCTTCATCAGGAGCTGATGACTAGCGATGATTGACTAGTCAATCATCGCTCCTGATGAAGCTAACATGGGTAGTGAAACGCGCGTCGAGTGCAAAAATAACGTGTTTGGTGTAGTGGTGATATATACTAAGTAGTGTCATTGTGCCAAAGATTCCACATTCCCAACTTAGTACAGCTAATACAGCTATATAGGGGTTAAAATGGTTAAATGTTTAACTGTGCAGACTTTTCTTGTCATACTTTTCATAATCTACATTCAATTACCTTTTAAGTGACACCTTTAATACACTTTAATATTCATCGGAAAATGCTTTGAATATTAATTTTTCAGTTTTTTTTTTAGCCCATACGGCGTCAGTTCCGGGTTTTCTGACCGTGATTTTTCTATAATCATCACTCTCAAATTTTATTATTATAAATCTCAGTGTGAGTCCTGAAGGAGAGAACATATTTTCTCGAAAGAGTGACAATCACAATAAACAGTCAATATGTCTTTTTTATATTTTTGGCCGCAGCGCCACACAAAATTATCCTCTTCTATCTATATATATATATATATATATATATATATATATATATATATATATATATATATATATATATGTATGTATATTATAATATATATATATATATATATATATATATATATATATATATATATATATATATATATATATATATATATATATATAGAAGGGAGAATATATATGATCTCGTACAGCCTTGTAACTTTATGTCATAGAGTTTTTAATTTTTTCACTTTTTTCATGTCATTAATAATAGACCAGATTTCCGGCTAACTTAATGGTCATATACATAAATAAATAGACCTGACCTTTCTTGTGTTTCTCTCACATTACTAAGACTAACCCCCCCCCCCCCCCCCCCCCCCCCCCCCCCCCACAAGTCTAGAGGGTTGTTGGTATCTATAAAAACCAAACTGAAACGGAACATTATAAAAAGTCCGAAAACAAATTAAAACCAAGCGTGTATTTTAAAACGATTTTTTTTTGTAATCAGTAATGGATCTACGACACATTTTTTTTTAATTATTTGATACTTTGTTATTAAAATAAACTAGGTATGACGATGGTTAGGAATCATTTGTTCCATAGTGCGGTGCATGTTAGAAGTACACGTCGCGCTGATACTTCACATCCGTTCAGCTTGTTACTCCTCGTATAACGCTTTTTAAGCAGTCTTTTATATCATCCCTTTGGAATGGCTTACCCAGGACTGTGTTTCCCACCACACACAATTTACAGCGATTTAAGAACAACGTGAATCGCTTTTTTTTTTTTCCGCACACGTGTCGCTCCTGTAGCGCTTTAGGGACTTCCCTGCAGCACGTGTGCTAGACCCATAAAAAAAAAACTGAAATAATTCTTATTGCATCACAGTTAAATTTGGGCAACAATACACTAAATCTTAAATTTTAGATTTAACAATTTGACAATACCCACAATGTAATTCCACTACAATATTGGGGGGATTCTAGGACAATCCAGCAAGGTCTCTCTGTCTGTCTGTCTGTCCGTTAGTGCGCTTATCATTTGAGAACCACTTACCCGATTTACGTATTTTTATGAATTTTATACATATGTTCATTATAATTCGATATAAGCCTAGATAATGGGAGATAAGGTGAGATAATGGGAGATAAGTATAAATAATGGGAGATAAGAAGAAATAATGAGAGATAAGCAGAGATAAGTCTAGGTAATGGGAGTTGTGGTGAGATAATGGGAGATAAGGAGAAATATTGCCAGATAAGTCGAAATAAGCCTAGGAAATGGGAAATAAGATGTAAATTACAGATGAGATAATGGGAGTAATAAACTCAAACTACCATGTCTGCTGTTTTTTAACTAATAAGGAGAAATAATGGGAGATAATGGGAGATAAGGTGAAATAATGGCAGATATTTTATTACGTTAGGTAACATAAGGAATAAGCAGTGACGATAGTAGTGAATCAAGTCCACGCGAGCGGAGCCGCGGGCACGGCTAGAATATATATATATATATATATATATATATATATATATATATATATATATATATATATATATATATATATATATATATATACAGCGATTCAAGAATAACGTGAATCGCTTTCTCCGCACACGTGTCGCTCCTGTAACGCTTTAGGGGCTTCCCTGTAGCACGTGTGCTAGACCCATGCCCAACAAAAAAAAACAATAAAAAAAATAAAACAAAAAATCTAGTTCTTAATGAAGGTGAAGTCTTAATTTCTTTTGATGTTAGTTCTTTGTTCCCAAGTGTGCCAATTCCACAAACTTTACAATATGTCGAAGAATTACTTAGAATGAATGACTTTGGATACGAAATCATTCGTGAATACTTCATTATCTAAACTTCAACTTGTATGGAACAAAATACAAAGTTTAGATAATGTTAAGTATTATTTCCATATAAATAACAATAAGACACTTTTAGCACACGTGCTACAGGGAAGCCCCTAAAGCGCTAAGGAGAAGAGACAGCGATTCACGTTATTCTATGGGTACTCGGTGGGAAACACAGTCCTGGGCAAATTATTCCAAAGGGATGATGTTCTCCATATAAAAGACTGCTTGAAAAGCGTTGTAGTAACAAGCTGAACCTCATACGGATGTGAAGAATTAGGCGCGACGTGTACTTCTAACATGCCCACCGCTCTGGGAGGAATTAAGCGGGCCACATCCTTCGAACAGTATGTTTGGGAGCGGAGCTCCAAACATGGGAGCAGTATTCCATAGTTGGTCGAATTTGAGCTTTGTAAAGATTTAATAGTTGTTGTGGAGTGTAAAGCTTCTGGTTCAAAATAAGGAACAAATTGAGTGACAGCAGCAACGTTAACGTTTTTTAGAAAAAACTGCCGCCTGTGTTTTTGTAGCGTTAAATTCCACTTGGTTACTGTCACCCCAAGATAGAATTTTCTTCCAGGTCTTTGTTAAGTGGAATGACTTCCTGCTGTCTGCGGATATTCGTCTGAGTAGCCGATGTCCGAGCGTGCAAAGGAATGAAGAGATAAGTGTACTGTCATCTGCAAAGCTGTAAAATTCTGTCTTTTATCAAAATCTAGTTCTTAATGAAGGTGAAGTCTTAATTTCTTTTGATGTTAGTTCTTTGTTCCCAAGTGTGCCAATTCCACAAACTTTACAATATCTCGAATGAATGACTTTGGATACGAAATCATTCGTGAATACTTAACATTATCTAAACTTTGTATGGAACAAAATTATTTCCAATATAACAATCATGTTCAGAAAGAAGAACAGCTATGGGTAATTGCTTATCACCTTTCATAGCCAATTTATTCATGAGTAAGTTTGAAATCGAAGCCAGTCAAGAATTCGAATATTTCCCAAGGATATGGTATAGGTATGTGGATGATATTTTCGCGATTTTTGATACAGAGAAAGCAAATATTGATGATTTTGTTTCTAAATTAAATAGCCGGTATGATTCCATTAAATTCACTTACGAAGTTGAGAATAAAGGACAATTGCCTTTTCTAGATATTTTATTTATTAAAAATAATAATAGATTAGAATTTGATATCTATAGGAAGGACACAGTAACAGATAGATATATTCCTAATGATTCATTTCATTGCAAACAACATAAATTAGCCTCATTACATTTTTTAGTTCATCGTTTGGTCACTTTCCCTCTGAATAGAGTAAACTTTAATAAAGAAAGGAATCGTATTAGAAATATAACTAGAGTTAATGGTTATGACCATGACTTAGTAAATAAGCTAATAAATAGACATAAGTTTAGGTTTAATATTCAGAATTCCACCTTTTTTACACGCGAAGAAAATAACACCAAATATGTCTCCATACCATATAATCCGAAATATAGCAAGGGACTCAATAAGGTATTTAATAAGGTAGGCCTCACCTTAGTCTATAAGCCATCAGACAATCTGAGGAATATCTTAGGAAATCCCAAAGATAAGATTCCTAATTGTGAGAAAAGTGGAATTTATGAAATTAGTTGTAATGATTGTGACAAAAAGTATGTTGGGCAAACTAAAAGGTCAGTTAAAACAAGATTTAAAGAACACTTAGCACACTTAAAATACAATAGAACAGAAAAGTCTAGCATTGCCGAACATGCCCTTGAAGCTAATCATACTGTAATATTAGATAATCTAAGATTAATGAAAAATCTATATCTGATAGGAGATTGTTGAACGCATACGAAAGTATGGAAATCATAAAATGTAAAAGTAGTTTAAATAAAGACAGAGGGCCTATTCCTTATAGTCCCCTCTACTGGTTACTTGACCGGAACTGATGGCCTTGCCTATGTCATTAATTCCGCTTGAGTAATTCAAGGGTTAGGCTAACTATAAATAGGGTAAATTTGTAGTTTAGCTTTAGTCAATCATCGCTCCTGATGAAGCTAACATGGTTAGCGAAACGCGCGTCGAGCGCAAAAATAAAGTGTTTGGTGTAGTGGTGATATATACTGAGTAGTATCATTGTGCCAAAGATTCCACATTCCCAACTTAGTTAATACACTTGTCCCACATTTCTGCTAGTGTCTTGATTCCTGTGGTAAAGAATTCTTTCGGTGGACGTCGAAGTCACTATTGCACTTTTTTTTTCACTTCTTCATTGTCGGTGAACCTCTTTCCACGTAGAGCATCCTTGAGAGGTCCGAACAGGTAAAAATGACACGGAGCCATATCTGAGCTGTATGCGGGATGAGGCACGATCTCCCAACCCAGTTGCTTGATTGTCTATTTTTTTGGGTAAGTCACGAATAAGTCCATCAGTCCTCGACTTTAACTAGAGACTGGAAACTTCGACTGGACGTCCACTTCGCTGCTCTTCACACACTGTTGTTCAGCTACTTTTAAACCAATCTATCCACTTGTAAACGTTCGCAAGGTTCATGGAAATTTATCGATGCTGTAATAACATTCTAGAATGTATTTCACTTGGCTTAACACCTTCTCCTATTAAAAATCTAATGACCGAACGCTGCTTTTCTAAAGTTCAATCTTCCAATTGACTCGCCATGGTAAACTGGATATTTTGAGGTTACATTTACATTACATGGTCAAACAGCTGATTAAAATTTATCACAAGGTTGCCAACTTGCACTCCTAGAAGTATGGAGCGGTTTTGTTGTATAGGTTTAAGCTGAGACGAATTGTCTCTTTACTGATTGAATGACCCTCGTATCTTTAGATACGTCAGAAACAAATATAGTGTATTTGAGAAATATTACATATATGTATTTGTCAGTTTAAAAATATGCAGTTTCGCGTTAGAACTATATATCAACTAAAATTTGTTCTTCTTTATATCCTACACATTCTCGCAATTTACATTATATTTTTACTTTGTATACCAATTTTGGCTCCTGTGTTGATCGCAATTAAGTTTGTTGTTTACTACTTGTTATGTATGCCTGGAAGTCATGACGTTCCAAATCTGTTGAACTACATAAAGTGCTTATGTCGATATCGTCCTTATTGGGGGAGATACAAAAAAGGTACATGTGTCTAACTCAGGTGTTTTTACGTTGCTACAGGAAAAGCATAAACAAGATATAGGATCTAATTCTAGAGCCTACGGCAATTTGTATTATTACACACAACCTAAATAGTTAATTTGTCAGTGTACATTCATACGTGCCTATGTTGATTGATTGCATTGTGAATGTTTCTGATGTCGGTCAACACAATGATTTTGCAGGTTATACGCTTGGAGTGGCAACAAGATTAAAAGGTAGATGTAGACTTGCATATAATGAAATTTTAAGTTTCTAATGGTTACTAAAAGTATAAATAAAATGAAAATAAAATAAAATTTTATTACAGTTTGAGAACTACAATGTGGAAAAAAAACATGTCAATACAAATGTACATGGAGAAGTACATTAATTATTAATAATAATACAAACAATTACACAATACTGAAATAGATTATAGAAGAGAAAAACATATTACAAATTTATAACAAAGAGATGATTAAAATCAGTCTGTCCATAGTATAAAGCTCAAAAAAAAAAAATTAAATTCATCATTTACTAAATCAGCCTGGAAAATAACGAAAGAGTTTGGTTAATTTTTTAAGAAATTTAATAAATTTCTCTATTAAATACAATTAGCTGCCTGATAAAATTTTGTTTAGCTCCATTTTAAATTTATCATGAGACATTATTTTTAGTGTTCCGTACACACTTATGGGATCACTTCGGTGTCTGTCCGTCTGCCACCCCCGATTTTCTCCGAAACTATTTAACATAGGAAGTTGAAATTTGACATAAATATAGGAGTTGATGGCCTAATTAGAGCCGTGTAGTTTTGATAATTAAATTTTGACTTAAGGGGTTAGCTTGTAGGGGGAAGTGAAAAACAAAAAATATCGGGTCATCGAGTGGGATGTCAAATAAAAACTTGTGATAATACAGGTTCAAAAATATATATTATGTAATACTTGCTCACATTTTTCTTTGCATTATTTTTAAAAAATTTCCAAAGATAGCTCTCCCCCCCCCTATCTCGAAAAGTACTGATCAAACAATTTTTAAAAAATTCTGGAATATTTTCCATAAACAGTAAATTGAGCAAAAATTATTATGAGTGCATTACGTTTGATAATTTATCCGGCATATAAAGAAACTACGAAAATTATGTTCCTTGACGAGTGGCCACTCGCTCTTGTACCGAGATATAATTTTATTTTATTTGTTTATAATTAAACAAATATTTAAGTAGTCAATATTTGCTATACACTTTTACACTTTACTATATTCTAGATTGAGGTAGATTGATTCATTGGCTATTAGGTAATGAAGATGCTATGATTATTATTCATTATTGAATAATAAAAAAAATGAAAATATATATTGGATCTTAAGATGTCACGGACATAATTAGCTTAGCCTAGGTAAGGATGTTGTTTTATTTTAATAGCAATCACTGTACGGAACTCTAATTGCGCAAGGCCAAATTTGCCCTTGACCGGTTTTTTTATTATCAAAGGAAACAAATTAAAAATTTTACCACCGGAGCCCTGATCTTTTGTTAAGTTCTAAATTATCCTTAATTAGCCAAATATCTGATTTATTTCTAGTGCTGTAGTTAAGATAAGAACTATTAAGTTTATATATATGTTTATTTTTGTAAAAATTTAATCAACAATTTAAAATAAATAGAATGCCCAGTAAGAATTTTCTTTCTACAAAAAGTTTTTCTGCGGGAAGTAGCCGCTGAGAATCCAAATATTCTGAGTATTGGCTTTTGGAGGCCAGAGCAGAAAATATAAAAGCATAGTACACACTTAATAGTGTATCACCCCGTATATTATTTTTCAAGGAATCTGAGATGTAACAACTTTTATTAACTTTCGCGCAAATACTAGACATTTGCCAAAATAAATGATTACACAGCCACACAAAAAAAAATTCATTACCACAAACCAAAATACATGGATCTAGTGTATTTTTCGATGCTGAATTCGAATTCGTAGTTAAAAAAAAGATTTATTGTGTCATTTTTTTTGGCCAAAAACATCCCTTGAAATGAGATTAAACTATAGTATTAATGTAATTTTTCTTAATGAAGTCTGAAAAATGGAAGATATTTTATAGTCTAGAGAAGAGAATATGCATTCAAACCACAGCAAGCTATTTCTACAAATTAAACTAAAATCCACCCTTATATGGGGTGAAAAGTACCCCTAAAACTCAAATAACTCACGTAAGTTTAAATAACATGTACAAAGGACAAATTCTTGTAGCTCTTAGGACAAAATATTGAATTTGGTGTAAGAACCAGACATTACTCTTAAAGGGTTGAGACTCACCCCTATAGAGTGTAAAAACCACCCCCACCTACGGAGGTATCTCATAACGACGAAAAAAGTTCAGGCTTTTGTAGTTTTAGGCAGAGTGAACTGCCTAAAACTACTCCTATCCTCTAATGATGCACACGGATGTTACTGAAATTCGGAAAGGATCAAGTACTTTTATCTCATTGTGCCAAACTTTCAAGACAACTAGATCATCTTTCTAATAAGGTCGAAAATCATTCCTAGGAGGGGGGAGCTATTCCCTGCGATGGATGAATCTTCTGGCATCTGAGAAAAAAAATACAGGCTTTCGTAGTCTCAGGCAGGATGGACAAATATAGCTTACGGGTAGTTAGAGCGTAGGGATAGTTTCTACCACCCTCTAAGGGTAGTTTATAGTCATGTATGGGTGGTTCACGCGAATCTATTTCATATTTGTTCACCCTGCCTAAAACTACAAAAGCCTAAACTTTTTTCGTCGTTATTGAAACTTATGAGATACCTCCTTAGATGGGGGTGACTTTTACACCCTATAATGGTGAGTCTCAACCCTCTAAGAGTAATATCTGGTTGTCACACCAGATTCAGATATTTTGTCCTAAGAGCTACAAGAATTTGTCGTTTGTACATGTTATTTAAACTCACGTGCGTTATTTGATTTTTAGGGGTACTTTTCACCCCCTACAGGGGTGGATTTAGAAAAATAGCTTAATGTGATTTGAATGCATATTCTTTTCTCTAGACTATAAGATATCTACCATTTTTCACACTTCATTAAGAGTCATTACTTTATTACTATAGTTTTACCCCATTTAGAAAGAGGCTTTTGGACAAAAAAAAAATGAGACGATAAATCTTTTTAGTGTTCAGTACGGAAGCACTTATAAGATGACTTCGGTGTCTGTCTGTCCGTCTGTCTGTCACATCCGAAAATTGAAATCTGGTAATAATATAGGAATTGATGGCCTCAACAGAACCGTGTAGTTTTGAAAGTTGAATTTTGACTTAAGGGGTTAGTTTTGGAGGGTGTAATCAAAAGTGAAAAAAAAATTTTTTTTACTAGGTCATCGAGTGTGGTGTCAAATGAAAGCTTGTGAAAATACGAGTAAAAATATATATATAATGTAATACTTGTCAATACTTTTCTCTGTATTGTTTTTAAAAAATCGCGAAAAAAACCGCTGTCCCCCCACCTTATCTCGAAAAGTACTGATAAAAAAATTTTTAAAAAAGTCTGAAATATTATCCACGGAGTGTAGAATGAACGAGAATTATTAAAAAACAAAGGTCATAAGGTCAAAAGCAAAGGTCATCAGTTTTCGATAAAGATTGGAAACAAACTTTGTTGAACACTCATTTGGGGTGTGTTTTTTGAAGTCACTGAACATTTTATACCACCGTAACAAAATTTTTTATTTTAAAAGCAATCAACGTACAGAACACTAATTGTGCAAGTTCAACTTGACCGGTTATTTTAACTACAGATTTAAATTCAGTGTCGAAAAATACACTATATCCATGTATTTTTGGTTCGTGCTAATGAACTTTTTTTGTTGTGTGGCTGACACAATAGACACTCCCAAAAAATTTACTAGATCAGTCAGATGTACCCAATAAAGTCAAATGTAGGATTGTAAGATACTTTTATTCCTGTTTTCATTTCAATGCAAACAGTTTTCCCATCATTTATTTACACGATACCAAAACGAAAACTAATCAAAAGCTATAGCTACTTTATTTTTGAAATTTGCGACGTCAGGGTAAGAAATCACGATTGTAGTATTATCCACATACTAGAATACTTCGCCAAAGGTCATGGAGCCGAATAAGTCATTCACAAATAAAAGGAATATGCTTGGTGGCAAAATCCTACCCTGAGGACTGTCTATATTCTGATCGTAGAGTTCTGATTTAAAATTATCAATTTTTACTGAAACTGTAGGGTTAGATAAAAAAGAAGGAATCCGATCATTGATATTTCCTCTGATACATACGGCTAACTTTTCATTGACAAAATTCTTATCCACTGTATTAAAGTCACGGGTCAAAAAAAGATTATTAATATTTCTTTTTTATAAATTTTGTTAATTATCAGCAGAACCTGACCAAAGTCGCGTTGATAATCGGATAATACCTTATATTTATTTAAAAATAAAGATTCTATTATATACAACTTTTTTAAAGATATTGGGAAAACAACTAACTAAATACTAATCGGCCAATAGTTTTCTACAATTTCAGGGATGCCTTTCTTAAAAATTGGCAGAATAATTGCTGCTTTTATCGACCGACAAAGGAGCCAGAAGTTAATAGGGATATCGTTAAATCCAGCAGAATTTTTATTAGGAAATTTATTTATAATTTCCGTAATCTGATGGCGCATTACAATACTCAAAAAAATATAATATTTGAAAATAATTATTCCGTTTATTTTCTACGACAGAAGAAGATAATTACCAAAAACAGAAGCAATCTTGTTAAAGATATGATCATTGTCATATATTCCAATTAATTTTTTTGCTACATTCTTTATCTTGAAGTATATTAACAATATTTTATATGATTTTACTTTTATCTGTGTAATTTACAATTTAGCTATCGCAGTGAGATTGCTTTTTTATTGAGAACTTTCCTGTGACAGATATGTTTCTTTAGTTGCAACATCAATTGTATTATTTTTTTACCGATTCAACTTTTCCAAAGTAGCCAATTCTTCGCGCAATTCATCAGAAAAAATAATTTTTCTGTTACGGTTATTCATTAAATTACTCCAACAGAAGCTATTAAAAAAATCATCAATATCTGCTTCGAGGTCATAACGCTTTACGCCAGTGTAAACAGACTGAACGTAACATAAAAATTCATTAACCCTTCAGTCACGTATAGGCTTAAAAAGGTATCTGTCTATAACTGTCAACTTCGACGGTTTAGAAGTTTTATATTTAATTAATTGACCTAAATGATCTGAGAAACCTGAATTAAAATTAGCAGAGTTAAGCATTTCAGAATATTATTATATATTAGTGGTTATCACGTAACCAAAAATCGATGAGGAGATAGATTGTGGGCCGTTGAAAATCCTAGTGGGTAAATTCACTAAAGAGGTCAACTGAAAAGAATCAAGTAGATCTGTTAATATTTTAAAGTTGAGGCTGAGACAATTGACATTTCAAGTTTCCAGACATTACATTAAAGTCATACTTAGAACTTGCCTTAGTCAATATTACATTTAAGATATTAATATATCGATTAAAATTACCGTTAGAAGACTTGCATAAGTTAATCAGAATAATTTTATTATCTATTATTATACAAGAATAATCCAAAATCATTTCTATTAAAGGGTTATTTAATAAAGGTCAGACAACTTCCTTAGAGCAAAAGTAATTTTTGAAGTAAATAACTGAATCATCGTGTGTATTTTGAATCCTAAAAAATTATTAATTTTCATTATGGTCCTGACAAAACAACTCTATAACGTTAATTTGATTGGCCAGACTGTATATTTATTTGAAAAATAACCATATTCGAAAAGTGTCATTTGTCTAGCTTTCCGTGGTCGTAAGTGATTGCGGGGCTTCTGTAGAAAAATTTCTCGTTTTTGGGAAAATAAACCTGCTGAGTGTTGTAGTGTGTGAGTAGTTCCACTTGTCAATAATAAAGAATCGTAAACCTTATTCACCTCAGAAATGTAAAATGATACTTTAAAAGAGGTTATTACATTTATTTTTTTTTTAATTTATGACGGCTTATATATATGGACGGTGCCCTTTTCTTCAGGTAATTTGCCAACATAGTTTCTGTTGTATCAGTTAACATACATACAAATAACGCAGTTTTGGATTTGCTTTCATTTTACTATCAGCTGATTTATCGCAACGGATAATAATTTAATAGTTTGTTTATGGTTGATTGAGCTGCTGGAGTTATTTATTCTGATTCTATTTTTTTCTGCGGAAAACATAAAAAGCAACATTTACCATATGAAAGTTCTTCTTGAACGGAGATTAAAATTGCGTTTGGTAACTTTTTCACCATTAGTAACTTAATAATTTAACTTTTTTTTAAATTTATTTAACTCAACTACGATTACTAATGTAACATACGATGCCATTTTTCATGTAGTTTTTTAAATTTTTTAAATGCAGAATAAGAATTATTACAATCAGGAACCTCCAGACCGAATCGTGATATCAACACTATTATAGTCATATACCCTGGCGAAGCCAAGACCACGGGGCATATGGATGTAGAAACGGCACTTTTTCTGTATTAGGAGTTATTTTTTGTGAAATGAGTGAATTTTTGGAGTTGCATTTTAGATAGGGATTTCTTTTCATGAAAAATCTTCCCTTCTTCCCTGCGATGTAAGTTTTTAGAGTGCCACTGTAGGTTAAGGTTAATTTTCATAAAAAATCTCCCTCTCTCCAGTCACTGATTTTTAGTGTACTATGTTTAGAGTTCCAGTGCATGAAGCTCTTTTTTCTTTATCAAGGGTCGATTGAAAGAATGGATGATTGTCGTTTGATGACCCCCGCTTGTCAATTTACACCCCCTCTACTACACAAGTGGTTCCACCTTTAGAATTTCCTTTTTTTCCTGAAGAAACGCCCCTTATATCCATATGCCTCCGCCCCTTTAACTTATCTGCGCCACTGACTCTAGCGCACCTGTAATATAAAATATGAAATAACATTTTATCTACGAATAAAATCTTTAATAATAAGTTCGATATTTATTTAGGAATCAAAAATCCTTCAACTTCTAAAATAAAATCCTCTAATCAATAAAATAGCATTTCCTGTTATGTTTTGTTTGCTCGAAACACTTTAGGCCTGCACAATCAAGTATTAAAGTGCATTTTAGCTTATGCTCATATACTATACATATCACATAAGACCCCCAAATATTTTAGTTTTTATAAGTTATTAGAAATAATATTTTCGAGCCATCATATACCAACAAATTATTTTGGTTTTTGCTTAGTAGTCAATCCGTTAAATATATATTACTAAAAAAGGTAATAAAACATGCCTGTTACTGGTAAGTTAAATTTGGTCAAAAGTTTTTGCTGATTATACTGATTTTTCGTTACTATATCCGGTTACACCAGCGTTTCTCCACCTTTCAGTATTTGCGACCCTATTTTCAAACATAATTTTCATCGCGCCTCCCTCTCATACAATAACAATGCATGCAATAATAATTTATTTTCAATATTTTGATGCTAAAGCTACACTATGACCTTAATTACAAACCTTACAAACTACCAAGAATTCATATTTGGCAATATATATCTGCTGCGTTGACTAAACTAGAATCGACGCCTCTCTATTGCTCTCTGTCATGTCCACCATATCGGTAGCGACTTTGCGAGAAGTTCCGAGTTGTCTCGAACATTCGGAAAGTGCCCAAAAGTGTATAAATGCTGCACCTCCTTCAATTACAGCCCGTCTCAGTCGAATTGATCCTTCTACTGCTACCGGATTTATCGTGAATGTGTATGTTGTAATTTACGTGTTAATTGAAATTTAAGGTATAAAGTATTCACGGCAGTAAATTTATACAAAATCATGGATAAATTTTTAAGTGGGCGTAAGCGAGCATTAGACGATAGTGAAGCATCAAGAAGTGCACAGACGAGCGCGGTTCCGAAAATAAAATCAAGAAAATATTTTCAAGAATACTTAAATTTAGGGTTTACCAGTACTGAAGTAAATGAAGAAGAAAGGCCCCTGTGTGTTATTTGCTCAAAAATTTTGGCAGCAGACAGCATGAAACTAAATAAACTTAAACGACATTTGGAAACGCTTCATAGTGAGTACCTTAACAAACCCCGAGAATTCTTCGAATTAAAATGAAAATCATATGTAAAGCAGAAATCATTTTTTAAAAAAGCTTTGTGAATGAAAAAGCTTTACTTACCTGTTACAAAGTTTCATATAAAATAGCCAGATGTAAAAAGCCTCACACCATTGGTGAAAAGCTTGTTTTGCCAGCAGCAATTGAGATTGTAGAAACTATGTTTGGAGATAATTTTGCCAAACAATTGCTATCCATATCTATATCAAATGATACTGTTGCCCGTCGAATTGGTGATATAGCTGAAGATGTACAGTATCGGCTTTTCGGGAAGTTGCCTGACAAATTGTTTTCAATTCAACTTGATGAGGCAACAGATAGCAATAAAGATGCTCATTTCATTGCCTATGTTCGATTTTGTGATGGTATGTCAGCAGTAGAAGAACTATTTTTCTGCAAACCGATAGAACTCAAAGCAACATCACTCGCATTACTCGCATTGGAAAAAATTCGTCGGAATATGTACCGATGATGCTCATTCAATGTCTGGAAGATTTCAAAGTGTACAAGCTGTGAAACAAAAATCTCCACTGTGTGTGTGGACACATTGTATGATCCACAGAGAAGCTCTGGCTTCCAAAGAAATGAGTCCTGCTCTGAATATTGTGCTCACTACAGTTGTAACCGTAGTAAATTATATTAAAATGAGACCCCTAAAATCTAGAATTTTTTCTGCACTTTGTAAAGGCTTGGGTGCCGAACATTCAGCGTTACTATTTTATTACGAGGAAAGATGGTTATCACGTGGGAAATGTTTGCAACGTGTTTGTGAATTAAGAAATGAAATCCCCATTTTTCTAGAAGAGGAAAACCTACCGGAAGCCGAGAAGTTTCGAGATAGTTTATTTGTGATGAAATTGAGCTACTTGGTCGATATATTCGAGAACCTAAATACCTTAAATCTTCAAGTCCAAGGAACAAATACACATATATTCGATATAAGTGATAAAATTAATGCTTTTTGTAGAAAATTGAAATTGTGGAGCAGAAATGTAAAGTAAAAAAACCTAGAAATGTTTGCAAATGCGGGTGAATGTGTTAAAACATACAAGGCTGAAGAACAACATGTGAAAGTTGTTTTAGTAACCATTGAAAATCATCTAGCCATGTTGACAAAGAATTTTAAAAAGTATTTGTTACTGACGACAACTTGGTAGCAAGTTACGAGTGGGTTAGGGATCCATTTCAAAATACTCCCGAAGGGCTCTCAACTTCCGAGTAAGAAATCTTCATAGACTTTACGGCAAGTGGTGAAATCAAAAGACAATTTAATAATAAATCACTCTTTGAATTTTGGACAGTGGTGAATGATGATTTTTCTGCACTGAACACAAGAGCATTTCGTATATTATTACCATTTTCAACATCCTACCTTTGCGAAACCGGATTTTCTGCTGTGGCTGCTTGAAAACAAAATATAGATCTCAAATAAATATAGAAAAAGAACTAAGAGTGTCTAGTTCTAATATTAAACCATCCTTCGAAAATCTTTGCTCTACAAAACAGGCCCAAGGGAGTCACTAATAATTATTAAACTTATTTTTAATTTAGTATTGAAATGTCAATTATTAGGTAAATACATTGTGCAGTACTAATACAATCCTATTTATAGGTGTATTATATCAGTGTAAATGTGTATTTTATTTTTTTTATTATGTCAGAATGTATTTTGTTTTGCTTCCCTTTCAATAAATTATATTAAATATTTTTAATGAATGTGTTTAATAATAATTTCTTTTCGATACGCTCGCGCCCCCCAATATTGTAATCACGCCCCCCTAGTGTGGCGCGCGCTCTACAGGTTGAGAAACGCTGGGTTACACCAATAATAAAATCGTGAATTTTGTGTTAAATAGTAACTACGCTTTTCTAAAGGAAAACCCCGTGTCTGTTTCGAAAAAAATGATAAAACTAAAACATTTGACTTTTTTGTTTTACTTGAAAATAATCAATTTAAAACGTTACTACATGTCACAAGAAAGCATTGTATTGAAATTTTTAACAAATAACAAAATTTTATTTTTATTTTGATACATATTTTGTTTATTTTTGGCCAATTTTGGTGCTTCAATGAGATTTTTCCCTCTTTGTAAACCTCATATTCTTAAAGTAAATAACATACAGACAATAGATTTTGCAACGCTTATTTTGGTAGGCCACTGTCTTCATCTTTATTTGAAGTATGCGCCCATCGTTCGGAGCTTGCGCAGTAGTAAAGGGAAAAAAGTAAATATAAGGACTTGGCTGTTATCGTTATTTGAAGCAGGCGCCCACCATTTGGAGCTTGCGCAGTACTGCAACAAAATAATAGAAACCTTTATTAAGGATAATAATTTCCCTTACTTAGGAACTTATAAGAGAGGTTATTTGAAGTTCCTTATTTTTATCGCTAGTATGATAGGGCCTGTTTTTTTACTTAGGCAACAGTTAATTAATTTCCAGATATGGCACAATGGCATTACAGTGTGTGTAGTGTTAATTTCAAATGAAATTCTATTTATCGCACATTCGTATTACTTTGGAAATATTGAAGGAAATGATAGAAACCTGCTAGACATAACTTTTATTTAGAAACTTGTGTTGACCCATCTAATACTAATAACTGGTGTGCTTAACCATGAAATGTATGAAAAAGTTTATAGAAGATAAATACTAACCTAACCTTGCAATTCCTTCGCGTTAATACTGCGCATGGTTAAGATAACGATAAAGATAAAGGCATGTGAAAAATAAGCGTTGCAAAATCTCTCTATCATAACAACGAAGTTGCCCTAAACAAAAAAAATTCTTATCTTCAGCCAAGATAATCACTGTTTTAAATAGACACAATAACATCGTAAATTTCGTATAGAACTGATTTAGTCTCACGATTTAAATCAATTATTTTATTATATATTATGATATTAAAATAGAACATATCTATATCTATTTTTAGTAAAATTGTTTTGCGTCATTGTGAAAAGAACTATATATTTCCAAGTAAAATATGTAATTCTAGGCTATACTCGCTGTTTCGCCTCAAAAACTTGTACCCTTGGCAAATGTCAACAATAATTTGTTTATAAATATTACTTCTACCATTCAAATTTTATTACAATTCGACCACAAATGTACTGGAAACATTTTTGTTTTTGGGAATTTGTTAGTGTCAAAAGATATTTTTTGCAAAATTTACATCTACCATTAAAATGTAATGAAATTCGGTCCTTAAGTAAGAGAGATACACGTATGAACATTTTAATTTTCTTCTTCTTTTTCTTGTTCTTTACATTCCTGCCTGTTTTTCTTTAATGTATCGTCGCTACAGGTCGTCGTTCCATCTTTTTCGTGGGCGTCCTAGACTCCTTCAGCCAACCGGTGATTTATCTCGAGCTATTTTCACTAATCGTCGTTCGGATATTCAATTTATGTGTTGGTTCCATTCTTGTTTTCTGTTTCTTATCCACGTGTTAATGTCCTCTACTTCACATATGTGCCTTATGTTGTCATTTGTTTCTCTATCCCAAAGTGTTCTTCCTGCAATTCTTCTTAATGTTCTCATTTCACTTGTTGGTAAGTATCTCTCACCTTTGAGTGTTTCTGGTCTTGTCTCTGCTGTCTAGATCATAACTGGCTGAACTACACATTTATATATATGAGATTTTACTTCTGTTCTCAAGTATTTATTTTTCCAAATAGTATCATTCAAGTATCCTACTATTCTATTGGCTTTTACCTTTTACTTCTTCTTGTTGTTAATATGATAATTTAATTCCTAAATATTTAATTGTCATCACCTGCTCTATAATCTGATTATCGATTTCCAGCTTGCACCTAAGTGGTTCTTTGGAGATAACTTTGGTTTTGGTTTGGTTTTTTCAGCCGATATATTCATATTAAATTTCTTTGCTGTTGTATTAAACTGATGTACTAATCTCTGCAAGTCATCTTCATTCTCAGCGACCAGGACAGTATCGTCGACGTAACACAATCCTTTTTTGGTTTTTACTTATTTAATTATTTCATCTAATATAACGTTAAACCGTAGGGGACTTAGTGAGTCTTCTGGTCTAATACCGGTTGTTACCTCTATGGGTTCACTTAACTCCGAATTTACTCTCGCTTCTATTTTATTTCTTTTGTAAATGTTCTCAATTATTTCTATAATACCCAATTCTTGTCATAAAGTGTGTGCACTACGTCTTGTAGCTGTACTCTATCAAATGCTTTTACCAAATCTATAAAGCTAAGAACGCTGGTCTGTTATACTCAATTGATTTTTCAGTAATTTGTCTGATTACAAATATTGCGTCGTTACAGGATCTTCCGCTCCTGAATCCTTGTTATTCTCCGGAAACATGTACAAGTGGAGTTATTTTTTGGTGACAATTTTTGTCGTCAGTTTTAAAGTTGTGCACAAGAGGTTAATTCCTCGATAATTATTCGGATCAGTTTTTTTCTCCTTTTTTAAAAAGTGGTATCAGCATCGGAGGGTCGATTGAGTAGCCTGACGGTGCTGTTGCCGGTCCCAAGAAAAAGGAGGACGGTTTGTGAGCAAGGCTAGCAACCTACCCACAGTAAAAAATAACACATGGCTCACGGAACTAATGTAAAGCCTAGGAACATTTTAATTTTGATAACTATACATGACAAAAAAATTAATTTTACATTAAAGGAGGTAAAAACTTTTTAGATATTGGCATCTGTCAATGTCAAACGCTTTTTTTTTTGTTTAAGTTTATATCTACTACCCAAAATCGGTTCGTACGTAAAGAAAATATGGACATTTTAATTTTGGCACCCCATTTAAGGTGCGAACGATTAGAAAAATCAAACATTGCTGAACATAGGTAATTTATTGTTAATTAAAAATGAATTCTATGGTAGAATATACAATTATAAATTGTAAAAATAGTCGAAATAAAAACAGACCACCTAGTCCTTACAGTACTCGTTACTTGATAGAGATTCAGGTAATGCCCGTCTAGTTTTAATTTTAGGTTTAGTCCGTCATCGCGCTTGACGATCCAAAGATGATTGGTAAGACGTGCGTTGACAGCAAAAATAAAGTATTTGGTGTAGTGGTGATAACTGTTATGTAAGTTTCATTGTCAGTACAAATTTGATCAAAATTGCCCCATAAACTCTTTTTTCGCACTGATCATGTTATCAATGTTAAAAGACTTTTTTACGAAATTTACATCTACCATTTAAATTTGGACGATATCGGACCATAAATAAAAGAGATGTGAGTGTTTCAATTTTGACAGTTGGCAATGTTAAAAAATTATAGCCTGTGTTACGTCAAGTTAAGGTTTATCTTTCTGCCCAGTTTTATTTATGTTCATCAAACATAAACTTAACATGAGGAAGAAACTTTCCATAGCCACTTGGAACGTTAGAGGTCTACTTAAGACCGGTCAAATAAACATCTTGGAAAGAGAACTGGCCTGAGAAAATATACCAATATGTGGGATAAGCGAGACCCACTGGAAAACACACTAAAAGACGTTGATATCCGTAAAACAGTTGGAAAACACGGTCTTGGTGAGCCTAATGAAAAGAGAGAAAGATTTCTTCAATTTTTCCTCTGAAATAAAATGATGATATACACGGGTATCTCCAAATGGCAAATATAAAAATAACTTTGTATTAATAAATACGAGGTGGCGCACCTCATTTACGGGTGTTAATACAAAACCGGAAGTGAAATGTGGATCTGAGCAGGAATATATTAAAAAACAGAAACAACGATCAGAAATCCAAATCCGGAGACATTTCAAAGGCTGCTTCGAGAAACTAAAAGGCAAAATATGATCAAAATGTGAAGAGTCTAGAAGCTGGAATACGTACGCAGCTGAGAAAAGAACAGTTACAGAGAGAATGCATAGGAAACAATGAAAGAAATAGAAGAAAGAAGACATATAAAAACGATGGATGACATAAAATAAGCTCGATTAAAACACACAAATCATTTAATAAAAGATCTCTGCAGAAGAGACAAAAACACCTACATAAACAGCATATACAATGAAGTCGAAAAACATTCAGGTCAGAATGAGCGACACTAACTTTATAAGAAAATAAAATATTTAGCACAGGAATTCAAGCCCCAAACACAGGCGATTGAAAATGAGGAAAGTGAGATTGTAAGGTACCAAAAAGCAATTTTAAAGGTTTGGAAAGAACTGCGAAGAACTATATAAAGACTCTTCTGACTCTGATCCATGCTTCCCTTCAAATGAACCATCATGAACCAAATATTCTGAGATCAGAAGTAGGAAATGACATTTGTAAAACTTAAAAATCGGAAGGCACCAGGCCCAGATACCATAACAGCCGAAGTCCTTAAAGCTATGGGGGAACATACCGCTATACAAAAGAGGCTCCCCCGCAAAATGTACCAACTATAGAACTGTTTCCTTGATTTCTCACACTAGCAAGGTTTTTCTTACTATACCGAACGAAAGTCTTACCTGTTGCCACAAATATTAGAAAAAAAAAGAAGATTTATACCAGGAAGGGGAACACGGGAACAAATTTTGAATGTGCATCAATTGATAGAGTAAGAAAGAGAATATAACAACAAAATTTATCTCTGTTTCATCGAAAGCCTTTGACAAGGTGACACGGTCGAAACTATAGTCGATTTTGAGAGAAATGGAAACTCCGCCACACTTATTAAAGCTAGTACAAACGCTTTACGAATGCCACATATCCAAAGTGTTTATTAATAACATGTACACAGAAAGCTTCGCCACGAAAACTGGTGTCCGAATGCAATCTTTCGCCACTACTGTTTAATATTTATACGGAGTAAATAATGCGCGAAGTTTTTAATAACTGGAATGGTGGTATCGCCGTTGGAGGAAAACGTAAACAGGACTTGCGCTATGCAGATGACAGCTTAATGATAGTCGCAAATGAAAGTGGTCAGGTCATTATGCAAAGACTGATAAGGATCAGAAAAAGCTACGGACTGGTGGTAAATAACAACAAAACAAAAATAGTGATCATTAGTCGAACGAATTATAATCAACCTAAACATGTCTTGGGTCTCTAATTACCAATATCGGCCAGCGTCACTCAGAAATATGTAGGAGACTCTCAATTGTTCTGCAACCACAAAATTAGAGAATCTGGAAAGAGTCGAACATCTCGCGATCGACTAAGTTAAGACTTGCAAGAAGAAGACGATAAAGAAAGCTGATAGAAATAAAATTGCAGCATTTGAGACGTATCGGGGGTAGAACATCAAACTAACCAGTCTATTTTAAAAGAACTAAAAATTACCAAAAGACTGAACTCACTTATAAACAAGACATACTTGAGATATTTCGGCTACCTTAACAGAAGACATGAGCTAGAATCAGTGGTTATACAGGGAAAGGTTGAAAGCAAGCGCTGCAGGGTAGATCACCTTTACGTTGGGTGAATTAGATGAAACAGTTAACCGGGAAGTCATTGCATGAAGCATCAGAGCATACACAGAACCGATAACAGTGGCAGATGATAGTTTAAGTTCAGCACAGAGTCATCATATCCTGTCGAAAGTGAAAGGGCTTAGGAGGAGGATGGGGAATTATTGAACGGTATGGAAGAACTGGTGTCATGGCAGTTTAGATGATAAGAAAAATATATTAAAGGATCCTTAAACTAATTAAGTGTCAATAGTGAAAAAACTAAAACAAATTGTTTTAATGATTTTAAATTAATCCAAACTAATTGAGTATGACCAGAGTGAAATTTTTTTTGGGGTAATTGTTGTTTTTAATTGTCTTTTAGGTAAACTGCATCCTTACATTAAAGCAAATGTGGAATTACTTACTCAATAAATCGGTGACATGCCTTTACGGGCAATACGAAGAAGACTAAAAAAAAATAGACAGATTATATTATTCGTAAGTCGTTTCCCACCAAATCAACGATCGATAAGGAACTTTAATGAGTGTGGTAAGGACAATTAGAAAGCATTGGACAAAATTTCCACCTTGTCTTATGGAGAAACTTATCTTGTATCGGGTTCCGTGCGACGTTGCTAAAAATGTGTGGATGTGTTTCGCTGTTATATATATGTGATTATATATCACTTATTAAAGTACAAATTTTAAAAATGTTTAGCTGTCTGTTATAAACATAATTTTATTTATTTGCTTCTCTTTTAGCTCCATAATTTTACTTCATTATATTAGAGTTTTAATAATACTGCGAAAGTCGGTAAACCATTGAGTATTTTAAATTTTAGAAATTTGACAAAAATTATATTCAATCAAATGGTTACTTGTCGTTATCAGGTTCGGCATAGTCGCCCTAGTTTGAGTCCGCTTTTAATGTTGGATCGCCTTTAAATGTAAACATGTGAAACCTTGAAGAAGACAATGAGGACCTGTTCTCTTATAATAATACTAGCCGTGCCCGCGGCTCCGCTCGCGTGGACTTGATTCACTACTATCGTCACTGCTTAATCCTTATGTTACCGAACGTAATAAAATATTTCCCATTATTTCCCCTTATCTCCCAACATTTCTCCTTATCTCCCATTATTTCTCCTTATTTCCCATTATCTCACCTTATTTCCCATTATTTAGGCTTATCTCGACTTATCTCTCAATATTTCTCCTTATTTCCCATTATTTCTCCTTATCTCCCATTATGTCACCATAACTCCCATTATCTAGACTTATCTCTGCTTATCTTCCATTATTTCTCCTTATCTCCCATTATTTATACTTATCTCCCTTTATCTCAACTTATCTCCGATTATCGAGGCTTATCTCTGCTTATCACGTAAATCGGATAAGTGGTTCTCGAGTGATAAGCGCATTAACGGACAGACAGAGAGACGTTGCATTTTATATATATTATATTCTTTGCTACATGATATTGTTCCATATTTAATGCTTTAGGCAGGGTTTGCAAGAGAACGCGCTAGTGGCAAACTTTTCTCTGACTTGATTCACTATTATCGTCACTGCTTATTCCTTATGTCACCTAACGTAATCAAATATATTCTATAACCTGGTCAGAGAACATACGTATGTTTCAAAAAAAAGTACGTAAATCGGATAAGTGGTCCTCCAGTGATAAGCGCACTAACGGACAGACAGACAGACAGACAGAGAGACGTTGCATTTTATATATATTATAGATATTCTTTGCTCCATGATATTGTTCCATATTTAATGGTTTAGCATGTTTAAAAAAAAAGCACGTAAATCGGATAAGTGGTTCTCCAGTGATAAGCGCACAAACGGACAAACAGACAGAGAGACGTTGCATTTTATATATAATATAGATATCCTTTGCTACATGATATTGTTCCATAATTAGTGGTTTAGGCAGTGTCTTGCAAGAGAACGCGGTAGCGGCAAACTTTTTTCCGATTTGATTCACTATTATCGACACTGCTTATTCCTCATGTTACCTAACGTAATAAAATATAGTCTATAACCTGGCCAGAAAACATATGTATGTTTTTAAAAAAAGCACATAAATCGGATACGTGGTTCTCCAGTGATAAGCGCACTAACGGACAGACATACAGGCAGACCGACAGAGATACGTTGCATTTTATATATATTATAGATGTAATAAAACATATATCTATAACCTGGTCAGAGAACATATGTATGAATTTAAAAAATCACGTAAATCGGATAAGTGGTTCTCGAGGGATAAGCGCACTAACGGACAGACATACAGACAGAGAGACGTTGCATTTTATATATATTATAGATATAGATTATTATTATTATTATTATATAACCTGGCCAAAGAATATATGTATGAATTTAAAAAAAGGCAGGTAAATCGGATAACTGGTTCTCGCGTGATAAACGCACTAATGGACAGACAGACACACAGAGAGACATTGCATTTTATATATTAGAGATTATAGATATTCTCTGGTACATAATATTGTTCCATGTTTAATGGTTTAGGCTGTATATTGCAAGGGAACGCGCTAGAGGCAAACTTTTTTCCGATCATTCATTATTTTAAGTCACTGCTCATTCCTTATGCTACCTATCGTAATAAAATATAGTCTATAACCTGGCCAGAGAACATATGTATGTTTTAAAAAAAAAGTACCTAAATCGGATAAGTGGTTCTTCAGTGATAAGCGCACTAACGGACAGACAAACAGATAGATAGACAGTTAGACAGACAGACAGAGAGACAGACAGAGAGACGTTACATTTTATATATATTATAGATAACCATATGCGTTTTACTAACGGTAATGAAACAATTTTATAAAATCTAAGTATAGTTTGGTCAATTTCATGAAATTTGAAGAAACAAGAACCCTCCAACATACGTCTATTCCATAACGTAAAAAGATGATAGTTTTTTGGTTTTCCAATTAGGTCGTCTATATTATATAAACCTCTTCGTATTGTGATAGATAATAGGCTATAGAATCAGTAGTTTCCCTCTTGTTATAACCAAAAAGATGAATGAATTACTCTAATATATTTCTTAACGTACTGCTTTTTAGGTAATTTTTTAAGGATTCATAGACTCAGTTTTAGATAAAATCGGTTGTGCCATATTCAATGAAATAGAATTTTATTTTAGCCCGGAACATGCGTTTCAGTTCTTTCAGAACGTGATATTTTTCCACATATATCCGGTTTTAATTCGAGAACGAACGAACCAATTTTCATAGATTTTCTTTCGCGTTTAGATATACTCACCATCTGACAATTTTTTCCACTGTATGGGATTAAAATTGACTCAGATATAAAGGGCATATTGGAACAAGATTCTGGAAGCATCTTTCTTTTTTACTCGTTACAATTGATGGTACACAGCAAGACAATTAATTTTCCGGACTGATATTGTATATCATAAACTAGTGGCGTCATCGACAAGTTTAATAAGTCATTTTAAAACTGTTTCCTTCTACTAGACTTAGGTAAAACCAAGAAACTATAAAGATCAAAAGTTATTAAGAGTACATCACTCCAGATAAATCACATGGGCCTCTAGAAACAATCCAAACTTCCTAAAATAAATTGTTTCTAGTTGCCGAGACTTGATGTATTCAATATGACCAACAAACAAACCGTCAAAGTATAGAATTGAATTCAAAATTAGCACCGCAAATAACGAATTCGAAAGTTTCATCGAAAATCTAACCAACGTTGATTATCTCCTACGATTGAAAAATTACTATTTACCGTGAGTTTGTTTCAAATGATCAAACTCTCAATATCGAGTTTTATTTGAAAGTATTCAAACTTATGATGAGTAGAATTCTTCGTGTTCGATCTTCATATCGTTATCTATAAAATTAAGTTTTTGTAAAAAATCATTGACCATGTTTATCTGATCTGAATGATTTTTAATTTCCAAATATTAAAATAAAGTTGAAATAATGTTTTTTTTTGAAGGCCTAGACACAATTTAAAAGGTAATCTCACAAAATAAGTAAGAAAATTAATTTGAATCGCTATTAAATCGTTGGTAAAAGTGGAAGAATATTATATTGAATAAAAATAGAGAAAACTGAAAAAATTAGTTTTCATAGATTTCTATAGTTCTACATAAATCTACAAAGCTATTTTAAAGCTAATAAAGAGGAATGCAGAAAAATATAATTATATGTGACATCTATTAAACCAATTCAAAAATTTATATACATATCGCACATAGATTATTAAATAGAATGATGATGCATATCTGTTGATGCATGTAACTCTTATTGTAAATACGTATATATACGTAGTGATTCACTATAGTGAAGCACTAGGGGTTAGTTTGAGTTGGTAGCAGATAGATAGGTAAAAGGACCTCTGTAACTTTCTTTATGTCTTTTATTACATTAGCGATAACAGTCACTTACTTCACGCAGTTCATTTTAGCCCTAATGACGAGACCATTATGTAATTAAAACCGCTGATGGAGAAAGACAGGCTTAGATTGATTTCACAGAGGGTATGCAAGCTATGTATATGAAGCGTGTTAATGTAATATTGTGCAATTCAATACTAGAAATATCTTTAAGTGAACCTAGAACTACTTTAAATCATTTCTGCTAATATATAACAAGATATAATGAAATCAAAACTAGGTTTGTGTTGAAATGGAAAGTGGTTCAAAAACAAGTGAAAATTTTCTGTGAAATTTGACAAATCGTTAAAGGGTTTTATTTTAATTTTGTCTGACATAGAGAAAAATTTTTTCTTTCGATTTCCCTTTAATATTAATGAAAGTTATTAACGACACAATTCCAATAAATCGAGTTGACCAACTAATGATTTGTAACCTATGAGAAATATCAGCTGTACCATAAAACTACATTTTAATAACTGAACGATTTTGCATTATTTATTTAGAATTTCACTGTTTTATTATTCCTGTTTGTGTTTCTTTCTATGCACATTATTTTTATTATAGTCCTCAGGCCTAAAGCACCAAATATACTAATCGAATTTGAATTTACACCGAATATCAAAAAAACGGTTTTCGTTTTAAATCCTCATACATTAAAACTTCAGGAGGTGGTAGTCGATGAAAGGTTACCCATTTTTTTGGCATACATGCAACAAAAATTTCTACTTATTCATTTTATAACGATCAATTTACCGGTCTACTTTAGGCTGCTTCGGAATGGGTAAAAGTAGTAATAAATGGTGTTAAGTCAAAGATAGGTCACTTCCAAAATTTTTACAATTACATACTCGTAAAAGGATATCGGTTATTGTACAACACTCCACAACAACTGCTAATTCTGTACAAAGCTCGAATTCGACTAACGATAGAATAAGGCTCCTATTTTTTCGAGCTTTGCTCCCAAATATACACTGCTTCTGTTGGATTCTTTTCAGAAGAGAGCTGTTCGCCTGACTGGAGACCTAGAACTCACCAGAAACCTCGATACCTTGGAACATCGTAGAACGGTCAGCGACTTGAGTTATCCTACAAGTATTTTCATAGAAAGTGTTCGATGGATGTAGCCCGCTTAATTCCTCTCAGTGTGGTGCATGCTATTAATACAGGTTGTTCTAATACATCACATCTGTGGAGGTTCAGCTTGTTACTCCTCGTATAACACTTTTCAAGTAGTCTTTTATGTGGAGAACATCATCCCTTTGAAATAATTTGCCCAGGACTGTGTCTCTGATCTAGTATGACTTACAGCGATTCAAGACCAACGTGAATCGCTTTTTCCGCACACACGTCGCTCCTAGTACTTTACGGATTTCCCTGCAGCACGTGAACTACGCCCATAAAAAAAACTTTGGCAGAACGTCAATTCTTGCACCAAATTGAGTCCAAAAAACAAAATAAAATATAACTTCATTAAAGAAATTAGAAACTCTCTCAACATCTAATTTATACGTTCTTTTTTTAATACATATTTTTTTCAGTAGAGATCCATATAAGGTAGAAGGTTAAACATCAATAATTTTCTTACATTCAATAAATAACTGTACTACACGAATAAGTTATAATTTCCTAGATAGAAACAAAATATTTAGTTTATGCCTTGTCTAATTTAGAGAGAGCCCTTATTAGATCCATTAAACCTTATACTTGTTGATTTTGTACTAAAATGCTCTATTTACGAGTATTTTAATATATATATATATATATATATATATATATATATATATATATATATATATATATATATATAAATATATATATATATATATATATATATATATATATATATATATATATATATATATATATATTTATATATACATATATATATATATATATATATATATATATATATATATATATATATATATATATATATATATATATATATATATATTTGGAGTCTTATTTCAACAATAACAATAGTTAACTTAGGTCTGGCTTTTTCGTATCACCCTGTATAATCTCAAATACTATAACATATCAAATACACTACCGCATAAATACACAGTTACTGAAGATTTTGTCTTTTTGTAGATTAAATTATTGTTAAGATACTGTGATTGACATGTCGCAAATCACCAAACCATTGAGTATGCTTAATGTGTCAGATATGTTTATATAGTCGTAATAAGATTTATGTAACAGAGATATTTTGGTACGCACTAGTAATAATAGTTTAGAAAGCCGAAGTAGACGGCCAGCTTTTTTAGATATCTGATTCCAGTTAGTAATAAAAGTGATTGTGGTTGAAATTGCCCAAAAGAGTTTAATTTTTAAATAAAAGCTAACATCAGAAGTGGGATTTGAAGTTCGTGCGCAGTGTATTAGAAGTGTTTTATCGTAAAACTGTACAATAAACTTAAAAAAAATGACCCAAGACGGTGAAATCGTTAGTGATAACGAAGACTTTGACAATCTAGTAGGTGAAGTAGAGGAATCCCCAATTTCGGAGTATCAACAACAGCAACTAGGCAAGCTATCGCGGCGAGCAAGCATAATGTCAGAACCAACGCCCAGTTTCTCAGGAGCTGAAAATGTTCAGACACATACACAGGTACACACCTCCTTCCAAGTCAGAAGCTATGACCCGGGTAGAAGTGCTTATCCAGTTAAGGAAATGACGTTTTAATGATAGCAAAAGCTGGAGATGCATCGAGACATAGAGGTTATCGTTATTTTTTTTAAATGATGACCTGTGGTACGTACATAGTGGGGGGAAAACTTTTGTCAAGATCTAATTATTGCTTTTCCTGATAAAGAAACTCCTGGGACACGTGCTTATATTGCTGCTACGCGGACCAGTCGAGAGTGTGTTACTTTGTCTGATTATGGTAACCAAAAATTACGTGTGATAAATAGATTTTTTAAACAATTACCATGGAATATTATTCTAAGCATGATATAATATGGTTTAGAGCATGACGCAGGTCGTTCTGCGATCCGAGTCCAAAAGCCAAAGTCAGAACGTGAGTTACTGCTTTTATTTAAAGAATTTGATGCCCGTCGCATGTAAGTAAAGAAAAACAATAACGGATTGGAAGTTTACTATCAACCATGTAACATGTCAAAAATACTTGTATGTACACCATACATTTTACTGGTGTATTAGGTTACAAGATTATAACTTTTGTATCGAATACCGTCCTGGTAATAAAATGCTACGTGTAGGCTATTTAAGCTGGAATTCGGTGAATGAAATGATATCGATTTAAAAGTGTGTGCTTTAAAGATGATAAACATAAACAAAATTCATGTTTTGTCGTGAAGTATTAGTTACGAGTAATATAAACAATATCGTAACAAACACAAAACCGCCGAAATATTTTGTGCCTGTGTTTACGGTGAAATTGTATTATAACGCATCTTCATATACAAGGTGGGACAAATACATGAAGACTTATTTGGGCTGAAAATGGGTAGACGTCTAAAAAAATGCATCAAGAATTGCAGAGCATGCATCTTAGGTAAATCGCATACTGGCCCTGGACGTGGATTATGGCAACACGGAGAAAAATCACACAGTATATTGGAAACATGGCATATCGACCACACTGACCCTCTAGAGATCCTACCAAACGAAATAAACCGACTACATAAGAAAGGACAGCGAGTCATAGTAGCTGCATACGATCAGATGAGGTCTCTCTTCCTAATATATAATGTAATGATCTGCTAGGAAGGACCAAAAATCCAATCTACAAATTTACAGATAACAGTACGCTTATTTCTTCATTCACTTTGAATGCTCGAACATCGGCTACTCATGCAAATATCCGCAGATAGCAGAAAGTCGTTCAAATTAACAAAGACTTGAAAGAAATTCTATCTTGGGGTGACTGTAACCAAGTAGAATTTAACGCTACAAAAACCCAGGTAGCAGTTTCCGGCTGGTTCCTACCGGATGATTAAAATGTGCCCAGTCATAGGGAAAAATATGCGCCATCCGAGAAACTCGACGAGACACATTTTAGCGATCCAGTGGTAACCAGCCGGCTTCATTTTGCGGTGACGTTTTATTCCACGTGTTTGTCTTTCTACAGCTATAGCTATATTTTCAAGACGATTTTCAAAGTTCTTAATGCCATTACATTAAAGGTTCGAAATAAAGTGCTATCATATGCAAAAGGCGGGTGGAAGATTCAATATTAAAAGTAAATTGATGAATTCTATGCGTGCTTCTATAATTACTTTCTATTTTAGCGACCGTGGGGGATCAACTTCACGTGTTGAGAGTATAGCCTCTGCACTATTAATAGTTTAAATATATATGATGACATTATTTAACTCTATTTCCTTTCCTAAGTCTTTTCACCCTCGAGAAGGTATGGTGACTCTGTGCTCAATAAATGGATTGAACTATCACCTACCACTGTTCTTGGTCCTGTGCATGCTGTGGTGCTTCATGCAATGGCTTCCCTGATCCACCCAACATGAAGGTCGTTTACTCCCGCAGCGCTTGCCTTCAACCTTTTCCTGTATGACCAGTAATTCCAACTCATGTCTTCTGTTGAGGTGGCCGAAATACTTCTAGTATGTCTGGTTTATAAGCGAGTTCAGTCTTTTAGTAATTTTTAGTTCTTGTAAAATAGACTGGTTAGTTCGATGTTCCACTCACATCTGGAATGCAGCAATTTTGTTTTTATCAGCTTTCTTTCTCGTTCATGTTTTCAATGCATATGCTGCAATTGGAAATATAACGTTCTTGCGAGCCTGAATTTAGTCAATCGCGAGATGCTTGAGTCTTTCCATATTTTACTTTATTTAATAATTCTGAATCATTTGTAGATATTATATTCTTTGTTAGCTAACTTACATTTACACATTAAAAAATTATGTAGGGACTAATTAATTTTTACTTAAATAGCATAACCCAATTAAAATATTGAAACTGATTATATATAAACAATATATGTCAAAAATCCATAAACGTTTCTTTGTAATGACCACTACATCCTACATGCGAACCGTAAGACTGAACTCTCGACATATAATGTCGAAAATTGGAAATAAGTAATTGCAGAAGTATGCAGTATTAAATTTATTATTTGTTTCTTATTATTGGATGTTTTACCCCTATTTTCCATACAATGTCAAGTGTCTTACCTAATTTTAAATATAGAATGCAATTACACAAAAACACCTTCTAAACCGTGTTTTTTGCAATTTTAATCGCGAAATTCTCAGACACTAGGCAGAATCAGGCAATTCGATTCATGGATTCGTTTTGTACAGGACGGAATACGAAAAAAGTAAAAATTTTTAAAAAATGTTTCCATCATCTCATAGTGTTACCAAACCATAACTAATAAACTAATTACCATTATCAAATATAAGTACACTACTAAGTATACTAACCTTATCAAGCGCGGGGCTCTTGCAGTGTCTCTTCTTTGCCCTACTCACAAGCCAATGAGTAAATTCTTCCAAGAAATAAATAAGAAAGAAACTCAGCGAAATTATAAGTTGTGATACAGGATATTCTGAACGGAGTCCACGATTTGTCTTCATTTCTTCAAGTGAAAAGTACAGCTCCTTCATCATATGTAAGAAGCATGTAGCAAACATAACACCACCTCCAAACGACTGAACTAGAGCCACTGCACAAGTAACTTGTTGGTGTCTTTTTTCGTTAATGAAAGTTTTTGAGTCGGTACTAGATTCTTCCCATTTTCTTAAGAACTTGTCTAGTTTCACCGGTAATATTCCGAAAAAGAACCGCCATATTCCGAATACGAATGCAAACAAAATTTTCGTCTGAGTAATGTCCATTTCAGTGGTCTCAGATTACGATGTTTTATTAAATTTTTAGTCTTTAATATTTTAAACAGTGTAATAGCATCAAAACTATGATGTCAACAACATGATAAAATAAAAATAAATAAGTAAATGATGAAATAATCCAATATATCATTTAATTTTGCATCTTACAATTTTTCAATATCAGATGAATATATTGATCCTTTGGTAATACTTTTATTTAAGCTAAATTGATTTGACGTGTAAATGATTTAGAAGAGTATATGTTAGCTATTTACCAAGTATATTTGGTAAATATCTATAAATGTTTCTTCAGAGAAAAAAATTCATACTTAGTTGCTACGGTAAACTGATTTACTGTCATATTAGTACCTGAAAGGTCTCATCCACAGAAATTTAAAAATTTATTAAATGTTGAAAGTAAAAAATTTTTTGATTAGAGTAAAATAAACCAAAAAAAAATGGAAGTTGGCAGAATCTTGATGATTCCTGAAACCCATAACCCTATGAAAAAGACAACTCGAGACTCTTAGTGTGTTGGTGTGACTGTTCAGAAAAAAAAAGTTTTGAACAACTACCAAAGATATAAAAAATAAAATAAAGTCTTAAAAAATGCATAAACAGGGACACTGTTCTGTTAATTGTTCAGAACTAAGCTAAATATCTTTTTTTTTTAATATTTTCATACAAAATAATAACATCGCTTCATGGGTGTTAACTTTAATATCAATGTTGATTTTACTTCATTGGAGAAGAAAACTTAATTAATCAAATAAATTTTAATACAGTTGACAAATATTGCACAACTAAGCGAAATAATATATTATCTTTCTAAAAATATAATCTACACTGTGGTATAGCCAAAGGAAGGCTTCCGGCCATTTTACTGTAGAAAATAACCTGGACATTTTTAATAACAGTTCTGAATTTAAAAATCGATGACCGGACGGCTCATCGATTTTTAAATTCGAGTTTTATAAGTTCCACTGTATTAATGAGTTCTCTTTGTTGGGCAGAAAGTTTCACTGCAAGACGGTTTTTGTTATCCAGGGGATTTGCCTTTAGGGCTTTCCTTTTTTTCAAGAAACGTCCCCTGTATCCATATTGCTTCTCTCGCCCCTAGAACCTATTTACTGTAATATTTGAAATAGAACAATTATACTTTTGTGCTGTAATATTTGAAATAGAACAATTATACTTTCGTTAAAAGGGGTTTCAGGTATTTGCGTATTTTTTGACTTTGTTCAATCAATTTTTACATAAATAATTAGAAGTTGCCACTAAAAGTTCCCATTTTTTTTTTAAATTTTTAACGATACTTTTTAGTTAAGGCTTTGAAATATTTAATTCAAATATTAGCGAAAAACGAACCAGATCTGCGAGTCGCTTGGAAAGCTAGATCTACCACAGACGCAATATTCATTATGAAGCAAATTAAAGAAAAAGCAATAGAGTACAATACGCCAGCATACTCTGTTGCTAATTGACTTAACTAGAGCCTTCAACTCAATGACGTATTACAGACGTTGATGCAGAACAAGACACCGGCAAACGTTGTAAAAGTCATAAAGAACTTGAATATGAACAATAAGACGAAAATTAAAACAAGCAAGAACACTACAGGAAATATACCAACCCCAGGAAGAACTAGACAAGGAAACAGTTTCAGTCCGTTTTTATGGACAATATAATAGAAGACGTAGAGTCACTAGAAATGAGATCCAGAATGAGTAACAACAGTCTAGTTTGTTAGGCAGACAATGTAGCTCTGATCGCCGAAAGTGAAGATGACATACAAAGACAACTTTTCAAAATTTTATCAAGCTTGTCGACAGCTTAATACGAGCATATCTACTCAAAAGATTAAAAGCATCACTATCGCCAAAGACCCCAACAGGTGCAAACTCGTAGTGGGAGATAGAAACCCACAAAACAGACAGCAGGGTTAAAATATACAAGACTTGAATCAGACCCATAATGACCTACGGTATAGAATCACACAATAAAACAAAAAGTATGCTACGCACCACCGAAATGAAAACACTGAGAGCAATAGTTGTTAGAACAAAGAGGGACATGATAGGAAATACTGACATCAGGGAACAATGTGGACTGCAAGACATAGTAAAATGGGGAAGACAAAGAAGAGAACATTGACATAACCGCCTTGAAGAATGAGGGAGCACAGACTACCAAGGATCGCTCTGGAAGAAAAGTCAGCAGGTAAACGTCCACCGGGGTGACCACCAAAAAGATGGAGAGATAGTTGACAAGCTACCTCTCAAGAAATCTTACAACCTCGGAATTAACAGATCATCAGATCTATAAAGAACATAAGAAGAAGAAGAAAATTACTAATACTAAGACTAGGTAGGTGAATGCTTTTACTTATATTTTGAAACTTAAGCCAATTAAAATGCCTTACCTGGGACAATATATATAAAAACTTATGTTATTAGAAATTTATTTCCGCATAGTTTTAAAGGTTTTATTCCTCCTCAATAATTAAACAATATTTTTTGTAAACGGTATATTTCGAAACGATCCTTTTAGTATTTACTTAGTGCAATGCTTTGTATGGATTCCATATCACCATAAAAATATATTTTATTTTTAATAGATTGCCTCTTTATCGGGACTAGAAAAAAAAATTGTTCTACCTGGCAACATACGTGATGGAAAAATCGTATTTGTCTTAGGTATCACTCAACGAAGGAAAGCTAGAAGATCAAAAAGACGGAGAAAAGGTAATCTTCACAAGCAAGAGAACTAAAAACCAGCCAATGGGGTGACAAAAAGATATGTAAGTTAGACATTGGTCAATATCTTGCATCTGATATCATACTCACAGTTGGCCAATAAATTCTGGCGAATATTTTGATCGGAATACATTTCTGTGTTGTATTTTGAGATTGGTTTCTGATATAACTCTGAATTAAGTTGTAAAAATTGTATTTTATTGATTTTTAACTTATTTTCAATAGTAGCTTTTACAGTTTATTTCAAAACCAAACTTTAATTTTAAACCACGAGATCCTAACTTCAGTTATTTAAAGAAATACAATACTGACATATTTGGCAATAAATTAAATATATACATATATATATATATATATATATATATATATATATATATATATATATATATATATATATATATAATTAATTTTTTGCGATGCTATTTTTTAGTTTGTGTGATTAAGAAGCCAATAAGAAAAGCTCCTAATGCTAGAAATAAAAAATGTTTTAAGGTTTGATGGTGACATCATAGTTTTGTCTTCAGTAATTATTCTATTGCAATGTAAAGAAATGTAGGTACTACCTAATTTGGAAGGTAATTATGTTATTTGTTTGGGTATAACACTCATGTATATTTCTCTATACTTATAGATAAAAATGTAGATTTTATAAAAAAAAGATACCTTTTAGGGCTGAATCATACCGAAAATTACTGATGTTTTTTTATTAATATTATTATTATCAGTATTATTGGTTTTTATTTTTTATTGTTGATATCTTTATTGGCATAAATAAACCATCTGACCCCCCTTAATAATTAATATTGTATCATCACAAACCTTATGTTACTGTAGTTAATGTATGTTTAATTGGGGAAGAGGAATTTGAACAGTAAATTTTGGAGAGTTATCGTAAGAGATGCGGCACTTTCCTTCATAAAAGAAATTATATTTAAAAAGTTGCTTGCTGTGGACTGAATAGAGCTAAAGTCAGAGGAAAAGAATAAAAAACTCTTTTGATAAGAAAACAAATTTAAAGATTTTTTCCTGCATTTTTAAAAAGGCTAAGGTTTATAAAGGTTATTTTTGCTCTATTCATTGCATTAGTCGAAAAATGTCTCTCATATCAAGCTGTCAATATTCAGGTCTGTGGCATGCCTTTTCAAAAAAAAAAAAGTTAAATGAAATCTAGCAAAATTGACTATGTCAAATTTTTATTATAAATTTATGTACGTTTAGCAGTATCACATAAAATTGTGTTCTGTCAAGAAATATGTATAAAATTTTCCAGATCTGCTTCCTAGGAGAAATTAATTATATTAAGACATAAAAACCTTTGCGGAATGACTCCTAGCTCCCCCAACATATTAGAAAACAGAAACTAGTATCTAATTTTTAAAGGCATCAGCCCATCTCGATTTTCTTTCTTTTGTTCAAAAACTTTTTTCATGACGATTATTTTGTGTTATTTTTTTTTTGTAAATAAGATTCCGCCAAATTATTAAACGATTAAATTTAATTGCACTTTTAGGAATGTTGATAGGCACTATATTTAAAATTATGTATTTTCGAAGAAAATATATCTGATTCTAAGGGGCCGTAAACGAAAATGGTGATTAGTATCAATTTTAAAATTCTAACTTTTTAACGATATCTTTGATTTCGATAATATTCTTCCTTGAAAGGGCAATGACAGGACAAAGATTTTAAACCAAATCAGTTCATTGTCATCCATAATCTGTATCACAAATTAACACTGAATAGCTCAACTGAAAATGAGTAAAAATTTTAAAATTACAAATACAAGTGATATGAAATATAAGCTTTTAATGATTATTAGAAATTCTTAAATTCAACAAAAAATCTATAACCTAAGATATTCGTCCTCAAAAAAAGCTTTCAAACGACAACAAAATAAAACAAGGATCGAAATGGGGCAATCCGCTTAGCTGTTTGAGATTCATAAGTAATACTGGACGACATTTGTCAACAGCAATTTTCTAGGAACTAATTCTATTAGTACTAACTCTGCAATATTTTGCTGAAAAATATGAAATTTTATGAAAAAAGGTTTGGACCGCTTTACAGTGGAGTTGCCAAATATTGAAAAAATATAATACATAGTTATATTTTCAAGCAAAATTACAGGAAATATCTCTAAAATACGTCAAATGTAAGCAAAACTACCCAATTTTATTAGGTTTCAGATTAGATATATTTTTCATAAAAACCAAAACAAATCGCAAAAGGACATTTTTAACACAAAAGAAACTGACAGTGACAGCTGAAACTACAAGACTTTAAAGCAGAAATTTGACGAAGCAATAATAAAAAATACATTTATTTTTCTTGTGGTATTGAATGTAAATTGGATTAAAAATAACTATATAAAATCTCGTAAATCATATATTAGTAAAATTTAGAAAACTATTGTATTTGAATTTCCTAAAAGTAAAGATTATTTACAACAGACGCACCAAGGGTCTTCCTCCGACTGGAATGAATACGTAAGTGAATCCACCGAAGAAATAATTACTTATTTCTTATTTGCCTTGCCTTGTGGCGATTCATTTGATAAAATGGTCTAAATAAAAGCCCTTGGACTTTTTCTTGTTGAGGCACTTTATGGAAATCGTCTACTCCAAGCATACCAAAACGAGCAGAAACTTCGTCAAGCTATCCGAATTATGGAATAGTAAATGAGTAAAGGATGAATGAGAGTGTTAAGACCATTGAAAATAAATTTTCATCGTTAGTATTTTTCATCTTTTAGAGTCGGAGGAAGGCATTTTAAAATGATGATGAGGTTTATAAAATTGGAAAGTTTCCGAATATTTTAATAAATAATAGGGATAAGTCAATAAATAATAAAATTAGCCTAAAAAAGTTTTTTGAGTATCGACAAAATTTTCTGTACCGAATTTTTTGTTACGCTTTTGAGTTTCTTCAAGATAACGATGTGATAAAAATTATGTAACTTCTATAATGTGCCAAGAATCCCTAAATAAAGGCTATTGTAGGACATTATTCATAAATAGTATTTTTTAACAGACAACATGAAGTGTTGTTGTGTGTGATTATTTATATAAGAAATTGGGAGTTATAATTTCCATAAGCAACCAAAAAATCATTTAACTTGAAAAGAGCAAGGAAGCAGACCGTGGGACATTTTTGATGAAAATGGCCTCTTTTTTTCATCTCTTTAAGTTATTTTCACCACTCCAAAGTGTATATAGGAAATAAATACTTGTTTTCCATATAATGACAATTATAACTTATATCTAGATATCATCTATCTTCCCACAAATTGACCACTTATATTGCTTTCCATGAACTGACGTGGTACAGCGGGATTCACGGTGACTGGTTAGCGTATAGTGATCGATATATGAAGCAAGAGGGTACTTTGAAAAATGTGTATACTTAATCTTTAACAAAAAATTTAATTTTTAAAAAATAGTGACATATGCTATCATCCTATCACGAGTAATTAGCTCTCACAGGAATTGAATAACCAAACATCAATTTTTTTCCTAAAGCGTTTTAACGAAAATAGATTTTTTTCTTTGAACATATTTTCAGCTTTCACCTAAGACAATGCTAGTTCAATAAAATAGTTAAAACAAGGAGAAAAGTTTTTATAACTATTTGTTTACTCTTTACTGACTTCTTTTCAAAGTTTTGAAACAACAATAACAATTACAGCTATTTATTTTCTAATATAACTCAAATTGTGTTGTGTTATACCCCAATTACCTTTCAAACTGTTACTTCATTTGTATATATATATATATATATATATATATATATATATATATATATATATATATATATATATATATATATATATATACCGCTATTGACTTATCGACATCTATACCGGAACAGATTCGAACGTTTCTTGCACTTTATAAACTCGCGATACTTTGTCCACTATCAGATTTAGAACGCGTTACGGGACATCAAAAGCAACTGAATTATGACGTTCGCCACGCATAGTTGTTTTCGATTTTAAGGGTATAAAATTAACCTTTCTAGTAACTGCGCACGAAAAAAAGTTATATGTTATGAACTGGCAGTTAAAATACTATATATACTATGTTGTTTTTTCCGCACGAAATTTCTGTTAATTTGTTAGAGTACCTGTGTTTCTTTCCTAACGAATGATGACCTGACCTGATGACAGATTAATTAATATAATTAATTTTACAGAACAATTCAAGTATATTCGAGTCAACAAGAAACTATCCACAATTTAACATGCAAGGCTAAAAATTTACTTTGTTACAAAGATCATTTAATATTGTACCTATGTCATTTATACTTCAAACTAACTTACGGTTATTTATTAATTCTTTTATTTATTTATCTATTTAATATCTACGCTTCCTGTTTGACAATATATGATACTGTATAGGAACAGTTACAATAAAACTTAAAACATAAAATTAATTAATGAGTAGATGGGTAGTTCTCAAATATGGCTCACCCTTATTATTTTTTCATGTCTAGTAACGAAAAAATTTAAATTATTAAATTATAAATAGGATGGGTATTTACTCACACTGTCCAATATTTTGATATACTTTAGATTGATCGGAAGTGGTTTTCGCCATCAAATTTTAAATGAAATGAAAAAAAAAATTGTTTTTCGTTATCTTAACCTTTAAGTGTGGACGTGGGGTCCCACAGACACCGGGCCATTTTTAATTGCATAGAATCGCACACTTCTCCCCCTTTCTCACGGCCGTGCAGTTCTTTAACTTCAGTTTTAGTTGCGAAATAACTGAGAAAAGAGGAAGTTGCTTGACACGTTAAGTAGCCCCTATTGAAAGATCGAACGGAGTCTGTCAGACCCCATATCTATTATTATCATACAAAATGTTGTTGCAAAGTGTGATACTCGTATCCTCAATGTATCATACGAGGCTAATGAAGATACTAACAAACCTGAAGTTATACTCTATTTTAATTCTACCAAAGGAGGCGTTGATGAGGCTGACAAAAAATGTTCTATTTATTTGAGTAGCCGTCGAACCAGAAGATCGCCTATGGTGGTATTCTATCGAGTTCTGGATTTGAGCGACTTGAACGCTTTCATTCTATTTAACATGTACCAAGCAAAGAATATTGAAAGAGGAGATTTCTGTAAAAGTTTAGCCCGTTCGCTAGTGGTCGCTCATATGTCAAGACGTGTAGTCAACACCAAATTGCCGAGACGTCGGCAATGACGTGAGTTTTGGATGATGATATGGTCGCAGAAGAGGTCCAGGCTCAAGAAATTAGTCAAGGAAGTAGAAAGACGTGCAGACTTTGTCCACTAAAATTGCATAGCAAGACTGCCTACACTTGTCTGGGTGCATCTGCCTGCAATGTTCTCACCCTTCATGCAATGATTGCTAGTAATTTAGGTCTCATAAGGCCATTGTCAGAATTTTATTTTTGTTATCTGAAATGACTTTATGATATATTTTGTATCTTTCAATATTAAAATTTGTAGACAAAAGTGTTACTTTTATCCTATTACTTACATCTGATTTTTTTAAAATACTAAAAGAGAGTCAATTTAGACTGAAAAGTGCCTTGATTGTTAATTTTACAAAATATAATGATAATACAGTAGAATCTCGAAAAAGTTAACCGAAATGTTCCAAGGGTAATTAACGTTTTCGAACTATTAACTTTTCTAAGCGGTTTTCAAAATTGAAAAAAATAAAATAATAAACCTAGATTTTTTGGAAATGACATGCTAAATTTATTTCATTGACTTAGTTTTCATCACTACAAAAAATAAACTTAGATTTAATTTGTACCGGTTGGTTTAAAGTTCACAGTCACTCTTGAATATTTTCGTGCCCAGTAACTTTATATTAATTTGTACGGAGTGGTTTAAAGAAACAGTCGAGACTTGTTTGTTTTTTTTCTTTTGTGTAATAGCTCTTGACCATTTTCGTGTGCATATTGACAAGGTCTGCCACCTGATTTGCATCGTTATTGTTTTCAAACCATTTTATCAAGGTATTGATGCTTTCAACTGCTTTCGAGAAGCTCACTTTTGGTTGTTGAATATCTTGCTCAATAATTGACCCGTCGCACAGAGGAGAAAAACGAAAAATCGTGTTTCAAAATTGTCTAGAGCCTTCAATTTTGGTTCGATTTGGACGATTTTTTTTTTAAATTGAAGCTTATTAAATTTCCAACAAAGTTGTCGGAGCCGATTTTTCAATTAAAATTTTGTTTCAAAATGGCGGTTTCTGATTATATAGCGACTGAGACACAGAAAACGCTTACAGTTTCAAACCAAGTTGTGCTAAAATGCGTGTATGTATGTTTTTTTTTATGTCGCAGATAATATATCTAATATCACAGTTACAAGATTAATAATAATGAGCCCAAAATGGCTGCCATGAACAATAAAAGTATTATAAATATGAATAAACGTACCATTATTATTTTATATCCACATTTGCATAAATAATTTCTTTAAGGTTGTTAATTATAAATATGTTTCAACAATTGACTTAAAATGACAAATCAAGTATGGCGGATGCCAAAATTGAATCGAGCAAGAAAGTTTCTCTGTGGCATTTAGACTGTGGCATTTAGACTGTGGCAGTCAGATCATTCAAGTTATTCAAGTTTAGTTGCGGGATTTAAATTTTCATGCAGTTATTGCTAGAATATTGCTGCTGTAAATTTTAAGTATCGTAGACAATTTTCTAGCAGATACAAAAAACAGCGATACACGCAGAAAAGGACAGCTCACACAGCTAGAAAATGGCTACAACAGCTAAAACGTTTTGTTAAAATAGGGACAGTAAGAGTAAGTTAAGGTTAGACATATTTATTTTCTTATTTTTCTAGTCTATTCCTATAATTCAGTAGTTCTGTATATGTACTAAAGGGTTTTCTCGTTAATAAAGATTATTATTACTCTTACAAAATACACGCAGAGAAATGCTAAAATAGGGACAGTTAAATATTTTGCTGCATTAGCCACTGTTTAGCAACAGCAGCCACTTTTTGCTACAACAGCAAACAATGTGGCTAGTGCAGCAAAATATTTAGCTGTCCCTATTTTAACAAAACGTTTTAGCTGTTGTAGCCATTTTCTAGCTGTGTGAGCTGTCCTTTTCTGCGTGTATCGCTGTTTTTTGTATCTGCTAGAAAATTGTCTACGATACTTAAAATTTACAGCAGCAATATTCTAGCAATAACTGCATGAAAATTTAAATCCCGCAACTAAACTTGAATAACTTGAATGATCTGACTGCCACAGTCTAAATGCCACAGAGAAACTTTCTTGCTCGATTCAATTTTGGCATCCGCCATATTTGATTTGTCATTTTAAGTCAATTGTTGAAACATATTTATAATTAACAACCTTAAAGAAATTATTTATGCAAATGTTATGGATATAAAATAATAATGGTACGTTTATTCATATTTATAATACTTTTATTGTTCATGGCAGCCATTTTGGGTTCATTATTATTAATCTTGTAACTGCGATATTAGATATATTATCTGCGACATAAAAAAAAACATACATACACGCATTTTAGCACAACTTGGTTTGAAACTGGAAGCGTTTTCTGTGTGTCAGTCGCTATATAATCAGAAACCAACGTCCGTCATTTTGAAACAAAAGTTTAATTGAAAAATCGGCTCCGACAACTTTGTTCAGAATTTAATAAGCTTCAATTTTAAAAAATCGTCCAAATCGAACCAAAATTGAAGGCTCTAGACAATTTTGAAACACGATTTTTCGTTTTTTTTTCGTTTTTCCCCACTGTGCGTCGTTATCATTATCGGACACTTCGAAATTATCGTTATCAATGCTGATGTCAACATTATTACCCACCATCAATAATTGAACTTCTCGAAGTGTATCGTTGTATGCACTATTTGATGTAATCAATTTAGAGAGCGGAATGTCGTCTTCACTATCGTACTGATCATCATCCCTCTTTTTTATCTTATTTCACGCTTTTATAAGAACAGCTTGCGGCAATTCGTCCCACACTGATTTAAGTAGCAAAATAGCATCACGAATTGTATGTGCCTTCAAAATATTTTCAGTCGGAACGTTTTTCTTGTGCGACAATGTTGCATAACAATTTAGTTCGATATCCTAACTTGACCAATCTTATGGGATTTTGATCCATGGGTTGCAAAACCGCTGTTACGTTGGGTGGTAAAAGCATTGCAGCAATGTTTCCATCATCAGACTGTAGCATGTCAATTGGCTTATGGGCAGTACAGTTATCAATCAGCAACAATGCCTTTGGTGGTAAATTATTTTTAGCAGAAAATTGGCGAACCTGCAAAAATTTTTATGCAATAACCTGCAAAATTTTTTATGAAACTAAAAAAAATAAGTTTACCTGTTTTATAAATGAATGATGGAACCAGTTGAAGAATAACTCTGAATTCATCCACGACTTCTTCGAATTGGCGTATTCCAATGGGTTTTCAAATCCCTTAAAGCAACGTGGATTTGCAGATTTACCAATGACCAACAGTTTTAACTTGTGCGAATCATCTGCGTTAGCACACAACAAAAATGTGATTCTTTCCTTTGCAATTTTTCGGCCCGGTGCGGTCTTTTCGTTTGCTGTGACAAATGTTTTATCCGGTAAAAAACGATAAAATAGTCCAGAGTCATCCGCGTTATATATGTAGTTGCGAGTCGGAGATGTTCATTTCATTAATTTTTGCTCTTAAATTATGAATGAAAGATGTAACATCCGACGTATCGCTTGAAAAGTATTTCCCCACAAATTTTGAGATGGCGAATACCATGTCTTCTCTTAAAATTTGCTAGCCATCCATCACTGGCATTAAATTTTTTTCCAGGGTGCAGTATGGCGAATTCGTGTTTAGCTCTTGATTTTAAAATTGGACCAGTCATTGCACAATTACGCTGTCGTTGGTTCAAGAACCATTTATACAAGCTTGCCTCAAGATCAGCATATTCCGGTTTATTTAGTGTTTTCTTGTGTGCTTTTTCATATGTGTTCGCCACAGCCTCTAAAATTTCATGGCGTTTTTTCTTTATTTTTGAGATGGCTACTTTAGATACACCACAATTCAACGCCAATCGTGTTCCGTGAATACTTGATCAATCTTTTTTAAAATCTCCACTTTCTGCTGCAAATCTAATCTGATTTGTGATGATTCTGCTTTGACATTTTTAAAGTAAACAATACACAACTCACAAACTCAAACGCTAACGACTAACTAAATCAATGTTGTTTGACGATGAAGATGATCATAGGTTTTCGCAGCTCAAAATAGAAAAGAAGTTCGGGAAATACCATAGTCCAACAAACAAAATTAGAGCTCAGTGCTGCCACTGAGAATTTTTTAACAGTGGCCAAATTGCCACTTTTATGAACGGAAAAAACCGTTGTTCTGAAGAATTCATACGCTCTGGAAAGTTAACTGAAGAGTTAACTTTTTAGAGCGGCACGTGGATGCTGAAATACGGTTAACTTACCCGAGCGATTAACTTTTACGCGAGTTAACTTTTTCGACATTCTACTGTAATAAAAGTTGATTATATCTACCTGTTTTTTTTTTTATTATTAGAAAGTTATAATTACATATGAATGTGGTTTTTTAACCATCCGGAATCATTTTCTTATAGAAAAAATTCGATTGCGAACGTATTTTATGAGACCCCACGTTAATTACGTTCACAATTAAAGGGTAATTGAAAATAGCAGTCTGAATTTTTTCTATTTGTCCAAATTTGACACTTTGTGATATTTATTCTTTAATTATACTTTTTTATCTAAAGAGCTGTAACAAAAATGTCTTACTTTGCTGATAGTGCAGTAAAAGAAGGTCAGAATAATGATGAGATATTTTAAGATTCATTTACACGTTAGATTGCTCTCTGCATATCAGTATCTCCACCAAAACTACCAACATCAATACACAAAATTGTCCGATAGATGTGAATTTTTATTAATAACATTATCATTATATATGTTTCAAAACTAAGATGTTGATTTTTGTTCTCTTTTAATTGCAAATTGGCCAAACGATTATTATTTGTAAAATAATTGTATTGCTTAACACTTGTAATGTAATGCTTTTTTTTAATTGACATTTTTCGTAATACCAATTCGTCAATACATAATTTTTTAAAATTTTTTGTGCAAATGAAAATATTTTTTTAAGTCAGTATGAAAGAGCTCATATTTTAATGGTTGGGTAAGGTTAAATTTCTTTTGAAAAATAAGTTTAGTTATTTTTTTAAAAAATTTAGCTAAGAATTTATATCAACGAGCAACAAAAAAATTATAGTAATCAAAAATACTCTTATATAATTTTCTCGTATTCAAAAAAGAAGTATTTTTCTAAAAGAACTATCTAAAGAAACTTTTTTGGTCTAAATTTATTAATTAGAACTTATTTGAATTCATTTTAACTTCAAAAAAGGAATAGATAATTTTGTTTTTAGCTATATCACGGGGCTCTGTCGGTTAGCCTATTGCAAGATAACTCTCCAATGATATGCCGCTATGTCGCTTCAGTGAGAGGAAATCGACAAATTTCATATAATTTCAACAGCATTATGATCATTTTTCTGGTTGTTGGTTGCAATTACGAATAAATTTTATACATATTAGCCAAATATATCAGCAGTTAAATTGTAGGGAAATGGCTTAGAAAGTTTCGAATAGATCGTGTTATGCGTTTTTTTTCATGTTCGTGAAGTCAAATAATATAAAAATTCTGTAATTTTTTCATTATTTGATATTGTAACAGAAATAGTTTGTAGAAAGAAATGTCAGATTTTAGTTATCAATATAAATGAACCCCTTCCTTTGAAGTTAATATCAAAGTATCTTCAATTTAATTTATCGAGTTTTAATGCTTTGATTAAGTTATTGTTTAGTATGATAAAGCGAAATTCAGTATGTACTTACATTTGAAAAAACGAAGTAAATGTAAAAATATTCTCTTTTAATTTTTAAATAACTATAAAATTGAAAGTACTAAAAAAAATTATGAGTGTAGTTTTCTACGACTTTTGAAACAAAAATGAATCGGTTTTATTTATGTAATTTAGTTATCCAGGCAGGAAATGCCAATTATACGTAGGTATGAGGATACAAAGTATAAACCATATCTATAAATACTTAAGAATGACCCATTCGTTAAAATATTAACAATTGACCTATTGCACCACAATGTGTAATATTGCAATAAATATTTTTAAAAAATAAATAGTTGGATGAACGTTTCATAATGTTGGTAACCGACAAGAAAAAAAATCAATACCATGAGTTTCATACTTCCTACATATAGCTTAAAGAGATGAAAATACATTTGTAAATATGTCCACACGCACAGGAACAGGTAAATATAATAAGGAGTGGTTTAGGATGATAAGACAGCCTATAACGCTGTTTTTACTTTATATGTATTTAGTAAAAGGCTTGGAATATTTTTAGTATTGTTATAATGGAGCCTAATATAAAACAATCAAGTCATATTCCCGTATGGAATATCCAAAATAAAACAAAAATTTAAGTGAGATTGCCTCATTGTCACACAATAAAATACACTTTATTGTTGCGATCAATGAAAGACAAATATTTAAATCGAAAACATTTGTGAAGATAATTCTGACACCACCTGCTTTCTATACTATTTTTCTGTTATGTTTAACTAATTAATTGGAACTATGAGAAAACATGTTTAAATTAATATTTGAAACTTAATCAACGAGGATTAGTATTAAAAAAAGTCTCCATAGACTCCAGAACTGCATTGAAAAAAACACGTTATAATTAGCCACATTTTATCAAGCTATCTATTAGTAAGGGATGGTTTTACAATAAACCACATAAGCGATCTATTGCTCGCTAAACTGAAAACAAATGAATAATTTTCGGCCATACTTTATAATTGTTAAAAAGTCGCATGCTACTGTTCAGTACATTGTAAATCAACGGGTTCCTTTAAAATTCGACCACGCTCCGGTCGTTCCAAGAAACTGACTACAAGTGAAGAGGCCAGTATTAGACAAATAATTATGGATCCTAAGAAAAGTACACCAAAATTAAAAGAACAAGTACGGGAACTATTTTCGAAAAATGTTTGTTCAGACGGTTAGCTTTTGCTAGGGAATACATTACTCAACCTCCTGAATTTTGGGAATCCGTAATCTCTAGTGTTGAAGCTAAAATTAACCTTTGTGGATCTTATGGCAAAATTAAAGTTTGGAGAAAGAAGAATACCACATTCGATATTAAAAACATTTGTTCTACGGTGAGACAAGGGGATGGGGCTTTGGGTATGCATGTCCGCTGGAGGGGTTGGAAATTTACATTTTATTAATGGTACCATGGATCAGCATGTTTATCTGAACATTTTGAGAGACAATTTAAGAGACAGTGTCCAAAAATTAGCACTCGAAAAAAGATACATTTTCCAACAGTACAATGATCCGAAACATACCGCAAACTTGGTTCGAGAATGTATGATCCATAATGTATGACAGCAGCTTCATACACTTCCGCATTCACCCGATGTTAACCCCATCTAGCATTTATGGAAGCAACTTAAACGGCGCATTCGCAAACATAATGTTTCCAATAGAGAAGAATTAAAAAACAGAATATTGAACGAATGGGAGGACATGCCAACCGAAGTTACCAGAAAGCTGGTTGCAAGCATGACAAAAAGATTACAGGAGATTATCAAGGCTAACGGCGGTCCCACTAAACATTAGTTTAAACGAAGTTGTTATTTTTCGTTAAACTCCGTCAAACTATTATTGGTAATTGTTACGTGTATGGAGACTTTTTTACATTAATTTTGTTTATATTTTTATAACAATGATGTAACTTTTAAATAAAATGTTCAGTAGTTGTTTATAATACTAATCCTCTTTGGTTAAGTTTCAAATATTAATTTAAACATGTTTTCTCATAGTTCCAATTAATTAGTTAAACATAACAGAAAAAATAGTATAGAAAGCAGGTGGTGTATAGAGACTTTTTGGACTGACTGTATGCTGTATGAATAATGGCGGCCCATGTTATAGTTTCTGCATACGGTACCGAAGATCAGGGATTCCAAACCCGACAGGTCAGTGTACTTATTTATTTTTTTTAAATATATTTCCTTTCGCCATCTACAAAGGTAGAAATGCAATAACGTCCGTTATAGCACTACTACATTTTCAATAGGTACCGCGAAATACAAATGTATACAGTATCTACTGGGAGAATTGAGGTCATCCTGAAAAATGATAAAGCCATTAAGCGAGTCTACTTGTAAAAATATTTTCAAGGGTGAACACCACTGTAGAGGACAAAAAAAAGGTGTACTTTAAGAATTTTTTTATGAAGAAGTACACAATATTGCTATTAAAAAATTTTTATTATACAAATATCAAAGAACATACATGGTTCTTTTTTCAGAATTTTTAGTGTTTCGTACGGAACACTTATAAGATCATTTCGGTGTCTGTCCGTCTGTTCGCCTGTCACACCCGATTTTCTCCGAAACTATTTGTCATAGAAAGTTGAAATTTGGTAATAATATAGGAATTGATGGCCTCATCAGAGCCATGTAGTTTTGAAAGTTAAATTTTGACTTAAGGGGTTAGTTTTGGGGGGTGAAATCGGAAGTGAAAAAAATTTTTTTACTAGGTAATCGAGTGTGGTGTCAAATGAAAGCTTGTGAAAACACAAGTAAAAAATATATATATAATATAATGCGCTCGAAAAATCGCTGTTCACCCGCTTTATCTCGAAAAGTACTTATCAAAAAATTTTGAAAAAATTCTGGAATATTCTCCACGGGGTGTAGATTGAACGAAAATTATCACGAGTGCATTAGCTGTAATAATTTATCTGGTATATAAAAAAAAAAACAGAAATTTCAAGGTCATCAATTTTCAGTAAAGATTGGAAATAAACTTTGTTGAAAATTGATTTGGGGTGTGTTTTGTGAAGTCCCTGATCATTTTATACTTCCGTTACAACATTTTTTATTTTAAAAGCAATCAACGTACGGAACAATAATTGCGCAAGTTCAACTTGCACTTGACCGGTTATTTAATACAAAATAGCGACTGTAGCCCTCGGTGAACAAAAACCTCTCTTTTGCACTACCGGAAAGATTTCTTACAAAGAGATGAACCTAGAATGAAAAGACAAAAATATTCTTATTTTATAAGTGAAAATCTAAGAAACGACACAGGAAATGAAAAAATATTGATTTTTGTTAATTTGGCAAGCAAATTAACAAAACAAAAAAAAATGAAAAATTTTGTACTAAATTGTTAATAAAAACATTTTTTTACATTAATCGTAAAAGAGGTAAGTCATTCCCTGAGTTATTACCTTTTAAAACTGTGTATAAAATTTTTAGTCGATTCATTGAAAACTCTTTGAGTGATATTTCCGGTAAGGTGAAAAAACGTGGTTTCGGGAAAAACTTGTTTAAAGTTTTAATTGCAATTTAACGTAAAAAATTTTGTATACAACTTTACTCTGCGATGCCTACACCATACATTTAGCCTTCTATATTGATATTTTTCTCATCTTTTTCCTTCCGACCTGATCTTAGGTCCAACCTAGACTTTTCGCATCTCTCTATTCGTCGAGCATCAGCTTCGAGACAAAACTTATAGCATTTTTCTCCGATTACCATGTCCAAAGCTTTCATAACTTACATTATACTTGATAAACCATCATTGTATATACAAACAGCCATGTGTGTGACAATATCAAATACATTTTTGCCACCAGACGCTGTTTTTGAGCCATAGACCATACCATTTTATTGAAGCCTTCGTTGTTATTTTGCGTGAAACCGCTGGACAGTTCTTCGTAGACGTGTTTTATAACTTTGGATACTTCTTCTGACATTGGCGATTTGTGCATATACTCAGACAATTTACCGGAAGCCTTCGCCTTTACCAGGGGCACCAAGACTTATCGCCGGGCGGGCATTTCTCGTGATGCGGGTTTGCGTTGCCCAAATAGCATCTCTCATTTTTTCCACAGATTCATGGTACGGACGAAATGCCAGACCATAATAAATACTCAGAGCGTCGATGAATGTTTCCGTTAATTTGACTTTCCCTACAAGACTTTTGATTTTTTTTTAAGTTACGTAATCTCGTACCCATACGTTTTTGCCCATGATCTTTTTCACCTTTATAGGTCTTGGAGTCTCCATCACCGATATAATTTTGATATTTTACATTGAATAAAGTTGTAGATCGTTTAAACGTTTCAATCACGGTATCGACTTCCATCTTACCAGCAGACCCTTCGTGATTTATTTGACACTCTTTCTCGTGATACTATTTCCATTCTGTATATTCTTCAGTGTCAGTCTTTTCCCCAAATTTGGCAAGACCGTTTGGAGCTTGCGCAGTAGTAAAGGAATGTAACAGATATAGACAACTTACTTTATATAGTTAAAAGAAATGTAACAGCTTACCATCAAGCATCCCAGTGAGTCAGTAGGTATCCCTGCCGCGCACTGCAGGCGGTCCGGTTCTAAGTCAAAAAAAAAACATGTTACCGATTTTTCCCTGCTTTAAACCTTTTTTCCCTTATTCTAGACAACATAAGGAATCATTTAAGCCAAGAAAAAAAAATCGATTTTTTGAAAATTTCACAGCGGTGTCACCCTTAAATCATCAGTATAAAAAAGTTGATGGAATTTGATGGGATTGGCATTTGAATTTGTTGAGCAAAAACTGGCTTCATTCACTAAAAAGTGTAACAGCACTCTTTTTTGGCAAAAGCACTATTAAGCCAATTAAAGTTATGAAGTTGTACAGCGGAAGACCTGGAAATTCATTTTAAATCACATAAACAACCAAGAAAATTAAAATTTGTGTAAAATTTTCAAAAACTTTTGCTACCTGTTGCAAGAGCTCAACTTTATATTGTAAATAATATCTTACCATAAAATGTCTATCTTTGCAAACGTCAAGTTGCAATCCTTGGATAAGGTTATTCTTTAGTGCGAGAAAGTCAAGTTGAATATTTATTTCGAAACTGCAAGTTTGCAAGAGAAGTACTGGGTAAATTAGGGAGTTCTTTAGTTTTCCTTTTGTCCCTATTTAACTAACTCAGAATATTTTGGATGGTTGTAGCTTCTACTTGATGGAAATTCATTATAAATATATAATAAATGACTGTTTTTAGTCAAATTTAAACTGGTTTATTTAAATTACGATGACGCGTTTCGCTGTCGATGCAGCTTCTTCAGATCTACATTTTACACTGTATAAAATGTAGATCTGAAGAAGCTGCATCAACAGCGAAACGCGTCATCGCAATTTAAATAAACCAGTGGAAATTTGACTAAAAACAGTCTTTTATTATTTTTTTTTTTTTTTTATTAGTCTAGCACACGTGCTGCAGGGAAGTCCCTAAAGCGCTCCAGGAGCAGCACGAGTGCGGAAAAAGCGATTCACGTTGTTCTTGAATCGCTGTAAATTGTACTCGGTGGGAAACACAGCGCTGGGCAAATTATTCCAAAGGGATGACGTTCTCCATATAAAAGATTGCTTGAAAAGCATTGTACGTGGAGTAATAAGCTGAACCTCATACGGAGTCTTTTATTATATAATAACTTTACGAATAATTTTACGAATTATTTTAATAAATCGGTTAAGAGTTATTTCGCTTTTTTACAAATGGAATATTTAATATATATTGATATGTATTATTGGAGAACATTTAACGTAAGCCTTAGCAAAGATATATGTTCCAAGCATTTTTCTCTGAATTTCGATTTTTACAAGGAGATATCAAAAAAATTACGAGAGGCATAAAGAAAGGGATTAATAAATTAAAAGAAAAATTTGAAAAACTGGGCTTTTTTTATCTGATCTTTTGGCAACTCAGGTTTGTAACTGAAATCAGTATTAATTGCACAACCCATATTTATATTTAATGATTATTGATACATTTTTTTTTGATTTTATATTGCATTTTCATTTCTTCACGTTGCATGGTCCCTAAATCACGAAAAACATACTTTCCCATATCTCATTTGTCTGTCTGTCTGCCGGTTTATTGGCGCAGCACTAGACAGAAACGAGATATTGATTTTAAATTTAATACATTACACGTAGGCTGAAAAGTTTTTGGTCTAGCAACTGAAAACACATTTTTTTTGCAAAATTCGACTTTATTCATCAACATAGTCTCCTTCAAGACCGATATAATTAGTCCAACGCTTTTCTAACATTTCTATACCTTTCTTGTAGAAAGATTTGCTTTTGCTTTCAAAATAGGCCTCAGTTTCGGCGATAACTTCTTCATTGGAGACAAATCTCTTTCCCGCGAATAGATAATATTTGCTGGGGGCCAAATCCGGAGAATACGGTGGATGATGAAGCAATTCGAACTTCAATTCATGCAATTTTGCTTCGGGCGGCTTTCACCGGCTGCTGTCCACTCAGCTGACTGCCAATTTGATTCCGATGTGTAGTGGTGGATCCATGTTTCATCCATTGTCACATATACATGAAAAAAACCTTTTTATTGAGCTTAAACAGGTCCAAATAGCGCTCAGAATCATCAACACGTTGTTGTTTTTGGTCCACTGTGAGCAATCGCGGTACCCATTTCAAACAGAGCTTTCTTATCTCCAAATGTTCATGCAAGATATGACCAATACGTTCTTTCGACATCCTTAGAATGTCAGCTATCTCAGGCAATTTCACTTTACGGTCATCCAAAACAATTTTGTGGATTTTTTTTATGTTTTCCGGTGTAACCACCTTATTTGGGCGTCCAGAGTGTTCAGCATTATTTGTATCTGTACGACCGCGTTTAAATTCAACATACCAGTTAGTGAGTGATTTTTCAGGGGCAGAGTTCCCGTAACACTTATCATACCATTGCTTTGCTTGAACGGTATTTTTTCCCATTAAAAAACAGTGTTCAATCAACACATGAAATTCGCTTTTTTCCATTGTTTTGAAAATATCAAAAGTAGCGTCACTAAAACCACTGTAACTTGTAAATTAATCGTCGAAATGTCATGAAATTTTGACACGTATCGTTTGAAAGTTGGTACTTCGTAAAAATCATATGGATTTTTTGAAAAGGGCGACATCTATGTGTCAGACCAAAAACTTTTCTTCCTACGTGTTATATATTACTGGAAGTAGAAAAGCAACCTATATTTTTTAGAGACATTATGACCGGTCACCCGGGGGTAAAAGGATTAGAAGTCAATAGATATTTTATTGTTTCAATAGTATTATGACACTTTTTTTAGTTTTTGGTTCAGATAATAAATTTTAACCATAGTTGTTTATAGTCAAACATATAAAGAGTTAAAGGGGAATGGAAAGGCGTCAGAGGGATTGTTTTGTATATATCCTATTACACGGCCTTTTCAGGGTTTCAGAGACAACGATTTTAGAAATAATGTTATTATTTCATTGTTTCCAATTTTAATAGTAACAGTATCTATAAGAAAATGTCATGTTTCAGTTATAAATATTTCTGAAGCCCTTCCTCTAACTAACTTTTTTTTATGATTAGGATCTCACCATAAAGAACGTATCCTTTAAAATAGGGAGTTGCGCTTCTTGAATTAAATTATTTTTTAATATGGAAAGTGAAAATTAGTGCATATTTTGAACAAAATGTTTTCGAGAGAAGTACGGGTTGTCCTAGTTTCTATTTTGTATCTATTCAGCTAATTATATTAATTTTACGAATTATTTTAATGAATTAGTCAACGGCTGTTCGTTTTCTATTTTACAAATAAAGGACTTAAACAAGTCTCCCTATGTATCCTTGTATGCACCATAAGCAATTTTTTCAGAACTTGAGTTTCTTTATAAGGAGTCATCAAAATAATTACCAAAAGAATAAGAAAATAAATTATTAAAATCATAAAAAAAATTAAAAAATTCTTTGATAAAATCAATGTTTTCTCTTTCTCCGCTTCCAAGTTTGGACACCTTGAGTTTGTACGATTAACTTTAATAGTCACGCAGATCCCGCAATTATTTTTAAAATTTAGTCATTCATTTTTTTTTCAATTATTTATACTAAAATAGTAACGTTATTAAAAATTGCAGTTTTACTATATAGGTAGAGAATTTTTGACAAATATTTATGAGTTTTATCATCGTTTTATCTTTAATTCCGTAGCTAATTGAAAGTATTGTGAAAAAAATCATTCTCTGAAATGTTTTCATTACATCTCTCATTTCTATTTGTCTATCTATCGGTTTGTTACGTACACTACCGTCAGAAAGTATTTGCCCACCTAGTTATTTCCGTCCCAAGACAACAAATACCCAGATAATATGATATGACCTTTTCTTTAATTGCCGCTTTACAGAGTTTCCTCTATAGTGAGTTTCGCAAAAGTTCCCACAAGTTTCTTGATACTGTTTTTTTCGCATGATTCCTTCTATCCTAATTGTGGAGGGCAAAGATCGGATTTCCATTTTTCCAACTTTACCGTTGTTATGCTGAAAAAATAATTTCCCCTGAAAAATATCCCCAGAAGGAAAAGTTCCATTACTGTTATTTTGAACCTCCACCAAGATTTTTTTACTGTACTGGCTCCAACTGTAGGCAACTGGCAGGCTTTTTAACATCCTCCCTCCAGTTGACCGCCGCATGTAAACTCGTCGATTTAAACCGAAAATTTCGAAGGACGAAGGACGGAATTTCATTGTTCTGATGTACAATTTTCATGTTCTCGGGCCCATTCTAATTTTTTACGTTTATTCACTTGCCTAAGAAGTGGTTTTCTCACTGCAACTCCCCCGTGTAGTCCACCTTCTGCTAACCTGTTCTTCACGGTTGTCATGCTGATGGGGATGGGCCGCTCCAGGTTTACCTGAGCCATGTTTCTGATGCGGTTAGGCGGCGATTACGTCTGCTGGACATTGTTATAGCTCTGTTTTCACCGGGAGTCGTTGTTCGAGGCCTTTCTGAACGTTTTTGGTTGAGAAGTCCATGTCCCGCAGAAAAATTTTTTACGATGTAGTCCACCGTTCTTCTTGGCATCCGCATCCCATTTTGACGTCTCGCAATTATCAGAACCCGATTTTCAACGGAAACTTCTTTCGTTTTTGGCATTTTCATAAAACAATTGAGCTGGTATCAATGAAAAATTACTGTTTGCGAATGGTTAATTTCCAAAAAGGTAATGATATTTATAACATAGTTTTTATCAAAAAATGTCACTAGGAATTTCCATAATCCCTAGAAACTTGAAATGAGTTTTTACTTCAACTGGAATTCTCAGAAATCGCCGCAAAACCCTTATTATGCAAAACTTGGAAATTTGTTCTAATTATGTTTTAATTTGTAATTTCATCAAAAAGGATTATCTAAACAATTTTATGATGGACACTTGTTAAGAACAATTAAATTTACCTAATGTAATAAAAGGGTAAATAGGTATTAAATTTTGGCAGTTACATTGAAATTACTAGGTGGGCAAATACCTTCTGACGGTAGTGTACATATAAGAGACGTTTCTTTAAAAAAAAAAAGAAAACATTAAAGGAGGAGCTACTTATAGAGCCTTACCTACAGTGGATCTCTAAAAACTTACAACCAATTTAAAAATCGAAGACTGGGTGATATAACTGTAACGGATTATCTTTAGTCTGTAAAAAACAAATATAGTTTCCATTTATTTAGTGTCTATTTTGTCGCAATTTAACTATATATTAATTCAGTTCGAATCATTTATTAATTTTTAAATTTCTTTAATTCTTTTAATATCTTTTATTACAGTGGAGTAGAGGGCATTGTATCGACAACAATTTATTAGTTTTGTCAGTCAAACTGGTACTTTAAATTTTATTGCTTAATCTAAAATTGAACTGAAATTGTACTTAATAACAAAAAGAATTAACAGTCTGATTACACCACAAAAACTATTTGTGATATTATTATGGAAAACAATTTGGGGAGTTCCCATTTAGTCAATATTTCAAACAAATTATGAACCATAGAGAGAATATTCCAGGAAAATATCCTATTTAAGACATCTGTGATGTATTAAGCTAAATCGTTTTTATCCCTGTTGATTGATGTTACTTTTTAATAAAGATTTAGGCAAACATAAAGTAATTCACATTAGCAATTGATGAATTATTTTGTTACATTATTAATGAAGAGTTCTTAAAGGAAAACATAAAAATATATATTTAATTTTCCTCCATTCTAGTACACTATTGAAATTAACAAGTTACAGGACTTTATAAAATAAACCCCTTTATCATAGATGGCCTATTTATAGACTTTCATAAAATTGCTAAAAAGACACTCTAAAATTGTACTTATGTCAACCCTAGAAAATGTTGAAAAATGTCAGTTATGTTTTTGTACGCAGTAAAACTCTTATTTTCCTTGTTATTTAACTTTTATATTTAACTACTCAGTATATATCACCACTACACCAAACACTTTATTTTTGCACTCGACGTGCGTTTCGCTAACCATGTTAGCTTCATCAAGAGCGATGATTGACTAAAGCTAAACTACAAATCTACCCTATTTATATTTAGCCTAACCATTGAATTACTCAGGCTGAACTAATGACATAGGCAAGGCCATCAGTTCCGGTCAAGTAACCAGTAGAGGGGACTATAAGGAATAGGCCCTCTATAGATAGAGGGGGGTATAAATAGGGTAGATTTGTAGTTTAGCTTTAGTCAATCATCGCTCCTGATGAAGCGAACATGGTTAGCGAAACGCGCGTCGAGTGCAAAAATAAAGTGTTTGGTGTAGTGGTGATATATACTAAGTAGTATCATTGTGCCAAAGATTCCACATTCCCAACCTAGTTTTATATTTAAGATATTCATACGTCGGTAGATTAATTCTGTCGAATATATTGTTACCACACCAAAAAAAGAATAATATAATTTAACAATGACAACACAGCAAGAGTTGTGCAGAAGTAAGGTTCAGAGTTATTTACAACTAAAACCTGCCGATTTTTTCTACATACTATTTTTGCTACAGATGGAAACAATAAGAAAATATATCACTGAGTAATGTTCGAGAACCAAAAACGTAAAATTAAATTAAATTTCTAAATGAAATGAAACGAATTACTTTGTTATTTGTCACTTATTTTTTATTCATCAGCTATTGCAGTTTCGTAGGTTTTCTACATTATCAAGCATAATGTAGTAAAGGTTAGTTCAAGTAATCCTAAATTAAATTTTATCTGAACTGACCTGAAGTGAATTAAGTCATTCTTTGTCCGTGATTAGCCAAGATTCACCTAACCATAAAAAAATCAGTTTAAAATTTCATTTTTCCAAAATTTACCTTTTGAAAATTTTTTTTTTAGTAAAGCTTACTTTCAAAAACTTTTACCTGGTTTTCAAAAATTATTTAAAGATCCGAAAATATTTTTTTTTACATTTTTCGACGCCAGGAAAGAGCATATGCCTCAATACATTCGAAACAACCCCGTCTCCCACCTATTTAATCTCTTATATGATTGAACTTGAATAATTATACTTAAAATGTGTTAATTAAACCTACTAAAAACTAGGAAAAATTCACACATTAAAAGTAAACGAAGTTTTCAGACTTTTGCCTGTTTCACTTCCTTAAGTAGAGCTCTTTAGCTGCTTCAAGAATTGTACGTCTACTGTATTTGAAATTGATATCTTATATCGTTTGAAAGCTATCGTGCCAATAGTTAGATACATTGACAATGAACAGAGAGCTTTACTTGACCTAGGGACAGGGAAAAGTGAGGAAATACAAAAAATTTGAAATATAATATTTAAATAAAACTAAATAAATAAAGTCTTTATTTCCAACTATCGAAACTGGAAAATATAATTATATTTACGGACACAATATTTCCCTTAGAATGAGTAAAAAACTGCACCAATTTAGAAAATAGCCTAAATATATTTTTTAATTAATTAATGTAATTTAAATAATCGGGAAATAGTTCCTAAAAAGTACTATTGACCCAAAAAAAAAAATATTGAGTGGTGTGACTGAAGAGACTACGTAGTAATTAATTTTTGAAAATTGATAAATTATGATGTATAATTTACCAGTATTCAATTTCCTATAAAAGTTACGTTTTAGGCTTTATAATTTTACATTAATGCAACTATCTGTAATTCAATGTTCGAAAGCCCCGATATATATATATATATATATATATATATATATATATATATATATATATATATATATATATATATATATATATATATATATATATATATATATATATATATATATATATATATATATATATATATATATATATATATATATATATATATATATATATATATATATATATATATATATATATATATATATATATATATATATATATATATATATATATATATATATATATATATATATATATATATATATATATATATATATATATATATATATATATATATATATATATGTTATATATATATATATATATATATATATATATATATATATATATATATATATATATATATATATATATATGTATATATATATATATATATATATATATATATATATATATACATATATACATATATACATATATATGTATATATATATATATATATATATATATATATATATATATATATATATATATATATATATATATATATATATTATGATTTGGAATACCGAAAGAACATTGGTGGAAAGGAAGCTAATGTAGAACATAGAGCATTATGTTTTATCATTAGCAAAGGTTTCTTTCCTTGCTACTGAATGAAATTTTTCTCTACATACCGATCGTTTTATTAAAAATATCTAAGCTACACAGATGTCCCTACTGTATCTAAAATTTTCAACCCAAGGCAATCAATAACCAGAGGAACGTCACATAACAAATTTTCCTTTCTAAATTATAAAATTGTATTAATATAGATCTTAGTTTTTTTTTCAGTTTATCAAGTACAAGTTAAATTTCCGCACTGAGTGTTTAATCTGAATAAAATATGTGAAAAGAAGTCTCATTTCCGAGTAAAACGCGATCCTCATAACTTTTTTTTTAAATGCCTCTACAAACATCATAGATCAACTTAAGGTTTTTAAAATTTTTCTGCCGATCACTTTTGGATATCAGAGTAGATATGTACTTTTCGACTCATGTTTTTCAAGACTTTTAAAATATCGAAAAAAAAAATTAATCACAATTACCACCTTCCACGACCATTTTTTTTTCTCAGTGGCTCATTTTACGATATGATAATGATTTAAGTTAATTATATTTCTCTATTTAGACTATGCTCATATAGGTGAAACCTTTATACAAACGCCTAAGTTACACGACTGCAGAGATGTATATCTTCTTCAGCATAAATTTTGAGGAACAGAGAGAGTACCAATAAACATTCTTTTTAGTTAACGTCAAAGTCAAAGTTAGCAGCCTAAAATATTCATTAATTTGTAGCATTTTGATATTAAAAAAGGTAAAGAAAAAGACTTTATATTCTATATGATATTGATAGGAATTCTGTTTATTGCTTAAGATCAGTCCCTATATTATCATTAACAAATGTAAAATATATTTAGCCCATTGGCGTCCAAACAAAGTTTACAGCTTTTAGAGTTAAGATATCTCATCTCTGCTGTGGAGATGTAATGTTGCCGCTGTAAAAGAAGTGTGAAAACCGTACTACCGGGGACCCGTGAATCAGTTATATCGTATTCTCTAATCTTAAATTAACGACTGGCAATAATTAACAAATATCCTAGTTGAAATTTTTCGTTCCCTAAGAGTCTTTCGATAAATACCGATTAAAATGTAGAAATAAAATTAAAAATATTAATTTAAAAATGAGTGTTGGAAGCAATACCGTTTTATATTATTTCTCCATTGCAGAAAATTACCAATCAAAAATTAATAGATCATGTATATTCTACAGGTAAGACGACTTATATATTAAAAAAAAAAATGTAATCCCCTATTCTTACTTTACAAAAGCACAGTTCTAAAATAAATATTGAACATATTTTCTTACTCTAAAGAATAACTTAAATAATCCAATTATTACATCTTGTTAGTTAACGTGATTTTACACAATAACCACTTAAAAAGCGGAACAGAGGCAATGCTTTAGAAATATTTACACCCGAAACCTGGACCTTAACACCACATGCAATTTCTATTAAAATAAGAAATAATGAAAACTAACATAATTTTCAGCTTATTCGGTCTGTATTTTAACATATAAGGGCCACCGTCTTTTCTGCTTCTTTTCTAGATGACTCATAGCGAATTTGATTTTAAGGGATGGAGAGATTCGAGCGACAGCCGGTTAATGTTGGTTATTATTTGTAAACGGTGGCGCCCCATGATAATTTTCTGTGAATTTGAACGTATCCCCTAGCTGCTTACACCAAATATACGAAGTAATCCCTCTAAACCGCACCTTCTATTTTTTAACCCGTTCATTGTTTCACTATAATAATTATATTTCAATTTTTTTTATTCATTAATAAGAAATTGCAAAAAATTCCCATATCTTTGAAATTATACAAAATTTGTCAACCCTCATGCCTTAAAGAGATATTGCCTAAAAACTATAAGTTTCTTTTTTACTTAAAGTACTATATTTGTACCAAATAAGAAACCAATATCTAATTTCTTTCGAAAGTTATCGTGCAAACAGACAACCGTAAAGGGTATATAGGAATATACAGTAATTCCATTAGTAAGAGAACTAAAAATGCTAATAATGTATTTGAACTTTCAAAGCTGTAGATTATTTCTGGAAGTATACGGTACTAAGCTTAATTTATTTACGTGTTTACATCAATCATAAAATGATGATCATATTTTGACAAATAGTGAAAACCACTTTAGCATAAAAAGTAGTTTTAACAAATTACATAAAAACCAAATTTTCTAAAGTTAAGATATTCTAGAAAACTGGCACAGTGTTTGATGGTGTGTCCTGTGGCCAGTTTCAAGTCCTGCTGTTGTCCTCCGACGCACATGTACTAGGTCTTTTTAATATTGACTTCTAGGCCCCATTTTTCATATTCATCCATAAGTTTTCGTGTCATGTATTCCATATCATCGATGTCCTGAGCGACTACTACCTGGTCATCTGCGAATGATAGCGTGTACAATGTAGTATCGTCATCCAGTGGTAATCCCATACTGCTGCATTTCCTTTTCCAGTTCTTCAGTGCACTCTCCAAATAGATTTTAAATAGCGTTGGGGATATACAGCAGCTCTGTTTGAGACCCTTTGTGACCGGGAACCCTGTTGTTATACCATATTTGGTTTTCACACACTACTTCTTGCGTCTTGGTATAAGGATTTTACGGCTTTAATTATTTCGGTGCTTACATTACCCTGTTGTAGTGTTTCCCACAATCTCATTAGGGGCACGCTGTCGTAGGCCTTTTTTAGATCAACAAACAAGACATGGACTTCCTGATCAAATGCGGTTTTCTTTTCTAGGATTTGTGTCAGTGAGAAGAGATGGTCTATCGTGGATCTTCCTGCTCTAAAGCCTGCCTGTTCTTCAGCTTCTACGTCCGCATATTCCGTTTCTATTCTTATTTTTAAGACATTATATGCATTAACGTTTATATTATTTTGTTTTATTTGTTCCAAGAAATGACTGATTGTTTGGTTTTGATAAATAATAAAGACAAGAGAAATTAAGAATTTAAAGCTTCCCAATATTATAAATGAATATTTGCATCAATTTTCAATTTTGTATAATTTTGTTATAGCCAGTAATAACCAATAACTGAATTATCAAAATATGTATGTAAGAAATGTATGTTAATTCGAAAATTGGTTGGATTTGCTATAAAGATGGATTTGCTAAAAGAAAAGAGGGTGAAAGGGGCCGATAAATTTAAATTATAAATTTTTTCCTGATTATGATAACTAAAATTTAAGCAGTTATTTGTAGGACGGAGGAGAAGTTTAGAGTGGGTAATTTCGATTATATCATGTTATATGTCTTTTCAGAGTTTTCGGATTTGAGAAATAAGAAAGTCATGTTATTTTTTCATTTTTCTCGCGCTTAATAGAAATTTCCTATTAATTAAACAAAATAGAACCGGGTTTTTTCAGGTTAGATATTTTCAATTGGAATTTTTTTATTTATATTTTAATTCACTTAAGTTATTGCCTGAACTAAACCGAAAGTGATAGCACAATAGCTTACATCTTTCTGTTCCTTATGATAGAAAGAAACGGCGAAAAGACAATGTTAAAAAATTTGCTACAGGTGTGTCACTATTTACAGAAAAAATATTACTGAGTTTTTGTAATTTAATACTGTTTCTTTTATTTTAGTGTAGCCCATTTTTGATGATATTGTTGTTAAATATAAATTCACTAGCATCCGGACGACTTCTGAAAAGAAGCACAGATAATTCTGTACAAGGATACTTGACTGAGGTTAGTATTCATTTAAATAATTATATTGAATAGATTTTAAAGCTACGTTTTATTTGTTGCTTTATATTACCCTATACGAAATCATAACCTGTATAGTTATCAGATGTGCTATATAAGTATTCGAGCATTATATATATATATATATATATATATATATATATATATATATATATATATATATATATATATATATATATATATATATATGTATATACCTATATATATATATATATATATATATATATATATATATGTATATACCTATATATATATATATATATATATATATATATATATATATATATATATATATATAGCAAAAAAGGTTTTTTTTTTTTTTTTTAATTTATCGGGTTTGCGGTCTGTGACAATTAACACTCGATTGCTGTTAAACCCTCTATATTTCGTTGTACTTCACAACTTCATCAGGAGATTTTTAGAAAAAAAAAACAGTGTGTCAGGAAATTTATTTGTAAATAAATAGTTATTTTAAAAACTTACCAACTAAGAGATGGTCACAACATTTATAAAAATAAAAGAACATCGACTACATTAGACACATAACAGAAACAAGAAAATACTTATGCACAGTGACAAATAACAGTTAACAATGAACTAATCTAGGCTATAAATCCGATATCGGACCAAAAACGAAAAAAAAAAAAAAACGATCATCAAATACAGTGGTTTAGTTATGCATAAGGTGGTTCAGCTATTGACTTGTAAAATTTATAAGTTTAAAATATTACAATACATTACACTTAATTTACTGGTATCTGCCCTATAATTAACACAATCCTTATGTCTATTTATGTGACACATTTCAAGAAACAGCCGATCCTTGTAATTATTTACTCTCTCCAAAACTTCCACATTGGCAAAATCGAACTGATGTCCCGTTTTTAAAACATGGTCAACTAAGGCACATGACCTCTTACTTATTCGACAATCGCTTTTGTGTTGTGTAATCCTTTGTTTTATCCACTGCGATGTCTGTCCGATATAACATGAAACACAACCCAAACAGGACAACTTGTAAACTACATTGGTGTTATAAAGTAGAGGGGGTCTCTGTTTGAGTTGGGTAAACAAGGTACGGCTACTGAGACTGTTATATTTAACTATTTTAATGTGTGGAAAATCTTTGAAGATGGAAACCATTGAATCTGTTAATCCGCGCACAAACGGTAACTTTTTATATCTGAGAACATTGTGAGTTTCCTCTGTAGGGCCATCAAAATTGTTAGAATTGTAAATAAGTTTTTTTCAAAATGTGTTTTGGATACCCGTTGTTGGAAAAAATTTTATATAACTTGGTCAGATTGGCAGGCAGGTAACTCTCGTGGCTAATATGTGTTATTCTGTTCTTCATTGCTATTACGCTGTTATATTTTTGGTTCATAGGGTGATTTGAAAAATAATTAATAAACCTGTTGGAAGCTGTAGGTTTCTGATACCAATTCAAAATTAACACATTATCCCCAGTTCTAATGACCTGTGTATCCAACTAAGTACAGATCCAACCACAACAATACAGGCTTCATATAACAACTTAATAAAGGAACTTAAAACAAACAACCAAATAAGTGTGGGGGGTCGCAAGACGCCTGTCGGTTTATAATTCACATTTCCCCAAATTGTACTGTCTTCCAAAAGTACATAAACCCGGCATACCTTTAAGACCAATTGTAAGCTCAATTAATGCCACTACTTATAACATTTCAAAATTCCTGTCTAATATATTAAAAAATGCTCTATCAGACATTACAGATTATAATATAAAAGATACTTTCTCTTTTGTAAACATGATAGATGGGTTGCGATTACCACAAGGTCATGTGTTGATATCATTGGACGTGGTCTCCTTATTTACCAACATTCCCGTTGATCTGGTTTTAAAAATCCTGGAAGACAAGTGGTTGTTGATTGAAGCGCACACTACGTTGTCAAGTATCAATTTCATGAGACTCATAAGATTTATTTTTGAACACACATATTTCGGGTTCAACAATGGATTTTATAAACAAATATTTGGAACCCGAATGGGATCTCCCATAAGTCCCGTGTTGGCCAATATAGTTTTGGATCATTTGCTTGATGTGGTATTGGCACAACTTCAGTTTGATGTCCCATTCATTTATAAATACGTGGACGATATCATTTGTTCGGTACCTGCTAATTCTACTAAAAAAATGTTAGATACTTTTAACTCTTTCAACAGTCATTTGCAATTTACCATCGAGTATGAGAATAATGGTAGCATCCCTTTTTTGGAAACACAGGTCATTAGAACTGGGGATAATGTGTTAATTTTGAATTGGTATCAGAAACCTACAGCTTCCAACAGGTTTATTAATTATTTTTCAAATCACCCTATGAACCAAAAATATAACAGCGTAATAGCAATGAAGAACAGAATAACACATATTAGCCACGAGAGTTACCTGCCTGCCAATCTGACCAAGTTATATAACATTTTTTCCAACAACGGGTATCCAAAACACATTTTGTGACAAAAAAAACTTATTTACAATTCTAACAATTTTGATGGCCCTACAGAGGAAACTCACAATGTTCTCAGATATAAAAAGTTACCGTTTGTGCGCGGATTAACAGATTCAATGGTTTCCATCTTCAAAGATTTTCCACACATTAAAATAGTTAAATATAACAGTCTCAGTAGCCGTACCTTGTTTACCCAACTCAAACAGAGACCCCCTCTACTTTATAACACCAATGTAGTTTACAAGTTGTCCTGTTTGGGTTGTGTTTCATGTTATATCGGACAGACATCGCAGTGGATAAAACAAAGGATTACACAACACAAAAGCGATTGTCGAATAAGTAAGAGGTCATGTGCCTTAGTTGACCATGTTTTAAAAACGGGACATCAGTTCGATTTTGCCAATGTGGAAGTTTTGGAGAGAGTAAATAATTACAAGGATCGGCTGTTTCTTGAAATGTGTCACATAAATAGACATAAGGATTGTGTTAATTATAGGGCAGATACCAGTAAATTAAGTGTAATGTATTGTAATATTTTAAACTTATAAATTTTACAAGTCAATAGCTGAACCACCTTATGCATAACTAAACCACTGTATTTGATGATCGTTTTTTTTTTTCGTTTTTGGTCCGATATCGGATTTATAGCCTAGATTAGTTCATTGTTAACTGTTATTTGTCACTGTGCATAAGTATTTTCTTGTTTCTGTTATGTGTCTAATGTAGTCGATGTTCTTTTATTTTTATAAATGTTGTGACCATCTCTTAGTTGGTAAGTTTTTAAAATAACTATTTATTTACAAATAAATTTCCTGACACACTGTTTTTTTTTTTTTCTAAAAATTATAGTTTCTCCTGATGAAGTTGTGAAGTACAACGAAATATAGAGAGTTTTTAACAGCAATCGAGTGTTAATTGTCACAGACCGCAAACCCGATAAATTAAAAAAAAAAAACCTTTTTGCTATCAAAGTACGGTCGATAAATCTACATTTATTTATTATATATATATATATATATATATATATATATATATATATATATATATATATATATATATATATATATATTATATACTACTGTGTGTAAAATTTTTGAAATAAAACGCAAACGGGTTATTTATTTCTTCAAATTTATTTCGTCCCCTTCAAAGTAATCCCCCTCGGATACAATGCATTTATGCCAACGTTTTTTCCAGTCTTCGAAACAGTTGTTGAATTCGATTTCTGGAATGGCTTTTAAAGCCCTCTTCGATTTGGTTTTAATCTCCTCAATCAACTCAAAACGATGTCCTCGAAGGGGATTTTTGAGTTTATGGAATAGCCAGAAGTCTGACGGAGCTAAATCAGGCTAATAGGGCGATTGCGGAATGATATGAGTTGAATTTTTAAATGAAAAACGCGAAGAACTAATGCTGTGTGAGAAGGCGCATTATCGTGATGAAAAAAACCAAAAGTTATCGGCCCATAGTTCCGGCCGTTTTCCAACATTTGGGAAGCCGAAAAACCATTTTTTAAAATTTAATGCAACTTCTTTGCTGAATTTTTTCACTCATGTTAAAAATCGAAAAATGCACTTTGATTTTTGAACGAATGCAAACGAATCTTATTAACCACTGACGCTATGGTCTTAAAATTTGATACATATGACAGTTAAGGTCCTACCAACCTAACGAAAAAAAATTAATCCAATTTGGAAATGCTCGGGCGATTTAAATTTAAAAGTCTTACTATTTTTTTATCACAGTAGTATATAAATATATATATATATATATATATATATATATATATATATACATACATATATATATATATATATATATATATATATATATATATATATATATATATATATATATATATATATATATATATATATATCTATATATATATATATATATATATATATATATATATATATATATATATATATATATATATATATATATATATATATATATATATATATATATATATATATATATATATATATTATATATATATATATATATATATATATGTATGTATATATATATATATATATATATATATATATATATATATATCTATATATATATATATATATATATATATATATATATATATATATATATATATATATATATATATATATATACATACATATATATATATATATATATATATATATATATATATATATATATATATATATACATACATATATATATATATATATATATATATATATATATATATATATATATATAGAGATATATATATAGATATATATATATATATATATATATATATATATATATATATATATATGTATGTATATATATATATATATATATATATATATATATATATATATATATATATATATATATATATATATCTATATATATATATATATATATATATATATATATATAGATATATATATATATATATATATATATATATATATATATATATATATATATATATATATATATATATATATATATATATATGCTCGGGGCGATTTAAATTTAAAAGTCTTACTATTTTTTTATCACAGTAGTATATAAATATATATATATATATATATATATATATATATATATATATATATATATATATATATATATATATATATATATATATATATATATATATATATATATATATATATATATATATATATATATATATAGTATGATTTTCGGGAATCGGTTTGGACTGTAAATAAAACTCTTTTTTTCTTCTTTAAAACTTAATATTTCGTTATCGTTTGATAACTTCTTCAGGAGTAACTACAAAATTAATACACCTATATTAAAACACTATTCTTTTTCGTCAAGGTATTAAAATATTGAAAATATAAAACAAACAATTATGAAACAAACGAACAATCAATTAAAACACGTACGAAAATGCGAGTTTGTCTGCGAAACCAACACTCAACATCTGGATTTACTACAATAAACTGAGAGTAAACAGCCTCGGTACATATGCACTGTCGTGAATTCCAAACGAAAGGAAAAACAGCAACAGAAAAACGTCTTTAATTTACTTTATACCAAGAGGTGGCAAATCTTTATTTGTTATTAATGCTGTAAGTGTAAATGATTAATACCTATTAATTATGTTGCTATAAATAATAATAAGTTGATTAGTGTCTGATTTATAGTTCATTGACTTTGGGTCCCTGTTGATATGGTACATTTCCTTAAAAAGTCTCCCTTGTATGCGTGTATAATCCAGCATTCTATAGAATGCTTAGGCATCCTACGGAATACCTAACATACATCCGGCAATGTGTCTAATAGATATTGAAAATAGTAAGCATTAACTGTTACTCGTGTTGTGAGTGGCGGGGGAGCGCGATGGCTGTGGAGTCAACAAGTTATGACATTAACTAACCTGAACTAATCTTTTTTAAAGTTAAAAAAAAAAATAGATATTTATTTTACAAACAAAATCAACGTTTGATTTTTCAAAGTTTGCCGAAATCTCTAATCCCCCCCCCCCCCCTATTTCCCTGCGTATTCTTTTTATAGACAGTTGATAATCTTAATGTTGCTAATTTTAAATAAATAAAAGATATAGATATAGTAATTTGTCTTTCATTTTATACTTATTTATTGCATGAACTCTTGTGACACTTGAAAGTACACAGAACCTTTTTCTTAAGACATAAGCTCCTGTTAGTTCAGGTTAGTTCATATTATAACATATTGACTTCAACCCCATCGCGCTTCCTGCCACCTGCAACACCAGTAATATGTAAAGCTTATTGTTTTCAATATTTATTATACACATTGCCGGCTGTACGTTTAGTATTATGATAATTTGTCTTTCATTTTATACTTTACCTAATCTCTTATCGGCATTCTATAGATTCCTAGGTATTTTATAGATTACCTAAGCGAAGTATATACCTAACGTTAGTTAAAGAAAAAAGAAAATATTTCCTACATTACCTAAACGAGCCCAGCATAATTCCTTAATTATACACTTTGCCGGTAACATAGGTATCAATTACAAATAAATAACATTTTATGTGAAAATATTAAAAAAATAAGAAAATCATAATAATTTTAAATATATATATATATATATATATATATATATATATATATATATATATATATATATATATATATATATATATATATACATATATATATCGGTGTATGTTTGAAATTTAGGTTTTTTTAATTAAAAAATATCTTCGCCTACTTGTCAAGAATACTGTAGTACATACAGAAATATGAAGACTGTTCAAATTAATTTATTATGAAAATTAAAAGTTGAGTAATACATAAAATGTCAGAACGTTAGTGCTATAGCCTATTATAAAAATTTGTGGTTAACTTTTTTTTCCTCAAATTTGTACTTAACTTAAGTATGGTGTATGAGAATAAAAGACACGTTTTTAAGAAATATTATGGTTAACAGTCAACATCCACTTTATTATATTAGACTAAGAGCCACGGGAATAAAAGTGGCGTGGGCAGTAGCAACTTGCCCCTGTGACGGGTTTTTATCTGGCACAGAAACTGTTTACCTTTCAGATATTTTGGGCCGTAGTTACTGTCCCATTATCCAATAAGTCCCAATTCAAATATGCCATTTTTTTTGGTGTAAACGGTAGCACCTTAGGCGTGATACAGTATCATTGGCCAGTTCATTCATTTCGTTTTGACGAGAATATAGGAGAAATAAGGTTGGCAGGAGGCGCCCGTAGGCGTTTTCTCTGAAATCGGCTCTTTTAGGAGCATTTTTTGGCCCGAAAAGAGCCGATTTCAGAGAACGCGTCAATTGGCGAGTCCTGCCAGCCTTATTTCTACTACATTCTCATCAAAACGAAATAAATGAAACAAAATTTAAGCTGCTACCATTCACGCGATTTTTTGGAGTCAAAAAAAGGGTCCCTTAGGCCCCGGGCGCACTCCGACTCATTGAGCGCAAATCCTACTGAATTGGCTAATGATACTGTAACGCCTACGGTGCTATTCGAATGGGGCCTTATTGGATAATAGGCCAGTAGCGACGGTCCAAAATATCTGAAAGGTGAACAGTTTCTGTGCCAGATGAACCTCTCAAAGGGGCAAGTTGCTACTATCCACGCCACTTTTTTTTCCGTAGCTCTTGATCGATAATAATTAATTAATAATTATTTCACGGGCTGACCTATGATAAGTTTTAAATACTAACGACGTCGTCTGTAGGTACATATATAACATAACTTGCTGCACTTAATTTATTTACCAAAAACCCCAGAAAATATAGCCACAAATTGGTGGAACAAAACTTCGCCGCGGCGTTGCGCCATATCGTTAGACTGATACTAATCGAGCGAGTTTCCTAAAGATACCGGGCAATAAAAGTTGTATTATATTTGAAAATAATAGGGAAAAATACTATGCGGCATCTCTGAGAAACTCGACAAGGCACATTTTAACGATCCAGCGGAAGACAGCCGGCTTCGTTTTTCGGCGACGTTTTTGTTCCACGTGTTTACCTGCCTGTTTTATGGGCCGGTACCATAAATGTATTTTTAACTCTATATATAATAAAGCGTAATAACTAGCAAATTATAGCTCTAAAATTAAATTAAATTAAAGCCTTTATTTAAAAGATAAGACATATCCAAAAAATGATTTTGAGAGAATCAAGAAATCATTCAGGTAGTATAGTATTAATTGATAGGTAAGAGTTCCTAGAAAATTGTAGAACCAAGTTAGTGAGGTGGTGGCTTAACTATAAATACCTAATGTTAT
>CM032446.1:158728458-158984637 GCA_019049505.1 Pachyrhynchus sulphureomaculatus
TCAACACAATTCAAAACAGTAGAATAAAAGCTTAACTTTTTTGCATTTCCACCGATTTGAATTAAAATTGCTATTATAATTCTTTAATTAAATTTTGTGAATTTGTGGTTTGTAGATTACGAGGCTAAATTTAAAATGTCGATTCGATTAGGGTATCTAAATTTAAAACCTCGAGATTTGTATAGTAGCCACACCACTAGACGTCTTCACCAGGATATCAATGCAAATAACGATTTTAGTAATAAGCCATAATAAGTATTAACAAGTTTTTGAGAACATTAGTCTTCATTAAACGTTATTTTGTTTAAACAAATGTTATTAGCCGTACCTTCATTTTGATGAGTTTTAATCTGCAGCCTTGAAAGGCAAATCAGGATAAGTTTCATTACCACCAATTTTTAATAAAACCTTTAATTTTGAAAAACACTAAATAAAAATGTTTTATATATGATGCAAGCTGTTATAACTACCTTTGATGCTGTGGTGTAGCTAACGGGGGAGGGGACTAGGGATGGCATATGCCACACCCTGCCCCTATGGATACAGAAAATAAGCCCTATATAAATTTTTTTTCATGTGGGTTCTGTTTTGTGAAATATGTTCACGATTGGTTTTATTTGAGTGTTAAGTTGTTAGAATTCCACGGTAGGTACTCCTAGAGTTCCTCCCCCGGTCATCATTTTTAAATTGAGCGTACGTTGTTGGAATCTCACTGTGTTCTTTTTTATGAAAAATTTCTCACTCCAGCGACCAATTTCTAGTTTTCTGTCTTGGGAGGAGTCTATTCTATAGTTCCGTTTTATAAGGGGCTCTTTTTTTCGTCAAGGAGTTTCGCTCCCCAATTATCATTTGAGGCCCCTCTCTATAAGTAGTTTAGTGTTCTGTTGTCATCCCCAAAGAAACACCCTTTGTTCTATATGCTCCCCGCCCCTTAAATCTAGCTACGCCACTGCCCATATGTATCAAAATAGAAAACAAATCATTTGGGGCACTGTCAAAAGAAAGCTAGCGCCATTCACATATTTCGATCTAACTGGTCCTCATCAGTAGTACTTAAGAAAGTTATAAAATAGGAATCTTGAGAGTTATAAGAACGGTTTACAGATCAGGGCCTAGGAGCACATTTTTAGTGTAGTAGAAGTAGTGGTTAGATTATAGAATAAGAGAGATATGACCTATTTAAATCATTTAAAATTATAATTGCTATCTTGAAAAAATTTTGGTGTGCCAGCTGCTTTGATAGGTCGTTAAACACAAGAATTCTCCATACCGTTCTCTCTTAACAGTGTGGTATTCAATTTATTTTAACTTTTGTGCAGGCATAAGCCTGCAATAGCAGAAGGGTAAAGGTAAAAAGCTCGTATGGTACTTAGTTTGGTAAGGTGGTAAAGTGATTTGGTTTGGTCTCATTTTTCTCAATCGAATAGAGCAACGACCTTGTGGTGTGGAGATGCAAACAGTTTTCAATAAGAGGTGATATTTTAAACACTTTTTTTTCACAGTACTAAGTGCCATTTTGAATGACTTGTTTTGACATTTTTTGAAAATTTTTGTATATGTTATATTTGGCGATGAAATTTTTTGGTTTTAACAAGTTAATTGTACGGTTTAAAAATCGTTTACATTAAATAAGGATGGTTTGAATCAAAATGAGAGTAATGAAATTTATGTAATGAAACTATAATAACTGCTAAATGGCTGCCAGATCTTCTTTTAGAAGGATCCAGGCCTAAAATCGGTCATCCTTTTCAGCAGCTATCCATTCAAAAACATGCATTGTATGCCTTAAAAAGTTCCAGTTATTTCTTTAAAATTTTAATGTGAAGCAAAAAGTAACAAGCAGTGGCGTAGCCAAGTTGTAAGGAGGGGAGGGAGCGTATGAATACTAGCAGATTAAGAGAACACTAAAGGCGGGGCTACTTATAGAGTGGGAGGCGCCAATCGACAGACAGTGGCCATCACACCACAATCGGAGAGCAGACTCCTAGCTTAAAAAGACACCCTCTTGCTTCGGAACTCTAAAAGTACCCTGAACACGGAAAATTGAAAAATTGATGACCTGGGGGAGGGAAAATTTTTCACAAAAAAGAACCTTTACCTACAGTGGAGCTTTAAAACCCAGTTTTAAAATAGGTGACCTTGGGCGGGGAATGTTTACACTCAATTTAAAAATCGATGACCGGAAAGAGAACATTTTTCACAAAGAACAAGAAAAAAAATTTCCGTTTCGAATAGGCATATTTGTTCCTCTAGCTACGGCACAGTTAAATAGTTTGTCCTAATTACAATTAAAATGAAGAAAAATACTAACTTTTTTTAATTAAAGTAGATAACAGCTGATAAAAGGTAAGCATAAAAGCACAATCGTCAACAAGATACAACACTCTGAAACTGCTGTAAGCCTAGTTCTGAACGTATACTTTACCCACTGAACCACGATAGAGGAGCTGTGTAACGAGTTACTAACAATTGCCGCTAGTCAGTGGGATTGTAGAGTTCTAACAGATCCTTTTATACCTACCTAACTTTCCTTTTCGCAAACTCCTCGTTAACTAATATAACATATGGAGTATTTATTATATTCGATTTCTTATTTCCATATTACTTGAGCTGGTCAAGGTCATTCATGTATGCGGATGATTACTACACTCCCATATAGAGACTTTTGCTTATGGTATGATACATAAGCATTAACCCGGCCTAAGGGAAACTAGAGTCACTTTCTCTGAACACACTTCTGCTTGGGACCCAGTATTCCGTGGTATAACGCTGTCCCCTTGCCCAGGGATAATAGTAAAGACCACAAGGGCAAAAAGGGCGAAGAAGATGGACGGCTGATCTGGCAGAAGTGGCGAACTCAAGCTTCTAAGAGGGAATATCGAAGCAACTGATGTAGGGCAGCAGCTACATCAACACTGAATCTGGACTATTGAAGAATACTTTCTCTAAAGGCCAGAATTTAGATAGGCAGCAATCAAATCCTGATTAAACCGGTTATGTTACTGCGCCATGAAAAGAAGTAGGAGCCTACCGTTGGAAACCCCGTCCCATGAAAACTGATCATGCAAAGTTGTATAACATATAGAACCATGCTTTGCGATCCGATTGGCAGTCGGCGCCTCAGCGCCAGTACTGCAGATCCGAAATGGGCTACTGGCTGTCGAAGGATAGGTGACCAGCTCGTCCACAGAAAATATGCGACTGGCACAAGGTCTAAGTCCAATAAACGTAGAATATATACCTGGAATGTACAGGGCTTGAAGAGAGCTGGACAACTTCAGAAAATGGAAAATGCAACCGAGAAGATAGCGATTACAGGTTTATCTAAAACTCACTGTCGAGATAATAGCCACTTTACTTCCAGTAACAACAACATGGTAATATGCTCTAGCAACGGACAACAATCTATTAATGGCGTTGCGACAATGAATAATAAGACCATTAAGTGCTAAGCTATGAATCTGTGAGTGACAGGATAGTATTCGTAAAACTCTGAGCTCATCCCGCTAATCTGAATCTAATACAAGTGTACGCCTTAACATCATCGTCCACACAGGATGCAATCGATTATTTTTATGATCCACTGACGGAGACTATTGGAAAATGCCCAAATAGAGAATTATTGCTTATAACGGGAGATTTCAACGCTAAAATGGGCAACACAGATGACAATGGTCACTAACCAGCTGTGACTGGTGGATACGGCTTGGGAGTAAGAAATGAGAGAGGAGAGTGGCTGCTAGAGTTCGGTCCAGAAAATAATCTGTTTATTATAAACACATATTTTCAACATCACCTCCGCCGCCTATATACATGGAGATCTCCCGATGACCATACAAAGAACCATATTGGCTATCTACGTATCAGGGGAAGATGGAGAAAACCTCAATAAAAAACATGAAGACTTATCCCGGAAAAGATTGTGGCAGTAATCATAACGCCTTAATAGCAGAGATTAGTCTCACATTAAGAAGTCACACTTAACAAACGGATGGGACCTGGCAAATAATAACACATATAGGCAAAAGGCTGCTACAGCTTTAACAACAATTACCAAAGAATACATATCGAAATCTACGGCAGATGAGCTATGGTGCTTCATGAAGAGCAAACTTAAAGAGATCACAGCGAACGTAGAAATAGAGGAAACGGACCCAAACAAATGATAGATAACGCCGCCGACATGGACACTCATCAAAGAACGCCAGACAATTAAAGCGAATGAAATGACTGACAACACAACGCAAAGATACAGTCGGTTAACGAAAGACATCAACAAGGCCTTAATTGTAAAAATATCATCCGTCTTCCCACAAATAGAAAGCCACAAAAACCAAAAAGAACCCAGCAAGGAGCAGGAAGGTAAAAGTCCTAACACGAAATTTTAGTCCGGAACATCTGTCAATCGAAGACCACCAAGAAAATACACTTACCCTGAAAAGTGGCTTCCTGGATAGATGGCAGCAATATTGCGAGAATCTCATGTCAACTACAGAGAATCAGGACGGAACACAGGTAGAAGTACGTGTCGAGAAGATGGAACCACCTATTCAGAAATCTGAATTAAAGGCGGCCTTTCGAAGGATCTCCAATAGAAAATCCTTCGAAGCAGATGGAATAGTGGCGGAAATAACCAAGGCGACCGGTGATCCTGGTATTAATATACTTCTGGAGATATGTAACAAAATATGCACTTGCAAGTGGCCATCAGACTGAACAAAATCAATACACATACCACTGCATAAAAAAGGATCTAAACAATAATGCTGAAACTACAGAACAATCTCTTTAATAAACCACGGAAGTAAAGTAATGCTGAACATTATCCAGGAACGACTAAAACCAATTCTCTGGCCGCAAATATCTCCAGAAAAGGCAGGTTTTGTGCCAGGTCGAGGAACAAGAGATCAGATTTAAATGTCAGCTAAATGATGAAATTTTATGAATTTAATGTTCCTAGTATCTTTTGTTTCTTTGACTACTCTAAGGCCTTTGACAGTGTTGATTGGAACCACTTGTGTATCAAGACGTAACGAAGCTGATGTCAGAATCGACTCAGCCTTTTCAAGTTAGGAAGGGTTGCGTTTTGTCACCACTCCCCTTTAACATCTACGGAGAGTGGAATAAGAAAAGCCACCGAAGATTGAGATGGTGGAGTGTCGTTGGCAGGTAAAAAAATATTAAACTTAAGGTACGCCAACGACACCACTCGTCTGGCTTCTTCGGAAAAAGAGATGGCAGAGCTGCTCCGACGCGTGGAGAGGTTCAGTATGGAGGCTGGTTTAAAGCTAAACGGCACAAAAAGTCAAATAATGGTGATTGACAGACAAGGAACAATACCTCGCCCTTTTTATGCCCTACATGGCATCGAGGAAAATGAACACCTAATTTATCTTGGGGTGCGCATCTCTAACAAAGGTGACTATGAGGGTGAAGTCAAGAGAAGAATCGGTACGGCCAAGACTATCGAGTCTGAACAAAAAGGTTATTAGTTTAAACCATGATCTTTCCGATAGCTTCCTACGGAGCAGAATCCTGGACGATTAACGTTGCATATTGCCGAAGAATACAGGCCTTTGAAATGATCTGCTACCGAAGGATGATGAGGATCCCATGGACAGCAAGACTAACAAACGATTCCATTCTGAAGGAATTAGGGATCAAAGTCAACAAAGGCCTGCTCTCAACCATTCGGAGGCAATTTCTTAAATTTTTTGGTCATTTTGTTAGACGAGACGGCATCGAACAGCTCGTCATCCAGGGAAAAATAGAAGGCAAACGAAAGTCGATCCCTAAATCGCTATATCGACCAAATAAAGAAATTAACAAACATATCGCTTAATGACGAGGAGGAGCATGGTAAGCACGGTTGCATGAGAGGTCACGACGTTCGGAATCGAGCCCCGATCAGGAAGCTATCTGCTATACTGTCTCGTGAGTACATGTCTCACTTTTTTCAAAAATATCAAAACACATATCACCCCCCAAAACTAACCCCTTAAGTGAAAATTTAACTTTCCACACTACACAGCTCTGGTTGCACCATTAATCCCTATATTTGTGCCAAATGTCAACTTTCTATATCAAATAGTTTCGAAGAAAATAGGTCGTGACCGACAGACAGACGGACACCGAAGTAATCCTGTAAGTATTCTGTATGGAACATTAGAAATACCAATTTTTTATAACATACGTCTACAGACAAAAAAATCATTCATATTAACACTAGTCAGAGCGTACATTGTTAAAAAAACACCAATATTACGATAAAAGAAAAAAATATATATTTGGGACAATACAAATACATATAATTTTATTATAATGTGGTTTCCTGGAGCCCTGTATAATGCGTCATAAATTCAATAAGCTAGATAAATGTAATAAATAATATGATCTGTTATATCTGTTTATATTTGCATTCGATAATTAAGTCGACGTCACAGTTTAATAAACTTTTGCATTAATTATTCAAAACGCTTTTGATGAGTATATTACCTGATAACGTCTACAAGTCTCTTAACTCATGTTAATATAGTTTTTATTTTTCTAATTTTGAGAAAAGAATTTAATATTGTATACTATTATTGTTGTATTCTTGCGTCAAAATAATGATGATTTTTGTATAAAATTTACTTTAAGAAATGTAAATTTAATTAGAAATAGTTGTGTTTCAATTTATTAATTTCACGTTATAATTTGTTAAGTATAATTTTACAGAAATTTGCAAGACTATTCGTAATATTATAACATTAAAATAATCCGTGTATTTTGGTATCCAGGCTTGAAGAGTGCTATATATATCATCATCATCATCATCATCAGCTTATACTGTCCAATACTGGACGAAAGCCTCCCTGAAGTCTTGCCACCTTTTTTCTGTTCTGTGCCACTTATACCCAATGTCCAGCCACTCTTGGCCGCCACTCTATAATTTTTTTGTCCATCGTCCATCCTTAAACCTAGCAATGTGTCCAGCCCATTTCCATTAAAGATGTAGAATGAATTTGACTGCGTCTTGTACCCATTGACCTCTCCATTTTTCTTTGCATGACATATTTTGTTGATATTTTTTTTCTTCAATCTGAGAGTATCGGCTCCGTACGTAAGAACAGGTAGTACGTATCTGTCAAAAACTTTTTTTTAAAACACATGGGAAGATTAGATTAAATATATGGCCCAGCTATACCGTCTAGGAGAGATCTATCCTCCGCTGAATTTCATGGGTTTGGTTGTCTCGTGCTATGCTGATTTTATGTCCTAGGTATTTATATCGGTGTATTTGCTCGATTTCCACGTTATTCAGTTTTATAGTATCGTTTAATACAAGATTTGCCATAAACTGAGTCTTGGATAGACTGATTTTTAAAATAACCCTTCCTGAAGCTTCTTGAAGCATGTGTAGCGTAGTTTGTGTTTCTTGCATATTGTCTGTTATTAAGACAAGATCGTCGGCAAAACAAAGGTGATTTAACTTTTAGCCGTCAACGTAAAGCCCCATTTTTTCCAAGTTTATTGATTGTAGCATACTTACTAGAAGTGTTACGAGAAGTTTGGGAGAAAGCGTATCACCTTGGCGCACTCCTCTTTCGATTTGAAATTTGTTGGTGGATTGATTAGTTTATGTCTTGACATTAGCGGTGGTATTTTCATATATATATATATATATATATATATATATATATATATATATATATATATATATATATATATATATATATATATTTAATTACACTGGTGTATCGATGATCGATACGACATTTAGTAAGCAAGAATCTCTGCTGGTTTACAGAATTAAAAGCCTTTTCGAAGTCCGCGAATATGAGTATCAGAGGCTTATTATACATTTTTCGATGAGGACTTTAACTGTAAGCAGATGGTCGTTTGTTCCAGACCCTGTGCGGAAACGTGACTGCTCTTTTGAAAGAGAAAACTTAAATTTATTTGTTAGATGTTTGGTAAGTATTTTAATGAATAATTTGTATACATGACTCAGGAGGTTAATGGGTCGATAGTTTGTAAGGTCGTAAGTATCTCCTTTTATTATGAATAATGACAATAGTTGTACTATTCCATTGCGATGGAGTTATTCCTTCCAGGAGGCATTTATTAAATGACATTTTCAGAACTTTGATAATTTGTTGTCCTCCTTATTTAATTGCCTCTATTAAAATATTATGTTCACACCGAGTTTTATTATTTTTCATGTCCTTCATGGCTGATGTTATTCCTTAGACTGTGATCTCTGGTATCTCTTCCGTCTCCTGATTTAGGACTTTTGGTATGTTGATTTCTGTTCTTCTGTCGTGTACGGTATATAATTGTTGATAAAATAATTCGGTGATCTTTAAAATATTTCTTTTATTTGTTATTATATTACCATATATGTCCTTAATCTTATATATGTCATTCGTTCCTATTGTGTTCTTTTTTCTTAAAACTTTTGAGCTCTTATTGTGTTCTACAACGTTTTTAATCCCCTCTGTATTTCTTTGCCTTTTGTTTCTTCTAATTTTCTTAGATATTTCCTTATTTATAGTCCTGCATTCGTCTGTAGTCCTATCCACCATTTCTCTCATTAACTGTTTTACTCTTTGATTCAATTTCTGTTCTCCTTGTTGTTTTGGGCAAGTGTTTTCAATCGCATTTTCGATACTATTTTTGATGTTTTCAAATATGTTATCAACTGCTGCATTTTCGTTGTGTTCCAAAGAACTTGCTATCTCCTTTCTATAAGAATCTACATCTTCTGGGGCTGTCCATTTTTTATAGTTTCTTTTAAGAATCATGTTGTTCCTTTCATTTTTAATGTTTAGTACTTTTGCTCTTACAGTACGGTGATCACTTTCAACTGAACATCTATTTAAGACACATATCTTGGAGAATGTCTTTCCTGTTGCTGATTATGAAATCTGATTTTTTTGTTCTGCCATCTGGGCTGGACCATGTTCATTTTCTGTTCTTTTTAAAGAAGGTGTTCATTACATATAAACTATTTTGATGTAGAAAATCTATTAGTGTCCTCCCTCTTTCGCTTCGATCTCCTAGCCCATGATGAGCTATTGCAGTTTCATTTCCGTCCTCCTTGCTTCTAATTTAGGCATTGAAGTCGTCGATCACCATCGTAAAATGCGTTTTTCCGTCTTCTAGAGCAATAGAAATTTCTTCGTAGTATGTTTCTATTTCATCTTCTGCGTAGGTGCTCGTTGACGCATAGGCTTGAACAATTTTTAGAAAGTCTCTCCGATTTAGTTGAATGATTATATACATGACTCTCGGACTAATACTTTTGACTTCACTAATTTTGGTAACATGTTCCTTATTTACCAACGCGCCGTCGCGCCATTGATGCTTCGTTAATAGATCATATTGTAAACATCATGACTCGTTACAATAATAATTTACTCCAAGAAGTCTGGATAGAGACTCGGACGATCTCCCCGGAGTGTTACATAATAAACAACTTTTTATCTTCTTAAAGTATGGAACAAATTTTACGCAAGCCCTTGTGATACCAAAATCTTCTTTCAAAATCGTTAAAGTTGTTTTCCTGTTAATGTTTAACATATCTTTCATCATTTTCAATGATGCATTGTAATAGTGTTAGAAATAGTAATGGTCTTCTCGTATATTTATTATTATCGTCTTCGAGCTGTTCTCTTCCATCCAAAAAGCATTTATGCCAACCAAAAACGTCTTGATTAGCAAACCCAGTAAAGCATTTGCTTTTTGATAATTTTGAATGTTTCTGTGGTATTTGTGATAAATTTTGTTTGAAATTTAATTAACTCTTTCTTCCAGGTTATAATTTCTACAAAAAAAAATTTTTTCACGGTTTAGTAAAATATCTTAACTCAATCATCTGTAGATCGGTCAATATCGAGAGTACGAAATATAGCTTTAAGATGACATATTAAACTCCAGAAAATTAATTGTTGCACATACAGATAAGTGGGGTAGGTCGGTTCAAGAAGCGGGGGAACAAGTATAAACAAGAGCAAATGGTGTTTCTTTAGGGAAACAAAAGATAACAATAAACACACGACTGCTTATAGAGGAGGAGGAGCATAATGAAAACTCAACTTGAGGGAGTAGCTTGTATATATATATATATATATATATATATATATATATATATATATATATATACACATATATATATATATACACATATATATATATATATATATATATATATATATATATATATATATACATATATGTATATATATATATATATATATATATATATATATATATATATATATATATATATAGCAAAAAAATCGACTCAAACGATTTTGCTTCATTTAACACCGATCTTTTTTATTTTTTAAACAGTATTTTTTTAATATCATTAGAATGTTGATTTTCTACTCTTTCCGATAATACCAAAAACATTTGGGTTTCCAAAAAGGTTTACTGATTAAAACGGTTTTAGTCAATAGAACCGTTTTTGCTCGCTCACCAACGTACTTGTTGCGCGCTATTCATCCCTATAAAAATACATGTAACTGCATTTTTCTATCATTCCCTTATCGGAACTTAAACCGTCAACATCTCTGGTATACCTGCTCAGTACTTACGTCATCGGAAAATAGATGCCACCTCGGAAGAAACGGCACACGTCATTACCCCATTGTAAGAAGGGCCAACGTATAGTCGCTGCGCAAATGCACCTGAGCCAGTCAGGTATCTTCAGAGTCTATAGACGTTAACACGAGACTGGCGCCTTTACACGGAGATCAGGATAAGGAAGAAGAAGGTGTACCTCGGAGCGAGACGACTGCTTCATTTTCAGCACAACTCTAAGAAATCGTCACTTGACGGGCGTTGAGGTCCAGCAGGAGCTCCGACAAGTTCGTGGTCGGACCGTCAGTCAGAGGAAGACTTAAAGAAGCGAAGCTAATTCAGAAGAGACCAGCTAACGGACCCAAATTGACAGCAGCCTATCGACAAGCGCGACTCAGATTTACCTGAGAATATGAGCAGAGCAATGGCGCACCGTTTTATTTTCCGACGAGTCCTGAATGTGCCTACATGGCAATGATGGAAGAAGAGTCTGTAGGAGGCCTATGGAGGAGGTTCAGTCATGGTGTGGGAAGGTATCTCACTGGATGCAAAAATCGATTTGGTTTTCGTAACTAATGAGACTCGTAGAGGTAGATTAACTGCTCACTGGCACATCGAGGAGATCCTGCAGGAACACGTTGTTTCTTATACTGGGTTTGTTGGCGATAGCTTCGTACTAAAGCAAGACAATGCTACTGCGTCGGTGCGGCCATACCTGCTAGAAGTGAGAATACCCACATTAGACTGGCCTGCCCGGAATCCTGACCTCAATCCAATCGAGCACATGTGGGATGGGCTCAAAAGAAGGGTTCTTGCCAGAAATCCAGTGCCTGCATCGCTGAGGGACTTAAAATTTGCGATGGCGGAAGAGTGCGGAAGAATCCCACAGACAGTGGTAAAAAACCCGCTCCATGAAACACCGGCAGGAAGCAGTAATAAGGGCTGAGGGAGGGTAATACAAAATATTGATTTTGGTTTTTATCAATACATTCAATTGTAAAACTTAAAATTTGTTTAATTTTTCCTTTCTCTTAACTCTATTTTCAATCCTTATTCTCCTTGTTTCCCCTTCCAACCATTTTAATCAGTAAAAAGCATAAGGTATGCTATGGAATTTGATATCATTAGAAAGATAATAGAATGATACTAAAATCCGTAAAAATGTACGAAAACTAAATTCTAGGATCAGCGTTAAATGAAGCCAAATAGTTTGAGTTGATTTTTTGGCTCACCAGTGTTATACATACATATATATATATATATATATATATATATATATATATATATATATATATATATATATATATATATGTATATGCTTTCTTTTTAATATATATGGTAATTAATTTAGAGTAAACCTTATCACCACCCAAAATATCGTAAACAACTTTTTAATGAACTCATTAATGAACTAGTTTGTAAATATTACTAAAAATAAGTATAACAAGTGGTGTCGTAATATTAACGATTTTAAAACCTGATAGGATCTTTGTCAAACAGTTCTCATTAATTCACATGTCGATCATTTTTAAGAAATCAAATTACAAAAGGCTTATAACCACTTGCGAACAAGGCCAACCGCTGGCGTTTCTCCATGCGCGAACAAAATTCTGATTCTTCTTATTATTGATTTTGAGTGCGGCGCCAAACAGTTTCATAGTTGGCCATGGCCCTCACAACTGGCCATTTATTTTCCCTAGGTTTTCTTCTGTATTTGGGAAGTATTGTTACAGCTGTGCCCCTAGAGTATGTTCCTGAAACTGATGAAAACATCTTTAATGAAGTACAGCAACTGCTATCACTGAATCGAGCAGTTCGGCAGGTACGTCGTTTTTCAATTTTTTTTTGTCGAATTAAAATATGCATCTTTGAATCTAAAGTGTTATTAATAAATTTAATTGAGGAAATAAGATTTCCTAAATTCTCTTTAGAGTAATCATGTACTATAAGGTTTCTTTTTTATTTTTAAATGATGTTAATAAAATGTTGAATATATTGATTTAAAATGTCCGAAAAACTTCAAATATAAAAATTTTATAATAGCTAAAATATTGATGAAAAGAAGAAATTTAAACTAGCGCCCATAGAAGACACTTATTAAAATATTCAAACATTGAAACATATGTTGGAGATTTTAATGGAGGCAAAAATACATGTGGTCACGAATATATATATATATATATATATATATATATATATATATATATATATATATATATATATATATATATATATTTATATTTGATCTGTGTAGAAAGAGAGAGAGAGATCGTACTGAAAGACTTACTATAAAGATTTTAATTGTATGAAGAATTTTTTTTTAATTGTTTAATATTATTTATTTATAAAAAAACACTCCCTGAGATTTTCGTATTTCGATACGTTTCAGGGCCGTAGATCACGAAAAACATAGTTTTCAATATTTCCATTGTCCTGTCTGCCTGTTGACAAAATAACTCTTGAACGAAATGAAATATAGATGAATTATGTTAATATATACTTGAGGCAAAAGAGAACTGAAGAAAATTGTACTTGAGGTAAAAAAGAAACCTACAATTTTTGGGCGATATTGTTTCAGAAGGAATTTTAGATAATTTCTAGATCATTATCACAACTTTTTTCTTAGTTTTTTAATTGATACGAACAAAATTTAGGCATAATTATCTGTAGGCAAATTCAGTAAATGAACAATATTTAAGCAAAATTATCTCTAGTCGAATTAAGTACTTATTTCAGAACTGTTTGTTGGCGAGCACTGGATAAATCACTTTAGTGTTTTTTATTTTTTTTACACGTTATTTCAACTTTTTCGCTAGCATGCCCATGGCGGTATAAAAAATATAAATTTTTTAGAGTATTCCCTAAACAGAAAAGAAATTCAAAATTTGACTTCCACAGTTTGTGGGGCTTGTAATTTACTAAGGTTAAAATAATAAATTAAATTTTTTTGTTAAAAGCTGACAGAAATTTATGGGTGTTTTAAGATTTTCTTTAGACCGATTTTGCATTCATAGTCTTTAGATAAAATATGATTTATAGGCCTAATTTTAGTAGACTATAAGCTCTACAAATTGGGAACCAAATTTTCAATTTTTATTGTACTTAGGAAATACTTCAAAAAATGTAATTTATACCTTCACGACATTCAATCGGTAAAGTCGCCTTAAAATTAAAAACTCATATTTGTTGCAAATAGGTGAATTATAAGTTAAGTTTAACTGTCATCGCCAAGAAAAATACAATATTCCTAAAGGAATCACCGAATATGTCATATGTATATCATTTTTATGTCCTTTTCAGGGATTTTAATGCCCACAAATCAAAAATTATGTAATTTGTCATTATTTCTATGTTTACTAAAAATAGAATGTATGGAGGTTAGGAGTGGGATATGAGTACAGAATAACCTTAAAAAGAACAATACGACTTTTTCCTTGCTATGAGAAAAAATGGTAATTTTAAAGGACATTATTTTTAATCCCAATATATAAGCGACGTAAGGAGCTTGGTGAGAATAGACAGTTTTCAATCAAGTCTCAATTGTCTTAGAATTAAAAATATTTGTACGTGACAGTTCATATGATTCACTTAATACAGTTACTTTGTTAATTAGTATTTACAGATCGTCGAAATTAATTGCTAATAGAATTATATGCTATGTTGCGCATAACTTATACTATTGATGAACACTCCACTGATTTTTTACTTTTCTTATTTCTTCTATTAGTGCTCTTCTCATGATTTCCTTTAAGTAAATATTGAAAAGACTTGATGATAACATAAATATTTGTCTGACTTTCCTTATTTTAATTTATTTAGTAATAATTTCTTCATAACCGTTTACTGACTAAAATAGAGCTTTGAAGTAATTGTAATGATTTTGGTTTCGATTTTTTTTCCTTAAAAATCGAAAATCGATGAGAGTGGCAGAACTTATTGAAAGGTTCATTGCAATCGATAAAATACACAGAAGTGTGCCCTGAAATCCACGCACCATTGTGCTAGCACATTCTTCTCGCGTACCTAAAGTATCTCGGAAACCTGCGTATCACTAATACCTTACTCCAATTTCTTGTAAATTCTGTTGTGAATCAGTTTTAAACACGTAGGTTGAAAAGTTTTTGGTCTAGCTACCTAAAACACATTTTTTTTTTCAAAATTCGTCTCCTCGCTTTTCTAACATTTCTATACCCTTCTTGTAGAAGGATTGCCTTCAAAATAGGCCTCAGTTTCAGCGATAACTTCTTCATCGGAGCCAAATCTCGTTCCCGCGAGCATTTTTTTGAGGTCTGCGACTAGATAATAGTGGCTGAGGGCCAAATCTGGAGAATACGGTGAATAAGCAATTCGAACTTCAATTCATGCAATTTTTGCCATCGTAACAACTGACTTGTGGCACTTTTTTCTTGTCCATTTGGGGCCGTTTCTTTACAATTTCTTCCTTTAAACGCACCAATAACTTTATATAATATTATTTATTGATAGTTTTTCCCTTCTCAGCATAGTCGATGAGAGGCTTTGGGACGGGGTCGATTTGGGCGGCTTTCACCGGCTGCTGTCCACTCAACTCACTGCCGATTTGATTCCGGTGTATAGTGGTGGATCCATATTTCATCCGTTGTCAAATATCGCATGAAAAAATCCTTTTTATTGCGCTTAAACAGGTCTAAACAGCGCTCAAAATCATCAACACGTTGTTGTTTTTGGTCCACTGTGAGCAAACGGGGTACCCATTTCGAACAGAGCTTTCTCATGCGCAAACGTTCGTGCAAAATATGACCAACACGTTCTTTTGATATCTTTAGGGTGTCAGCTATCTCACGCAATTTCGCTTTACTGTCATCCAAAACAATTTTGTCGATTTTTTTATGTTTTTCGGTGTAACTACCTCATTTGGACGTCCAGAGCGTTCAGCATCATTTGTGTCTGTACAACCGCATTTAAATTCAGCATACCAGTAAATGATGAGTGATTTTCCAGGCGCAGAGTCCCCGTAACACTTATCAAGCCATTGCTTTGCTTGAACGGTATTTTTTCCCATCAAAAAAGAGTGTTTAATCAACACACGAAATTTGCTTTTTTCCATTGTTTTGAAAATATCAAAAGTAGGGTCACTAAAACCACTGTACTGTAACTTCTAAAAAAAACGTCAAAATGTCATAAAATTTTGACACGTATCGTCTGAAGGTTTGTACTTCCTAAAAATCATCTGGATTTTTTGAAAAGGGTCTATGTGTCAGACCAAAAACTTTTCAGCCTACGTGTTACAATAGTTTTAATATGAGAATCATTAAACGGATAGTTCAATAGTATGTACATTACTTTACCTTAATTTTCTCTGATATAGTAACAAACGTGACGTGAGGGACATTAAGTATAACTTATGTTTTGCTTACCATGTTAAACAGATCTACGGGAAGATATGTTTGTTCGTCTTCACTAAGTTTAAAGATTTCATAATTTATCACCTTCGGATTAAGAGGCTTTACATATTAGTTTTCATAGCATGAATGACCTCTTGCTTGCTTCTTTCCGGTTAGCTACTATCTTATTGATTTTTTAGCACATTTATTTATCTGTAAGCTTCAAAAATTCCTCTTAGTATTCTTTACATGTTCGTAACTAACAGCCGGCCAATGACTTAAAAATTTCTGCCGCAATTGGCCTAACTATTACAATCAAAATATATTAACCATTCATGTTTGGTCTATGGGAACCCTTTCAACAATAGATTCTTTTTTTTTCTAGTCAATGTTAAAAAAATTTTAAGCACAATAAAATTATAATTGAGAGTGAGCTGTTTTAATTAATGGTTGCATTTAGCAGATCATGCCAGCTATGTAGCAGGAGTATATTATTTATTGGAGGCATATCCTTTCTTTTTTCGTTTTTTATATTTATAAAAATAACCGGTCAAATGCAAGTTGAACTTGCGCAGTTAGTGTTCCGTCCGTTGATTGCTTTTAAAATAAAAAGTTTTGTTACGGATAAAATGATCAGTGACTTCACAAAACACACGCCAAATGAGTTTTCAACAAAGTTTGTTTCCAATCTGAAAACTGATAACCTTGAAATTTTTCTTTTTTTTATATACCAGATGAATTATTAAAGGTAATACACTCGTGATAATTTGTGTTCAATCTACACCCCGTGGAGAATATTCCAGAGTTTTTTCAAAGTTTTTTGATAAGTACTTTTCGAGATAAGACAGCGATTTTTCGAGATTTTTTAAAAATAATACAAAGAAAAGTGCACGCAAGTATTACAGTATATATATATATATATATATATATATATATATATATATATATATATATATATATATATATTTTACTCGTGTTTTCACAAGCGTTCATTTGACACCATACTCGATGACCTAGTAAAAAGGTTTTTTTTTCACTTCCGATTTCACTCCCCAAAACTAACCCCTTTGGTCAAAATTTAACTTTCAAAACTACATGGCTCTGATGAGGCCATCAATTCCTATATTATTACTAAATTTCAACTTTCTATGACAAATAGTTTCGGAGAAACTCGGGTGTGACACACAGACGGGCAGACACCGAAGTCATCTTATAAGTGTTCCGTACGGAACACTAAAAATATATTGATAGCTGCTTGGTTCAGTGATTGATATCATTTAGTTCACTGTTAAACAAGGGTGTACATAGTGGTAGACTTTGGTATCTTATGAGAAAGTTTTACTCTTTTACCTTACTAAAAAACATATTTTTAATTGAAAATTGAAATTATTTTTTCCCATTTAATATTTTGGTTCTATTTTTATAAACTAATTCAAATTCACAAATGAATTAGGGATATTTGGAACATTTCAAATTTAAAAGTTTAACTGTTCCAAATAAGACGATAAAATTGTGAAGCTAATAGTCAAGCTATACACATTTATTCTATTCCAACTGAGTATTCCGTGCCATGATCTAAAATCCGATTTTTGTTCTGAGCTCTTAACAACCTAAACTTGGCCCAAGTACACTGAACGTAAGTATTTTCATTTTATGAAGCAATATACTACGGTTTCATTAAATTTTATACATTTTTTATTTTTTATGGTTTTAACGGGTTATATGTAAAAACTCCATAAATTGTCGTTAAGATATCCTAATAAACACTAGAGTCCCGATTTTTGAAATCATGTAATAAATTTCCCTACGAATATATTCTACTAACAAATTTCCCTTAGAACACTATAACTTATATTCTTCCATTCCGAGAAATTCAGTAATGTAAATTATCCACACAAGAATATATTTTATTGTTTCGGTATATGGAATAGCAATCGAATATCCGCACTGTTGGAATCACCGTGATTTAATGATGTTCTAACCTAAAACATTATTATTTTATTTTTACGGCAGTATATTCTTCGCAGCTAATGGACCTTAAATTCAATTTAAAAAAGATCGGTAAAGTGATTTACTACCCAGTACTTTCCTCACAAAAACGTAATATTAAACAATAATTTAATCCAAGCACTAGCAGTCATATATTAATCATTATCATCATTAGCTTATACCGTCCACTGCTGGACGAAAGCCTCCCTCGGGTCTTGCCACCTTTTTCTGCTCTGAGGCACTTTTACCTAATTTCCAGCCACCCTCTTCATACTATCAGTCCACCAACTTCGATAGGCTTTGGATCTTGGTTGCCACTCTATAATTCTTTCTGTCCAACGTCTATGCCCGAACCTAGCAACATGCCCAGCCTAGTTCCCTTTAAGATGTAGAATGAATTTGACTGCATCTTGTACTCCCGTTCTCTTTCTGATAATATGATTTGGGATGTGATCTCTAACGTCTAACACTGACAACTCCACTTTTCTTTACATGACACATATTTTGTTGATGTTTTTCTTCGTCATTGTGAAAGTATCGGCTCTGTACGTAAGAGCGGGGACTACGTATCTCCCAAAAACTTTTCTTTTTAAACACATGAGGAGGTTAGATTTAAATATAGTTTGTTGGTATGTCGCCAAGAAGAGACCTATTCTCCGCTGAATTTCATGTGTTTGGTTGCTTCGTCCTATGCTGATTTCATGTCCTAGGTATTTATATCGGTGTACTTGCTCGATCTCCACGTTATTCAGTTTTACAGCATCTTTAATACAAGATTTTTATAAACCGGATCTTGGATAGATTCAACTTTTCTTGAATATTCTTGAAGCATATGCAGCATAGTTTGTGCTTCTTGCACTTTGTCTGTTATTAAGACAATGACGTCGGCAAAACAAAGGTGATTTAACTTTTCACCCATTTTTTCCCAGTTTATTGGCTTTCTAAAAGTGTTATAAAAAGTTTGGGAGAAAGCGTATCACCCTGTCGCAGTCCTCTTTCCATTTGAAATTTGTTGATGGATTAGTTAGTTTGTGTTTCGACATGAGCGGTGGTCTTTTCATGTATGCACTTAATTACATTGGAATATAGATGGTCAACACGACACTTAGCAACCGCTTCTATCAGTCTCTGCTAATTTACGGAACCAAAAGTGGTTTTGAAGTTCACGAATATAAGCACCAGAAGCTTATTATACACATTTTTCAATGAGGACTTTAACCGTAGGCAGATGATCGTTTATTCCATACCCCGAGCAAAAACCTGCATGTTCTTTTTAAAGAAAAACTCAAATTTATTTGTTAACCGTTTGCTAAGTTTTTTAGTGAATAATCTCATGACTCAAGAGATTAATGGGTCGATAGTTTGTAAGGCCTGAAATAACTCCTTTTTTATGTATGATGACAATAATTGCATTATTGCGGAGGTTTGTTATTTTTTATGTCCTTCAAGGCTGATGGGATTTCTTCTTCTAGGATTTCCTCCAACCTCTGATTTAGAACTTCTGGTATGTTAAGTTTTACAGTGCGATGGTCACTTCAACCGAACATCTGTTTAGAACACCTAAGGCTTGAGAATGTCTTTCCTGTTGCTGATTATGAAATCTACTGTCTACTGTTCTGCCGTTTGGGATGGACTATGTTCTTTTTTGTTTTTGTTCTTTTTAAAAAAGGTGTTCAGTTCATTATATATAAACTATTTTGATGATGATTAATGATATTAATCACAAAAAAAAATGTTGAGCAGAAAAGGGTTTCACAAATATGTATAACTAAAACCTGACATTTCTTTCAACAAGCTATGAACGTGAATATTAAAATAATGAAGAAATAAAGCAAGCAACGGCTCTAATTCTCCACCTCATTAACCCCTTATATGTTTGACTATAAATGGGTGAAAATATTTAAAAAATAATACATATTTCATATACCTTGACTTCAAGAACTTCGATAAAGGCATAAAACACAATATAAACAAAGTAGTTTTCTCAGCGTAATAACCTTTTACATGTTTGAACAGAAATAATCGGAAATAATAACCTTAATACCCTCCGTCATCCCTTTAAGACCTTATATGTTTGACTATAAACAATTTTGCTTAATATTTGTTCATTACCCAAATAAAAACCACGCAAAATTATCCTAGTCATATTAAAAATATATCAACAATAGATTTATAGGAGAAAGATCTTTAGTTACTCTAGGGAATTCAAGTGCTCACACCATAATAGTTGCGGAATCATCTCCCTTCATTTAAGTTCAAATTATTCATACTGTGTACTAGAAAATAGAAAATGTCCCATTTTGAGGAAAAAATAGCCAGTTTTCTTCGAGCCTTAGTGTGCAGGTAGGGCACATCCTCGGCCTTATTAATGGCAATATAGGTTCTTTGGTTCTCTTCTCCCGCTAGGCTGTTAAGAAAACGTTTAAAAATAACACCGACAAATTAAACATAAAAATTACTGAGAGAACAAATTAAGAGATAAACATTTCAAATAAAAAGGAAAAAATAGAAAATGATAAAACCTCAAAATGATAAAAGCAAGCGAGGATAATCTCTCGGCTAAAATAAATAATTCATTGGCGAAGCTTTAAAAATAGAATGCAACCTTAGATTATGTTAAAACCATTAGAAACACTGTTGATAAAACCTTTAAGGGAAGTAACATCTAAAATACAAAAAAATGTCAAAATGTGACAGTTAACTCAACTTCAGGAGAATATTTAATCAAGACGAGGTGTTAGGTAATGCGACCAGGAAGTAACCTGACATTCAATTCTGTAAGTATACTTTTGGATATTTCTTCTCTTTCTCAAGAAAGTGACAAACTTACCACATTTAACAGAAGCCACAAACAAGTAAATGTAACAAATGTATATCAAATACTACATGTATTGTCCAATCTGATACAATTTTCTTAACGAATTTGAAGAAAACTTTGTTGCGTGGTTTGTACCTCTATGTAGTACACTAAAATTATTTTCTAACTTTTCTTTCTCAAGCTTAGCTGAGAAGGTACAGGAAAAAGTTTCTGAAATGTTTGCGTTATAGAATTTGTACTGACTCTCGTATATAATATAAATGGAATTGGTTTTTTACGAGTTTAAATGGTTCCTCAGCACTAACATATTCGTATTCTGTTTTCTAAATGTAAATGAAAAAGATAAACATAATCATTAACTACCACGTAAAGTATTTTCTGCAATTAGCAACTCAACTATTACTGCAAATCGTGCTCCAGTAAAGGACCCGATTGGGTACTTTCACATTACAGTGCTTGCGATAATGCAACGTAGATACGTTACGGTTAACGGTACGAGGAAACAAATGCTCGCAAAACAATGAAAATTTATTCTAAAGTTCATTTCTATTAAATAGTGGTATAATATGAGACGTGATTATGTCATAGCTGGTTGTACTTTTTTGTTTTTTATTTTGTTGATAATTGTTTTGTGGTCGACAGACGCTGACGTGGTAAGTACTTTATTATTTTTTTTTTTATTAAAAAGATTTAATGATGATGATAATGATTCCTTTTATGCTTATTTTCACAAAGAGACGTACACCGAAAAAGAAGGCATAAGCTTGATACCTCTCGGTAGCGCAAAAAATAAAATACGCTGCACAAGCATATAGAAAGTTTTATAATTATTTATAAAGAATTTATATAGAAATAAGACCAGTGGAAAAGATAAGGGAAATAGGGGGAACACGACCTTTAAAGCATTTAAATTTTTAAAGTTCCACCGTAAAAAAAGTATTTGAGTTTTTAAAGTTTTTTATTTCTTTAAAGAATCTTCTCTCTCCGTTAATTGGCATCTTTTAATGTGTTATCGAAGAGTTTTTTAATTGAATTGTTCCCTTTCCCGTTCATAAATTTTTTGTATTAGGCAGGACCCGAACTTTTAAAATTCCATTTTTTTCTTTGAGAAGTTCTCCCGGTAATAAATTTTCTATTAGAGTGTTAAGAAAGGAGTAACCTTTCATTGTTTTATCGTAAGAGATTTTTTTGTATTGAAAGTTACTCACTTTTTGTATCAAGAAGTACCTAAGTTTTTACAATTTGACTCTAAGAAATACTTGTTTCCTTCGATTTTTTGCTAATACCCTAGATAGGATCTAAACTTTTAAAGTTAAAGCTATAGGAAAGAGTTTTTTCTAGGTGACTCCACACTTGTTTGTTGTCGAAACTTATTTGCTTGTTAAAATATTGATAAGGTTCTTTAGAAGATAAAAGTGACCGTAAAATCTCGCATAAAATATTTTTCTGAATGCTCGTTGTCATTCTCAAAATGTAAATCGATGTCTTTTCTACGATCCATTAGTAAGGCTCTAGTTATTTATGACTAAATTTTAGTAATTTTAAGTGGACTGGTCTCTAGATGAGATATGATTGCTCATATTCAAAATTATTGCATTCACGCTAACCGACAAAGCACAATTAAATTTTTACTGCAGAAAACTGAGAAATATTAGCATCTTTTGAAATGTGTTAGTGATTACTCTTCTGATCGTTTTTTAACTAATACAAGATTTTTGTTAATTAATAAACAGGTTTTGATGATAATCGTCATTTAGGTTACCTGCCCGGATCTTTTTACCTACATAATCAATATACCTAGCTAAAGCAATAAATAATATGACACTTGCAATACCTGGCTAATAACTAAACATAGTTCAGCAAATAAAAGTAATATAAGATTTTGTAATAATTATTATATATAGATTCAATGGACGAGAGAATATTGATACACAGAGCGTTTTTTAACTGAAGAAAAGATAATACTAGCAGTGGAGCTATTTAGAAGATTTAAAAATCGATGACTGAAGGGTGAACGTTTTTCATAAAAGGAACCTCCAATAACTAAGTTCACATCCAGATCCAAGGAGAGGAGGGTATATGAATAAAACGAGCATTCTTCAAGGGAAAAAAGAGAATATTGAAGGCGTAGCGCTGAAGACAGCTTAATCCCAACATCGATATTTGACACCTTAGATACTTTGTAGTGGGATATTAATAAAGTTAAATAGAGGAATGGCTCCTAATAAAGTTGGAAATAATGATAAATAGTACGATTCTCAGATGTCTCGACTCAAAGACCGAACACTGAAATAGATGCATATTACGGTAAATACACAACCACCCCAATAACTACCGCCACCCCTTATGTTCGTCACTCTAAATAATTGTTATAAAATTTTTTCCATTATCACAACCAAAAACTAGGAAAAATTATCATAATATGACTGAAACTATACAATATTTTACGATTTAACCTCTTTCGTTATCCCCTCCTCTCCGTTGAGCGTCTTCAACTCTAAGAACCTAGAATAAAACTATGTATATGAAAGTCCATCTCTAACCCTTACCCATTTAATTCTTTATAGGTTTTACTATTTCGTATTATTCATTTAAGCTTCAACATTATGCATTATCCAACCACCTTTTTCCTTTGTTAGCATGGAAAATAATAAAATAATATGTTTAAATTCCTTGATAACCCCAAAAAAGACCTGTGACATGATAAATATGAAGCCACCCTTCACTTCCTCGGTAACCATTTACATTTTTTACTATAAAAAAATTATGGTTTATCCAAAAACCAGCAAAATTTTTCATAATACGAGGATGGATTGAAAAGTTGCGGCCTAGTCAAAAAAAACAAAATAACGTACAAAAATATTTTTATTTTTCGACGTAATCTCCAACTAGTTCTATGCCCTTCTTCCATCTGCTTTCCAAGGCTTCCACACCTGTTTGAAAAAAGGATTCCTCAAGGTCTTCAAAATACTGGTTAAATGCAGCTTCGACTTCTTCCTTTCATGAAAATTTTTGGTGACCGAGGTGTTTTTTTAGGTTTGGAAACAGATGAAAGTCCGAAGGTGCCCAATCAGGAGAATAAGCCGGGTGGGGCAGCAATTCGAAACCACAAACACGAATTTGAGCCATAGACTCAACAGACGTGTGAACGCGAGCGTTATCCTGATGGAACAAAACTTTCTTTCTTAGGAATCCTGGGTGTTTCTCTTTAATTTCTTGACGGAAAAAACGCAAAAGGGTGCAATAGTAAGTCGATTCTATTGTTTCGCCTTCCACCATAATGATACCTTTAGCATCCCAAAAAACTGACGCCATCACTTTTTCAGTCCACAGAATTGCGTTCGTTTTCTTTGGGGTCGGTTCACCAGATTTCTTCCACTGCTTGGATTGTTGTTTTGACTCTGGAGTATAGTGAAGAACCTAGGTTTCGTCCATTGTCACAAACCTGGTAAGAAAATCTTGCGGATCAGCCTCAAACATCTCCAAACAGTCGCGAGAAATCGTAAGTCAAATTCGAGAACCCACCTAGCGGAAACCTTAGAAAATCCGTAATCGTTGACAATCATGTTTTGTGTTCGTTCATACGAGATGCCTATGGTGTCTGCAATCTCCCTGATAGTTAATCTACGGTCTTTCAATATGAGATCATACACTTTCCCGATGTTTTCTTCAGTCGTAGACGTCGTGGGCCGACCGGAGCGAGGGTTATCTTCGATGCTCTCTCGGCCACGTTTAAATTCTGCAACCCATTTTTTCACAGTGGTATATGACGGAGCAGATTCCCTTAGTATTGTTTTCATATCGTCGTGGATCTCCTATGATGTTACTCTTTTTTTAAACAGGTACTTGATGACCGCATGTTGGTCAATTTTTTCCATTTTTCCAAAAACGCTGCACTTGGTCTCACTAAACTCGTTCTAACCTAAAAACCACAAATTCTACAGCAATAAAATGTTACACTGTGACAACCAAAGAATGTATGAACTTATTTAGGGTACTATAATAAAAATAATATAATTATTTTTTAGTGAGGCCGAGAACTTTTCAATTCATCCTCGTATATTGAAACTATATAATATTTAATGACCCCCATCCCTCTCATCCCCTTCTGCTATTTAAATTGAAAATAATGAAAATTACTTTATATTTCACTTTCATCGACTCGAAGAACATTGAAACAGATATATAACACTATATATATATAGGAAGCAACCCCTTTAGCTTTCTCCCCCATTCCTTTAATTCTTTTTATATGTTACTATGAATCATTACCCATAAAACTTGTTTATTACCTCAACAAAAAATTTACCATATTGCCATTAAAACAATACAAGATTTATCGATACCCACCCCTCTCATCGCCTTTTCCTGAAGCAATATCATTCAAAAATTATTGGTCTCCCATCTTAAGTATTATATGAGTACCACTTTACTTTAACTAATTAAACTTTAATATGGGTACCAAATTTAAAATAGATCTCATTTTATTCGAGATTTATCGTCCAAGTAGATTGTCAGACAGACCAACGGCAATGGGTGATTATGGTTTTCGTGATTTAGGAACCCTAAAACGTGCGAAAATCTCATAGAGTGATTTTATCACTAATACCTTCTTTGGCAATGGAAGTTAAAATATATGAGACGTTTATAAAAAAAAATATGATAAGGCTGATTTTGGAATTAATTTACCATTTCGCAAATTATTCAAATAGAGTAATAGCAAATTATAAGTGAACGCAAAATTATCGATTTTTGTCAATGATCCATATTAGTGCTGACCTGACTATTGATAATTCACAATACATATTGCGTTATTTTAAACGGAAACATCAGGCTTCATTATCAAGGTCACAAAATATCGCTATTTCCAAAAATGTGTTTGAATTATGCAAGCATTAGCTCGTCTTTAATTTACAAGACGGTCGATAAATAAAGATTGTACATAAATGGTACATAAAGTGAGATCATAGAATCTAAATATATACAATGTTTCATTTAAAAATTCAATTCTCCATGCATTTTTGGTTCAACCCGGTAAAAACAATTTTTGAATAAAATTACCATGTTAGTTACAATTCTTGTACCCAACTTATTTTCCGAAAATCAATATTAAAAAAAACCGGCCAAGTGCAAGTCGGACTTGCGCAATTAGTGTTCCGTACGTTGATTGCTTTTGAAATAAAAAATTTTGTTACCGAGATATAAAATGATCAATAACTTCACATAACACACCCTAAATGAGTTTTCAATTTTTACTGAAAATTGATGCCCTTGAATTTTTTTTTTTATATATACCAGATAAATTATTAAAGGTAATGCACTCGTGATAATTTTTGTGCAATCTACACCCTGTGGAGAATATTCCAGAACTTTTTCAAAATTTTTTAATCAGTACTTTTCGAGATAAGGGGGGGGACAGCGATTTTTTGCAATTTTTAAAAAATATTACAAAGAACAGTGTGCGCAAGTATTGCGTTATATATATTTTTGAACTCGTGTTTTTACAAGCTTCATTTGATACCCCACTCGATGACCTGGTACAAAATTTTTTTTTTTCACTTCCGATTTCACCCCCAAAACTAACCCCCTAAGTCAAAATTTACCTTTCAAAATTACACAGCTCTGATGAGGCCACCGATTCCTATATTAGTGCAAAATTTCAACTTTCTATGTCAAATAGTTTCGGAGAACATCGGATGTGACAGACGGACAGACAGACACCGAAGTGATTTTATAAGTGCTCCGTACGGAACACTAAAAATTAAATTTTAATAAGCTATTGACTATGCCAGAGATGTAATGTAAGTAATAAATTTAAAAAAAAAAAATGAAAAGTGATTTACCCAATACTTCGTTTGGAAATATACGACTATATGTATTTTAATACAAACGCTTGCTCACACTAAAAATAACTTAATCCAAGCATTACAATTTAGCATTTTACAAAATAGGTATTTTATGATGAGATATTATGAAAAAAAAGTTAAATAAAAGAAGAGCGTCTAGTAATATTAGATATAATTAAAAATAATATAATTTTCTTATTCCTAAACGCCACGAACCCTGAAATGGACTACTACACGTAGGCTGAAAAGTTTTTGGTCTGACACATAAATGTCGCCCTTTTCAAAAAATTCAAACGATATGTGTCAAAATTTCATGACATTTCGACGACAGGGACGCTTCTTTTGATATTTTCAAAACAATGAAAAAAATCGACTCTCGTGTGTTGATTAAAAACTGTTTTTTGGTGGGAAAAAATACCGTTCAAGCAAAGCAATGGCTTGACAAGTGTTACAGGTACTCTGCCCCTGGAAAATCACTCATCTTTTACTGGTATGCTAAATTTAAACGCGGTCGTACAGACACAAACGATGCTGGACGTCCACGGCGGAAAACATAAAAATATCCAAATATCAAAAGAACGTGTTGGTCATATTTTGCATGAACATTTGGGCATCAGAAAGCTCTGTTTGAAATGGGTACCGCATTTGCTCATAGTGGACCAAAACAACAACGTGTTGATGATTCTGAGTGCTGTTTGGACCTGTTTAAGCGCAATAAAAAGGATTTTTTTCATGCAATCTGTAACAATGGATGAGACATGGATCCACCACTACACACCGGAATCAAATCAGCAGTCAGCTGAGTGGACAGCAGCCGGTGAAAGCCGCCCGAAGCGACCAAAGACGCAACAGTCGGCTGAGAAGGTTTTGGCGTCTGTATTTTGGGATGCGCCTGGAATAATTTTCATCAATTATGCTGAGAAGGGAAAAACCATCAACAGCGAATATTATATAAAATTATTGATGCATTTGAAGGCAGAAATCGCAAAGGAACGGCAGCAAACGAACAAGAAAAAAGTGCTCTTTCATCAAGACAATGCACCGTGTCACAAGTCAATGGTTACGATGGCAAAATTGCATGAATTGAAGTTCGAATTGCTTCCTCATTCACCGTATTCTCCAGATTTGACTCTCAGCGACTATTATCTATTCGCAGACCTCAAAAAAATGCTCATGGGGAAGAGATTTAGCTCCAGTGAAGAAGTTACACGAAGCCACCCTTCTAATTTCCTTCCCACCCTTTTAGTTATTTTCTGTTTAATTCAAAATAATTATGCTTAAAATGAGTGCATTATCTGAACATAAAACCAAGAAAAATTCCCATAATACTATGAAAACTATACAACATATGGAGTCACCCACATCTTTCACCTCTTACCCCGAAGGGATATATCTTAAAAACTACAAGCTTGATGTCCCTACATCAAGTATTAAATTTGTACCAAATTTGAAATTGATACCCAATTTCGTTCGAGAATTATCGTGTCAACAGACATACAGACAGACAGAGAGACAGACAGATCGACGAAACTGGGAAAACTGTGTTTTTCGTTATCTAGGAAAAGCAAAAAGGCGATTTTTTTACGAATGCTATAGTGAAGCAAAAAATAATAATTTTTCAGGTAATCGCAACCATTATATGTATCATCAAAATAAGTAAAATATTTTTTTATTACTTACATAATAGGTATTAAAATATATTTATTGTATAACAAGCTGTTTCGTGGATGTTGATATGCGTGCAATGGTGCATAACCAAAAAAATAGCTGACTGGTTGATCTAAATGAAATATACAATCCTTTAGTGCCCAAGCGGTCAGTATTACTGGATAAACTAAAGAATTATGTTATATATCAGGTGTACAAGTATGAAATGCGGATTTTTTTTCTAAAAAAACATGTTAAATTTGGAAGAATGATAAAAAGTGCTTTATTCAAAGTATGCTCCATCGCTTGTTATACATTTTTCCCATCTTTCGGGCAATTTGTGAATACCACGCCAGTAAAAATCTTCCCCTTTTGCTGCGAACCATTCATCGAGCCATTTTTTCACATCTTCGTACGAACCAAAGCGCTGCTCAGCAAGTGCGTGACCCATCGATGCAAACAAGTGGTAATCGGAAGGAGCCAAGTCTGGTGAGTAAGCCGCATGGGGTAGAACTTCCCAGCTGAGTGCTTCCAACGTGTCGCGAACTGGTTTTGCCGTATGTGATGAAGCATTTTCATGAAGACAAATGACTTTGTGTTGCCTCTTTCCGTATTCTGCCCTTTTTTCAAGCAGCGAACGGTTCAAATCGGTAAATTGTTGTTGGTAACGTTAAGTATTAACCGTTTCCCCAGGTTTTAATAGTTCATAATAGACCACGCCCCTCTGGTCCCACCAAACACAGAGCATCGTCTTTCTGCCAAAGCGATTTGGTCTTTCGGTCGATGTGGATGGTGCGCCTGGGTCTACCCATGATTTTTTGCGCTTGGGATTCTCAAAATAAATCCACTTTTCATCCGCTGTCACTATACGATGCAAAAACGACTTCCTTTTGTACCGAACGAGCAAAATGTCACACGTGTTTTTGGGCTTTTCCATTTGCCTGTCGTTCAACTCATGTGGTACCCATCTACCGGTCTTCTGAATCTTTCCCATCTCTCGTAGCTGATTTGAAACAGCTTATTGACTAACGCTCAATTGCTCGGCGAGTTGTTCTTGTGTTTGCGAATCATCTTCGTCCAACAATGCTCGCAATTCCACATCTTCGTATTTTTTTGGCGGTTTTCCACGTTCCTTGTCTGCAACATCAAAGTCACCACTTTTGAAACGCCTAAACCATCGTTCACACGTATCTTGCGATTGAGCATGTTCACCATAAGCTTCTCGAAGTAATCGGTATGATTCAACGACAGTTTTCTTCAAATGAAAACAAAAAATTAATGCTGTCCGCGAATGCTCTTGTTCGGTATAAATTTGGACATATTAAACACAACAACACAACACTATGCACACACTTTTCCATTTTATCACTCGTGCGCGTCTGACACTTGTTGATCACACAAGAAAATGGCGCAGTGTCAAATCTTTATAGCGCAAACTGCATGGGTGCACATCTGTTGTCTGAAATCCGCATTTCATACTTGTAAACCTGGTAGACTACTCACTCAGTAAGAAATACAAATTTCTAGAATACGCCTATTTTATTAGTACATGTTCTAGCAAATTTTACTTACTATATACTACATCGTGTCCCCTCCGTCTCCGTTATTGCTGTTCATCCAGGGATACATAGTAAATAATAACATAATTCTTTTGGTTACTAATTTTTAATGTCGGCAAATCATTGCTTAAAGTTCTTGGCGACCATTGTTGCCTTTTATCCACTAATGAAAGCAAATACAGTAACCCATCTCGTCAGCACAATATAATTTATATTGAAAATATATTACAATTACAAAAAAAATCCATTGTCGTTATTAAAGAACACTTAATCTGAATCATTGAGGAACATCTAATATGACTCATTGCGGCACATCGATCAGTGTTTCAAAACTTTTTAAATATAATTCAAAATTTTTTGAGTACATAGAAATTCGCCATTAGCATTGAATTATAATCAAACGAAACGAAAGTAGAAACAATCTTTGTTTAATGTCTTTAGTATATTACAATAAGTAGATTTTACTATAATATATATGTATATGTATATCTATATGTATATGTATATATATATATATATATATATATATATATATATATATATAGTGTGTCCCAAAATTTTTTATACAAATGGAGAAAAAGCTTATCTTACAAAAAAATTTGTTCTTGATAAAAAGCTCGGCATCATATGAAAATCCATATTCAGGCATAAAAAGTTTGATGGTATACAGGGAAAATAAAAAATAATAATTTATAATGAAGAGTAAAGTGTGTTTAAATTTAAATACAGAGCAAAATATTAATTGAAAATGTTAATAGGAACTAAAAAATTATGCTCACGTTTAGATTGGTGGCCTTCCTAGTTAAAAATTCAAAACAACTCCAGTAAACACGTCAGTAATTGTAGGATTATTTATTGAATAAAGGAACACGAAATTAATTAAAAACCAGTGCACTGATTTTGAGTGTATCATATTTTTGTTAAAAATTTGATAACCTTTTTATCTGCTTTGCAACAATTACATCCATAATAAATTTGTGCTAATATCGTTTTATTTGGAAATTGCAACATTACTTAACTACTACGTACATAACATAACAATTAAACATATGGAATAATTCTAACTTTATTGCACAAGTGCTTCAATGTATCCACCGTCCCTTTCTAACCAGGTGATTGTTCTTCGAGAAAAAAACTTTTATTACATCTCTAATTACGTCAGGAGTTATCGCTTCACATGTTTCCCTAATAACATCAACATCTTGAAATGGCCTGTTAAGATAAACCTTTTCTTTTAAGTAGCCCCATAAAAACAAGTCTAGAAGGGTGATGTCCGAAGACCTTGGGGGCTAAGTAAACTGCACATATCTCTCTACTACTCTACCGTTCAAAATGTGAAGGAGATAATCTCGAACATTTCTTTTACTGTGACGTGATGCACCATCATGTTGGTACCATGTCTTTCAATTATTGGTAAGCGATTAAGAAACTCAGGGAACTCATTATTTAAAAATTCTAAGTAACGTTCAGCATTCATATTATTTCTTTTTAAATTTATTTTCAATACTTCCATAAATCTTGAATTTATTTATTAGATATCCTACAGTTGTGAAATGTACAGTTTTGTCAGAATGTCTATTACTAAAGATTTCTGCTGGTTCTCTAAAAGTTTTATAATGATCTCCAACTATGAGAACAATTTCAATTTTATCTTCAACACTTAATTTTACTGGCATTTCTAATTATTACAAATTCAGACTGACGTTAGCTTTAAAGTTTATTGACAGTTGTTGGGTATTTCCAAAGATAAGTTCATTTATTTTCAGCCTAAAATTTGTAATGATTTCATTTTATTTTATTCAATAAATAATCCAACAATCACTGACATGTTTACTAGAGATTTTTTGAATTTTTAACTAGGAAGGCCACAAATCTAAACGTGAACATAATTTTTTAGTTCCTATTGACATTTTCAATTTTTTGCTCTGTATTTAAATTTAAATACACTTTACTCTTCATTATAAATCATTATGTTTTATTTTCCCTGTATACCATCAAATATTTTAAACTTCTGATGCTCGATTATGGATTTCCATGTAATGCAGAACTTTTTATTAAGAATAAATTTTTTTGTAATATGTACGATAAACTTTTTCTCCATTTGTATAAAACTGTTTAGACACACTGTATATCTTCTTCTTCTTCTCAACCTAAGTAAGTCCACTCCTGGATGTAGGTCTCGTCTAATCTCTTTCATGCTTCCCTGTCGTTTGCCACCTTTAACCGCTGCTACTACTCTCATATCATAGATCCATCGTTTCTGTGGACGTACAACGCTTCTTCCTGTTTCTCTGGGTCTCCTTCCATGATCCTATACACCCATCTGTCTCCGGATGACCTAGACACATGATCTGCTCATCACCATTTCATTTTTGGCGCCTCGAGATTTAGGTCAGTGACTTTGGTTTGTCTCCTTATCTATTCGTTATGAATTCTATCCCTAAGGGATGCTTCTCTCCATAGCTCTCTATGAAGTCACGAGCTTTTTAACAAATGCTTTAGTGAGACATAGTTTCCAGTCCACATGTGCTAACCGGTAGAACACAGGAATTGTAGATTTTAGTTTTTAGGTTTATGGGTATTGTAGTATTTTTTAAGATATGTCCTAGTTTCCCAAAAGTTGCCCATACCAGCTTTATTCGCCTGGTAATTTTTGCATGCTGGTTCTCCTTTCCGATCTTAATAGTAACCTAAGTAGATATACTCGTCTACGTGTTCTATGGAGTTATTTTCTGTCTGTATATTAGTATCTTCAGGGCTCATAAATTTAGTTTTTTAAAATTCATTTTAAGACCTGCAGAGACCACATTCAGCTGGTTCAACATTTCCTGTAGCTCGTTGGTGTTATTAGCTATTACTACTATGTCATCTGTAAACCTAAGGTAATATATATATATATATATATATATATATATATATATATATATATATATATATATATATATATATATATATGTATATATGTATATAATATATATATATATATATATATATATATATATATATATATGTATATATGTATATATGTATATATATATATATATATATATATATATATATATATATATATATATATATATATATATATATATATATATATATATATATATATATATATATAATATGTATATATGTGTATATATATATATATATATATATATATATATATATATATATATATATATATATATATATATATATATATATATATATATATATATATATATATATATATATATATATGTACTCGTATATACAGGCTTATAAAACTATAATCTCACAGTAATTAAATTTTGGTGTTATGAATTTTCATTCTTATTGTGATTTTTGGAATTAGACCGTGTCAAATTGAAGTATTTTTCGACTCACGAGGCATATTCGGGGATCGTTGTTTTCGAAATTAGAACACTGACATTTAGTAAAGATTCCTGAAGATGCCTAGGGCAGTCGTAGGTAAAGCGTCGAAGAGTTACTGTAATTTGACGAAGTCTAATCCCAAGAACCACGATTTTTCATCTAACTAAAGATGTTAATTTTAATTATATCTATTTTTACATATTTGCGATTTTAAAATTCCTGTAATTTTATAGCTTCGCAATATCAGAGTCTACCACCTCTTTTACCTCTACTTCGAAAAGTTGAAATAAAAGGGGGACTACTGCCGAGAACATATAGTATGATTGTAGAATTGGAAATGGAATTTCATTTAAAAGGAAATGTTTCTCTACTTTCGAGTATTTCTTCTTCGTATACAACAAACCATAGATACTATTGGTATTCTGCTATCTATCTCTCTCGTATAAAATAAAGCACAAGTTTATAGCCGAGATAATCCTGCAGATTTGTATTTGAAAGCGATAATTCGATCTTCCCTTTCTTCTAGAACGGAGACGAGTATTACTTTATAAAACAAACACGTTCTTAGAGAGAGAGATCAGTAACCCGAGTAGATCTTCCCAGTCGAGGTTATCCTTAAACTTTAAAAGTAAAGTTTAAAATATGTAATATTAAATTTCTCGCTATCTGTCACTTTTGTCTTATTTCTGAAAATTGATACCATGGATCGCTAGGAGACGACATTATTACGAATAACATATTGCTATTAAAAGAAAGTGAACAATCATTCAACATACTCATGACGAATTATTGCAATTCTCACTTCCAAGTATATTAACGTGTTAATGAATATCATCATCATCATCATCATATTGTCCTTTTTACTAAGTTACTTAGCACGTGATCTACTTTATTTAGGAACAAAATGATAATTATCACAAATTTGTCATTACGCATCATTAGTTTGTAGTGATTTCAACTTGTTTTATTACTTTAGCAAACAAATATAGATGAATTTTTCAAGAGGTTAGCAAATATTATTAGATGGATTATTGATGTACTTGTAAATACACAAAGCACAGGTTATTAGCAATGTTTTTACTAATTGGAATTTGTTTAGACGAAGTATTTTTTTCTGATTTCTAGTTTCAATAATAAAATCTATTTCCTAGTTCTTTTATTCTTTACCGACAATTAGTTGAATGATTATTGTAAAGATTTATGACGTAGCCAAATGCTTATTCTTATCTTGAATTAAAAGGTTATCTATAAATATACATAAGGGTCAGTTGCAGCGTCTCTTATCAAAATTTATAGAAGCATAAAGGCTTAGATTGGAGAAATCCTTTTATCAAATCTCAGATTCTTCTATAGCGATAATAATGTATCTTTGAATGTTGCAATTTTTGTGTAAGTGGTAGTACACCTAAGGTATATACAACGAATTAAAACTAAAAACGTTAATATTTGTCTGTTCCAAATTAATTAGACATATTTCGATTTGAAGGCTAGCTATGAGTTACGGCCTGAAAATAAATTTAAATCGATACATTAATTTTTTTCAAGTTTTTAGGAAAGCTATTAAAATAAATATTTTTTTACATTTTATGAAAAGTATTTTACTTAGGCTTCCAGAGTGCATTCTATGAACTGACCAATTTGTTCTCTGGAAATAATGAAGAACACCAGAAACACGGGTTTTAAGGAAATTATGGTTCATTTTTATTTTATAAATTATTTCCTCTTCCTATATACAACAACTATAAAATTGCCAGTTTATTACCGTGCTCACGGATGTTACATTAGAAAAGTTGTCGCTCCAAAGTTTTCGGGATCTACCAATATTTCTTCTTTTTACTAGCAACATGACTCTTGACTTTTGACCATTCTGTTTTTCTGTTCTACTCCTAGACATTTATATTATCTTTTTTGCATGTTTGCTATCTTTCTCTACATACGTTTAGGTCTTTACCACTATTTTACGTACTGTTTTCAGTTGCTTCGAGTATTTACTTGGTTTTTAAGGTTTCGAGTCGGGTTCTCGCTGTGTACGTCAGTATAGATCTGATTGTTATCTTGTAAATTCGAGATTTCACTTCAGCTTTTAAATGTTTATATTATCATATTTAATTTTTTAAATATGCTGCTATTTCCATCGCTTTTATGGCTTGATTTTCTGCTTCTGTGTCTATATCACTAAAACAATGTCGAAATATTTTGACTTCATTTCTTGTCTAATTTTTTCAGTAATATTATGTATTAATGGTGTTATATAAATGGTTACATACTTTTGCTATCGATATTTTTGCTGTCGATATTGTCATTCCAAATTTTTTTGGTCCTTTGTTAAATTAGTAAAGTAACTGAATATTGTTGATGTTCTGTGCTGTTAGCACGGTGTTCCTAGCATGTATGCTATTTGTATTTCTTCATTTCCTATTCTATAACTCCACCGTTTGCGAACTTGTCTTCATCCCTTGAAAAGTAGGAGGTCCGGTCAAGGAGTCCGTTTGGTAAATTCATTTTTAAACCGGTATTATTACAACTTACGGTCTTCTTAATATTGTAGTGGAAGTTGTTCATTGGGCTACGTAAATTTAATTCTATTTCTCTCCGCAAATATCGAAGTTGCGAAGGCGTTTCTGAATTTTCCGATTCGTTTATTTTTTGCTAAGTACACCTATGTTACTACTAATGTAAGGTTCGAAAACAAACACTTTATAGCTATAATGGAATATAAATTTGTCCTTACTTTTATTTTTAACACTGTTATATTTACTACTCAGTATATATCACCACTACCCCCAAACACTTTATTTTTGCACTCGACGTGCGTTTCGCTAACCATGTTAGCTTCATTAGGAGCGATTAATGAAGCTAACATGGTTAGCGAAACGCGCGTCGAGTGCAAAAATAAAGTGTTTGGTGTAGTGGTGATATATACTGAGTAGTATCATTGTGCCAAAGATTCCACATTCCCAACTTAGTTGAGATGGCTTCACGGTCAAACCTTTATCGTAAGTACAGTAGTAAGATATAGGTGTAGGTGCAGATATTTGGTTTTTAAAGTCTTGCAAGAAATTTAAAGTTTTTCCTAATTTTATTAAGGTTAATTTACCAAAATCAAACATTTCAGAAAAAGTTTCATTCTTTGCTAAACAAAAATGGCTTGACCCAGAAATCAAGAATTTGTACACAAAACGTAGCATCTTAGAAGTAGAATCATACAGCATATTCAAAAAACTTACTTCAGGATTAAACAATATTGAATATGAAGTATGGAGCGAGTTCCAGGGGAAAATGTTTTTAGTTATTGATATTCAATATAAAAAGAAATTCTCTATTCTAAGTAAAAAATTAAAAAAGCTCTTACCGAAGAAGAATAGTCCTCAGGAACTCGTAAATATTGTAGAAAATCATTCATCTCAATCCTTTACACGAAATGAAATTCGCATCTTAAACAAAGGTCTTAACTTTGCAGTACCCCCTCCTAGAGATAATTTATCAGAAATCGTTGCTGACATTGAAAGTTCCATTAGTACACTTCCAGAAAATAGTAAATCACTTGTTAGGGAAGCATGTCGCAATCAAATATCGAAAAACATGGTTAACAATACAAATTCTAATTCACGAAAAAACATAAAAGTAGTTAAAGGATTGAAAAAGAAAGATGTTTTCTACTTAAAAGCGGATAAAGGAAATAAGGTTGTTATATTGGATAAGAAAGATTACTTTGAACGCGTAGATAATCTTATCGAATCTGCCCCTTATGAAAAGGTAATAAGAAATCCATTACCGAGAATGATATCAGAGGTTAAAAATTTTTTTAAAAAAATGTAAGAACCTTGTCTCCGATTCGCTAAAATTTAAATTAAATGTGAGTAATCCGACCATACCAAAATTGTATTGCTTACCCAAAATTCACAAACCTGGAAAAGTAATGCGACCCATTATTTCATCGGTCGGATCACCCACATTTTTAATATCCAAATGGTTATCAAAAGAACTTAAGAATTTACCATTAAATACTTTCGCAGTGAAGAATTCATTAGAATTCATTACTAAAACAAAAAATCTAGTTCTCAATGAAGGTGAAGTCTTAATTTCTTTTGATGTTAGTTCTTTGTTCCCAAGTGTGCGAATTCTACAAACTTTACAATATCTCGAAGAATTACTTAGAATGAATGACTTTGAAGAAGAAATTATTCGTGAATATTTAACATTATCTAAACTTTGTATGGAACAAAATTATTTCCAATATAACAATCAATTTTATGTTCAGAAAGAAGGAACAGCTAGGGGTAATTGCTTATCACCTTTCATAGCCAATTTATCCATGAGTAAGTTTGAAATCGAAGCCAGTCAAGAATTCGAATATTTCCCAAGGGTATGGTATCGGTATGTGGATGATATTTTCGCGATTTTTGATACAAAGAAAGCAAATATTGATGATTTTGTTTCTAAATTAAATAGCCGGTATGATTCCATTAAAACCACTTACGAAGTTGAGAACAAAGGACAATTGCCTTTTCTAGATATTTTAATTATTAAAAATAATAATAGATTGGAATTTGATATCTATAGGAAGGACACAGTAACAGATAGATATACTCCTAATGATTCATTTCATTGCAAACAACATAAATTAGCCTCATTACATTTTTTATTTCTTCGTTTGGTCACTTTCCCTCTGAATAGAGTCAACTTTAATAAAGACAGGAATCGTATTAGAAATATAACTAGAGTTAATGGTTATGATGATGACTTAGTAAATAAGCTAATAAATAGACATAAGTTTAGGTTTAATATTCAGAATTCCACCTTTTTTACACGCGAAGAAAATAACACCAAGTATGTCTCCATACCATATAATCCGAAATATAGCAAGGGACTCAATAAGGTATTTAATAAGGTAGGCCTCCCCTTAGTCTATAAGTCATAAGACAATCTGAGGAATACCTTAGGAAATCACAAAAATAAGATTCCTAATTGTGAGAAAAGTGGAATTTATGAAATTAGTTGTAATGATTGTGACAAAAAGTATGTTGGGCAAACTAAAAGGTCAATTAAAACACGATTTAAAGAAAATTTAGCACACTTAAAATACAGTAGAACAGAAAAGTCTAGCATTGCCGAACATGCCCTTGAAGCTGATTCATACTGTAACATTAGATAATCTAAGATTAATAAAAAATGTATCTGATAGGAGATTGTTGAACGCATACGAAAGTATGGAAATTATAAAATGTAAAAGTAGTTGAAATAAAGACAGAGGGCCTATTTCTTATGGTCCCCTCTACTGGTTACTTGACCGGAACTGACGGCCTTGCCCATGTCATTAGTTCCACTTGAGTAATTCAAGGGTTAGGCTAAGTATAAATAGGGTAGATTTGTAGTTTAGCTTTAGTCAATCATCGCTCCTGATAAAGCTAACATGGTTAGCGAAACGCGCGTCGAGTGCAAAAATAAAGTGTTTGGTGTAGTAGTGATATATACTGAGTAGTATCATTGTGCCAAAGATTCCACATTCCCAACTAAACTGTTATATTTTGTATTATAGAAGCCGCCACGTTCTGATAAGAAATTAAAATAAAAGTGGAGAGCTAAAAATCTCTAGAAGTTGTAAGAACTTCAATCGCGTCTAGTTATATTATATTATATTATGTCCCGTCCGCTCCGAGCATGTTGTTGCTGTCCAACCAGGGATTCTTTTGTTGTCCACACTACCCACTATTTTGATTGTCTAAAATTTACAGTTACATAATCATATAGGAAATAAATCTTTATTCTATATTAATAGTTTTTAACTTTCAACATTATTTCTCAGTTTTAATAAGTCGTATTGGTTTGGGTTTCATCGATTTAACCTCCATATTACCAAATTAGACCCATTTCAGATTTAAATGTTTTTATTTAGAGAGGTAGAAAATAACATTGACTTGAGTTTCGAAATTTTTTTTATATGGCTGTATTTCTAAAAATTTATTGTTTTATGAATTGCTACTTTCATGGTTTGTTATTCGAACCGTTCCATTCAGGTAATAAACACTATAGGAGTTACTTGTTGCCAGAGATTTAATTGAGATATATTCAATGGCCGACTTAAGCATTATTCTTTTAAAAATTATGATCTAAACATAAAATATATGATGAAAAGGAATTTAAAAAATATTTGTAATAGCACTTCGCAATGACGAGTTGGTTGCTCTAGATTTATAACGACTGAAAATGGAAATGTCGCCTGTAAAGCATTAAATGGTCAATTTGTAACCTTTGAACATTTTTCTAGTTATCATATATAAAAAAAAACAATTATTACTTTAATTCTGTTCATCGACATGCATAAAAATAATGTGTCACAAAAATACATCATCATACATCAACAATTATGAAATAAAAACTGATTTTTTTGTTAAAATTCGTTTTATGAGTATGCCTTATTTGAGCCTTTTAAACAACTAAAGAGCTTATGAGTAATATAATGCTTAAAAAATATATATCATAAACACGGGCATTCAAACAGAACCGACTAATACTCAACTGGCACGTATTAAGATTGCAGCCAAAATAAGAAAACTTATTGTCTGAAATTGTGTAAATAAAGCAAAGAAAAAATAAAAAATGCTGTTCTAATAAAAGTATGGAGTTTTCCTAATTAAAAAACAAAAATAGCTTCCTAAGGGGTGATGAAATATTAAATATTAGTATACCATCGAGACAAGGCAACTGTTTGTTAAATTTGTTGAAAAGATTGATAATTTTGGTACCTTAAGATACATATTTCTGTAAAACTCAGAAAAATTGTGGTATAGCAACATATTGTACACCTCGTGTGATTTGCGGAATTTCTCTTCGCTCATCCCGTAAAGAACCACATTTTTTTAAACAAACTAAACAATAATTTTTTTTAAAGTTTAAAAGAATTTCACTGAGAGATATACTACTAACTATTTTTTCCATAATTGTTAAAAACATATAGAAAAGTGATATACGTGTAAAAAAAAAGATCGTCTTCAATAATAGTTAAAGTAGGTTAAGGAATAATATACCACATGCGGAGATCTCACCAAGTAGTTGAAGGCTCTGCATATCTGGATGTGTCAGAAAATATTTCGATTTTATAAACTTTGCGGATATAAAAAGTTAATTAGAAAAACTCAAAAATAAAATAACTCTTAGTTTTATCACATTAAATGCTAATATTTAATATTTTTACAACGGGAAATTAGGAAGTACGAAACCTCTTGCTCCCATTTTCATTATCTGATTAATAAAAATGTCAGGAACAGCTAACAAAACAAGAAATCTCTTTCGAGTAAATAATTACCCTTGTCACAACCAGATATCCACTTCAAAAAAAGTCGCAGCCTTAAAGTATTTACTTTTTTAAAAATTCTCACCCAATAAATGGATTGTAAGAAATTATCTTAAATTTTTGCGAGAGATTTTTCTACATAACATGTTGAAAATAACTGTGATGATATATATATATATATATATATATATATATATATATATATATATATATATATATATATATATGGTCAGTCCAAAAAGTCTCCATACACAACCTGTTTTCTATACTATTTTTCTGTTATGTTTAACTTATTAATTGGAATTATAAGAAAACATGTTTAAATTAATATTTGAAACTTAACCTACGAGGATTAGTATTAAAAACAACTACGGAAGATTTTATTTAGAAGTTACATCATTGTTATAAAAATGAATACAAAATTAATGTCAAAAAAATCTCCATACACTTAACAATCACCAATAATAGTTTGACGGAGTTTACTGGAAAATAACAACTTCGTTTAAACTAATATTTAGTGGAACCGCCGTTGGCCTTGATAATCTCCTGTAAGCTTTTTGTCACGCTTACAACCGGCTTTTTAGTAACTTCTCTATTTGAAACATTATATTTGCGAACGCGCCGTTTAAGTTCCTCCCATAAATGCTCGATGGGGATAACATCGGGGGAATGCGGAGGTGTATGAAGCTACTGTCGTACATTATGGATCATCCATTCTCGCACCAAGTTTACGGTATGTTTCGGATCATTGTCCTGTTGGAAAATGTACCTTTGTTCGAGTGTTAATTTTTGGACACTTTCTCTTAAATTGCTTCTCCAAATGTTCAGATAAACATGCTGATCCATCGTACCATTAATAAGATGTAAATTTCCAACCCCTCCAGCGGACATGCGTCCCCAAAACAGAACACTGCCAACCCCTTGACTCACCGTGCTATAAATACATCGAATGCGATATTCTTGTTTCTCCAAGTTCTGCCATTAGACCCAAAAAGGTTAATTTTAGTTTCATCACTAAAGATGACGGATTCCCAAAATTCAGGAGGTTTAGTAACGTATTCCCTAGCAAAAGCTAACCGCTTTTTGCGATTAGCTTCCGAAATTAACGGCTTCTTCCTGGCCGCACACCCCTTATAGCCTGCCCTGTGTAAATAATTTCTCACTGTTTGTGAACAAACGTTTTTCGAAAATAATTCCTGTATTTCTTTTAATTTTGGTGCACTTTTCTTGGGATCCATAATTGTTTGTCTAACAATACTGGCCTCTTCACGTGGAGTCAGTTTCTTGGGACGACCGGAACGTGGTCGAATTTTATAGGAACCCTTTGATTTATACTGGTTTACAATGTACTGAACAGTAGCATGCAATTTTTTAACAATTTTTCCTAAATTTCTGTACGATTTTCCATCTTTCCACAAAGCAGTTATGATCTTTTGAACTTGAAATGGAACTTCACAAATTCTCTCACTCATTTTTAATACTAGTTTGAAAACCCCCTGCAAAATTATTGGCAACAAGTGACAGATTATAAAGTATGGCCGAAAATTATTCATTTGTTTTCAGTTTAGCGAACAATAGATAGCTTGATAAAATGCGGTGATTATAACGTGTTTTTTTCAATGCAGTTCTTGAGTGTAGGGAGGCTTTTTGACATTAATTTTGATTACATTTTTATAACAATGATGTAACTTCTAAATAAAATGTTCCGTAGTTGTTGTTAATACTAATCCTCGTTAAGTTTCAAATATTAATTTAAACGTGTTTTCTCATAGTTCCAATTAACTAGTTAAACATAACGGAAAAATAGTATAGAAAGCAGGACTTTATGGACTGACTGTATATATATATATATATATATATATATATATATATATATATATATATATATATATATATATATATATATATATATATATATATATATATATATATATGTATATATACAATATACATAATTTTTCGTTTACAATCCTTAAGTGGAATTTGACAAATTAAAGTTTGTGTGATTGAACAAGCACACAGCAAAAATTCAGATCATAATAAAATTGCAACCGAGATAAAAAATATTTCTGGGTGGAAGTTATATTGTTAGGGATAGAACTGAAAAGAAGTTTTAGAATTTTATGTTGCATGTTTATACTCCAAACTTACTTCTAACCAATAGGCTATAAAGAAAATGTAGGCTCTAGGTCCCCTATTCCCTCGGCAGACAGGGAGTTATACCAGCGGAAACATTTTAATCGTAAAATAAAACGATGAAAGCAACTTAAATAGGTGCATATAGTAACTAACTAATCAAGTGCAAGTTGAACTTGCGCAATTAGTGTTCCGTACGTTAATTGCTTTTAAAATAAAAATTTGTGTTACGAAAGTAAAAAATGATCAGTAACTTCACAAAAACATCCAGCATGAGTTTTCACCAAAGTTTTTTTCCGATCTTTAGTGAAAACTGATGACTTTGAAATTTTTTTTTTTTTATGTACCAGATAAATTATTAAAGTGAATGCACTCGTGATAATTTTCGTTCAATCTACACCCTGTAGAGAATATTCCAGAATTTTCTCAAATTTTCTTGATAAATACTTTTCGAGATAAGGGGGGGCAGTGATTTTTTGGACTTTTTTTTAATTACAAAGAGAATTGTGCGCAGTATTACATTTATATATTTTTGAACTCGTCTTTTTACAAGCTTTCATTTGACACCCCACTCGATGTGATAATTTTCGATTTCATCCTTCAAAACTAACCCCTTAAGTCCTTTCAAAACTACACGGCTCTGATCGGCTATCAATTCCTAAAATTTCTGGAAAATCTGGTGTGACCGACGGACAGACGGACAAACAGACACCGAAGTGATCTTATAAGTGTTCCATAAGTATCGATCATATCACCCTGTAGAGAGCAAATCCCTGGACAAAAACAGGTTAGAGTCGGGACCATACGCGTCGAAGCCTCGTTCAACTGTTTGTAAATAATATAAAAGCGACCCACAATTATGTTGTGCTATAATGTGTATTGGAATGTTGTTCTGAGAAATATGCGACAAGAAATAGGTCTATTTATTATAGTAGTTTAAGTGAAGCATTTTTTATGCTGTCACATTTAGTGTCATCCAATTTTTTTAGGGCATAATAACCAAATAAATACTCTAAAACGTAACAATAGATCACTATTAGACAGAGAATACGTATTATTTAGATTTGGCGTAAATAACTAACTATTTTTTTTAGGACGGTGAACCTTTAGCCACTAGCACCGATCATCTGACACCCCATGAGGATCCGGCTGACAAACCAGACATTCCAAGAGTTGTAAAAAACTGGCCTCAAGAGAATTTAAATCTTGGACAAGTTACTGCAGTATCTGTTAATTCCGCTCTTCAACCTGTGATCTTTCATCGGGTCGATAGAGTATGGGATCGATAGTAAGTTTAAAGCAAATGTCAACATAATCGAGAAATCCGCCATTGGATAGTAAATTGTTTCAATATATAACATATTTTATAAACATTAAACTAAAAGACGTAGCCAGCAGCGTGTCATGTAAGGAGCCAGGGTCAGCTTCGGTTCCGATGCCTTTAATTTTCCATAAGATTAGATATAAGGCTCAGTTTTCATTTAAATTTTATACGCTCTCCTTCAATTCATTGACAACACTGGTCAACACTAGTCATGCCACACGAACTTTTATAGCCTCATTATTAAACTGCAGTTGTTTTGTTTCAATTAGCCTCAGTTTTCTTGTGATGCGGTAATACTTATAACTAGTACTACGGCAATAAAAGCAAAAGAACATTCGCGGAGAAATAGTCATAAAACTATTTGTCTGTGATTTCATTAAAATATTGTGATTTATTAACTGCGTTAACATGTCGAGAAAGTGTAGTAACGATCCTAACTCTTTTTGTTATATTTGTGGTGAACTGACTTTCAAAAAACAAAGACGAAATTTCACAAAACTAGTCTTGGAGAGTTACCAATGGTATTTTGGTTTCACTGTGGCCCTTCAAGACAAATCCTGGGCATCTCATATTGGTTGCATAACGTGTGTGAAGAATTTAACCGATTGGAAGAAAGGGCCCCGTCATATGCCGTTTGCTGTACCCATGATTTGGACCGAACCAAGAGATTACATTTCGTACTGCTATTTTTTCTTACTGACGTAAATGGTATAAATTTCAAGAAAAAACACACAGTTATTTACCCTAATTTACCTTCAGCCATGAGACCAGTCCCTTATAATGAAAATTTGCCTATACCAGTTGCATCTGCGTCTGTTGAGATTGACGATACACAATCCTCCACTTCAAGCCAATGTGTTGATGAGGACGATGACTCTGAGTTTGAAGAAATTCTAACCAAGCCACACTTGATAACTCAAGGAGACCTAAACGATTTGGTTCGCTATTTAAATTTGTCAAAAAAGCAGTCAGAACTATTAGAATCTCGATTAAAAGGATGGAATTTGCTACATCATGAAACTAAAATCAGCTATTTTCAAAATCGTAAACAACACTTCAGATCATACTTTTCTCTTGGTGTATTGTAATGATATAAATGAGATTATGAAGATTTTGGAAATCGATTTTGATCCCTCCCAGTGGCGTTTATTCAATGACTCTTCTAAAACAAGTCTAAAAGCAGTGTTACTGCATAACAGAAATATACTTCCTTCTGTACCTCTGGCCCATGCTGCTAATATGAAAGAAACTTATGAAAACATGAAGTTATTACTTGAAAAAATCAAGTACAGTACATATTCTTTCAAAATCTGTGGCAATTTAAAAGTTGTTGCCCTATTACTCGGACTTCAGCTGGGTTATACTAAATTCTGCTGCTTTTTATTGGGAATGGAACAGTCGAGACAGAACAAACCACTATCATAAAAAAATATGGCCTACGTATGCATCCCTAATTCCTGAACAAAAAAATGTGAAATATTTACCCCTTGTAGAGCCATCTGAAGTACTTCTTCCACCATTGCATATCAAATTAGGCCTGATCAAAATTTTGTAAAGGCAATGGATCGCAATGGGAGTGGATTTTTGTATCTAAAAGAAAAATTCCCCAAAATAAGTGATGCAAAGATAAAAGAGGGTATTTTCGTAGGACCTCAAAAAAGATTCGGTATTCGAAGAAAAATTGAGCGACTGGAAAAACCAACATGGAAATCTTTTAAGAATGTTGTTGCAAATTTTTTGGGTAACCATAAGAGTGAGAGCTACATAGAGTTGGTTAGCGAGCTATTGTTGGCTTATCAAGCATTGAGTTGCAACATGTCACTCAAGATTCATTTTTTAGGCTCACACCTGGATTTTTTTCCCCAGAATTTGGGGGCTGTGAGCGATGAGCACGGAGAAAGGTTCCATTAGGACATTTTTATGATGGAAAAACGTTACCAGGGCAAATGGAACCCAAATATGTTGGCAGATTACTGCTGGACAATCAAAAGGAACCAACCAGGAACTAAGTTTGCTAGAAAATCTTAGATCGTAACTTCATAATAAAACTTTTTTACATTTTTGATTTAGAAGGTCATTGTTTTTTGAAGTATTTTAAATTACTTAAGAGAATAAAATTCTTGGCTAACAGATTTTTTTTTTAATGTTTGTTTTTACTGCCAACCACCTATTAAAGTAAAAAATATCATAAAAGTCCATGTGGCACGACAAAGTTACAATTTTGTTTACCAGTGTAATTTTAGGTTGTATTACTTTTAAATCCGTTTTAGGACTAACCGTTTACATATTGAAGATGTAAATGTAATTGAAACTCCCAAATTTTTAAATCTTATATAACACTCGTAAAAACTTACTATTATGCTATTACCAATGAACACTAGTCGTTTATAATACTTGTATTGCCTCTTCTAGCTCATTCAGCATACTAATCGCAAAGAGCCTCTAAAGATGCCTATTAAAATCGTGAAAGCAACGTCAGAAAATTACTACATTGCCTAATCCAAAGAACCATGATGCCTTATCTAACCAATTTCTTAAAAGCTTTGTTATTAATATTCGGTGCAAAATTATTACATTATTTACGAGACGGGGAATTCGCCAGTCTTCTTGATCTGTTTTTAACCACCAATCCGGCGATTTACACGGTCAGCGTAAATCCGCCGTTAGGTTCTTCCGACCATAAACTACTTTCGACATCGAGTATTCTACAAGTCAGTGACAGAGAGGCGCCTAAACTGCGCAAGATTTGGCACTACCAATCTGCTAAATGGGAAGATCTCATGGAATATTTTCGAACTTTCCCTTGGTTAGACGTTTATTTTCGATCCGACGACCCATCTGACTGAGCCAGGGAGGTCTCCGATGTTATTTTGGCCAATATGGAGGCTTACATACCTTTTTCGAAGAAATTCCCTTCCAACGGCAAGCCTTGGTTTGACCGAAAATGCAAAGAAGCTGTTGCTTCTAAACACCTTGCATACCGACAATGGCGCGAAAATCCTAACACCATAAATCGTAACACCTTTGTTCGTGCCCGGAACAGATGCAAAGAAATTATCGACGAACCCCAGGAGGCACACAATCAACGGATTAGAAACAAACTTGTCGCTTGTCCCAACAATTCCAGGTCCTTTTGGTCAGTCGCTAAGGCAGTTAGTCGAAATTTCACCAAATCCACCATACCACCACTCATACGGTCAGATAATTCTATTACAACGACACCTGTTCAGAAAGAGAACTTGTTGGCTGAACTCTTTGCTTCACATTCTACTGTCGATTTCCAAGGAAAAACACCACCTACTATTCCCATAGTGCAGTCAAGGATGCTCGATATGTCTTCAGACAGCGTATCATAAAGCATATTTTAATGAAGCTAAACACCAAAAAGGCTTCTGGCGCTGACGGAATACCTGCCATAATTCTCAAAAACTGTACGAGGGAACTAACACAAGTTTTCTGTAAACTTTTCAACCTATCCTACAGAAAGGGAATATTTCCTTCCTGCTGGAAATGTGCCACAGTTCAGCCGATATCTAAGCAAGAAGACCTTGCAAATAAACCGACCAATCGCACTGCTTTCAGTAATATCGAAAGTCATGGAAAAGGTTATCAATCAGCATCTTCTAAAATATCTTGAAGGATTCAACATTATTAGCGATCACCAATATGGCTTCCGGAAAAATAGATCAACAGGAGATCTTCTGACTTATGTAACACATGTTTGGAACAACGCAATTGAACACTTTGGAGAATCTCGAGCGGTTGCTCTTGACATATCCAAGGCATTCAACCGTGTTTGGCACGATGGGCTGTTGGCTAAGCTACTTTCTTATGGTATGTCTGAAAAGTTCTGTTTGTGGCTCTCATGTTTCCTCAGAGAGCGTTCTTTACTAGTGGCAGTCGACGGATTTCTTTCTAACACCTTCACTATCAATGCCGGTGTACCCCAAGGCTCCATACTGTCTCCTACTCTCTTTTTCATTTATATTAACGATCTGCTGGAAAAGACCGAGAATCTAATCTACAGTTTGCAGATGACAGCACACTTATCTCTTAATTCACTTTGAACGCTCGGACATCGGCTACTCAGACGAATATCCGCAGACAGCAGGAAGTCATTCAACTTAACAAAGACCTGGAACAAATTCTATCATGGGGTGACAGTAACCAAGTGGAATTTAACGCTACAAAAATCCAGGCGGCAGTTTTTTCTAAAAAAGTTAACGGTGTTGAACCCGACATAGTTATGTCGGGGCACTCCATTCCTCGAACATCGTCACTCAATTTGTTGGGCGTTAATTTGGGAGCAAAGATATCCTGGCATGAACATGTTGCAGGCATAGCAAGGAGACTTCTCAAAAGTTGGGAATATTATTTCGAACCAGAAAGCTTTACACTCCACAACAACTGTTAATTTTTTACAAAGCTCAAATTCGACTAACTATGGAATACTGCTCCCATGTTTGGAGCTCCGCTCCCAAACATACACTGCATTTGTTGGATTCTATTCAGAGAAGAGCAGTTCGTCTGAGTGGAGACCCGGAATTGACCGGCGGCCTTGATTCGCTGGATCATCGAAGAACGGTTGGCTACTTGAGCCTATTCTACAAGTATTTTCATGGAAAGTGTTCGAAGGATCTGGCCCGCTTAATTCCTCCCAGAGCGGTGCATGTTAGAAGTACACATCGCGCTAATACTTCACATCCGTATGAGGTTCAGCTTGTTACTCCTCGTACAACGCTTTTCAAGCAGTCTTTTATATGGAGAACATCATCCCTTTGAAATAATTTGCCCAGGACTGTGTTTCCCACCGAGTACAATTTACAACGTGAATCGCTTTCTCCGCACACGTGTCGCTTCTGTAGCGCTTTAGAGACTTCCCTGTAGCACGTGTGCTAGACCCATAAAAAAAAAAACAATATATATAAGTAAATAAAATTTGAAGGCCAAAGTACATGTTATGAAAATCTTTAGTTGTTATCACAGAATACATAAATGCTGTGTTAATGCAGGCGTAAATTATTATTTAACTACAATAAGTCTAGTTCATATATGACCCCCTGATTATTTATAACGTAATTTTTTCTATCTGCAAAAGCCTTATATATTATAAGAGATAAATATAAAATATGGCTTTAACATTTGTCTGCAATCTGTCACAGTCTTAGACTCATGTAATAGCGACTTTTCTCAAATAAGGATAAGCAGTGTTTAGAAATTACTAAATTTTGATTATATCTACCATAGTATTAAAAAAGTACATGTCCCTTTCAGACACAAAATTGCTCAAATTACTTTTAACAAAGAATACATTCATCGGCTACTCTTGTAAATGTCTGCAGACAGCAGGAAATCGTTCAACTTAACAAAGACTATCTTTGAATGACAGTAACGAACTTGAATTTAACGCTAAAAAACAATGTTTTCTAAAATAGGTAACGTTGTTAAACCCGATATAGTAATGTCGGGACACTCCATTCCTCTAGCGTCGTCGCTCAATTTGCTGCACATTAATTTGGAAGCAAATATGTCTTGGCATATACATGTTGCATGTATAACAAACAAAGCATCTCAAAAGCTGGGAATATTATTTCGAAATAGAAAGCTTTACATTCCACAACAACTGCTAATTCTGTACAAAGTTTCAATTCGATCAGCGATGGAATACTGCTCCCAAACATACATTTCATTTGTTGGATTCCATCCACCTGATTGGAGATCCAGAACCTTGGTTCCTTGGAACATCCAAAAACGGTAGGCGACTTGATTCTATTGTACAAGTGTTTTCATGGGAAATGTTTGATAGATGCGGCCCTCTTAATTCCTCCCAGAGGGGTGCATGCTAGGAATACACGTAGCGCTAATACTTGACATCCGTATAAGGTTTCAACTGGTCACTCATCGTATAAACCACTTCAAGAAATCTTTTTATGGAGAACCACATCCCTTTGAAATAATGTGCCCAGGACTGTGTTCTCCACCGAGTAAATTTACAGCGATTCAAGACTAACGTGAATTGCTTTTTCCGCACACTCATCGCTTCTGTTGCGATTTTCCTACAGTACGTGTGCTGTGCCCATAAAAGAACAATTTCTAATAAATAGGAGGTAAAGTAAGTAGAGCATATCTTCTTAGAACCTCCCATGATGATATGATCTAGGCATCTGACGCCAACCATATTTCTAAATTTTGAGTTAAATTTTTTATACCCTAAATACATGCCAGGAAATTCACCTCAAAATAATAATCTATATTTAGATAAAATAGAATGCCCACCTACACCCGCCCTAATAAAATAACTACTACCCTAAATACATGCCAGGAAATTCACCTCAAAATAATAATCTATATTTAGATAAAATAGAATGCCCACCTACACCCGCCCTAATCAATTAACTTTTATTATATTAGGGTATTCTTGATGTAAAGTCTATAAAAACAGTTTTCTTCTAGATTAAGACTAAAGTTAAATTATTTATTTTGGGCCACGGCTCAAACAAATTACACATGCTCTGCAACATATTGACAGCCAAAACAATTGTATTGAGGACCACCGATAAATAGGTTACAAATATTACAAATAACAGGGAACCAAGAATGAATCTCTGTGGGACACCCACAGAAATTTTTAGTTTGTTGGTCCTTACTCCAAAAATATAGACAACCTGATACCTATCTTTTAGACATGATTGTGACTAGGCATTAAATTTCTCTCTTATTCGATAATAGTCAATCAATGCTTATAGAGTATGGTTGATTGAATCGGAAGTTTTACTTAAGTCCATAAAAGTCTAAAACCCTTTTTGCTAAAGTCTACTCGATAAATTACAAAACTGCCATACTTTTTCTTGTTCTAAATTCACGTTAATGGCCAGAAATAATATGAAATACTGATAGAAAATTATTTATTTGTTCCAAAACTACCTTTTCCAGTAATAATACAGTGATGAACTTCGTTACAGTCTATTCTTTTTTAAAAAAAAAGGTACTCCTTCCTTCTCAGTCCGAACCTTTCAGCAGAGGTGAGGTGGCTGCTAATGACACTAAGTCCTTCCACTCGTTCTTATCGCCAGCAAGATACATCATGCAATCTAACTCCGGTTAGCTCCCAAATCTGTTCCTACCAGCGACTTTGAGACCAGCCTCTGGGTCTACGGCAGTTTACTTTTCCTTCTATGACTAGCAGCTCCATACCGTTATTCCGCCTAGCTATGTGACCAAAGTATCGCAAAATTTTTTCATGGATGGAGTCACTTATTTTTTTAACTACTCCTATTTCTCCCAGAATCGAAATATTGGTTCTTGAGTCTTTCTTTAAGCGTCCATGTTCGGCATATAGAACAGAAAAAACTAGAGGATGCAGAAGTCGAATTTTGTTGTTTTAGTTATATTGCCATCGCACCAAATTTTTGTTAATTTCACGACAGCACGACAGACACTCTCTATCCTTCGACATATTTTTGGCTCACAACTTTCAGAATTTGTAATTAAAGAGTTCAGATATGTAAATTTATAAAAACTTCAGAGTTAAAAACTTTGGGTTGGTTATTGCTGGCTCTCTCTATGATCACAACCTTAGTTTTAGACTGATTTATCCGTAGTCCCAGCAACTCGCTTTCTCGCTGTAATTGTAGCATGATACGCTCAAGGTCTTCGATGTTTTCGGCGAAGAGAGCAGTGTCATCATCGTACCTCAGGTTGCTCATACGCCTTCCATTTACTAAAATGCCCCCATCGTAGTTTTCCATAGTTCTTCGCATGATATATTCTCCATAGATGTTAAAGAGAATAGGTGACAATATGCAACCATGAAGTACTTCAGAGTGTACTAGGAAAGGTTCCGATAGGACGTCATTCACCTGGACTTTCGCCGTGGTGTGTTTATATAGTTCACTGATAATTATCATTATATTACATTATAATGTACGAAAGGTGGATAGGAACTCCCATACCATTCAGTACCTCCAAAGACAAGGGCACTTCACCGAGTCAAAAGCACGCTAATAACACAGCCCCACAAAAAAAAAAAGTGGGGTATACTTTTGATGCGATATATCAGATCCGTAGTATTTTTGTCCGCTGATCACGAATCTGACGTCAGAATATCGCCATCACATCTCAATTTTTTTCTAACCTCAAAAAATAGGTAAAAATTAGTAAAAATTAAGAAAAATATACTCCTAAAAAATTGATTCAAGCTTTTTCATGAATCCAAAGATGTATTAATATGTATTCGGACACGCTAAGCTAATATTCATCGGTTGGATTAAACCATACCATACTTCATCTTTCTAACCTCAATAAATCAGAGAGATATAGTGCTGCTCGAATGCAAAAACGAATTCAAATTAAAATTCAACCGATTCTTACCAAATTTGGTACACGGGGGTTTTTTGGGTTGCTGATCATGAATCTGAGGTCGAATTTGCAAAATTCAAAATGGCGGATCCAAGATGGCGGACAAAATTTTTGAAAACCAACCGATTCCTAACAAATTTGGTATACAGTTGGGGAATCCTCAAACCTGATCCTCTTAAACCCTAAACCCTGAAACCTTAGACTCCCACACCCTGTAACCTCAAAAAATAGACCTCAATAACCCTGTCACTTTAAAAATGAGACCCAATAAACTCAAAACCAGGACTTTTAAACCATATACTCTCAAATAGTAGACCCTTAAGCCCTAGAATTGCGAAGGTTAGACCCGCGCCTAACTTTCCTTTTTTTGGCTGTATCTTGTTCTTTTTTCCGCGAATGACCTATTCAAAGGCTTTCTACCCAAACGCTTTTGAGGACTTGTTTCTCTTTTTAGCGACCAGCAATAGTCCGCTAGCATATGATCATCCCATCGTCCTTGATACCGATTTTCTATGATTTTCAGATCTTGGTGAAAACGTTCCCCTTGCTCCTCACTGTAGTCACCAAGATTATCTGGGAAATCATCGATGTGGAAGTCCAGGAAATGTAATTTTAGATTCATTAAGCAACCTAATGTTTGAAAATTTTTTTACCGTTTTCTCGACTATTTCTTTGTACTTAGGACTTTTATTATTTCCCAAAAAGTTTGTTGCGACTTCTTTAAAACTAAGCCAAGCAGCTTTTTCAACTTTATTCATTTTAGTAACAAATAATGAATCTTGAAACAATTTTCTTATTTGTGGCCCGTCAAATACGCCTGCCTTAATTTTAGCTTCAGAAAATTTCGGAAATTTTTTATGCAAATATTTGAAACATGGGCCGTTTGTATCTAATGCTCTCGTGAATTGCTTCATAAGTCCAAGCTTAATGTGAAGCGGGGGAATAAGAACTTTTCCTGGATCTACCAATGGTGGAAACAATACATTATTTTCACCAGGAGTGAACGATTCTCTTGTTGGCCAAATTTTTTTCTTATAATGATGTTCCCTGTCTCTGCTATTCCACAGACATTTATAACAGGGATAAAGTGTAAACCCTGACTGTTGGCCAAGCAATATTGTTACAATTTTCAGATCTCCACAAATTTTCCAGTTATGATCAGCATATTTTATTTTTGTCAAAAGCTGCTTCATTTTTTCATATTGCTCTTCCATAACTGTGGAATGAGCAATCGGAATGGGAGCGTAAACGTTGGTATTGTGCAGCAAAACTGCCTTAATGCTCCGTTTAGAAGAATCAATGAACAGTCTCCATTCTTCAGGATCGTATGAGTTATTTTGAAATTCATCCATTAGACCTTTTACATCGGTACAATATGAAAGTGACAATTCCTCGTCCATTGTGAAATATTTTCGAAATTCTTCATCTCTGTTTCTATAATAAGAAATCGTAGCTTCTGGCTTAAGTAAATGTATTTTCTTTAAAAAGGAAGCAAGATGCTCTGAACCATCTTTGGATAAGCCTAAATCTCTGACTAGATCACTAAGTTCTGACTGTGATACGAGTATTGGTTCTGGTTTACGGTTGTATGGTAGAAATTCTTTATCTGTGTCACTAGTATATGATAGGTTGTCACTAGAACATTCATTAGTAACAGTGTTTGAATCTTTTTCGACAGTCTCAATGTTTTCGGCATGAACTGATAAGGTGAAATCATTTGTTTCCATAACATCAGCATCAAGTGGTTCAGGAGGCGGAATTAGTTTAGTTGGTCTTGTTACTGTCGAAACATCGTTATAAGTAATAGTGCTTTTATTTTTTCGGTTATGCCTAGATACAACATTCATACAAAAGTAGCAATCATTTTCACTGTATGGTCTATTCCATATTGCTGGTCTGGAATATTTAATCGCCTTCTTATTGATGTACAACATTATTTTGCAAGAACTGCAAATGATGTGGGGAACCCAATCTGTATCCTGGTGCTGTATTTCAATGTTAAAACAATCCTTATATAAGGTTTTAATCTTATCCGCTATCGGTGACCCCATTTTACTCAATACGTGTTGACAGCAAATAAAACAAAATGAATCACTGTTTTTATCGCACTTATGAAAAGTCCTTGTACCGTGAGACCGTTTTCTTGTAGCATTATACTCTACATGAGCCAAGTCACCCACACATGGAGAGCTACGGTCGCTGGATGACGACGGCTGCGGGCCCGCTTTCCCACCCTGACCAACCGCCGATACTGGGTTTCCGAGTCCCTGCATCGTAATTCTCTTTCTTCTACCTGCCATGACGGCATCTAAGCCGTTATCCAGGGACTAGGCCGGCTAGTGGAGTAACACCGTTGCCCACCGTCACCACGTGGAGGTGCTCTGGATGCAGGTAGAAGAATAAAAATCGACCGATGAATTTTCTCGGCGTTCAAAATGGCGCGAAAACATCTGCCATCTTGAATTTTGCAAATCCAACCTCAGATTCGTGATCAGCGACCCAAAAAAATCCTCGTGTACCAAATTTGGTAAGGATCGGTTGAATTTTAATTTGAATTCGTTTTTGCATTCGAGAAGCACTATATCTGTCTGATTTATTGAGGTAAGAAAGAAAACAGAACTGTATGGCTCAATCCAACCGATGAATATTAGGTTAGCGTGTCCTAATACATATTAATACATCTTTGGATTCATGAAAAAGCTTGAATCAATTTTTAAGGAGTATATTTTTCTTAATTTTTACTAATTTTTACCTATTTTTTGAGGTTAGAAAAAAATTGAGATGTGATGGCGATATTCTGACGTCAGATTCGTGATCAGCGGGCAAAAATACTACGGATCTGATATATCGCATCAAAAGTATACCCCACTTTTTTTTTTTGGTGGGGCTGTGTAATCAATAAAGCAGATGTACATACATACATAAAGGTATTACTTTAGCCCTTTTAAATACATCTGGAAACGTTATTGCTTCCAGAGACATATTCACTCACAAGTTTTTATGGTGCATTTATCAAATATTTAGTTAACCATTAAAAATTAGAACATTAACATCATAACAGGAAAAAAAATGTTATTTATGTTTTCACAAATATTGTATCTGCTACACACAGTAGCATAGGTTAAACAAAATTTTCTCATATTCTTATCTAGGAATACTTTCTTTCAAATGAAATGCTCTTCTCGTTTTTACAGAGTTTCCTTAGAAACTATCAGCTCTTACTTACAGAAAATGTTTAAGTCCAACGAACGATAAATTTTGATTTTGATTGGCTCCTTGCTTTACAAAACATCATGTTATTTTTGGATTATATGAACAATATAATACTTCTCTTAAAATTGCAAATTTGCTTGACAGATTCTGAATGAACAGCAAAATTTTCAGTTTCATTAAATTTGAAATATCTAAACTGACCTTAAATCTCAGTTATTAAAATCAGTGGCGTAGTCCCTACCCAATAACAAACTGATATTAAATTTACGTAACGATATATCACAAAAATAACAATATATTAATAATACAAAAAGTATAAGAGAAAGGAAATTTTATTGTTATTTTTTAATCCCCTCCCACCCAAATAAAGTCGTACTATTGCAGATTCTTTGTAGGTTAATATTTATTTATTTATAACCCACTTTTAGTTTGATCTGAAATGAGAAGTGGAATTAATGTCAAATTTATCTGTTCAGGTTATCTCTGAGCATGATCTCAGGTCAAATTTTCTTTTTCCGATTCTTAAATTACCACTATGGCACTCAAATAGACAAATGTAACGGGGATATCTTTTGTAAGTAAGGAGCCTCTAATTATGGCTCTTAGTTTTAAATCTGTGTACATATGACACCAATGGTAATGGGATTATGAATGTTTTAAAAACTAGACTAGACAATAGTTACTTGTAAATAGTTGATTTAACGTCAATATGATAAAGATATATATATATATATATATATATATATATATATATATATATATATATATATATATATATATATATATATATATATATGTATATAATACGTAATTATAAGCTGATATTCATAATAAATGTGTAATGCAAACTAGAAAACTAAAAAAAAATATGAGTGAGCTTATCAGCTTACCTGCTGATTCGGCGGATCGGCCGAGGTAACGGAAAATTTCGTTTTTTGCTCCAGGCAAACCTGAATTCTAATTTTTACTAACTGACGCGTCGTAGTAGCCTCCTGCACTACGATTATCACGAAAGGAAAATTGGGTACACATTAACTCCAGCTATTATATTCGGTAACATATAGATATATTTTCTTATCAAATAATGCATTATTATAAAATAAAGACAAATATTACTTATGCAGAAATATTGTAAAAAGAAATAAAATAATAATAAAAAAACGATACCGACCCTGCCAGGATTCGAACCTGGAATCTTCTGATCCGTAGTCAGACGCGTTATCCGTTGCGCCACAGGGCCACTTATTTAAATTACCTTTATTCTAAAAAGCACGCCATGATACTTTCCCATCGTTTATAAATTGGACTCGCTCCCCTCACAAAATAATAGGCTCAATAATTGCACGGACTTGTAAGTCTTGCTATTACAGTTTTCTTTTTCATATTCAAGATAATACCTCAGTATGGTGATTTTTGGGCTCTCCTGGTACATATTATTTACGTGCTATGGTAAACAGATCAAAAAAGAGAACGCTAGCTTAAAACCCTGAGTACCAAAAAGTCAGAAAAATGCATGTATCTTTCACATTATACGGAGCCCTAAATTTCTATGCTACTTTTTGTAATTTGCCGTTATGCGATTCATATTTTTAAACGTTTGTCATCTAGGACTATAATTCATCTTTAGTGATATGAGACTCAGTTTCCATCATTGTTTTTACATTAAAATTTATTTTGAAATAGAGATATACACAAATAGCATCAATGCTTATATCAATAATCGTTCACCACTATGATCTTCAAGATTCGACCGTATCATATAAGAAATACTTTCCGACGTTTAGCCTACAGGCATTAAATAATTTCATACATTAACAATTTTTCAGTTCTAACATTTCCATCCAAATCTTTCAGACTGCTAGCCGCTCGAACGCCGGCGTGCAAAACCTAGTATACCTTCCCCCTAGAAATTTTCTGTGGCCGCCCCTATCCCCATCCTATTTTCTCTGACTGTAATTTGTACAAAAGACTTTTACTTTTGTTAAGAGTGTGTAAAAAAGCAAAGAAACACTTTTCAAAGTCAAATAGTGCCGATTAGAAAAAATTTGAAAGTGAACATGCATTTGCTGCCCCCTGGAGGTGCCGCCCGCATGCGCTGCACGCACTGCACTCCCGCATACGGCGGGCCTGACTGCAGCATCAAAAGAAATATTCCTACAATAAAAATTCAGTCTCCTTTTCAAAATATTTGTAGCATTATATAAAATACGTCCATTATATAAAATTAAATCGGACCATAAAGAAATGCATTTTAGTTTTATGTATTATAACATTTTAGTGACTACCTTTTTATTACTCAGAATTGAATCAGTTACTGAATGGATATATGTTATGTAAAAGAAATTCTCGAATTAGAAGTTGTTGAAAACAAATAAATTGGCTGATTTAAAAATACGTTTATACTATACTACTTTAATAACAATTTTTGTATTGACTAACAAAGCAATAATATAATACAATAATATAATACAATTTTTGTATTGACTAACAAAGCAATAATATAAAGGCTAGTAATAGCAGTGATGTAAAAAGTATTTATTATTACTTTATACGTTATTACATCAATGTTTATTTTACTTTTATTATTTTTTTGCATCTTCGGAAGGAGGATAAACCCTCCAAATCCCTCCGCTACAATATACTATTGTACAAAAATATACTCCATTTTTTTAGTACTTTCAATCAAACTCACCATTATCAGCAAGCTCATTTAGGACCAATCAAAGAACATACTGTATTAACACTCGACATTCAAACTGGAAATGTTCTTGGAAAATGGGGAGCGGATCTATTTTATATGCCCCATGGATTGACTATTGATCGACATGACAACCTCTGGTTGACCGATGTTGGATTACACCAAGCTTTTAAGGTATGGCATTCCGAAAAGTTTTGCTAGCGGTGTTTGTTCAATACTGCAATCTACCATTAGGTATTATATTTTGATGTAAATATAATAAGTAGTTCCAATTCCATTTGAATGTCAAACTCATTTTCCAAAAATGCTTCATTCAATTATAATGGAGAGTATTCCAGGAAGAAAAATGTATCCTGGTAATTAGTAGCAAGTAACGGAATAAGATCTCTTGCTCTATAGAGTAGCTAACGATTCCATTTTAAATTTAAGTCTTCGGTTGTCATATAATTAAAAAATACATGAAGAACCACGGGGTACTGGAGACTTTAAAAGAATGTTTTTCATGTATTTGGTTAAATTGTATATCGGCAGCACCTTTTACACTCTCAATAGCAAGGCCTGAAAGCCTGAAAACTGGTTGCGATCAAATGTATTATCATACATCCAAAACTGAATATCATTGAAAGTCCAATCTAATAAGGTGCACAATTTTAGCTAAGAGAGAGGACAGTAAATAATATTACTTTTGTAAGAAATAGCTGAATATTTTGTCATTTAATAAAGGACGTATAACCTGCTATTAAAATTAACAAATATTATATAAGTGGAAAAACAGATACTTATTTAAAGCAGGTTTTACTGTCAGACCACGTGCAATCTTTCAGATTTTTAGTCAAATCATTTAAAAAAAAAAAAATAAAAAAAGAAACACCATGTTACTTATGTAAATACGGTAATATGGTGTATATAGGTGAGAAAGAGCGAGATATGAAAGAAAGAGAATGAATGTGATAATAATAAGTATAATTAACACAAAACTATTAAACTACCTGAGATAAAATCGCACTGGGTTTTTTTAAATCACAATGTTTCCCAGTAAACTAAATAGAAATACTACACTAAAATAAACAAAAGAGCAATCAAATATTTTTACAAACTAATAAATCTGTAATGCCATGAAAATATCATCGGAAATAGCAAAATATACCACAAGTATACAAGGTTTAAGTTACCACCAGGCAGTACACACCGCACAGTAGGTAGAAAAAAAACATTACCGTTCAGGCAAATTTCATCGGATCACCATATTTTGGAAATATATATATATATATATATATATATATATATATATATATATATATATATATATATATATATATATATATATATATATTACGGAAATACTGTGATAAAAAATTGATCAATCTGAGAAAAAAAAAAATTTTAACTTTACTATTGATTGACCAGACATATGTATTCCTACGCAGGGTGCTTGATTAACATGAGTTCCCTTGCCTCTCATGGCTTGGGGTGCTTGATTAACGTGAGTCCCCTTGCTTCTCACAGCTTGAGGTGTAAAAATGATAAAGAATATTTTTATGAAATTGAAAAATTTGACGACTAAAAAACAGGTTTAAGTAAATTTTTTAAATATTAAAATAAAACTTTGGGGGTCAGCATACAACTCACTTAGCATATACAGGCTGACAAATTAAAATCCTCGTAAATGTACAGGGTGGTCCAAATTGCACACTTTTAAAGGTAAACCCCTTTATCTAAAGGAGATAGACCAAAACTGATGTGAGTGTGTGAGGCTCAATTTTTATGATAAACTCAATGGTGAAAACCACATATCGATATCTAGTACCGTTTCAGATATACCCGGTGTTTTTCCTAAATCTGCATTTTAGATTTCTATAAAAAATGTTTGTAATTCTTTTCCTATTGAAAAGTTTTGATTTCTATAAAAACATTCTCAAAGCACTTTTTCACGTGGATTTCAACAGTGTAAGTTACAACGTTAGTTCTTAGTAGTCCAATCATTTTAACTGTCGGGTTGAAGTGTTGCGATTATTTCCGATAGTTCCTAAAACTACTATTTCTCCTTGTCCCTGTTTTGCAGCATAATTTTTGGGTCTTTTCTTTTCAAACTGGCTACTATTAACTAGGTTATGTCGCAATCGAGCGACTATATCCTTGAAGGTTTGACGCCTCTCTGGATACCGTTCGTGGTACAAATTACTAGCCGCTTCCGAATTTTATGCGGTTTGTGTGAAACACACTATCATATCCCATTTTCCGTAATTTTCACCTTCATTGGGATTTATTTGACATTTCAATAACTGATCCTGAAGTAAAATTTGACAACTACGAGTAAACAATTGAATTAAACCATATGGCCGCTCCGTCCAAAGTCTACTTCACAAAATGTGCATTTAAAACTCGCGTAAAAACTGAAAACCTTTATATTTTGAAGTAGATTTAAGCAAAATATAAAGTGTGCTATATTTTTAGAATAGTAATTTAAAACTCTATTCGGATAAAAAAAAACATACAGGGTTTTAAAAAATATATTTTTGCGTTAATAACTATTAAAATATCAGTTGTAAAAAAATGTAACTTACACTGTTGAAATCCACTTGAAAAATTCGGAGAATGTGTTTACAGAAATCAAAAATTTTCAATAGGAAAAGAATTACAAACATTTTTTCAAAATGCAGGTTTTTGAAAAACATCCTGTATATGTGAATCCGTACTAGATATCGATATGCGGTTTTCACCATTGAGTTTATCATAAAAATTGAGCCGACATCAGTTTTCGTCTATCTCCTTTAGATAAAGGGGTTTTCCTTTAAAAGTACCCAATTTGGACCAGCCTGTTCATTTCCTAAACACTGCCACTCATACTACCTAACCTAAAATAACGGGGACGAATGTTTTAAAGAAAATTATTTAAATTGTATAATTACGTTTTCTTTCATATATATATATATATATATATATATATATATATATATATATATATATATATATATATATATATATATATATATATATATAGTCGAACCTCTATAACTCGAATCTCAAGGGACCGCAAAATTAGTTCGAGTTATAGAAATTTCCAATTAAAGAAAATATATATGTACTTGTTGCACACATGTTTAACTGAGTGAAAAAATACGTATGTATTTTTAAAGCATTCTAACATATATAATAGAAAATAAAATATTATAAACAGCATATTACATGGAGTAAATAACATTTATATCACACACACATATCTATGACGTAACAAAAGAAGTCATTTTTTAAAATAATCAACAATTAAGTTTTGATGTTTTATTTTCTTTAACTTGCTTAACTCATAAAACTTCTTTATCTTATTGAGCGAACTGAATATGTTATCGGTTGTATTGTCATTCTAAATAAAAAAAAGTTCCATTGTTTCAAATGTTTTAATCATCTCCTGCAAGACGGTTTCTACCCGAGAAATTCTTCATCAGTGTCGCTCTCATCAAATTTTTCTTGAAGCTCATCTTATTTACCAACACTAGCCATAAACTCTTCATCTCAAGATTCATAAAATCATTCAGAGATATCAAATCATTTGCGTTACTCAATTGCAAACATTTTTTAAATGACTATTCAACAGCCAAGAGCACCTGTTGTTCACTGATAATTTTACGCTAATGGAATTTCAAGAAGGGTGTATTATGTGGTTAGGACTTCCACATTCCATGCTGGTGCTACAATATTAACACAATCAGGAAGATCATTTTTGAGAATAGAAGAATGACTGTCAAAATCGTTCAAAATTTTTTCCAAAATTTTGCCTCTATAATGAAATTTAAAGATCTTAATAAGGCCTTAATTAAGCGGTTGTAGTTTGTTAGTCATGTTTAGTGGGATGGCAACTTAATTGTTTTTAATGTGTGACCTATCTTAGAATGTGCAGGGCAGTTATCAGCAACGAACAATACTTTTCTGTTTTTAAGTAAAAAAATAATTGTCCAGTTCCATTTACCGCTAGATAAAATTTTGAAAGCCAGCATCCGGTAAGCAAAAAAAAATTAGTTCATGCTCTATGTGTTATAGGGAGCTAATAAATTTATTTTCTTACACTTTCGCCGCAGACTTTTTTTTTTTTAAATTTTTCGAGCAAGAACTAGCTTTAAAACTTTCTCCTAATTTGTGAGTAAAACTTAGTGCTTTTTACTGCAATAGTGGGCCTGATATGGCAAATTCTCTATTCTAGTAGATTCAAACAATTTCATCATTGTAGTGTTAATTGTTTTTCTAGGCATATTTCGCTTAAAATTAGCCCGTTCCTTAATTTCTGCGCCAAATTGAAATATTACAGTTTTATTCTTGATAATGGCTGACAAAGTACTTTGCGGTATTTTATATTCTTCAGCAACAGCTTTTTTTTAATTTCATTTTTCACTTTTTTTAAGATTTCAATCTTTTTTTCCGCGACTGCGACATTTTACCAACACTACACTATACCAATCTAAGTTAAATTAGTCATTCACAACGGAAATCAGTCGCTCCCGCCGTGCTTGGGGGGTTTCCTCAAAAACCACACAGAGGGTAAACGACAGTGCAACTCAACTCCATGAATCTTGAAGACCGCATGCGAAGGCCCAGTAGCGTCTCGATCTTTTAACGTTCAAAAAATTTATTTTGTGCCTGAAAATTCGAATTATAGAAACTGATGCGTTCCTAGAACGTATTATTGATTTTGAATTATGGAGATTTCCTAGTTACAGAAATTCCAGTTAGGGAGATCAAAATACATTGTAAATATAAAAAATGTGCAGAGAACACAAGTAAACTTCGACTTACAGAAAACTTCAAATTATGGAGGTTCGAGTTATAGAGGTTCGACTATATATACCCTGTATATATGAAATAATGATTCATCAGCATTTATTAATCAGTGTATCAAAGAAATGTTTAAATAAAAGTTATTTGGTGTTATATGGCGCACATGCTGACGTTGACAATAAATTGTTTTAAACGGTCAGCTCGAAGAAATAACGCCATCTTGACTTTTTTTAAATGGAATCCCCTGTATATTATTTTATTTTACAGTCCTACTAAAAATTCTAGATATTATTTCCATATCGTATGTCTAAATTGAACTGTTTTGGAATTATTGTCATTTGAAATTTAAAATAAAAAAAAAAAACTATTAATAAATACAATAGGTTTATTTTAAAGGTAACCATTGATCAAAATGTTAACAGCGAGGCAATCTGTCATAAACAGCCTGAACAGAGTTTTGCAGAGGGGGTGATCTGTGCTACTTCATATTGAATTCTCTGTTGTAAATCTTCTACAGTTTCAGGTCGACTTCGGTAAACTTTGGTTTTCAAATGACCCCATAAAAAAAAATCGAGTGGCCTAAGTTCGGGACTCCTTGCAGGCCATTCTAGAACACCTCTTTTGCCTATCCATCGATTAGGAAAAATCGCATCCAAATATCTACGAACATTAATTCCATAGTGAGGAGGTGCTCCGTCCTGTTGATACCACAGATTCCTGTTAGGGGTATCCAAATTATTTTCATCGAGAAAAAGACCTGCACAACTTGGAATAATTTGTTCTTGGAGTAACTGTAAATACCGCAGTGCTGTAAGATTTCGATCGATAAAAAAGGGACCAATGATATGACGTCCGCAAATCCCTTTATCGTTTGTGGTCTTTAAGGAAGACTGTCGATTACCCAGTAGGGATTCTCAGTAGACCAGTACCGGCAGTTGTGTTAACTGTTCACTCTTCTCTTAAGACAAAATGTGGCCTCATCAGAAAAAAACAATATTATGAATTAGCTTAAGATCATTATTGAATCGTTCCATCATGACCTCGCAAAATTCAACGTGTCTATCGTAGTCATTTTCAATGATTCTTCCAAAAAAATGATTTTGTATGGATGCAAATTTTCTTCATTCAGTATACGACTTAAGGTACCTTTACTTATGTTGTGTTCTAGGCAAAGCTGACGAATAGCTGTATGGGGATTTTCTGTAATTTTCAATAAAATATCTAACTTTTTATGATCACTTGTTTTAACTTTTGGAGGTCCAGATTTTGGAACGATCTTTAACATAACCTGATTATCTACATCATTTTAATGTTTTGCTAACTACGGATTGTGTAATAGGTTCTCGAGTCAGATATTCTGCGTTAATAAGATCACACACTTCCTGTTGTGTTCTCCTACAGTCTCCGTATCAAAACATCATTAACAAAGTAATTTCTTCTTCATTCAGTTTCTGTTAAACCATTATGATATTACACTCAAATTGCAGTTTCACAAAATGCAACAATAAACGTTTTCGTCAATAAATCATTTTTTGACGCGTTAAGTCGTTACCTAACAGTAAATGTTTGACACAAGCCAGAATAAATCAGGTTTTATAACGTCTTCCGTCTTCCGTCTTCCGATGCCTAATTTCCACTCCTCCCGGTTTCTCCATCCCTCCTCCTCCAGATCTCTCCTAGTACTTCCTTGTTGACTCCTGCTCTCCAGCTTTGGCGTGGTCTTCCTCGCTTTCTTTTTCCATGAGGGTTCCAATTTAAAATCTTTTTAGGTAGTCGGTCTTGTAACATTCTCTGTACATATCCGTACCATACCAACTGTTGGGTTCTGATTTCGTCCACTATATCGTGCTTTATTTCTAAAGCTCGCCTTATCGTGTCATTTGGTATGCGGTCTTTTCTGGATTTTCTGGCTGCTCGTCTCCAGAAATCCATTTCTGTAGCTTTTAGTATTTTTTCTGTTCTTTCCTTTAATGGCCACACCTGGGAGCTGTAAGTTATTATACTTTTCACTATTGAGTTGTAAATTCTCTTCTTATTTTCAGTGGTTATGTTTTTGTCCCATAGTATACTATTAAGCATTGCAATCGCTTTTCTTCCTTGGATATTCCTCTCGAATATTGCTTCTTCCAGTGTTCCGTCCCTAGATATTCTCGTTCCCAAATACTTATAACTGGCACAATGTTTGATGATGGTGTGTTCTGTGGCCAGTTTCAAGTCCTGCTGTTGTCCTCCGACGCACATGTACTCAGTCTTTTTAATATTGACTTCTAGGCCCCATTTTTCATATTCCTCCATAAGCTTTCGTGTCATGTATTTTCCATATCATCAATGTCCTGAGCGACTACTACCTGGTCATCTGCGAATGATAGCGTGTACAATGTAGTATCGTCATCCAGTGGTAATCCCATACTGCTGCATTTCCTTTTCCAGTTCTTTAGTGCACTCTCCAAATAGATTTTAAATCGCGTTGGGGGTATACAGCAGCCCTGTTTGAGACCCTTTGTGACCTGGAACCCTGTTGTTATACCATATTTGGTTTTCACACTACTTCTTGCGTCTTGGTATAAGGATTTTACGGCTTTAATTATTTCAGTGCTTACATTACTCTGTTGTAGTGTTTTCCACAATCTCATTAGGGGTACGCTGTAGTAGGCCTTTTTTAAATCAACAAACAAGACATGGACTTCCTGATCAAATGCGGTTTTCTTTTCTAGGATTTGTGTCAGTGAGAAGAGATGGTCTATTGTGGATCTTCCTGCTCTAAAGCCTGCCTGTTCTTCAGCTTTCTACGTCCGCGTATTCCGTTTCTATTCTATTTTTAAGTATTTTTTCCGTATATATTCTGCTAATAGATCCTGTAACCGTTATTCCCTATAGTTATCGCAATATTTGTCTATATCTTATATATTGTTGATATATGATATTTTATCCTATACTTATATATATATAATGCATATTTGGAATAAGTTCCTATAGCGCTATATAGCCCCTATACAATATATATATATATATATATATATATATATATATATATATATATATATATATATATATATATATATATATAAATATATATAATAATATGTATGTAATTTTGTCCGAAACTTTATATTAATATTATGCTAAAATTTACTGAATACTATTAATACATCAAGGACCAAAGTGGGTTCCAAATAAATATATTCCAATATGTAGAGGCACCCATAGACTGTTTTAAAATCATGCATCAGGCACGTAGCTAGGAATTTTGCTCAGGAAAGGTCGAAAAAAGTCGATGGATTATAAGAAAAATGCATCACAAATGGGTTTTTGGAAGTATACTTCTTTTTGGTTACTAGCTGGCACGCAGGTTTTGAAGTAAACCTACTAAATATTTTTTATATTAAAAAATCTCGATCCAGCCAGATGAACAAGATGCTATAACAAATAAATAGTTAAAATTTCTTAAAATAGTTGTTTCCACTTTATATACGTTAAATATCAAAAATTTCAAGTACATATGCATAATTTTATTATGTATAAATAACAATAAGCTACACATTTTTTTAAAAAAAATCCAGTATTTCACTACAGACTAGCTACTTATATTTCTTCGATTCCAATTTAATTAATACATGTAAAGCCTGACTGGTAACACCCTGTATTTTTCCTTGTCCAGCTATAATTTTTTTAACTGATTAGAAATATTAATATTTTAGTTCAAACCCGGTGAACTACAACCGACCCTTATTTTTGGTGAAAAATTTACTCCCGGATCAGACTCGAAACATTTATGCAAACCAACTTCTGTTGCTGTTACCAGTACTGGAGAAATCTTTATTGCTGATGGTTATTGTAATAGCAGAATATTGAAATATAATGCTGCTGGAGGGCTACTTAGGATTATACCAAGTCCTCCAGGTAAATACATAGGGGTTAACTGATCAAAAGACGTTATATATGTATGTAAGCTAAGCATTTTAAATTATTGGAAATCCTTTTATTTTAAAAGCTGTTTATAAAAAAATTATAAATTGTGAATAATAGTTTTTTTCTCAGTGAATTTCGCTGTATGTCAATTTCAGAGATATCTTGATTTTGCAGGCCAAATTTAACCACAATTTAATTTTAAATGGAATGATACTGACGTTGGCGTTACTTATCTGGATTTTTTTATCCCCCAGTGTGGCCTCAGAGCTCCAGCAAAACTGTGAAAAAATTGTACCAAACTCTTAAAACATAGTCGTTGCTCATCAATCACTCCAAAAATTAATTGTCGCCTTAGATTAGAAGTACAAACTACAAGTTATGGATCACGTCAGATCTGGTTGAATGCATCCCCATTTCCCTCAACATAGTTTATCCAATTAAGTGACCTTTTGCAAATTGTTCTTACCTGCTGAACTAAGAATCTTTGTCAATCATGGACCTTTTCCTTCTCAACGCTATTGATTTCTACTATACTATTATGGTAAAAAAAACTGTCAAAATATGGCGATTAAACCGTCAATTCAACTTTACAGACAAATTGGCCATTCCACAATTTGTTAGGCTGTTTAACAGTCAGACTAACTGTTATATAGTCAATATTTGACTGTCGTAGATTTAATTTGAGAGTCGAACAGTCAGATTGACTATTAAGCAGTCATATTGTCTGTTGTACAATCAAGTTTTGAGTGTGACACGATCAAATTAAATTCTGTACAATAAACTTGATTGTTTCACGGTTCACGGTTTTGTACAATGAACTTCACTGAATAGTCAAATTTTGACCCTTGTACAGTTAACTTGACTGCGCCAGCTCAGACACACAATCTTTTTAGTATTTAGTTAAATTGTTACATACAATTAGGACTTAATTAGTGTTCTGTACGGAACACTTATCTCTTCGGTGTCCGTCTGTCATACCCGATTTTCTCCGAAACTATTTGACATATAAAGTCTAAATTTGACATAAATATAGAAATTGATGGCCAATTAGAGCCGTGTAGTTTTGAAAGTTAAATTTTGACTTAAGGGTTTGGCTTGTAGGGGTAAGTGAAAAAAAAAATTCTAAGGTCATCAAATAGGTTGTTAAATGAAAGTTTGTAAAAGTGCGAGTTCAAGATATATATGGTGTAATACTGAGGCACACTTTTCTTCGGATTATTTCAAAAAATCTCTGTCCTCCCACTCTATCTTGAAAAGTACTGATCAAAAAATTTTGAAAAAATTCTGAAATATTCTTCATAAACTGTAGATTGAGCGAAAATTATCACTGGTGCATTACGTTTGATAATAATATATCAGGTATATGGGGAGTGAAATCGGAAGTGAAAATTTTTCTTTTACCAGGTCATCAAGTGGGATGTCAAACAAAAGTTTGTGTGATTGTGAGTTCAAAAAAAAAAAAAAAAAAAATATATATATATATATATATATATATATATATATATATATATATATATATATATATATATATACATATATATATATATATATATATATATATATATATATATATATATATATATACATATATATATATATATATATATATATATATATATATATATATATATATATATATATATATAATATGTATATGTAATACTTGCGCACACTTTTCTTTATGTTAGTTTAAAAATCTTTCCCCCACCCAGTCTCGAGAAGTACTGATCAAATAATTTTGAAAAAATTCTGGAATATTCTATATAAAGTGTAGATTGAGCGAAAATTATCACTGGTGCATTACGTTTGATAATAATATATCAGGTATATGGGGAGTGAAATCGGAAGTGAAAATTTTTCTTTTACCAGGTCATCAAGTGGGATGTCAAACAAAAGTTTGTGTGATTGTGAGTTCAAAAAAAAAAAAAAAAAAAATATATATATATATATATATATATATATATATATATATATATATATATACATATATATATATAAAAAAAAAAAAAAAAAAAATATATATATATATATATATATATATATATATATATATATATATATATATATATATATAATATGTATATGTAATACTTGCGCACACTTTTCTTTATGTTAGTTTAAAAATCTATCCCCCACCCAGTCTCGAGAAGTACTGATCAAATAATTTTGAAAAAATTCTGGAATATTCTATATAAAGTGTAGATTGAACGAAAATTATGACCAGTGTATTACGTTTGACAAGAAAGAAACTATGTGCCTGCCTTGACAATATCGAGGAGGTTTCACGACAGTATGGTGGAGATAAATATATTTTCAGTACCGCGCGTTGTTCCTCTAGCGACAAAATAATTTTATACTTTTATCGTTAGATTCTAGATTGAGCTAGATTGATTTATTGGCTATTAGGTAGCTAATATGCTATAACTATTATATATTATTGGCTAAGAAAAAAACCGTATAAATACATATTGGATCTTAAGATATATACATGTCAGGAACTTTTTTATTTATTTTAAAAGCAATCACAGTACGGAACACTAGTTGCGCAAGTCCGACTCGCACTTCTCGGGTTTTTATTTTTCTTTTATAGATAAATTCAATAATTACAACTTTTTGTACAGTAATAATTAAGTCACTCATCTGTCGTCAATTATCTTCACTGAAAACGGAAATTATATAGTTATCAATACACAGTCTTACTGATTAATACATCCTAGTCAAGACTGTTACTACTGAAAATAATGTAAACAATAATAAAATTTCACTGTCGACGGTCTATTTGACTCTCAACTGTCAAATTGACTATTGACAGTGAAACTGAGCGACGATAATCAAAATGATAGTTGTGAATTTGACCGTCATCAGTCAATTTGACTGTACGTAATTACGAGTACAGTCAAACTGACAGTGGACCGTTCAAATTTTGGCTGTTTTTCCCATAAGAGTGTAGTACCTTCTTCATCTTACAATATAACTACGTGTAATCTAAACTCCTTGAGTCGTTCAGTTTCAAAACCAGATACATCATACAAACCTAATCTGACAGAACTAATGAAATACATTTAGCATTTTATATGAAGAGCTCAAATTTCATTATTTTGAAAGGTTCTCCTGCTTCGAGATTTGAAGTCTGATGACGTCTACCTTAATGCTTTACCTACATTAATGTTACAAAGTATAGACTAGTTTAAGGATGAAAAAAATATTAAGCTCTAAAAAAAGGACCCAGTTTGTTTACAATAGTTTTTTTATTTATTTGTTTTTAGAATTTTTATCTCTTCAAGTACCTCATTCCCTTGCCCTTATAGAATCTATGGATCGATTATGTATTGCCGATCGAGAAAATATGAGGGTAGTATGTCCAAGAGCCGGACTTTATAGTGTACAAGGCAAGAAGGAGCCGGCCCTGACCATTCAGCAACCTGACATGGGACGAGTATTTGGAGTTGCTGCAAAAGGTAACAGCATAAAATAGAAAAGTCTGTTGACATATTAACAAATTTTAAACTGGTTTTCTGTAAACACTTTGCAAATCCCAGCAATCATATTCACAGCGTAAACATGAATAGAGCCTGCAGAAACGCAAAATATCCCCAAATGCCCACAAAAATTCACACGGAAACGGCCAAAATAAGATACAAAAGACGACATTCAGCATGTTGAAAACGTAACAAGGTTGTGCTGGATAGGTGTCCCTTCAAAAATGAATATTTATGGAAATATACTATAACAGACAAGAGATAATTAGCTTAAACGTGAAGTAAATATTTTTTAAAAATTAAGGCTTATTTAATTTGTATAGAGTATGATTTCTCTATAGGTATATATAATCTAATCAATGACTGTTTTTACTTTTTAATCCTCAAGAACAGTTTCGATTTTGATCATTTTTTTTAAAGGTTTGTTTTAATATATTATTTTAAATCAGAAATATTGTAGAGGGGAAATATAAATATATATATTGTTTTAAACAATAATAATGATATTTATGGAAGAAATTCATTTTTTTCACGATACTTATTAAGAAGTAAATTTTTTTTATTAAAACTGGAAATAGTTTTTAAGCAAAAATTTCTAATAAACATTCAATTTTTCAATGTTTACAACATAAAAATGCGGTATAATGAGGATCAAGAAATATGTATACATTATGTGTATATATTATATGTATATCTAAATTAAATTTTTCAACGTATAAGTTTTTTGAGAAACACTAATAACGAACTTAGGAAGTATTTTGACTACGAGTTGGCCGCCTATCCTCTTCCTCTTTTTGATAATGCTGGAATGAGGAATACGACTAAATTATCACTATATAACATTTTTAAACAATGTGAAACTGATGTTAACGATGTTAATAAGTGTTTCCACATCATTGATGATGGTATGTTGCTTCACGGATGAAAATTTGAACAAAATCAAAAGTTTTCCGACATTTGTCAACAATACATCAGATATCTACGTAATAATTATGGCGCCAATGTTAAAGTTGTATTCGATGGATCTAATAATGATGGAAATAAAGCGTCTGAGAGACATCGTAGATACATAGTTAATATTTCAATTGATTATTTATTTGATGAAAACATGCCTTTAAAGACTACTAAGGAAAAGTTCTTAGCAAACAGCAAAAATAAAAATAGATTTATTAACCTTCTTTACGAAAAACTAACTGAAAATAATTTTGAGTGTAGTCAAGTGGAAAGTGATGCTGACCGTTTAATTGTACAATCAGCCCTAGATTGCCTCTTTCCTCATGTAGCTGTTGTAGCAGAGGAGATTGATGTGTTATTGTTATTAATGGCTTTATCACCAGATGATAAAGAATTATAATTTTTAAAACCACCAAGAAAGAATGTCTTACAGAGAATTTATTCTACGAAAATACATTTAAACCAGTTTATACGCTACCGTCAGAAAGTATTTGCCCACCTAGTTATTTCAGTTCCAAGACAACAAAAACCTAGATTATATATATATATATATATATATATATATATATATATATATATATATATATATATATATATATATATATATATATATATATATATATATATATATATATTTTTATTTTAATAAATTATTATTTATTTTCACATTATTTACAGTCTAAAAAATCAGAAAAATATTCATGATTTTCCAAGATTTGTTTGTAATTACCGCTTTACAGAGTTTGGGCATCCTGTCCAGTAGGTTCTTCAAAGTTTCTTCGGTTATATTAACCCATTTTGCTTGTAAAAGTTTCTACAAGTGATTTTCTGATGTTGGATTGAGTTTTCGAACACACCTGTCCAAATGGTCCCACAGCAATTCGATGAGTTTCAAGTCGGGTCATTGTGGAGGCCAAATCATCACTTCCAGGACGTCATCGGATTTCCATTGGTCCAAAAGTTCTCTAATTTGTTTAGCAGAATGTTTAGGGTTGTTGTCATGCTGAAAAATAAATTTCCCCTTAAAAATATCTCTTCCAGAAGGAAGCATTTGAGTTAGCAAAATTTCTTGATACTGTTCTTTTCGTATGATTCCTTCTATTTTAAAGATTTTTCCAACTTTACCGTTGCCAAAATAACTCCAAACCATTACTGAACCTCCACCATGTTTTACTGTAGTCAACTGGCAGGCTTCCAACATTCTCTCTCCAGCTGACTGCCGCACGTAAACTTGTCGATTTGAACAAAAAATTTCGAATTTAGATACGTCGCTCCAAAGGGCGGAATTCCATTGTTCCGATGTCTAATTTTCATGTTCTCTGGCCCATTCTAATCGTTTACGTTTATTCACTTACCTAAAAAATGATTTCAACACTGCAGCTCTCCCGTGTAGTCCACCTTCTGCTAACCTGTTCTACACTGTTGTCACGCTGATGGGGATGGGCCGCTCCAGGTTTACTTGAGCCGTTATTTCTGGTGCGGTTAGGCGGCGATTACGTCTGCTGGACATTATTATAGCTCTGTCTTCAGCGAGAGTCGTTTTTTGTGGCCTTCCTGAACGTTTTTTTTGATTGGGAATTCCATGTCCTGCAGAATTTTTTTTACGAGGTAGTCCACAGTTCTCCTTGGCATCCGCATATCACCTGCAATTTGTCGACTCGCGTGACCATTTTGAAGTCTCGCAATTATCAGAGCCAGATTTTCAAGGGAAACTTCTTTCGTTTTTGGCATTTTCACAAAACAATTGAGCCTGTATCAATGACAAAGTACTGTCTGCGAATGGTTAATTTGCAAAAGGACAATGGTATTTATAGCATAGTTTTTATCATAAAATGTCACTAGGAATTTCCATAATCCCTAGAAACTTGAAGTGAGTTCTTATTTCAACTGGAATTCTCAGAAATCGCCTCGAAACGATTATCCTGCAAAACTTGGAAATTTGTTCTAATTGGTTTTTAATTTGTGATCTCACTAAAAGGGCTTATCTAAACAGTTTTATGATGGACACTTGTTAAGAACAATTAAATTTACCTAATGTAATGAAAGGGTTTAATTAGGTATTAAATTTTGGCAGTTACATTGAAATCTATAGGTGGGCAAGTACTTTCTGACGATAGTGTAAATATCATAAAAGAGCATCTTGTCTTTAATCATGCCTTCACAGGATGTGATACTACATCAGCTTTTTATAGAAAAGGTAAAAGTCAATTTGTTAAAATTTTCAGTGATGAATACAAGTTACGTGCAACAGCTGAAACGTTTATGGTTGAAAATCAAAGCGAACAAGTAATTTTCAACGAAGGTGTTCTCTGAATTCTCACACTGTATGGTGCTAAAACTGCCAAAAATTTTAATGAATTGAGATATAAACGTTTTATAAAGTTAGCCTTGAAGAATAATAGCGTACAACTTAGTTTACTACCTCCGACAGAAGATACAGCCAAACCACATAGAAAAGAGTCTATTTACAAGTGCGGTAGTGGAAAAAAAAATTCTCCAATACCTCCCGGACGATGGAGTTGGCGAAGAGAAAATTATTTGACACCAGTAAAAATGACACGAACAACAGCACCGAACAACTTCTTGAAAAACATATTTTGCTCTTTGAACACAAGATACGATGCAGCATGTTGCTGCAGAAAGAGTGGTCTGCATTGCTAACCTGCGTGCATTGTTTGCAGTGGAAATGACTGCGATAACCACCCACCACCTGAAGAGAATGAAGTCTCCTAGGCTGCAGATTTAAATGAAAATTAAATCTTACCATTTTTTTTTTATATATTTAAATTATAAATTAGTAAATTGTTCGAATGTAATAAAAAATGTTCTTATTTTATTGTACGAGGCTGCTTTGAAAAGTCCGTGCAAAGTCCGAGAGATGGCACCACCGGCGCGTATCGAGGTCATGTTTAGTTAGTAGCATCTCTTGAATGAATGCACACCAAGTTTCAGCCATATTGGTCTATTTCTTTGTGTTTGGCATTCGTGTGAATCAAGGAAGTCGAGTGATTTTCAAGAAATGGACGAAAAAGAATTTCGTGTGGTGATTAAACATTACTTTTATGAAAGGCAAAACGCCTCAGGAGACTAAAGAGAAGCTTGATAAACATTATGGTGACTCTGCACCTTCGAACAGTTTATAAGTGGTTTCAAAATTTTCGGACTGGCCATATGGGCACAAGTGACGCTGAACGTTCTGGACGGCCTGTGGAGGTTACGACTCCAGAAATCATTGATCAAATCCATGATATGGTGATGGATGACAGAAGAGTTAAGGTACGTGAGATTGCTAGTGCTGTGGGCATCTCGACTGAACGGGTACATAATATTTTGCATAAACATTTGGACATGGGAAAGCTATCCGCAAGATGGGTGCCGCGATTGCTCACGCTTGACCAAAAACGGAATCGTGTGAAGTGTTGTAAGGATGGTTTGCAGCTGTTCCAGAAGAATCCGGAGGACTTTAAGCGTCGTTTCGTCACTGTGGATGAAACATGGATACATTACTATACTCCTGAGACCAAACAACAATCTAAACAATGGGTTACCAAGGGGGAATCTGCACCAAAAAAAGGCGAAGACCGTTCCTTCGGCCGGAAAGGTTATGGCGACTGTCTTTTGGGATTCGCAAGGGATAATCCTCATCGACTATCTGGAAAAGGGTAAAACTATTACAGGTGAATATTATTCATCGTTATTGGACCGTTTGAAAACCGAGCTGCAAGAAAAACGCCCGCGATTGGCCCACAAGAAAGTCCTTTTCCATCACGACAACGCACCAGCACACACCTCAGCAGTTGTGGTCGCAAAATTAATGGAAATAGGATTCCAACTCGTTTCACATCCCCCCTATTCTCCAGACTTGGCTCCCTCGGACTATTATTTGTTCCCCAATTTGAAGAAATGGCTGGCGGGACAAAGATTTTATTCAAACGATTGCAGACACTAATGGATATTTTGCAGACTTGGACAAATCCTATTATTCGGAAGGGATCAACAAACTAGAACATCGTTGGACGAAGTGTATAAGCCTAAAAAGAGACTATGTCGAAAAATAAAAAAGGTTTACCCCAAACACATAAGTAGTTTTTATTTTTGCACGTACTTTTCAAACCAGCCTCGTATATATCAATTCTATATGACTCTTAGATGTATTATGTAAAAAAAAATTCTATTCATAACTAATAATTTATAAGGATTTTTGAAAACTTTTAATATAATTTAAAGCTTTTTGTAATAACGTAATTAGAAAAAGATTTTAAATACATCTTGCTATTTAAAATTTCAATAAATATCGTGAAAAAATTTATTTTTTTCCATAAATATCGTTTATATTATTGTTTAAACAGTATAAATATGTATGTCCCCCACCACAATACCATATTTCTGATTTCAAAGAATATATTAAAACAAACATTTTAAAAAATCCTAAAATCTCTACTATTCTTATATATATATATATATATATATATATATATATATATATATATATATATATATATATATATATATATATATAAGAAACGCCTTTACCGTGGATTGCATAGAGTTAAGTTACATTAAAAAAACATTTCCTAATTTACATAATAATAATAGTATTGCTGATAATATTAATAGTGAAAGAAGGATTGTCTGGCCTGGTTTCTTCCGCTTACTGAAATCGATTACCGTGAACCACTCTGGAGTAAGACGGTACGGTCAACGAACTTCAATGGGTCACAAGTATCCTCAGTGACCCATATGGGCTTAAGTTGTTTCGATCGCCGGTGCAATTTCGGAATCGTCGGGTTGCGATATATCAACACCCCATCGTAAACTGGGAAAACCCATTGTTAAGACGAACAATGAGGCAAAAAACTTCTGAAAACCCGTCTCAATCGGATAGAGACGATGGGTAAGGTGGAAGAGCCGCAGAACAGATGCCCCTAGATGAACAAGGTCGCTTCGAGTGGACTAGAAGACTCCGATGCGTAGAAGATCTATGGCACGTATACATTTATTTTGGTGCCAAAAACATCCAGACCATCAAAACCTCTCGAACCAAAGATCACGAAACTAGATGACATCTTCGGAGATCAGGTTGCGTTTGAACGACTCGAGAACAACCTGAAGCAGTGGTTCAATAAATAAACTACCCCGTGGAAGGCATTCTTCGCAGCAACTCTGTTGGACTTCACTAGCCAAAGATCAAAACACGTGGAAAATATTTATAAAACCACAAGACCTGGCAAATTTTAACGAACCTCTTGGAACTAAACTTCCAGAAAATGTATCGATCGCGACAATAAATAACGCTGTCTACCGCCTTGCCTCAGAATTAATCCCAAACTAACCACATGGCGACGCAGATAATAGAATAAAAACAATTGAAAGCGTGTAGAGCAAGTCTCAAGAAAAATTCCAAGTTAGGCAACTTGTATTTAGTGTGTGATTGAGTATATAGTAACAACTAGATGAGGAAAAGAGCACAGAATCTTCTTTGTACCCATCACACACTTTCTAAAGACTCATTGAATACCATCACACAACACTATTTAGAACGAACACGAGCTCTCGTGGTACTAAAGTGAATAAAATCTGTTGTTAATAATAGGGTTTTCCAATACCTGGTTAAATGAGTGGTTTGTAGACATAAGAACGGTACTTATTACAAAAAAGAGCGACTTGGCCAATCCCAAAAACTATAGACTGATCACATAGTTAAACTCTTGTTACAAAATATTTACTCGCATTATTTACAACAGATTACTTAGCACGATTGTTTTTCAAGGTAGCACTGAGCAGCGTGGAGGAAGAAAAGGATCCGAAGGTTGGAACGAAAACCTTATAATTGACTAGGACTCTGGACAATACAAAAGAAATTTGTCCATGGCATGTATTGACTATAGGAAAGCGTTCGACATAAATCTCACGACTAATCCTTCACCTGTCAGGAAGGCTGAAAGTGGCTCATCCTTTAATTAACTGCATAGAACGTCTAATGCCGCTCTGGAAAACTAAATTTACCATAACATCAGGTACTCAAAAGATAGAAAGTGAACCAGTGAGTTTTAAAAGAGGAGTTTTTCAAGATGACTCATAGAGCCCAATTTTACTCGGTATTTCACTACTTCCTCTTGCAGTTGCTCTACACTAAACTCGTTGGTATAACTATGGTCCACCAGGAAATCGTAAGCATAAGGGCCCTCATCTCTCTTATATGGATGACCACAAACTACGCTACTTCAAAACGAGATCTAAATTAATCACTTAGAGTAGTTGAAGAATACACGCGGAATATTGGTATGAAATGTGCCGTTGTTAAGCTTGACACAGGACGCTATTGTGAACATGCAGTTATCGGATGGGAACATTCTACATCATTTAGATGCTGAGAAAATGTACAACTATCTAGGCATTACACAATATTGCATGCAAGATACAGAAACTATTAAAACAAAACTTCGCAGCAAGTATAGGAAACGACTAAAAAATATCTGGTAATCAGAACTCATAGGACGCAGCTATTATTATGCTGGCTGTACAGGTACTTTTCTATTTCTTTGGAGTAGTCAAGTAGACGAAAGAACTACAAGATTTGGATGTTAACACACGAAAAATCATGCAAATGAATAGAAGTTTTTATCCTCAATTCTCTGTTCCTTGAATATACTTTTCATGTCATCAAGGTGCAAAAAGACTTTTGAGAGAAGAGTGTCTACATAATCGAATCATCGTGGGACTAGCGTGTAAGGTTGCAAGGAGTTCCGGTTCTCTCCTGGATTGATCTGCTGCCATGAACAGAGAGGAGTCAGAGCTTTTTAATTTAGGCCTGCTTAAGATGCAGCCGAAAAACTTAGTTAGGCAGTAAGCTCCAGCGACGTCATCGAACAACAGAATAATGAAGTTAACTAACAACCTAGATTTCGAACCACCTAAACTTAAGACAGTCATTAAAATAGCATAACAACAACAATTTTTCAGGCAGCACACAGAAAAACTCAAATATGAAGTATTATATAGGAACATCGATTCGCTACAGCTGTCGAAAAAACTAACATTTAGTTTTCTACAGTGTGGTTAATATCATATCGTCAATTTACCGAACTAACCGACATTAAGTGTAGGACATGCAACAAAAAACCCGCATCACCGATGAAACTGGAATTTTGCCTTTTCGAGAACAAGGCGTTTACAAACCAATTAACCTGATATAGTACTTCTCGATGAAAATATCTGTAATTGTTTTCAGTACCTGCAGAAACAAATATAGCATTCAAAGAGGAGGAAAGACGTTCTAAATACGAGGTGTATCCACAAAGTAAGTTCCGTTTCTATTTCTATCCGCGGCAGCGCTGCGATCGCAGTTCCGAGCATGCGTGGCAGTTACTCTGACGCAAGCAGAAGAAATGTACGCCATTTTCAGATCGCTGCTGCCGACGTGTTCTTTGTAGTGCTTCTTTATGATATCAGCCTTAATTGAAAATGCCGCCGCTTGTGAAATCAGATCTGTGATTCGTTTTATAAATGCAAAGAAAGTTAAACCAAGTCAAACTTATCAGCAAATCTGCGAGATTTACGGACAAACTGCTATGAGTGATTCAATGGTTAGAAGATGGGTCAGACAGTTCAATGAAGGACGTGATCAAGTGCACGATGAAGAACGATGTGGACGCCCGTCTTTGGTTACTGATGAACTGGTTCACGCAATTGAAGAGAAGCTTAAGCAAAACCGTAAGTTTACAATTAGGGCTCTTGCTATGGAATTTCCGCAAATCTCACGATCACTAATTCATGAAATTGTTAATGAAAAACTGAAATTTCGAAAACTTTGCTCACGTTGGGTACCCAAAATTCTTACTGAACAATACAAAAAACAACGGATGGGCAGTGCACTTCAGTTTTTGACACGCTACAATGAAGACGGTGATGATTTTCTTTCTTGGATAGTCACGGAGGATGAAACTTGAGTACCTTACGACACCCCAGAAACTAAACGGCAATCAATGGAATGGAGGCACACTTCGTCCCCAACGAAAGTTAAGCCTAAGCAAATCTTGACACCTCGAAAACTCATGTGCACCGTTTTTTGGGACAGAAAAGGCATTTTGCTGATTGATTTCTTACCACGAGACCAAACAATCAATGCACATGTTTACTGCGAGACCATTAAGAAATTGCGCCGCGCAATACAGAACAAGCGCCGAGGATTACTGTCGAAAGGTGTTTTTTTCCACGATAATGCCCGATTTCACACTGCGAACGTGACAAAAGAACTCCTACAGGAATTTGACTGGGACGTGTTTGATCATCCTCCGTACAGCCCGGACCTCGCTCCTAGCGACTTTCATCTCTTCTTACACCTAAAATCTTTCCTTAGTGGTCGACACTTCAACGATGATGACGAGCTGAAAGAACATGTTACCACATGGTTGAAAACACAGGCAGCAACCTTCTATGAAGAAGGCATACAAAAACTTGTGCCACGCTATGACAAGTGCCTACAAAATTTCGGAAGCTATGTAGAAAATTAGTTTAACAGTTGTAGATTTTTGTACAATAAATATTTTTTCTGTATCTGTACACGTTTTTTTTATATAACCAAACGAAACTTACTTTGTGGATATACCTCGTACAAAGATTGAAATTACGCACTCTGCGCTTTGTTCCCTCGACATTCAATAACAATGGTGGTCATAGTCATCAGAGTTTTAGGAGGAATTAAGAACTTATTTATTCCTAAAGAACATTAAGAAGATACCGGCTTGCTGTACCTAGGTTGATTTACTAGCAGTGAAGATGCAGAGGGCAGATGAATTTGGTCGATGATCACTACCCGAACGGATGTGAGGCACGATCGTTATTTCCAGACCACACCGCATAACAGCCTGTGTGGGTCGGAGTCACAGGATTTGTCGTCGCGTCGGATTCTTTTTAGTGTTCCGTACGGAACACTTATAAGATCACTTAGGTTCTGTCTGTCTGTCTGTCTGTCTGTCACACCCGATTTTCTCCGAAACTATTTGACATTGAAAGGTGAAATTTGGTAATAATATAGGAATTGATGGCCTCATCAGAGCCATGTAGTTTTGAGAATTAAATTTTGACTTAAGGGGTTAGTTTTGGGGGTGAAGTCAGAAGTGAAAAAAAAAATTTTTTACTAGGTCATCGAGTGTGGTGTCAAATAAGAGCTTGTGAAAACACGAGTAAAAAAATATATATATAATATTATACTTGCACGCACTTTTCTTTGTATTATTTTTAAAAATTCGCGAAAAATCGCTGTCCCGGGCCTTATCTCGAAAAGTACTTATCAAAAAAATTTCGAAAAAATTCTGAAATATTCTCCACGGGGTGTAGATTGAACGAAAATTATCACGAGTGCATTACCTTTAATAATTTGTATGGTATATAAAAAAAAAACAAAAATTTCAAGGTCATCAGATTTCAGTAAAGATTGGTAACAAACTTTGTTGAAAACTCATTTGGGGTGTGTTTTGTGAAGTCACTGATCATTTTATACCACCATAACATAAATTTTGACTTAAGGGGTTCGTTTTGAGGGGTGAAATCGGAAGTGAAAAAAAATTTTTTTTACTAGGTCATCGAGTGTGGTGTCAAATGAAAGCTTGTGAAAACACGAGTAAAATATATATATATATATATATATATATATATATATATATATATATATATATATATATATATATATATATATATATATATATATGTATATATATATATATATATATATATATATATATATATATATATATATATATATATATATATATATATATATATATATATATATATATATATATATATATATATATATATATATAATGTAATACTTGCGCACACTTTTCTTCGTATTACTTTTAAAAAATCGCTGTCCCCTATCTTATCTCGAAAAGTACTGATCAAAAAATTTTGAAAAAATTCTGGAATATTCTCCACGGGGTATAGATTGAACGAAAATTATCACGAGTGCATTACCTTTAATAATTTATTTGGTATTAAAAAAAAAAAAATTCAAGGTCACCAGTTTTCAGTAAAGATAGGAAACAAACTTTGTTGAAAACTCATTTGGGGTGTGTTTTGTGAAGTCACTGATCATTTTATACCACCCTAACAAAAATTTTTATTTTAAAAACAATCAATGTACGGAACACTAATTGTGCAAGTTCAACTTGCACTTGACCGGTTTTTTTTTCTCTTTTAGATAATAATAATGTAATAATAAACATAATAACTGAAAATTAAATTTGCTGTTAAATATATTTGTTAGTTTTTAGTATGTAAAAATTTAAAAAAAATTCCTTGTCCGGATCGTCTGAAACGATCAACTTTTGGGTCAAACGCCTTCGCCGATTGCGCTACGGAAACTTTGTAAAGGATTCTCTAAATATGCTATTATAATAAAAAAGCAACAAAGGGCAGTTTTATTATGATAAAATGCGATAGAAATACTAATTCCTTCTGCTATGCAAGAAGTATTTTAATCAATTCAGAACTTTAGTAAAGTTTTTTTACCACGTACTCACCTGGCAAAAAGAAGTTGTAAAGAATAACAGACTTTATAATTAGATGTCTTTACTTACTCTGTCTATTAAGATAATGAAACCATAAGTAAGTACTGGGACTCCAAGAATCCTGACGACGATAAGTAACGATATATTCGAAACGACTCCTCTAATTCCATCCCTCACCCATTTAATCCTTTATATTCTTAACTACAGAAAAATAAACTAAACATGTGTCCATTATTTCAATCAAAAATTTGGAAAAATTCTCATAATATTATTGAAACTACTCAAAATTTATTGACTCCACCCCTTTAACTCCCCGGAGGTAGGGTCGCTCAAAAACTATTTTGAAGTATTTAATAGTTAAAGTCCGTCCATACATATAGTGAAGTGACTAAACTTAATCCTTAAAGGGTAAAAACCATTAGCCTTAAATAGACAATGAAATAAAAATTTTTGGTTTTCTTTGGACACTTCAGAAGCAGGTAAATCATGGACCGTGCTTAAAAATATGATATATGTTCGTTTTACCTGCTTATAAACAGCAAAGGTGGCTCTTAAACAACTATTAATGAAATTTTAATATGATTTTTATGGTGGTTGCAAAACATGGTATTTACCTGAAAATAACTTGCGTAATCCATATTGGTATTTACAGCCGCCACTTAGTTTAAGCTTTGTAATTATTGTTACTTCGGGTGCGATAGAGCAGCTTAGCCATGGAAAATATTTGCGAGTCAAGTGTATCTCAACAGGTTACCCCCTGCAAAAGTAGAAAACACTTATCTACTGATACGAAGGAAATTGAAAAGAATGTTTATTCAACCCTAATGGAACGTGAAAATGTTAGCAAGCAAGTAGCGCTAGAAGAAACGGCCACATTAACGAACATTCCAACATCAACGGTATGGAAACTTGTAAACAACCCTATTCTAGTGAGAAAGAAAAGAAGTGATGCTAGAATTTTTTCAAGGATAGATGGAAGTGATTAAGATATAATACGGCTTAAAATTTACTAGATATACGAGGAACAAAATGTGCCCACATTGGATAATTTCATGAAAAAGCTTGGAAGAAATGAAACCGACTAAATGTAGTAGGACAACATTATGGAAATGTTTTCAACACGTGGGTTTCAAATTTAAACAACTTAATAAAAGACAAGTTTTAATGGAGTCCAAAATAATTAAATTCTAAGCAAAGTACGGACCTGTTCAATCATATTTGAATTTTACAGCTTGCACTAATAAGTCAAGTTAGTCACTTCAGTATATGTACGGACGGACTTTACAATAGTAATACAATAGTTACAATGTTGTAACATTCATTTTTTCCTAGATTTTAAGACCTTATAATGTTACTAATTTTTCGCTTTATAATGTACTTCTTTTCATTTTTGTATCGAGCGGTATATTAATCAGAAATTCCTAGCCGCTCGTTATATAGTGTGCTGTGCGGGATTTCGACCGAATCTATCGATACGCCGGGATTGGTCAATTGTTTGTATCCGGAGTTTTGGTTCCGGCGTCGCCATATTACAGAGAGAGTGCCCACGGCTTATTTAAGGGTCCGGAGGACGCGAATCGAGGCTTAGTACCATCAAGCCGCAGCCAGGCTAATTTCCACCATGCCGCCGAGAAGGCTGACTTCCACCGAGCCGCAGTAGAGGCTTACGACAATATCTACGAGAGCCAAGTTAAGCACGAGTTTTTTATCATAAAGCCGTAGTGGGCTCTGTGTGTTTTCTAAATGGAGTAGCCAAAGTAGGCTCTTCTCAAAAGTGTAAAATCGGTTTTGTGTTCCATTGAAGGCCTAGAAGCCTGTAGGAAAACCGTAAGTTACCAGAACATACATCAATAGATCTATTCCCCGCAAATAAGTGTTTTAACAGCAATTTGAACAGATAAATCGCGAAGTGAATATCACGACTCTTCGATTTCGGGTGTAGTCAAGTTTTAGAAGTAAAACCTCGGATTTAGGGACTCTAATTTATAAAAACTACTTTTAGGCTAGAATTTTTTTTTGTATTTCTTAAAACTGCAAAGGTTGGAACTTTTATTTTAAATCAGGAATAAATTTTCTTTTTTGTTGATTAAAGCTAGTGTCTCACTGAATACCTATTTTTCTTTTCAGGATAAGAAAAGTTGTACTAGACTAATTCTTTGTAGTAACAACCGTAAAAACCCTTCAGTATTTTTTCATTTTTTTAACTGAAGTTAGATCCTTTCTATTTTAAAATGAATGGTGCCCAAAATTTGTACAACTGAAGCTTTTTAAAAATAGAAAATAATTCCAAAAAGACGTATAACAATTATCTCTTACCCATATTTCTCTACCAAGGAAAACTGAGCTAGTGTTTGTTTAATTTCTTTAGTTCTTTTAAAATCATTATCACTCAATTCATTCCCAGAAATTAAAAAGAGGGCAAGTAAACATGTTACAATGTATGTTTACCAAATTTGAAGTTAATATCTCATTTCGTTGGAAAATTGCCGTGCAAACAAATTAACGGAAATTGGAGATCCTATGTTTTGCGTGTAGCAAGAACGAATAGTAAAAAATAAATTACATTAAATAAATCCAAACAAAGAAGAATCCAGAAAATAAATTTAAATATAACCAAAACGTATTTAAATACTTTTACGGTGTACTTCTCGATACTTTTTCAAATACTAAGCCCTAAATACTTTCTAAATGAATTAGTTGATTCAATTATCAAATCCTTATGAATATTTAACTAATACTTCTTGGTCGCTCAATATTTAGAGTGCTAGGAGGACAGCTGCTTCCTCCGCTCCTTGGCACAGGTAGTTTACTTACGCTAGTTGGAACGCAATAACAGGGGCGGTACCTACATGAGGTAGGATTCCATATGTCAAAAGTATGTAGAATTCATCAAAATAACGTTGTAATAAAATTGGCGCTTTTGAAATTCTTTCTAAGGATGGTTACATCCTATTGAGTAGCGATTATTTGAAGAATAGGGCAATATTAGTGTTGACATGGTGTATAAAATTATCCTATTGTTATACGCAATTAAATAAAATGCGTTACAGATTTTTGAAATCTCCTTACACTCACATGTCACTTATTACACCTTAATTATATATTTTATTTTTTACCTTTAGGAAAACTAATTTATGCAGTAAACGGGCCAACTAGTCCCATGCTCCCCATTCAAGGATTAACTATTGATCCTGAAACAGAAACTGTGATAGAACATTGGGCGCCTGAGGAGGTAATTTAATATAAAAAATATTAGATATTAAATATTTTATTCAAAGATTAGTTTTTGTTGATTTACATCACACTAAATATTTTAAGCCATTTATCCTGGAATAGTTTGTTATGCTAAGAATAACTGTGCTATTACAACATTACAATGCGTCTGAAACAAGTCATAGGAGAATGTAATCCACTAAAATTGCATTTCTTCAAGCTATATAACCTTCATTTATTCTAAAAACTTTAACCCGTTTGTTTTTGATTTGGCGAGTTTCCCCGTAGTTGATTTGAGCTAATTTCTTTTTATTGTCTTTTAATAAACCATCTTATAACCACTTTATTACGCTGAATATATTCGAAAACAGTAAACAATGCCAACAGATACAAAAAAGCGAGTACAACAGCTAATTTATGTCCTAGACAAGGGATTCCTCTAGATAGGCAACTCAGTGTACTCCTCGTTTCCCTCAGAGTGGCAGCACTTGCATTTCGTTGAAACGGCGTTCATTTAAATTGCTTTTAAATATTCAAACTTGAATCCAAAGAAATTTTTAAATCCAAAAATATTTCGAGGTAAAAAAAATAAAAAGTGTTTTTTTATGACATTTAATTTTTACAAGCACAGAAAACTTGAACATTTATTTGGTGATGGTTACATATAAAATTACAAATACATTATCAAATGCAAAGGTCAAATGAGGAGGTTTTAGATTCCATGGCAACTAAATAGGCTATAACCATTTTTGTAAGTCTGACTATTAAAAACTAAACCTACCTTTGATAGAAAAAAAATATTTAACTAAATAATATACAAAATCATTATTCCTAATACTAACTGGTGTTCTAGAAAAGGTCTCAAAAGAATTAATTAAGTTGCAGTTAATCAAAAGAAACATACAACATTGTTTATACACGAGTGACTTACACTTCTAACAACGAAATAAATAGTTTACAAGAGTTTTGGCAATTAATGGCAATTAAATAAATATAATTATTACACTGAAATTAAAATCTCACGTGGCAATTTCCAAATTTTTCATTTGGGCTAATCGTTTCTAAATTTTCTTACTATTTTGATAATTATTTATTGCTTGAAATTTAACTAGATCTTATGTGCCTATATTCACATTCCTTCCTTTTAAAATCCCATTTACATTTTTGGCCCAAGTAAATAAATGAAAATAACAACTTTCATTAACAATATATATTGTGTAGCTTACGAGAAAAATGACTATATTTTGTGTAATAATTACTTTTAAAGCCAATTTTAAATTACTTTCGTGACAACATTTAGATAAAACAAATTCACTTCCCTAAAATATTAAATAAAAATTTTGTGATGGATATACCAATAATTTTCAACATAAGGAATGATGTTTTATTATTTAATTGATTTCGAGATCTAGTACAACATTTTTGAAACATTTTACAGCGTGGAGTTGTTTTTAAATGTATTTTTAAAATAGTTCTTGATAAATATCCCGTAACGTATGATAAGTCTTGATGTTTAGAGTCGGGCGACCACACATCGTAAGTCATTTTGCGACTTAAACTTGGTTCCATTTATACTATCGAAAATTTTTTCCATAAATAGAACAAACTCTGCAGTTTTTACAACCTCTTGCGGCATATGTTCAAAAGCTAAAATAAAAACAAAAATACTAAATTACTACTTCAACAAGTTAATGTATAAGCTAAAATAGATTTTTGAAATTTTATTTTAAAAATTAAAGTGGTTTCAAAGAGCTAAGCGAGTAGAAATAAAAATCAAACAGTCGCATATGACTCAAACTTTAAGATTAGGTATTGTATAAACATAATGGGGAAAACTTCTTGTGCAGTTAATAACAATAAAAATTAGTTTACTAACTATACCTCAAACAATTATTGGTGTCCCAATATTGAAAGTTGATTTATTTTAAAATTCTCGTAATGAGCTGTAAAATTGTTTTGGAATATTAAATGAAAATATAATAATATACAAATTCTTCCGTAACGAATCACTAAGTTGCACTTTTTTACATGGAAGTTTGAGTATTTAGAGTCAACAATTAATGTATCAATATACGTATTGATTATGTTGTTATATTATGCCAGTATCCTAGTTTCGTCCTACCCTGTATTGCCAATTAGACTGGTCACAACTTGTTTCATTACTGCCATTGCTAAATATAAGTTTTTATTTAATTATTATACCAATAAAACAATAACATACAACAAAAACAAATAATAAACTTTAATTATAATAGCTAGCTAATTTTGATTCTTAAATATGCAAGTAAAGTTTATTTTGTTACCCTGTGAAAATTTATTTTGCCGACATTGATGACTTTTCCATGTGCTTTTCCTAGTTACTAAATAAGTAGGTTTAGAATAAGGATGATATTAAAACATAAGTTACTTGCAAAAATGCCTACATAAATAAAGAAAGCTCTCTAAATTCATATTTGGACTTACTAAAGTATTCATTCTTTAACTAATTAACTTGAATCAATAAAAAGCTACTAAATTTACCTTTTTACATAAAATTTTCTAGAGAAACTTTCCTTCGTAGGAAAAATTATTTCACGTTGCAAGTTTTTTTGCCCTCGTTGTTCTATTGTTTCTTGGTTACATTTTACTTTAAACCCTAAAACAGTATAAAATTCATTTGTAATTTTTATAATAAATTTGTATGTCAAGATTAAAACAGTAAATAATAATATAGTTCTTCAACAATTATAGATTTTCAAATTTTAGTGTGTCACAAAAAGTTTGACACAAATGGAGAAAAAGTTTATCTTACATATTACAAAAAATTTATTCTTGATAAAAAGTTCTGGATCATATGAAAATCCATAATCAAGCATCAAAAGTTTAAAATATTTGATGCTATAGAGGGAAAATAAAAAATAATGATTTATAATGAAGAGTAAAGTGTGTTCAAAGTTAAATACAGAGCAAAATATTGAACGAAAATGTTAGAAACTAAAAAATTATGCTCACGTCAGTAATTGTTGGATTATTTATTGCATAAAAGGAAACGAAATCACTAAAAATTTTAAGCTGAAAATAAATTAACATAACTTTAACATATTTTTTAGTTCCTATTAACATTTTCAATTAATGTTTTTCTCTGTATTTAAATTAAAACACACTTTACTTTTCATTATAAATCATTATTTTTTATTTTCCCTGTATACCATCAAATATTTTAAACTTTTGATGCTTGATTATGGATTTCCATGTGATGCAGAATTTTTTGGCCCATCGTGGTCAGGAGAGCCATAGATCAAGGGAAACTGCCATATCTAGACTCAATATATTTAAGATAAAACATTTAAGTCTATTCATTCTTTAATTAATTAATAAATAGCTACTAAATTTACCTTTTTACATAAAATGTAAACGCTGTAAAGCTTCTTTATTACATTTCACTTTAGAGCCTAAAACAGTAAAAAAATATTTTAAATTTTTTATAATATGCTTGTATGCCATATTATTTTAAAAAATTCACCTACTGAATAAAATTTACTGTAAACAGAAACTTCTTCACTTTGCTCATAAAGGATTCTAGGTTTTTAATATTTTTCAGATGTACTAGAAATATATTAAAGACTTTTATACAGCTAATTAAAGGTCCCTTATGAAATAAAGAGGTATGATTAAAGGGTTCAGCCAAGTTATTCCCATCCACGGGACTGTAGACTATTGTCCACTAGAACCATAAAAATTTAACGTTTGTCTTTAAATTTGATCTTTAGCTTCTCTGTAATTTTTTTTTAATTTGGAGATAACCTACTACATTGTCACTGGAAGCTCGGAAAAAAATAAAATTTTATATGAATATTTTTAGACGAAAGTATTTTTTATTTTCTGTTTAGTTTAGGGAAAAATATGTACTGCTTATATTTTTAAAACGGTCTATAAAGTTTTGTAAATAAATATATTTGTATATTCACTGAGATATTAAAAACAGGAAATATATCGTGCAATAAACCACATCTGCCTATATTTTAATGCACAAAGAATAGAAAATATTAAGAAAAACATTTTTATAAGTTTTATTTATATTTTTAGGATTTAAAGATAAATAAAAAAATTTAAAAAATTAGCAAATACCTTTTTAAATCTAACGAGTTCTTTTTTTACTTTAGCACTAAAAAACCTAAGATTTGTTACAAGAAAATTGTTTACGATTTCGGTATTAATCTTGGACATGTTATTAGAAGAAGCTTTTTGAAATTCTGTTTTTGTTTTGCCCAAATAGATATAGCTAACTGAAACGTCAACGCCAGCAGTTAAGTGGTAATGACCCAGAGTATAAATGTACTTGCTGCCGCCTGTTACCACGGACTTTCTTTTGAAATAATGGATCAGAAATCTTCTTAATTATGGTTAAATATTATTTTTATTAGTTATTAGTATTATCTATTATTATTTTGATTTTATATGAGATTAATTGTATTAAAATTTGAAAATCTATAATTGTTGTAGAACATCGTGTGGTAGGCAATACGGCAAGAATGTGCCTGCTCTTGATTTTGTACAGTGGTAGCCTGTCAGGTACGGGTTCGTTTGGTGGTAAAATTCAGTTTTGTCCTCTTGTTAATTTTTCAAAAATATTCAAATTTCAAAAAAAAGTTTTGAATGTACTTCTATATGACCCCTCCAGCGACCCGTTTCAATATATTAAGTGATTTCCATATATATATATATATATATATATATATATATATATATATATATATATATATATATATATATATGGAAATTTCTGCGAAACTACTGAATGTATTTTCATGCGGTTTTCACTGTCTTGTAGAGGCTTCAGTAAGTGACAGTTTAAAGTAAAAGAGCGAATAGATTATTCATTCTTATAACTTTAATGTGATGAATACAATATGCCAGACTAAAATTCATAATTTCGAGGTCCATCTGATTTTGATCAAAATTGATAATGGCGTGTTTTTGAGGTAGTAGATTCCGAATGTATGCCTTATTATAAATTCATCAATTTAATAGCTGCTTATTTTCTCTTGCTTTTTTGATCAATTTTCTTTTTTAGTGACAAGAAATCCTGGGTTATTTTGGTAAAATTTAGCATAAGCTAACTTCTTGTTTGAAAATATAGATCAACAAGTTTTAGAAACCAAACTTACGAAAAATGCATTAAAAATGTTTTCCCGTGTTTGTCTCTTTCTATTTCTTAAAAAAAAAAGCAATTGCTAACATTAGTAGGAGTAGGTCTAAAAAAAAACAAAAGACTAACATTTTTTTGAATTGAGTAGCTGTTTATTATTATTATAATTAAACTGAATTAAAACGCTGTTATTTTTATAATTAAGTCTATTTAATTTTCGAATTATGCTATTATTTTGATATCGTTCAGACGAGAAAATAAATTTACAGATAAAAATAATAGATGCCCCTGACGAAAGTACGCAAGTAGTGCCAAGCTAAGACAATTTTACCCTCGAGTCGAATATAGAATATTCTTCTTCCACCGTAAAAATTAACATTTTGTATTACTATTTGTTTCAATGTGCGAAAAAAAGTTTTTGTGAAAAAATCTCTCCATTTCATCGACTTTGAGTTTAGTATGTTGACAACTGTTTAAGTTTTAAAAGTTGTAGTGCAAGAGAGGTTTTTTCTTCCTTAAGAAAGTTTTTGATTAGTGCCCCGCCCCTTCTTTTGTAAGACAGTAATGGCGGAGATGCTTATAAAGAGGAGGGTGGCAACTAGAGAGAGGGCGAAGCCCCTTCATGAAAAAAAATTATTTAGACTTCCCAACATAGTAAACAAATCGATGTTCAGAAGTGAAAATATTTTACAAGAAACAATCCTTTATAAAGTAAAAATTTAAACTGGATTCGAAAATAAATGACCGAGGAGCGAAGATTTTTTACAAAAAGAACCCTTTCATAAAGTTATACTTTGAAAACGCAAAAAGCAAATTTTTTAAAAAAGCTTACACCTATTTTAAAAATTTGTAATTGTAGAAGAGGAAGATTTTACGAAAAAGAACCCTTTCAAGAACTAACCTGAACCAAATTTAAAAATCGATGGCAGGGGAGCTAAGTTTATTCACAAAAAAAAGAAAGCACTGTTTCTAAAGAGGTGGAGTATATGTTCCCTAGGAACTCTAGCGTCGCTAGATTCATATGTTGCAGTATAATTGAGATTTATTTTCCAAAATTTATTTCACAAAATGTACTATTTCCTTTCGCTAAGAAAGTAATTTTTAAATTAATATTGTATTTGTTTTTTTTTCAGGGATTCAACAATCCTCATGATATTGCTGTGTGTGCCAATGGATCAGCCTTGTATGTAGTTGAAATTGGACCAAACAAAGTTTGGAAGTTTGAATTGGTTCCACCAAAGAAATAAAACATCTTTTTCTTATAAAGTTAGAGGAAGCCTAAAACAAGATACTAATAAAGCATATCTGATATTAATTTAAAAAATAGAACATATAAACAATTCTATATTAACTGATTAGATTTAGAAACATTCTTGTATGTTCCAGGATCTTATTAAAAATTTTAGAAAATAAGGACGCTATAAAGGAATACTTATGGAATTAGTTTAACATATAACAGATGTAGAATTCCTTTTTAAGAGGTGAACATGTAACATCAAATAAGGTTCTTCGCTAATTGCTACACCTATATATGAAATGTCTTCTATCAATCAGCAAAATACATTTTATTCTATTTAAGATTTTTTTTCTTCTTTGCTGTTTCTTGTTTATTATATAAGGTACTTTCGATGATAAAAATCTAACCCATCTTTTGGAATTGAATCCCCTCTAGAAATTAAATAAGGAATTATTTTTTTCTTATTTAATTTTGTTTCGGATTAAATTTTAAAAAAATTTTTTTTTTGTAGTACTGACACAAAACTGTGTCTATTACCACTTGTAAGATCTTTGACCTCAAAAAAAGCATTAAAATTGTGAAATAAGAAAATTTATAAATGTTATTTTTTGTATCTTGTTTTAAGGTAATTTTATAAAACATATCCTCGATATACTGCAAAAACTGACTGCATTATAGTGCAGTAAAAAAATCATTTAAAATAGAGCAATATTATGATTTTATCCTCTCTCTGATATCACCAGGAGTGTTGTCTTGAATTTTAGATCTCATAAAACTTGTGCTCTTTTGTTTATAAACAATTTAAGTTTTTAAAACGCGTTTTTTTGAGCTTAAAATAAAGAACAAAGAACTCCGATTATACAAGTCGGATCGAGACCAAAAAAAAACCAAACTCTTCGTACGCAGTGGCACAATTGAATTTGTTATTAGATTATAAAAAAATTACCTGCCATTTTATGCCATTTAGTCCAAAATGGATCTTTTTTTTTTCAAAATTTAGGTCTCGACGTCAGCTTTCCGATGCTATTAAAAAAAATTTTTTTGAAGTCATTTTAACCGTTTTTTTTTTCATTTGTTTATCAATCATAGAACAACAAATGCGTTTTTTCTGTCCTTTCGAAAAAAAAGTAAAATTTTTTTACCACATCTGGTAGGGAAAAGCGAGACCTTTATTTAAAAAACTCATTTTCGTTAACAATTTTTTTTTCAAAATGACTAAAAAACGCATTTTTTTGATATTTCGATTAATAAACAAATGTAAAAAAAAAACAGTTAAAATGACTCCAACAAAAAAATTTTAATAGTATCAGAAAGCTAGCGTCGAGGCCTAAATTTTGAAAAAAAAAAGATCTATTTTGGATCAAATGCATAAAATGGCGTGCAATTTAAATTTTAAATACCAAATTCAATTATGCTCACTGGGTTCAATGTTTTTGTACCAAAATTTCAGTGTATTTTTGCTACAACAAAAAGCATATTTTTTTAAAGTTTTAAGCCTATCGGCTCACTTAGTCGTCCTGTACAATACATGAAAAAAAAGAAAGTTTTTTGCCAGTTTTTACAATTTTGTAGGTTATGTACGCACTTAGGCGACTTTAAGCCAACGAGAAATTATTGGAAATGTCATTGCGAAGGGTTTGTTTTTTTTTCTCGATCCGACTTATATAACCGGAGTTATTCATATTTTAAGCGTCTTAAAAACTTAATTGTTTATAAACAAAAGAGCACACGTTTTTCGAGATTCAAAACTCAGGACAATACAATAGGATAAAATCTTAATATTGCTGTATCTAAACTATGTCTATCTCATCATTATTTTGACTTTTTTTTACTGTGCTATTAAGAAACATTTTAAAATCCCTTTCCGCAAGAGTTCTACTAATATAAAATATTTTAAATATGATTTTTACAAAAAAAAATCATCAAAACTTCGTCACTTTTTATAGTCTGCCGACGATATATATGTATTATACCTTAGTTTAGTACTGAGTACTTATTTATTCTAACTTTAATTATAATTGTTTTTCATCGTTCAAAGTTTTCAGTGCCAGTGCATTCCTCAAGTTGCATCAGAAGTATTATACGAATTGTATATTATAGCATTCCCTAGATGATAACCATAATAATGACACAATTTGAAATTATTTAAGTTTTAACATCTTTCTGGTTAGTTAAATGCTGGCAAGAAAGTTAGATCTATATGTGATATAAAATACTTTTAATAACCGTAAGTTACATAAAAAATTTAATTACTTAAACTCATACATTTTTAACTAAGTTATTATCAATAACAAGTTATATCAAGTAACAATCAATATAGCGAATTTTATGCTAGTGGAAATTTTGCTATGGTTGATAGTATTCGAACATACAATTTTTTAATATATATGAACATAACAATATTAAATATGCCATAAACTAGACTTAAAACTTTATTTGCCTGTAAGATGTGTAATTTAAAACTTTATTGCAGTGGTTAAATGTTTTGTGCAACTTGCTATAAAGCAAAATGTACAGAGTGTATTGAAAGAATAGTATAAACAGTATGTAATTGAGAAACAACTGTTTATTTGAAGCCAGACATACACCTAACTAGACCTCGTTTCGCAATAGGGAACCAACCGACAAAATTATCATTTTGAATAAATTACAATCGAATGTCTGCATTTAGTGTTGGCTATGCCAGCCCCTCTGTCGGCTTGTGGCTGCTGTATCAGCCTCCGATTGAATACTAGGTATGTGTATTTGGTACAATTCGTTTTATCTTACCGTCGGGTTCTGTAAGTACGGGAATAAGTACTAGAAATTCTGTTCTCTTGTTTGTCGATCCTAGCCCGATTAATGAGCTGTGATATGGTGAAACGCATCTCGCGATGACTGGACGAATAAGAGAACAATGGGTACAGTGCTGAAATATGAACTTTCCCTATTTTCAGCTTTTTTACAATAAACCACAATCGAATAAATTAATTTATTTTCAAGTAATCGTATCCCTAAATAAAACTAATTCGTCAAAAAATCGCTGGTTACCTTTAAATTAGAACATTTACATATGTCATTTCCGTGACTTAAATGTGCATTCTTTTTTTTATTAAAAAGAACATTAATTTCCTGTAAGTAAGTTTTATTTCAAATTAAACCTATCTGAAATGGACTATTGCTAATTACTACATAAAGATACTGTTCTATATTTTCTATTTCCTAAATTTCCATTTTTTATCATGGATTCTTCGCCATTTGCCCTTTTTCGTAAAGTTCGACTTGTATTTGACCACGTTTGACATTTGCAGTAGCTAAAAAAGTAATAGCGTAGGACTTTGTTACCTTTTAATTATGCAAATAATCATATCGACTTTTATAAGTATAATATAATACTATATTGTAAATATAAAATAATGGGAAAACTAGTGAAACACTAAAATAAATAAACTTTTGGTTGGTTTTTTTATTAGTTAAACATGATTATTTTGAACATTATAATAATATTAAAAGTAAGTAAATAATAATGTTCAGGGGCAAAACTAATCGACAAAAAATACGCAACAAAAAAATATATAAATTCTAATACATGCTCCAGATACACACATATGGCATGTGTTAATATTCTTTTGCAAAAAAAAAGTTAATTTTAGGAGTGGACATAATTCATTTTTATACGAAACGTCTGTTAAAACCCTACTGCATAACGGCGTCCAGTTTTAAATTGTCTCTAACCATATTTTCCTGAATTATTTTAATATAAGATAATGTTTTTTGTTACTTAAGATAGTCACATTTTTCAAATTAAGACATCTTTTTAAGTCTTTAAACCAAAGTATAATAAATACTTTTCCCTTATTAGGGCAAATTTGCAAGTAACGGCCTTTCTTAGAACTTAGAACATGCTAAGTAGTTTTATCCATAAAATTAATGATTGTACTTGTAACTTTGTAAGTTTTTATGATATTTGTAAATGTTGGTACAACTAGCATATCCATTTGTGGAAAAGTTAAATGTATAATATCAATATTTGAAAAATAATTGAATCTGCTCAACCAGATTTTTAGAATCACTCAAATTAATCTATACATAACATGAATTCAAATTTTAACTTTATATTTTATTTTTATTCTCTGTTATAGCTATCATACTATGTGAAGCCCATATCTCTCATATGAATATCAAATTAAAAAATATACTGGAACTGTTTCAGCAGTTGGTTCCTTGTGAAACATTGCTGAAATCCTTAAAAGTGAAAAATTACACTCATTTGCTTTTTCATGTTTCAGTAGTATTTTATTCGAGAATAATATACTATGATTTCGTTAATAAAAGACCCAGTGTAGACAATAATAGGAAGTAACAACCATATTATGTGTTTCCTGAGTTAATAAAAAATTATTTTAGAACCTCTTGTCCTTTTTTTTTTTTAATTTTATAAGCCTATTAAGTTCACCAACTTTTATTACTTAAAAAAAAATAGTAAAGTTATTTTATTTATTTACCCTAATCTACAGCTTTGCAGATGACAGTACGCTTATCTCTTCATTCACTTTGAACGCTCGGACATCGGCTACTCAGGCGAATATCCGCAGACAGCAGGAGGTCGTTCACCTTAACAAAGTCCTGGAAGAAATTCTATCTTGGGGTGACAGTAACCAAGTGGAATTTATCACTACAAAAACCCAGGCGGCAGTTTTTTCTAAAAAAGTTAACGTTGCTGAACCCGATATAGTCATGTTGGTTCACTCCATTCCCCTAACATCGTCACTCAATTTGTGGGGCGTTAATTTGAGAGCAAAAATGTTCTGGCATGAACACGTTGCAGGTATAGCAAGGAGAGCTTCTCAAAAGTTGGGAATATTATTTCGAACCAGAAAACTTTACACTCCACAACTGTTAATTCTTTACAATGCTCAAATTCGACCAACTATGGAATACTGCTCCCATGTTTGGGGCTCCGCTCCCAAACACACACTGCATTTGTTGGATTCTGTTCAGAGAAGAGCTGTTCGTCTGATTGGCGACCCGGAACTGACCGGCGGTCTTGATTCGCTGGAACATTTTTCAGAATATTCTTATGATATGGAAGACCCAATGAGTGAATTCAAAAACTAAACCGCATAGTTCACGGCGTCATCGGCGTTACACACCGTGTCTACCATATTGAGCTGTAAACTATTTCTTCTTCGTCAAATGACTTCAGCAACATGTCATTGATAAACGTAACATTCTTCGGGGTCAAAATTGCCCGTTCACAAAACCATTCCATAGGCTTATCCTGTATTTTCACAATTCCTGGGTAAATGCGATCTATTAATTCCTGGTCGGTAATCACTAATATGTACAGCTCGTCTGGGATAATTACCATACCGTCTTTTGATGGAATATCACCGTCTCCTATTTTCGATAACAGATCAAAAAATTTAACAGCCGATACATCACCCCCCAGATAAACTCGCATATTTTTTGTTAGCTTCAGTATTTCTACTGCGGGCTACAACATTGATCTTTTCAGACAGGCTTTAATTTTGTCAGCTCGAGATCCTCTAGGTACCACGGGTAAAGTTTGGCGAAAATATCCTGCCAACAGCACTGCCACACCACCTAGCCGCTTAACAGGTCGAATCTCAATTCCTGTTTTCACATAAAGCGTACCATTTCGATAGACTTTGAAAACAAACGGGAAGATTCACCCAGCAGCTTACAACTCACATAAACTGCCGAACGTTGATGTTTTTATCATATTGTTGTTATAATCGGACGATGTCGGATAGTTATTTCCATTTTCATCACACGACATAATAGAACATTCTATCCAGTTATCTACAACATACCTAACGACCTGCCGAGGCACATTACTTGGTAGGAAACTATTAGTATTGAAATTCTAAAACGTAAAAAGAGTCAAAATAAGCCCCGAGGACCTGTTTCACACAGTACTGTATCAACGGGAACTAAACCTTCGTCTCTGATTGGTCGGTTCCACTCGAGTAAACCAAAATGTTAGTAGTAATGGTGTAGTTTTTAATGTTAGACTAGAATGATCGCTCCTGATGATACTAACATGGTTAGCGACACGCTCGTCCAATGTAAAAATGACCTTTCGAGGTTCTTGTATTTCTACACGTTTCAGGGACTGTAAATTATGAACGGATCTCTGCCCACAAGATCAATCTATTGGTCACTGTCACATTGGTACGATGGTGTTATATATGAAGGTCTACTTCATATATAACACGTAGGGTGAAAAGTTTTTGGTCTAGCTACTTAAAACACATATTTTTGCAAAATTCGACTTTATTCATCAATATGGTCTCCTTCAAGGGCGATACAATAAGTCCAACGCTTTTCTAACATTTCTATACCTTTCTTGTAGAAGGATTTGTCTTTGCCTTCAAAATAAGCCTCCGTTTCTGCGATAACTTCTGCATTGGAACCAAATCTCTTTCCCGCGAGCATTTTTTTGAGGTCTGCGAATAGCTAATAGTCGCTGGAGGCAAAATCTGGAGAATACTGTGGATGAGGAAGCAATTCGGACTTCAATTCACGTAATTGTGCCATCGTAACCATTGACTTGTGACACGGTGCATTGTCTTGATGAAAGAGCACTTTTTTCTTGTTCATTTCGGGCCGTTCCTTTGCGATTTCTGCCTTCAAACGCACCAATAACTTTATAGAATATTAGCTTTTGAGGATTTTTCCCTTCTCAGCATAGTCGATGGAAATTATTCCATGCGCATCCCAAAATACAGAGGCCAAAACCTTTCCAGCCGACTGTTGGGTCTTTGGTCGCTTCGGGCGGCTTTCCCGGCTGCTGTCCACTCAGCTGACTGCCGATTTGATTCCAATATGTAATAATAGATCCATGTTTCATCCATTGTCACATATCGCATGAAAAAATCCTTTTTATTGCACTTAAACAGGTCCAAACAGCGCTTAGAATCATCAACACGTTGTTGTTTTTGGTCCATTGTAAGCAAACGCGGTACCCATTTCGAACAGAGCTTTCTCATGCCCAAATGTTCCTGCAAAATATGACCAACGCATTCTTTTGATATCTTTAGGGTATCAGCTATCTCTTGCAATTTCATTTAACGGTCATCCAAAACAATTTTTTTGATTTTTTTTGATGTTTTCCGGTGTAACCACCTCATTTGGGCGTCCAGAGCGTGTTTAAATTCAGCATACCAGTAAATGATGAATGATTTTCCAGGGACAGAGTCCCCGCCACACTTATCAAGTCATTTCTTTTCTTGAACGGTATTTTTTCCCATCAAAAAAACAGTGTTTATTCAACACAGGAAATTCAATTTTTTCCATTGTTTTGAAAATCAAAAGTAGCGTCAGTAAAACTACTGTAACTTGTCGAAATGTCATGAAATTTTGACACGTATCGTTTGAAGTTTGGTACTTCCTAAAAATCATATGGATTTTTTGAAAAGGACGACATCTATGTGTCAGGCCAAAAACTTTTCAGCCTACGTGTTATATGAGGGGTTAATAAGGTAAGTTCAGAGTTCTTAAAGTAGAAAAATGAAAATTATTTTTGTCATTATTTATCGTCAAACAATCAAAGAGTTAAAGAGGTGAAACGGTGATGAAGGGATTGCTTCGTATATCCCGTGTTATACGTCCTTTTCATGGTTCTTAGATTGCATAAATCTAAAAATCGTGTTATTCTTTCATTATTTTGAATTATTTATGGTCAAACATATAAAGGGTAGGGGAAAATGTTAAATTGATTAAATAGTATGTAACCCGTTATATGTATTTTTCACGGTTCTTGGAGACCAGAAATTCGGAAATTGTTTTATTTTTTATTATTTTTAAGTTTAATAGAAACAATACTCTGATAGATAAAAAGATACCTCACATTTCACTTGTAAATATCTCTGAATACCTTCCACTGTTTATTATACTTTGTGATTAATATCTAACGATCATGTACCGACTATTTAAAATATCGCACTTGAATTAAGTTATTCATTAGTATGGGAAAGTCAAATTCGGTACTTATTATAAAACTGCGTATTTCTAAGGGAAGTTCTAGGTAAATCACTTTACCGATATTTTACGTAAAGATATTACTTTCAGCTTATTATAGCAATTATCACTTCGGTGTCCGTCTGTCTGTCATACCCGATTTTCTCCGAAACTATTTGACATATAGCGTTGAAATTTGGCACAAATATAAAAACTGATGGCCCAATCAAAGCCGTGTAGTTTTGAGAGTTAAATTTTGACTTAAGAGGTTAGTTTTGGGAGGTGAAATCGGAAGTGAAAAAAAAATTACCAGGTCATCGAGACAAAATAACTTTCTTTTATTTTATTTGTTTATAATTAAACAAATATTTAGGTAGTAAATATTTGTTTTATACTTTTATTACTGGATTCTAGATTGAGCTAGATTGACTTATTGAAATTAATTGATTAAGAAAAAACGTGAAAATACATATTGTATCTTAAAATATATACATGTCAGGAACCTAATTATTTAGCCTAGGTAAGGATTTTATTTTAAAAGCACGACTCGCATTTGGACGGTTTTTTATAAATATGCTCATTAATAACCGTTATCTTTCTCGCAAATCTCGAAAAAATAATTATTTATTTAGTAGAATAATAACCGGTCAAGTGCAAGATGGACTTGCGCAGTTAGTGTTCCGTATGTTGATTGCTTTTAAAATAAAAAATTTCGCTACTGAAGTATAAAATGATCAGTGACTGAACACATTCCAAAAGAGTTTCCAGCAAAGTTAGTAAAAAAACTGATGACCTTGAAATTTGTGTTTTTTTTTTTTATACCAGATGAATTATTAAAGGTGATAGTTTTTGTTTAATCTACACCCTGTAGAGAATATTCCAGAATTTTTTCAAAATTTTTTAATAGATACTTTTCGAGATAAGGTGGGGGGACAGCGATTTTTCGCACTTTTTTAAAAATAATACAAAAAGAATTGTGCGCAAGTATTACATTATATATATTTTTTAAACTCGTCTTTTTACAACACCTTTTTACATGACCTGCTAAAAAAAAATTCACTTCGGCTTTCACCGCCTAAAACTAACCCCTTAAGTCAAAATTTAACTTTCAAAACTACACGACTCTGCTGTGGCCATCAATTCCTATATTACTGCAAAATTTGAACTTTCTATGTCAAATAATTTCGGAGAAAATCGGGTGTGACAGACAGACGGGCACCGAAGTCATCTTATGTGTGTTTCATACGGAACACTAATAAGAATTAAAAATTAAAAGTTTGGTATAATTTCATTTTTTGTCTCATTTGATAAATAAAAGATGCGACACACTTGAAGCAAAAAGAAAAATAAAAGCAGACAAAATTATTTACTCTCTCCTTTGAATTCAAATAAGGTCTTTATTGAAACTGAAATTGCGACTCGTAGTTCGTATCTAGCACGTAACTGCCGAAAAACCGAAAATCCAACCGTACTGAAACGACCTTTGCCAATAGGGTTTCATAAGCAATATTATCAATTTTTTGATAGTATACATGGTCCATTTTTACTAAAAAGTGTTGAACCAAAATTCTACTTTCTTCAATGATGGGTATGGATAAGATACGACTTAAATTTGTGCTAATGTTTTCCTTTTCCATTGGCCATCTTCTAATGGATGGAATGGAACTTGACAAATAACAGTTGTTTAGCAAGAACACCGCCAGAATTCAAATAATAATAAAAGCGTAACCAAAATAAAATCTGTATGTATGATATACAGATTTTTAAGCAAAACAAAATATATATATATACAGGGTGTCATGAAAATCGAAAAAATATATTGAAACTGGTGAATTCTGACACAAAAATGGATTGCAGAAAAATATTAATAAATAACTGGAGAAATTAGACTCTAAAGAAACGATGAGATGAATGAAATTAATAAAATAGAAAGATCGTTTTAACTCTGTTACTTGAAAACAAAAAAAAATAAAAATTATTACCTTTGTAATAAAAAAAAATTGTTAACTTTTCAGGAATGAATTACACCTAAACTTGTTCGATTTAAAGCTATCTGTAAGTTCTATCCAAAGTTGAACTATTGACATAAAATTCACTACAGTAAATTAAAAATTTGACATTTTGAAAATAATTGTATAACACCACGAACCGTCAAAAATAAGTCAGGAAAAAATGCACTGCCTAAACGAAAAGTGTAAAAAGTATTTGTTCAAATATCGGCCACTACATGAAAATCATTTATTTTATTAGTTTATGGTAAAATAATGCCGAAATCAACTTTATTTTCAAAAAAAATAGGTCTAGCATCGTACTTTTCCCATAATAATTTAATACCGGTATTTTAATGATACTGCGGTACAGAAAGCAGACGGAAAACTACCGTACGAAGACTTTCAAAAGAATCTCTATGGCTGACGATACCTCAAATATCGTGGCCCTCAGTCCGTCAACAGAACTCATTTGTATAACAGACCAATTCGCATAGCTACAAGAAATATTCAAACACTCTACATGACTAGAAAACTGGCCAATGTTGAAAAAAAGATGCATCGAATGAAGGTCGATATTCTCGGTCTGAACGAGGTTAGATGGACTGGCCCTGGTCATCAAAAGATTGAAAAAGTACATATATATTATTCGGGAGGATCTCAACATCAATATGGAGCTGTCATTGTGTTATCACCTGAAATTAACAAATCGCTTGATTAATTTTGTACCTTATAATGACAGGATAATGATGATACAACTAGAAACGACTCACAGAATAGTGAACATTATACAGATTTATGCTCCAACATGAGATAAATCAGCTGAAGAGGTTGAGCGTTTTTACGGTGGGCTAATAAAGGAAAGGAAACTTGTGAAAAGGGGCGAAATAACTATGATTATGGGCGATTTTAACTTTAAGGTGGGTTTAGGAGCAGAGGGCGAGGTGTTTAGACAGTACGATTTGAGTCTAAGAGATGATCGAGGCGACAGACTCGTCCATTTTTGTATCGGGAATGATCTTTTTATTAGCAACACAGTTTTTTAAACTCCTACCCTTGTACACTTGAAAATCATCTAGCTATAGGAATTGGAACCAGATAGATTTTATTTTCGCTAAACAGAATATGAAAAAATTTGTAAAATCTGTAAAAACCTCATGGAATTACCGATACGCAGGTTCAAAAGGATCAACAAAAACCAAATAATCAACGCATGAAATTAATAAGCCAATATCAAAACGAGTGGATGACAAAATTAAGGAGCAAATATGAACGGAGAACGTGAATGTGGAATCACAATGAGATACGATTAAAAATGTATGTGTAACGGTACAGGAAAAAGAAATAGGTCGAACATAGAGTAGGAAAAAACAAGAATGGAGGACAGAAGAAGTCTGATTGACGAAAGACGTGTACATAAAACAAAAGATGTCTCAAAGTACAACGAACTAAACAGAGTAATACGTCGGACATGTAGAGAAGCTCAATAAATGTGGAAACATTCAACCTACATAAGAAGGTGAAAGAACTGGCAGGAAAAAAAAAGAAGCAATACTGAGAAATAGAAGTAAAGAGGTTATATTAGATACTAAGGACAAAATAAGGACTTGGGAGCAATACATGGAACAACTTTTCAATGGACACAGATCAAAAAAACTTACAACTGAACAGGGATATTGAGGTAGGACCAGAAATAACAAAAATAAAAATTATTCATGCTATACAAGTATAAAAGGATGGAAAAGCAGTTGGCCAGTTGAGATAAAGGGAGAAATCCTCAAAATATTTTCAGATGAAAGCCCATTTATTAATCGATTCGTAACCTTATTTAGCAACATGTATGAAACTGGACAAATTTCTCTTGTCTGGCTGAAGTTAAAGTCCCAATACTTAAAAGGCCAAAATCCGTAACATGTGACGATTATCGCTTGATAAGTTTCACATTTTCAAGATATTTCCAAAAAGCATCCATACCAGCATATATAGAAAATGCTTTATTCTCATTAAATTTACTAGTCCAGCGCTGTAGAGATATGAACACGGATGTATATGCATTAGATTTTACAATAAACTCTCCAAGAACTGATTGATCGAGTCGTATCAGCCAGCGAAAAATATTACTATGAATATACGAAAAACCAAGTAGATGGTAATAACAAAGAAAATCACCAGAATCCCTCGAAATCAAGGACAGCATCGTAGAACAGGTCCTCGCATTTAAATATTTGTGACCGAATATAAACGAAAAGTGGGATCCAAGAAAGGAGATATATGCCACAATTGAACAAGCCCGAGTGACATACATGAATATGAAAAAATTTTTCCAACGAACAAGTCTTAGACACGAACTCTTAATAAGAATGGTGCTATTATATGAATGTGAGCGTTGGATTCTTGACCATCGCTCAGAGGAACGACTAGAAGCATTTGAAATGTACATTTATTGACGCCTTCTTCGCCATCTCCAGGATACAGAAAATAAAAAACACGAAAATACTAGAAAGAATGAATAAAACCAAAGAACTACTAATAACCCTAAAAGTAAGAAAAACTCAATACTTCGAAGATATAACGAGTGACTCAAAATACAAATTAATTATTGAAGGCAAAATAAAGAGCAAGTCGTCGATCGGAAGACGACAGAATTCTTGACTGAAGGACATGCGAAGGTGGTTTGTGTGTACTTCGGGGAATATTTTTGGAGCAGCAATCTCTAAAATTCGTTTGGCTATATGGATCGCCAACCTTCGTGAGAAGACAGCGTAGTAAGGAGAAGAAGGTATTTTAATAGAACAGTTTTTAATTATAAATAGTTCTAGTAGTAAACAGCTGACTGAAACTTGACAAATGATATTTTGCATAATATGGTTAAAGATATCGAATTAAGAAATATATATACAGAATTTTTCTCACCTTGAGCTTGCAGTATACCACCAGAGATACTTTGACTAGCGTCTTGAACCCTTGATAAGAGTCTCAACCACCCCTATTCATGAAGAGACGTTTTAACTACTGATTATACAGTTTCACATTTTAAACCCTTGATAAGGGTGTCTGATATTATTATTGAAAAATTATTAATAAAATTAAAAACATGCTAAGAGAATTTGTTTCACCTGTAGTTTGACAAATATATACTTACGACTATATATATATATATATATATATATATATATATATATATATATATATATATATATATATATATATATATATATATATACTTCTAGAAATAGTTCTGTGAGTGTCTTTCTTCACAATTTTTTTAAAATAGTTAGCTAGTTAAAATATCTCCAGGTGTATAGCTTACGTCAAACTTAATGTGGAATAAACTGTCTGTGTATTTTTTAAAGGATTTAAGAATAAGAGTAGTTGATACCCTCCCATTAAGGATTTAAGATGCTAAGTTGTATGACTACTAGCTAACGTAGGAGAAATTTTCTGTATATGTTTTTTAATTTTTTTATTTCATATTTAACCTTCGCTTTATGAGTGCTTTACACCCCTATGAAGGATCAACAAAAATTCTTCACTAAATTCTCAAATCACAACTCTTTTATGTGTAAAATTTTAATCAAATAGTGATTAAGTATCAGTAGTGATTAAGTATCAACCAGTGGGCGCAGGTAATTTCCACATCACTAATCCGTTTATGACCTAGACATATTTAAGGATTTTAATTGCAGAAGTAAATTCCACACCGAATACTTTCAGGTAGAGGATGAGGGTTGATAAATGAGTGGTGGTACGCAGCGGCCTGTTCAATTAAATCATTATTAAACCCTTCTACATTGTGATTATTACTTGGTTGTGCGTATATGGAAGCAAAGTTAATAAAAAGTAATCGAGGAAAGGACATGTTATGTGTGAATTACTACACTTACTTTCGACAAAAGGTGCTAAAATGTGAACTGAACTAACCTGTTTTGTAAATATATATATATATATATATATATATATATATATATATATATATATATATATATATATATATATATATATATAAATAGATATGTATAGGTTTGTAGCATTATCTAGTATATGTAACGAAATTTGTCCAATTGTATTTTATGTATTTAGCAAAAACTTCATGTTTTATCAATATTATTCTACTATGAAATAAATATAATATATTTTTGCAAATATGTAAAATTTTCAATAAAAACGGATTTAAAAGAAATCCCTCCAATTTTATTTAGATGAATAAAGCATAATTATATTTGCTTAGTGTGGAAATTACCTGTAAGATTTAAGCACCCGTATAAGGTTAGTGTGGAATTTACCTGTTGTATTAAGGGCACAGGTAGTCTTGGTGTGAAATTTACTAACGCCGCAACCAGTGTATTTATTATGTGTACCTTCCATAAAATAAAAACTCTTTGGGCCTTCGTTGCTAGGTTCAGACACCGGTTTACATACTATATACCAGGGATTCCCAAATTAGTCGAGGAAAACAAGCAAAATTAATGAAATTTCCATTTAGCAACAATATATAAACAACAAAATGTTTAAAAAAATAATTAAAATAAATGAAAAAATCGATGCCAACAAATATTAATTAGTTTATTTTAGGCCAGATAATTGATTTTGTGTTATTTTATAGGAAGTAATAGTTATAAATAACTAAAAAAAATAAAAAGTTTTAAACGGTGTTGTTCACATCTTTTAATAGAATTATTAATTTGGGAACACAACAAAGTAAGTAACTAGTAATAGTTGATCTCTACCTGGGACTGAATGGTTTTACAGATATCTCCCACTTTTAATATTTAAGTATATGCTGCGCTAACCATTTCTCCAAAAAAAAAACCTATTGAATTTGTATCCAATGAGGTTCCAAGCACCAGTGCTAATTTATTCTGAATTACTACCACTAGTGGGGAGGCAAAATAAATTGATCACAATTATTTTCATTAAACAAAAACAAAATATAGGTGAAATCTATACAATATGACAGAAATAGAAACAATGATGGTTATTTTTGCATTAGAGATAAGAACAGAAAAGGTCATTAAAACTGTTATTAGATAACCTTATATATATTAATGAAAAAAAATCAAATCAAATTTTTATTAAAATCAAATGGATTTGTAATTTTATTTCTTGCCTTTTCTCACTACCCTACTATTGTAGAATATTTTTGTAAGCATTGTAACTGGTATTAATAACATATTATTAATTTTTCATTAAGTTCTTATTCTAGGATACCTTCTCAACATTCCGTAGACATTTAATATCGTTTTGGATACAGCCTTTTTGAACTGATGTTAAGCTGGTGGGCAAGAATCCTATGCTTGCTTTTACTACACCTACGTATTATTTTTTAGGTAACTTATGTATTGAAGAAGGTAAGGATTTACACGTAGAAAGTTTTACTTGCGATTAGTTGCATGAATGTCCAGAGATCATTAGTCTAGTGGCAATAAATAATTTTTACTTTTTTGTTAGTATAAGCCGAGTGTAACATGTATCTATGTCTTTACAAGTAAAACGAGAAACACTAAATGTTTTGTTTTTACTTATAAGATATGCACGATACTATTGCCGAGGACTTGTATTATAAAAAACTCTTAATATTTTGTTTTAAACCCGGTACACTACAACCAACTCTTATTTTTGGTGAAAAAATTACTTCAGAATCAGATTCGAAACAGCAACTAAACTAATTGCTGTTGCAACTATTGGAAAAATATTGGTTGCTGACGGATATTTTCGCTTGAAATATAATGCTACCGCCAGGATATTATCAAATCTTTCAGGTAAATATATTTTTAAAAAATTGTAATCATACGTTTACATGAACCATTTCATTGTAAAATCATTTTCTTTGTAAGGAAATTATAAATTGCAGAAAATCTATATAGTAAATAAAACTTCTTTCCTCGGTAAGTTTCTATATGTCAAAACCAGTTATTGTTACAACCTTTTTTTTAAAATTTTACAGATATTGTATATTTTTACACGGATTTTTCAGATCAAAAAAACCTCTCCACAACGTACCAAAACTTGCGCTATGAAGCAACTACTCCCCCAATAAAGTCGCGCCTGGAAAACGGTGAACCACACTTTAATTTTGAATATGACGATACTAACCTTTTGAGTAAATTCGTTAACTGGAATTTTTCATCCATACAACGTCAGCAAAATGGTGAGGAAGTTGTGCATGCACGTCTTCGAGGTTGCTCGTCAATCTGATCAAAAATTGATCCGGTTAGAAGCTCAAGCATGTGTTCGCAACATTTCCCATTATCAAACTATAGATTACGGAACATGTACATTCACCAGGACACCAGCAGCCACCATTCTCTCAACACCCTCCTTTACAATTACATGACTATTTTCTAAATTATCATTATCCTCCTCTACTATGAGTCTTTGCCAAATTATGGGCCTTTTTCTCCTCAAAGTACCTATTGATTCCTACTAAAACGTACTTTTCTATTCATGAAACATACTTGATTTGTACATGAATTTTCCAAGGTTCATGGTGTTCATGGAATCTGTACTACTCGAACCGTTTAGATTCTAAACTGTACAAGAATAGTTAGAGACATTTACACCCAGATTCACTAAAAGGGCTCAAAAGTTAGACTTGGTCTAGAACATGTAGCTGACCAGTTGTTGACAATGTAATATTTCATATTGTAAATATTGAGGTTAGACCCATTAACTGAATCGGGCTCTCAGCCTTGTTGTAGCAAAAGGTCTATTGTTGGTCATAAAACGTTATTACAAAAGAACTGTTATGATTTGATACTAAAATGTGATTACTCGTTCGGAAACTTACCCCAGTGTTTATAAATTAAATGAATGAGATTTATTTCTACTTGAGATTTAAAAGTTACAAGGCACATGAAGAATACTTTAGGCTAGTGTAAAAAATTGGTAAAGTGATCTATCGGGTACTTTTCTTGCAAATATGCAATTCTCAAAAAAAAAAAACACTAATTTGACTATCTCACACTAAAAAATGATTTAATATATACATTAGAGTAAAATATTTATCAAAAAAAAAAACGGAAGTAATGATAAAATAAGTAATTTTTACATTCTTCAACTTCAAGACCCTTGAAAAGGATGTATAATACGATATATACTAAACTACTCCTTTAACCTCGCCCCTTCTAAGCCCTTTAGATACATATATATTTTGCTAAAAATATTATTGCTTAATATTTATCACCACTACACCAACCACTTTATTTTTGCGCTAGACACGCCTTTGCTAACCATTAGCATCAGGAGAGATGATTGACTGTCAATCATCGCTCCAAATGATGCTAACATGGTGAGCGAACCGCGCGCGTCCATTGCAAAAACAAAATGTTTGGTGTAGTGGCGATAACTCTTGTGTTGTGTCATTGTGCCAAAGATTCAAAAATCCTAACGTAATAATATACTTAAAATCAGCCCATTACCTTAAACAGGCAAATGCTTGTAATATCATTGAGACTGTATAGTATTTAACAACCTCCACCCCATTCACCCACTTACCCGGTTAAAATTGGAAGCAATGAAAAATAACTTAATTTTCTGATTTTACGACTACAAGAACCGTAAAAAGGACATAAAACACGATGTATACGAAGGAATCCTCTAACTTCGTCCCCCACCCATTTAAGTCTTTATAAGTTTCACTAGAAATAAATAAGCATTAAATTTGTTTATTATCTCAACAAAAAACAGAAAAGATTACCATATTATGACAAATACAATACGTTCCTTTAGCAATAAAAGTAAATAATAATAATAATTGGTCCCTATTTTATACGTTCTTTTTGTAGAAGAATCTCTTTGAATGTATGGAATCCATGGATCGACTGTGTGTTACCAATCGAGAAAATATGGGTATAGTATGTCTGGAACTTTATAGTGTACCGAGTAATTGGAGTTGCTGCGAAAGGAACGAGGATTAGATGAGAAATACACTCCTGGACAAAATTAACGCAACAATCTGAAAATTAATTTATCTTTTTCTTATGTCAGTTTTAAAGTTTATCGAGTATTTGAATAGTAGGCTATGCATATTTTATTACGTTGTTCATGACAGAAATCAAAACAATTCGTTTAGATTTACACTTTTAAAGAATTTTTTAGAAGATAAACAATTTTCTGTAATAATGCGACAGATTTTTTTTAAAAGTAAGCTTATAAATTGTTCCCTTTTTCAAAGTAATACGTTTTTGTGGTAGACTGTTTTATTTTTGACCCCGAAGAATTAGAAAAATGAATTGAACAAGGAATTTAACTGAACACGAGGTAGTGCGAGCCTCAGTTTTATTGGACGAGGAATATTGTGAGAGTTATGTTGCCAATTTGTTAGGCAAACATCGTTCCACAATAAGTCGTATGGTAAGATGCTTGAATGAAGTAGGAACTTATTCTAGAAGGCTAGGGCAAGGGCGAAAACGATGCACTAGCGACCTAGATGAACGTTTTATAAGACAATATGCTTTAAGAAACAGGACTGTCACTAGTTCTATAATAAGAAACGAACTCGAAGTTGTTCGCAATGCCACAATTTCTTCTAAAACAGTTAGAAGACGGTTAAATAAAGCTGGATTAAATAGTAGGAGACCAGCCACTGTGCCCTTGCTTACTAGAGAGAACAGAGTTGCCAGGTTACGTTTTGCTCGAAATCACGAAAACGGGTCTGTGAATGATTGGAAACAAGTTTTCTTCACAGATGAAACTAGGGTTAGTCTAAAACATCCAGATGGTAGTGAGCGAGTATGGCGAAGACCAGGAGAGAGATTTGCTCCTTGCAATATCTCTGCAAGGATCCCATTCGGCGGTGGCTCTGTTATGTTCTGGGGTAGCATCTGCTTTGATGTTCGCACAGAGTTAGTTCCTGTCCGTACGAAATCCATGAATGCTGACTACTATCTTGAGAATATTGTAATAGAACATGTGATGCCTTTCGTTCATTTTGTGGGGCCCAATTTCCTGTTTATGCAAGACAACGCTCGACCTCACGTGGCTAGGGAGGTACTCGATTATCTTAATCAAGTTGATATACCGATTATGCAATGGCCACCAGAAAGCCCGGATCTGAATCCGATAGAACATGTATGGGATCACCTTAAGAAAAAATGTGAAACGTCATATACCTGCACCTAGAAACCTGAGGGAACTTGAAAATGCAGTTATCACAGAATGGGAGCAAATTCCTCAAGATTTTATCCAAAATTTAATTAGAAGCATTCCTAGGCGCATAAACGCTGTCATCCGAAGTAGAGGAGGCAACACACGCTAATAGTGTCCCAGTTACACTATTAATTTTGCTACTAGTGTCCCAGTTTATTTTTTTCATTATTACATAATTTCAACGATTTTGTTATTAGGTCTTAAGAATAATTTTAATTCGATTCTTATAGAGAAATTTTTTAGCTAATTCACTTTTAAAGTATCCGAATAAGTTTTTTCTAACTTTTAGTGTAACCAATGTTCATAAAAAAATATTAAAATTAATTCATTATAGAGATTTGTATCATTTAATATATTGTTACGTTAATTTTGTCCAGGAGTGTATTTATTAACAAATTCACTCATAATAGGCTCCTTCACCATGTAGTCAAGAAATTTGTAATTAATTAGAAGAAAACGTATTTTACATAGTAATAATGAAATAATGATTATACCATATTTCAAAATAAAAATGTATAGTTAAATACCTTATATTTTTTTTACAATTTTTTAGTATGAATAAAAAAAAACTTGCGCCCCCGGGTGGGCTCGAACCACCAACCTTTCGGTTAACAGCCGAACGCGCTAGCCGATTGCGCCACGGAGGCTTTTTTTTCTAGTTTTCCAACACATTACTTAAGAAAATGCCAGGAAAGACATTAAAAATAAAATATTTTTTCCATATAAACCACTAAAAAATCCATTTCTTAGCAGTTTTTGAGCATTTCGCCGTATCACGACTCCTCCGCCGAACTAGGATTGCAACTTAAAGTACTTATCGCATTACTAGCGCAAAGAACAAGTAAAAGACTATTACTGCGAAAAGTACTTTAAGTTTTGTTTACTTTCTCCGTCGATCCGAGCTCGACTGAGGAGCCGTGATAAGACGAGAACCGCCAGAAAAACTGCTAAAAAATGGACTATGTCCAATATTAATTTTTATATACTTGGGGTAGGACCATATAAAGCGCTATCAAGCAGTAATTGTTGGCAACTTGCTGAACAATTCCTCTATTGTTCTGTGGCCCTAACCAGTCCCCGACAGAGAGTAGGTACGCCTTTAAAGTTAGGCTTACATCTGCCAGTAAATTGTTGTACCTTACTTAAAATATTTTTTATTGAGAAAATACATCCAAAATGTATTTATATTTTTGGTTTCAGAAAAAAGTATGTATCTATGTATCCAATAAAATAGATTAAAGAAATGATTTAGAGAACAGATTTAGAAGTAACAAAAATACTTTTAAGTAGTTTCCAGATGTATTTATAAATATTCCTTCAAAAACACTAAATCCCAAATACTTTGTGAAATCATTTATTGATGCAAATATCAAATCCCTGGGGCTCAAAATATTTAATTCCTAAGGGCACACATATAATTTTTTTTAAAGAAAAACCAGTGGCAATCGTATAGCAGCAGGGAACAGAGGGGCAACTGCTCATCTGCCCCTTGGCTGCAGCACTTTTTCTGCCTGCTGGGAAGCAGCAGGATAGCCTTTTCTGCTCCCACTTCCAACATGTTTTAATTAAATAGCACTTTTATCTGTTGGTTGGTTGTAAGCGGGGTAGGCGTGCCTGTTTGTGCACTGCAGCCTCTTGGCTTATTCTGGTCCCCTCTCTTGGTTACATAAGCGGCGTCCCTTTAAGAAGGTTTATTAGCTTCCTTCGAAACTCTTCATGTGGTAATTTATCGCGACGATGTAGATCTCCGAATAGTTTATTCGAAGATCTATATCGTCGTCGTCGTAGGAGCATTGCGGATACCCTTTGTCTGTAAATAGGTCCACAGGTGATAGTGGCCGGTGATCAGTCCCATCTTTAGTTTAGTCTGGGCCCTTGTTAAACAAAGGACATCAGTTCTTAATTTCCTTGAGAGACCGCCAATTACGTCCCCCGCATGTTTTTCGCCAGATGTTTATCACCTCTTTTGGTATACCAAACGCTGGTTATGGATACCTGTTTTCGTAGCTCCGAATCTTGCTAATTCGTCCTCTTTTACATTACATTTTATCCCCAAATGTCCTGAAACCCACGGTAGTTGAACCCTCCTGTTCCTGGAGGATAGTTTTAACAGGTCACGTTTGCACCCAATGTGATTTTTGAGTTGACCTGAAAGGCGTTTTAAGCCTTTAAAACAGCTTGATGTCTGAGAGAGTATATATTTCTTGGTTGTGGTAGTCCCGTCTCGTTCTCATGAACACATTTTTATCTGTGGCACTTACTTGATTTTAAGAACTATTCTTTTTCGAGTAATCTACAATTAGGTCACAGAGTTTTCAATGGTTTTAATTTTAATAGGTGACATTCATCTCGGTATAAAAATAAAAAAAAGAGAAATTTCTGGGGATTCCCTTAGCATTGCTCGGAAAACACGAATCTCTTGAAAGATTTAAAGTTAAGGAGGACGCCAATAGATGCAGACTGATACAATCGGCACAAATATTTATCTCAGTTTACTATCTTTTTAGCTATAGAGAAAGAAATAAGACAGACATGTCACTATTTAAAAACCATATCAAAATGAAAATTTTTGACACATGACGCATTTAAAAGTTTTTTCAGAAAACATGTCTTCTACTTCTTCTCAACCTAAGTCTATCCACTCCTGGACGTAAGTCTCCTCTAATCTCTTCCATGCTTTTGCCACTTTTAACCACTACTTGCCTGCTACTACTCTTATATCATCGACCCATCGTTTCTGTGGACGTCCAACGTTCTTCCTGTTTCTTTGGGACTTCATTCCGTGATTCTATACACCCATCTGTCTCCGGATGATCTAACTACATGACCTGCTCATGGCCTCTTCATCTTTGCCACCTCGAGAGTTATCTCAGTGACTTTGGTTCGTCTCCTTATCCACTCTTTATGAATTCTATCCCTAAGGCAGATACCAAGCATGCTTCTATCCATAGCTGTCTGTGTGCAGACCGGTAGAACACAGGAATTGTAGACTTTAGTTTTTAGATTCATGGGTATTGTAGTACTTTTTAAGATATGTCCTAGTTTTCCCAAAAGCTGCCCATGCCAGCCTTATTCGCCTGATAATTTCTGCATGCTGGTTCTCCTTTCCGATCTTAATAGTGCGACCTAAAGCTAAGTGTCCACTTGAGACAAAGTCTCGAGATTAGTTCTGAAGTGTTGTCCATTTGAGATCACTTGCGCTCTCGAGACAGCAGTTGGAGACTCGACAGTCACTGCAGTCTCGAGATCAGGAAATTTTGTGTACACTTGAGAGCGTACTCTCAAGTCTCAGTCGATTCTGTGACTTGGTTGCTAGTTTGAGATTTATTTTTTTCAAAATGGATTCACGCCAAATCCTAGCCTTTCTAATTGTGCATAAAATTATGAAAAAACGGGAAGTGAAAAAAAAGGCGTGTTGGGTAAGAAAATGGGTGGATCGACGAAATGCATTGGGAGCTTCTTCAATACTTGTGAACGAGTTGCGGTTGGAAGATGCACAACAGTTTAAAAATTTCATTAGGATGTCTGCAGTTCAATTTGAATTGGTTTTAAAATTTGGTAAAACACGATATTGTAAAACAAGATACAAAGTTACGTGATGCGATTCCAGTCCATGATAGATTAATGGTCACACTTCGTTTTATGGCTTCAGGTAAGCCTTTCAAGCGAATGTACAAATATTTTTCTCTAGAACATTACATTTTTATATTGAAATGAACTTTCAGGAGATGCTTATTGTAGTTTGCAATACCTTTTTCGCATTCCACCTTGCACAATAGGAAGAATAGTTCCCGAAGTGTGTAAAGCCATCTATCATCATTTAAAGGAAGAATATTTAAGGGTATGTATAAATTAAAAAACAACTTTAATTATAGAAGTGTAATAACAGAAACTTTACAAAATAAGGCATGTTAATTAGTGAATATGAACTATTGTAAAAATCTTGGGTTGTTTGAGTCTCAATATTTTCTTGAGAAAAGTTGTCAACAACAATGGGTGGTGATGCAATTGGCGTACTGCATGAAGTACTTGCACTTGAAGAGGATGCAGTGGACCAGTAGCATTTTTCATCCATATCAGAAATATTTAATATCGCTTTACGAATCTCACTTTTTAATACTCCTCTGTAATAATCCGATTTTAGACTTTTTAGCTCCAACGCTACGTATTCTCCAAAGCGATCGAAATCGTCTTTTGGCTTCTTCATAATTTCTATTGCTTCCTTCAGAATGTTATCATCTTCTTGAGTTCTTGATGTTGCTTTGCTAATACGTTTTCTTTTTTGATCTTGTGTGGGCTCATTTTGTATGGACTCATCCTGTAAGATGTTCGTGTTTTCGGGAATATTATTCTGAAAAGTTAAAAGCGAAATTAATATACTATGTTGTATCAACTTTTATGCATAGAAAAATAGAAAAATACAAGTAAAATCTTTTTTTATTTCAGTATCCTTCAAGTGCTGAAGAGTTGAAGAAATATGCAGATCAATTTGAATTAAAATGGCAATTTCCACATTATTTCGGAGCTATTGACGGAAAGCATATTACAATGGTGGCACCTGAGAACTGTGGAAGCCTTTACTATAACTATAAGGGTACACACAGCATAGTTTTGACGGGAGTCGCAGATGCCAATTATAAATTAATTTACGTTGATGTTGGTTGCAATGGTAGAATTTCTGATGGAGGTGTCTTTACAAACTGCTCGCTGCACGATGCTTTGGAAAGCAAGCAATTTTCACTTCCCGAACCAGAAGCATTGCCCAAAGATGTTTGCCAGTGCCATACATAATGGTAGCTGACGATGCTTTTGCTATGACATCGTATATATTAAAGCCCTACGAGTACCGAAATCAACCTGCACCAAACAGAATTTTCAACTACAGATTAAGCAGAGCTCGTCGTATAATAGAAAATGTATTTGGCATTATGTCAAGTAAATTCAGAGTTATCCGAAAACCAATAAATTTAGCACCTAATAAAGTAATAGATGTTACTCTGGCAATATGTGCATTGCATAACTTTTTAATATGTACTTCAAAAAATTATTTGAACCCTTGTTCAGTTGATTTTGAAGATCCTAATACACATGAAATTGTAAATGGCGAATGGCGGAATGAACCCCCACCACAAGGATCGTTTTTTCCACTAGAGAGAGGCCAGCAGCGAAATTATGCAATCTCTCAAAAAGATGTGAGAGATGAGTTTAAAGAATACTTCATGACAACTGCAGGTGAAGTTCAGTGGCAATATCGTTTAATTGCTTAAATTTAGTACCTAATCACTTTGTTTAATTTGAATTTTTTTATTTGTAATTTTATGATAAATAAAATTTCATTATGAAACATAGCAATAATTATATTAACTTACCATGTTTGAAGTCGATGTTGTGGGTGTGAAGTTGGGTAAAATGAACTGTAATGCAGTGAAAAACTTCCATTTACTGTCATACCTGTTATCAGCACCATCACCACTCTTCAATTTTTTTATCTTTTGCAGTTCACGAGAAACCTGAAAATAATATATTTGACTATTGACTAAAAAGTTAATTTAAATAGTAATGTTAATAATAATTTTTAGAGGATTATACATACCTGATTGCGTAAGTTATAGATCTTCCGCTGAATTTCATTTCCACTGCAATTTTCAAATTTCGAAGAAAATTCTTCGTACATTGCCATTTTTTTTTTTTCGCGATTTCTATAAAGTTTATGTTTTCACGTTCCATAAAAACTCTTCCTCCTCATAAAGTTCAATTAATTTGAACACTTCCTCGTCAGTCCACTCGCGATTATCCTTCATTTTTAAAAAATTAATTGGTTATTTAAATTAAACAAATATTTTAAATAAGAAGTCTCCAGTCGGGGTCTCAGCTCTTCAAACAATGACGGAAGACTGGTTACTAAGTCTCATGAGCAAGAATGAACATGTCCACTTCTGACATGTGCAGTGTCTGATACTCGCATCGGTTTGTCTCTGAGAGTGCTCTCAGGCACATATACATTTGTGAGTCTGGTCTCGAGACTGCTCTCGAGACCATTTTGTCTCAAGTGGACACTTTGCTTTAGTAGATATACTCGTCGACGCGTTGTATGGAGCTATTTCCTATCTGTATGTTGATATCTTCAGGGCTCATAAATTTAGTTTTTTCTAAAATTAATTTTAAGACCTACCCTTACAGAGACCACAATCAGCTGGTTCAACATTTCCTGTAGCTTATTGGTGTTATTACCTACCACTACTATGTCGTCTGCAAACCTAAAGCAACTAGTGCCGTCGATGTTGACGCCCTTCTCATCCCCATTTAACTCCTTAGAGACGTCTTCAAGGGCCATCATAAATAATTTAGGTGAGATAGTATCTCCTTGTCGCACTCCTCTTTTTAGTGGTATATTGTTAGTGACAGTTGTTTCGGCAATTTTAATATGTATAGATGCTTCTTTATAGATGTTCTATATTATTTTTAGTGTTCCGTATGGAACACTTATAAGATCACGTCGGTGTCCGTGCGTCCGTCTGTCTATCTATCTGTCTGTTACGCCCGATTTTCTCAGAAACTATTTGACATAGAAAGTGGAAATTTGGTATTAATATAAAAATTGATAGCCTCATCAGAGCTATGTAGTTTTGAAAGTTAAATTTTGACTTAAAGAGTTTTGGGGGTGAAATCGGAAGTGAAAAAAAAAAAATTTTTTACCAGGTCATCGAATGGGAGGTCAAATGAAAGCTTGTAAAAACGCGAGTTCAAAAATATATATAATATAATACTTGCGCACACTTTTCTTTGCATTATTTTAAAAAAATTACAGAAAATCGCTGTCCCCCCGTTTTCTCGAAAAGTTCTGATCAAGAAATTTTGAAAAAATATTCTCCACAGGGGTGTAAATTGAACGAAAATTATCACGAGTGCATTACTTTTAATAATTTATCTGGTATATAAAAAACGACAAAAATTTAAAGATCATCAGTTTTCAGTAAAGACCGGAAAAAATGCTTTTTTGAAACCTCATTTGGGATGTGTTTTGTGAAATCATTTTATACCTACAAAAATTCTTATTTTAAAAGCAAAGTATGGAACACTAATTGCGCAAGTCCAACTTGCACTTGACCGGTTATTATATATCTGAATCTATTCTTACATTCGCTAGGGATTTTCGAACTGACCAGATTTCAACAGAATCAAATGCCTTATGAAAATCAATGAAGGCCAAATGTATTGGTAGCTTATATTGAAACATGTACTTGTCTCGCAACGTCTCTCTGTATCTACCTGTCCGTTAGTGCGCTTATCACTCAAGAACCACTTATCCGATTTACGTGTTTTTTTTAATTCATACATATATTCTCTGGCTAGGTTTTAGTATATATTTTGTTACGTTAAGTAACATAAGGAATAAGCAGTGACGATAATAGTGAATCAAGTCGGGAAAAAAGTTTGCCTCAATCGCGCTCTCTTGCAAAAAAACCTAAACAATAATTCTATAGTCCACGCGAGCGGAGCCGCGGGCACAGCTAGTATAAATATATAATGTTCTTTTTACATATACTGGTTCAGTGGCAAAATGGAGATCTATAAAAATATCCTTGGGTTACCCGGTATTAAAAAAATACATTACATTTTTAAATACATGCACCCCAAAACCTTCTCACTCCCACTGGTCTTGCACTCACAACATGTCATTTATTATATCAATTTTGTTATTACGTATTTCATAATTTCTTTACTCAGTAAAGTGCAGTGCAGTAAACGGATCAACTAAACCCATGCCACCCATTTAAGGATCAACTGTTGATCCTGAAACAGGAACTCTAAACATGGGGCGTCTGAAGTGGTAATTAAGAATACAAATTATTATTTCTATCCCTCATATTAATTATTCGAAGGTAAAAGCGAGTAACGATAAATTACAACAAAATATTGTATAAAAAGTGTTTGTACAAAACCTATTCTAGAATATTTCTAAATTGGAGCAGATGCTTTTACAGCTTGGATCAGAGTAGAAATCGAAGTTCTTGAGACTAAACGATGTTAAATTGCAGTTACTTTCCGATGTTTCACAAATGATTGCACGAGGCATCTTCAGAAATCTTTCCTCTTCGAGATTAGCGGATTTAAAAGTCAATTAAAACAAGGTAAATAATATTTTTTGCAAAAATAAGAATCTATTTCTCAACATAATCTCCATTGAGCTCACTTTTTTTTACTCCTTCAGAAAAAAAAATGTTTTTGTGCATATTACTTGTTTTCAGCACAAATAACCTCTTCATCCGATGAAAAACCGCGGCACACATCGCGTACTCAGCTTTTTCATTTTTAGAACTCTATACAGGTACCCGTTCATACGAGATGGCTAACATCTCAGTAATCTTACAAAGCTTAATGGGACGATCTTCCATTAAGATACCATGAATTTTATCGACCACTTCTTGAGAAAGAAGCCTCAATCGGGCATCCTGAACGTGCAGTATCTGCACGTTTAAATTTATTTGTTCAGTAATAAATAATGTTGACTGTTGGTGCGGAGTCCCCATCAACTTCCTTCAGGTTAGTTTCTCTCTTAGCTGTAGTCCACCTACTTAAATAAAAATATTTTATTAATGCACGATACTCGGCTTCATCCATTTCTACGAAAGGTGTAACACTGATCACTTACAATAACTGACCAGAAACAACTGGGCGTTGTATCTGTTTGAAACTTTGAATACAGCCGTTACAAGAATCAAGCTTACCAATAGCCTCTTAACAAGATTTCCCGCCATTTCACTGAAATTGATCAGACTTATCCATCCACCCTCGTAATTTTAATAGAAAATAGTGTTAGTATATCTTTTTGACGGATTATAATCATCTGTGTGGATCTGATCATAATTTACTTGTGTTAACATAGCGTATAAAACTAAAAGCTGTGAGACCAACGAATGGCTGTTGGAAGTTACCGTATATTACCGATAGGACATCACTGAGTAATTTATTGGAAAATACGATTAGAAATACAGTCACCAAACCCATAGATGACCAGTGGAGTGTTATGATGGATACTGTTGTGGAACCTATAGAAAATACACGACCATTGCCCTTAAACAAAACGCGTAAACCATGGTTAAGTGAGCACAGTCTGAATATTATTAATAAACGAAGAAGAATGGCTAATCAAGGCTGAAATACACCAGAAGAGATTTCCATCTATAAAAAATTATCAAATGAAATACAGTTAAACTGTTGTCGAGATAAAAATCGGTACTACAATGACATGCGCACTGAAAGTCAAAGGCATGCTAACACCTTAAATACTCATGAAGTTTTCCAAAAAATTAAAACTATAAACAGACAATTTAAAGCTGTGACTTGGACTGTAATAAATGAAGACAACGAACTGATCACTGAGCTTGATGAAGTTCTTAAGAGATGGCAAAGATATTGTGCAGAGCTGTATACCGACAATAACGACATTTATGCGATTCCTGGTGAACACCTAGAGGAATCAGATATTCTGGTGGATGAAGTCAAACGTGCTATCCATAAATTAGCCAATAATAAGGCACCTGGGTTGACAGAATAACTGCAGAAATAATAAAATCTTTTCCTGACAGTTATCTAATGATTATTCACGGTATATGCACACATGTATGGAGGACAGCGAAATGGTCAACAGACTGAACAACATCCATCATTCTGGTGGATGAAGTCAAACGTGCTATCCATAGATTAGCCAATAATAAGGCACCTGGGGTTGACAGAATAACTGCAGAAATAATAAAATCTTTTCCTGACAGTTATCTAATGATTATTCACGGTATATGCACACATGTATGGAGGACAGCGAAATGGTCAACAGACTGAACAACATCCATCATTAATCCTCTTCATAAAAAAGGTTCAACGACTAATTGCAATAACTTTAGACTGCTTGCTCTTGTATCACACGTTAGCAAAATTACAGTGTACATTATACACTCACGACTGCAGCCTTTTATATCATGCCACTTGTCACCTGAGCAAGCTGGTTTTGTGAAGGGCAGGGGTACTAGAGAACAAATATTAAATATACGCCACATCATCGAAAAAACAAGAGAATATTATGTGCTACTATACCTCTGCTTCGTAGACTACTCTAAAGCCCTTGATAACATTAAATGGACTAAATTATGGTACATGATCTCAGAGATGGGCATACCCCTTCACTTAATCAACATTATTAAAAATCTGTATGAAGCCAGTACTGTTATGGTAATAATAAGTAACAATTGTTCGTCTAGATGTCGAATAATGAAAGGCGTAAGACAGGGCTGTATACTCTCCCCTATCCTTTTCAACATTTATAGTGAATTTATAATGAGACAAGTATTAGATCGATGAGAAGGAGGAAATAATATAGGTTGTCGTCGGCTTAGTAACCTTCGATATGCAGATGACATCCTATTGCTTGCAACAAGTCAAGAAGTGCTTTTTACCTTAATTAAAAGACTTCAGAATACGGTCTAGAAATAAATAATAGCAAGACGAAAATTCTGATAGTCGACAGGGAAAACAACAACTTCCCAAATGTACAGCAGATTAATGGATATGAGATGGTTAGCAGCTTCACATACTTGGGAGCTTTAATAAATAACATCAGTAACTGTGAAGATGAAATACGTCGAAGAATTCAAATGGACCGCACAGCTATGACTCAACTCACAAAGCTTTGGAGATCCGGGATATCAGTCGTGATACGAAAATAAATCTAGTAGAAACCTTTGTACTCTCCATATTCAGGTATGCATCTGACACCTGGACTATATGCACCGCTGATCGACGCCGTATAGACGCGTTTGAAATGTGGTGCTGGCGAAGGATGCTGGGAATTCTGTGGACAGCTCGACGAACAAATGCTTCAGTCCTTAATGAAGTCAAACCAAAACAGAGACTTTCCACCACAGTCTACGCTAGCATCCTAAAGTATTGTGGTCACATTACACGTGCTGATAATATGGAGAAACTTGTGGTGCAGGGTAAACCAAATGGAAGGAGGCGACGCGGAAGATCACCTAGCCGCTGGGTGGATACGATTGAGATGCTGTTGGGTGCCAACATGGAGCAAGCTAACAGAGAACGTTGGCGTGCCACTATTAGAAACATCGCCAATAGAATGTCTTGTCAGACACGATATGTCCGACAAGACATTCAGGCTAGAGGAGGGAGGAGGATAATCATGTCATGTATTTTTAAAATAAAAATAACTCTCTCTCTCTCTCTCATACGCGTATGAGTGTTATCGGTAATATATTTTTTAAATTCGCTTAAGGGGCTTAAAATGGTAAGATTTCTAGAGGATTATTACCAAGAAAAATAAGTAATACGAGAATGTTTTCTTAAATTCCTATCTACCTAGCCATAAAACAATTGCTTGGTTGTCAAATTATGTACTGTCGCTGTTCTAATTACTTTGACTTATCAAAATTTGGGGTGTTTTTATTAAGAGTGCCTTTCAGGATCTAATTATCATCAAGAATTTATATAAGATAGCTCAAAAACTGATAAATCCTAGCTGTTCTCGTGAAGAGAATACCTGATCACTATGAAGATTCAACACGCACTTTTTCCGGTAACTTCACATCCTATTAAACAGTAAATATGTAACGTAATCATGAATTTTTATTTAATAATTAAACAGAAGATTCATTGTAGCGCTACTAGCAAAGAAGCCGAAAAGAGAAACAGAGAAATGCAATGAGAAGATCGAGTTTTTCTGCATAACTGTTCGAAGTTGTTTAGCAATTCCAATTAGCAACGTCAAGAGATATGAACACTTAGCGGTCTGTTGGATATCAGATCTATTTTCGATTCGATGAAGTTTCGACACTAAATAAGTACTTAATGGTTTTTAGGTAATCAACTGGCAATTTCATGCTAGACCTCTAAGACTACGCGATATTTAAATTTCATAATATATTTGCGGTTATATATCCTGTATTTCATCATGAAATACAGTTGTGCATACATTATTTGTTGTCATGTAAAAAAGCAATGAAATAAATTTTTGCCCTTATGGTAGTGGACAGTTTGGCTGTTCATGTTGATTTTCATTTACTACCTGATTCATGAGAAAGGTCTAACTTTAAAACTGATGTAATAATAATAAAAGGTTTAAACCGATAGAAGCACCAATAAGTCAACTAAAGTTATGAGGTTGTGTGGTATAAAATCAGAAAATTATGATTCAAACGATAAACATAGAAATAGTGTGTAAAAATTTTTTATATTTTCTACGTGATTCAAGGTTTTAACGGTCGTTTCTTGGGTAAAACTTCGTTACGCGGGTTTTTCTGAAAGAGGATTTTCTTTTTTTGGAATAGGCTTAAAACGGTCTAATTTTGAAAGACTTACAAGAAAATATAGGTGGGAGGCCGTTTTCTGCATATAAACATTGAACGTAAGCGTACGAAAGTCTATTATGCTATTGCCAACCACTGATCAAAGCTGCTCGGGAGAACTCAGTTCGTTTATGCGTATGCGCCGAGATGATTATGCTACATTTACAGTCATAGTAAAATTCCAATCAATAAAGAACTTTGTGGTAAAATTTTCTTTGCAGAAAACAACACGAAAAGAACAAATCATAAGGTTTTTTAATGTATTTTGTAATTGCTGATTATTCAATTCAAGTCAGTTTCAGTTAGTTCAGGTTAACAAAAACGATTACCTCTCGATTTTTGCTCATAAATTTTTCAAATTTAGATTATTTCAAGCCTATTTAAAAAAAAAAATCTTCCTTTTTCTGAAAAGCCTGCATTCCGAAATTATACCAAAAAAAATGACAATAAATAATTTTGTGGTAAGATTAGATTACAACTGAAGAAAATGTGGTAAAAGTTCGGTACGTGGGCTTTTCAGAAAAAGGGAGCTTTTTTTGGAATAGGCCTAAAATGACCTAATTTTGAAAGATTTACGAGAAGAAATTGGGGGAGACCGTTTTTGCTAACCTGAACTAACCGGAACTAACCTAAACTAAATAATCAATAAGTAGAACATACATTAAATAATGAAAAAAAATGACCTACCTTAATGTAAAAAAATGATGTACGTGCTATATTAGTGACTGGAGACCAAGTTAGTTGAGGTTAGTTTGGATTAACAAAAATAGCCTCCCCCCGAGTTTTTCTCGTAAATCTTTCAAAATTAGGCCTATTCCAAAAAAGAAACCTTTTTCTGAAAAGCCCGCTTACCGAACTTTTACCAAAAATTTAATAATTTTTTAAAAAGATTAGGCTGACCTCTACATTTCACCCATTAGTGTGAACGGAGCTTATTTTTCTGAAAACAACTGACAGTTTCGATCAGTGATTATCAACAGTTGTCAGTAATATAGGTTAATTTTTATTTACCAAAAAAAAGTGCAAAAACGGCTTCCCCCGATATTTTCTCGTAAGTCTTTCAAAATTAGATTATTTTACGCCTACTCCAAAAAAAAAACCTTTTTCTGAAAAGCCCGCGTAACGAAGTTTTACTGTTTCTGGTAACAAATTATCTCATAAACCAAACATTTATTTAGTCATATTTACAATAAAAGTTTTTACATTATTAAGTACAAACCTCAACTTTACAGCTAGAGGTTAGAGATTCCATGACCGATCTTACTTTTAAACTCTTTTAGTCACACTGACTGTTAGTGTTTAGCATGGTTCATCAAGAAGATTATACTCTTGCGAAACTTAGAATCTTGAAATTATCAGTCTGGACGTTTTATGTAAGTTAAACATCACAAATAAAATTTCGTGAATATTTTTCCTCCATTAAATAAAATGTAACTTGACATTACCTAGACCACTGGGAAATTTAAAATTTCTATCGTTAGTTATATTTTAAAACCCCTTTAAACCTCAATAAAAGGACAATCTTCTTTTTTGTATTGTCAAAATTTTTTAACATAATAAACTGGAACCGAAAAAATGCAAAAGTAAAGACTCGCTTACTTACTCATAATTTGAAATAATGAGAGCATGAATTTTGATAGGAAACTTCCACCGGTTACAGAGCTTATATGTACAATTCTTCTGGATTTATTCTGTATCGATTTAAAAAGTGATGCTGACATTTCGCCAATCCTCCTGCCAGGTTCTTTAAAGCTTGTACAGAAAATTGATTTGTTCGGAATGTATCAGGAAACTGCTTTAATTCCGCTTGCGCTGCGTTTTATTTTAGTGGAACAGAGGCGAGAGCAGGACTTCAAGGATTATCTATTCCCAGAAAGGAGAGAGGTAAAAATTGAGGTTTTTGAAATGTTTTTATTTTGATATTTTGGTAAACTTCCGAATTTTTCTAGGATAGAAAGAGAAATTTGTTGCAAATATCTTAGATTGGTGAAAGAGAATCTCGTGTCCTATTTTATGCTGGTGTTCAACAAGTACTGAAGTTTTGATTATTTTGTGTTGCTGCGTATATTATTGTGTGAATATCTTCGATTGTGCTTAAGTCTGTTATGTACTGGGGTATTATGTGCTTGTTTATTGTGTTGAGAATTGGTTGCGTGCTATGACCATCCAGCTAAATGTGATTTCATTTCTGCTTTGAATGTTTGTATGAGAGATGATTCGGGGTAATGTTATGTAGATGTTGTTCAGTGATTGATTTTGTTGTCTGTGATATGGTGTTGTGTGGTGTTTGCTATTTGCTTTGTAATATTATTTTGAGTTATGCTCCTGCTGGGTGGTGGATATTGTTGTGTGTATTTTTTGTGTTCGGCTGGTGTGTATGTGAAGTGGGTTCGGTATCTGCTCTGTTGTTTTTATAGTTTGGTTGGTCTCTGTTCAGTTTAGCAACTACGAAGACTTAATCATATCCATATGAGCTTTCCCACCTTAAATCTGGCTATTCTGCTGATATTATATCCTATGTATTTATGCTATATTGTATTTTTATATGATTTCTATTGATGGATAGTTATTTTAGTTAATCCCATTAAATAAGTAGTCAAATTTTTATGTTAAGATTACTTTATATTCAAAATAAGGTAGGTAGATTTCACATTTGTAATGATTTATATCAAGTTAGGTAAATTCAATTGGTGAAATAGGATTGCATTTATTGAGCCCTATTGAGAATCTTATGTAATTATTATATAGAATAAGAATTACAGTAATTTTCCTATGTCCGCAGGTAATGTAAGCTGAATGAAAACTTTTTCCAATATTTAAAATTACAATATTTAATCCTAATACTCTAGTACTGCAAGTATAAGTGTCGAAAATATACACGTCGATATTTTACGTTTATTTCTCTTTTTCTACGAACAATAATTTGTCCGAGTGTCTCATATTTTTAAACTGATTAGTTGTCAGATAAAAATCATGACTTGCAATAAATAAGCCTGTCGTCGCTCCTTTGCAACGAGTTCATTTAGATGACATTTTTAAATCGAATGGAACTGATACAAAATGTTTAAAGAGAAGAATGGGTTACATCGATAGCTCATTATACATACATTTTCTTGCCAAACTTTAGACATCTCTATAACTTGTTTTTATAGATCAAGTTCTTGGACAAGAAGCCAACCGTCGATTTATTTTCACATATTAAACAATGGAATATTAGTTATTTTCATGTTGTGCTTTAAATTCAAAAGTTCGTTTTTTTTTTTAAAACGAGATATTTTCGACATTTTGTGTTAAAATCAATAATAAACGCTTAAATTCTATAATTTTGTGTTTACTAATAATCATAACATTAATTAATAATAGATACACAGGGGAACAGCTGTTTTGGTGTCGAGGTTTTTTGAGCTGATTCCATATCAATTTGATGTCCTGAATTCAAATAACGTATTCATTTGTACCTAGGAGCTCAAATTTTTAAGATATACAATTTTAGAGAAATATAAGTTACATTATTGTAACTCAAATCTGTAAGTGTAGTAAACAAAAGTAGATACGAAATTTTTATTTTAGTTATACAAAATACAATATTATGTCGTACTTACAAACAAAAAAAAAACATTGAAGAAATGAAATAGTCACTCAACACTTGGAAAGCTTCTTTTCCGCGACATTCTTGAATGTTTTTTTAAACAGTCCCTTTTTAAACTCCAGCAGTAATCTGCCATCATGTGCATGTCCCATCTTCCTTGGTAGCGGTCCTCCATAACTTTAATATCTTGGTGAAATCTTTCACCTTGTTCCTCACTCATGTCTCCTAAATTTTCTGGAAAACGGTCTAAGTGGCTGTGTAAATGGTGTATTTTAATACTCATATTGCACCCTAAGGATTTGAAACTATTAAGCATCTTGTTAACCATTTCAACATAGTTTTGAGCTTTATGTTTGCCTAGAAAATTTTCTACAACTGCAATAAATGATGTCCAAGCTTCTCGTTCAACTTGATTCATTGAATTTATGAAGGCAGGATCCTTAATTAATTGTCTTATTTGTGGGCCGTCAAATATCCCTGCTTTGAGTTTTTCTGTGCTCAACTGATGCATTTTTACCCCTATATATGCAAAACAAGACCCATTCTTATCAAGAGCCTTTACAAATTGCTTCATTAAGCCCAACTTTATATGTAACGGAGGAAGTATGATTTTTTCTCTTTCAACCAAAGCGTCGTTAATGACATTCTTTTCCCCAACGTCCATGTTTTCTCTCTGAGGCCAATCTTTTCTAACCCAGTGGTGTGTTTTGTGCCTACTAACCCAGAGGCACAAGAAACACGGATATTTCGTGTAACCACTTTGCTGCCCAAGAAGAAAGTTTACCATTTTTAAGTCTACACAAATCATCCATTGATGTTCGTAATACTTTATCTTCTGCAAGACCAAAGCTATGGTATTATATTCTTCTTTCAGTTTCGTTGAGTGAGCTAGTGGTATTGAACCATATTTATTCCCATTATGTAGAAGGACACATTTTAAACTTCGCTTTGAACTGTCAATAAATAGGCGCCAATCATCTGGAATATATTCAGAAAGTCCCATTTCTTTCATGAGCCCCCTAATTTCGTGACAAAATACAAGATTGTCTTCTTGAGAAAAGAATGGTAGCAGATCTTTTTCTCTTGTATAGTAAAAGGTAATTTTGGTTCCTTGTTCCAGTAAATTTTTGTCGTTCAACCTAGAAGCCAGTACTTCAGAAGCTTTTTTCGATAAATTGAGATCCCTGGTGAGATCATTTAATTTATTTTGATTGAAGCGTTGAGGAACTGATGATGTCCCTTCATAGTCACTGTTAGTTTCATTAGCATCAGAACTTTTATTAGCCTCAGAAGAGCGATCAGAGGGAAAATATTCGTCATCAGAGATATGTGGTAGCTGATGAAATGTTGGAATCGGTATTTCATCTGAGTGCGGGATAGGGCGTATTGCCGAGTCTAAATTGGGATAAGTCCACTTACTGCGGTTATTTCGATTGATTCCATTAGTATTTACTAAACAGAAATAACAGTCATTGAAGTGGTTTTTTGGTTCTCTCCAAACCATTGGTACGCCGAATTTTAGACATTTTCTTTTCCCGGTAGTCCACTGCCGTAAATGCTCTGTACAAGTTTTACATACGAGATGCGGAGCCCACGTTTTGTCCTGATCACCAAGCTTAACTCCAAAGTATCCAAGATACGCTCGCTTTACAAAGTCAGTAATAGTTTGTCTGTTTTGTTGAAACATGTATTCTCCGCATATATAGCAAAACACATCAGGTTGATTTACACAACTTCTTCTTGAACTGGAACCTGAACTCATTTTAATTCTGTTCAATAACGCAAAAAACACTCTTTTCTTAACATAAAATAACACGCCGAATTCGATCTACTCTCATTAGTAAGAACGCACAAACTGACGAGGCTTACCCGAGTTAGGTGATTAAAAGGGTCAGTTCAGGTACCTGATAGGCAATGGTTCCACTATTTATAGATTTACCTGGAATTTACTCAATTACGGACTGACAATAAAACCATTGTACCTACATTAATGAATATATAATAATTTTAGAACTCTCATAAATGAATATACTGAATAAAAACCACATTTGTAGATAAGTTGATGTATCTAAAAAAGTAGAGCTGATAGAGAAAAACGGATTGCATGTATCGATTTAGCGTCCCAAATATAGTTAAAATCAGCTCTAAAATCCCAGGCACCAAAACAAAAATATTTTTTTGTTGCCCTGTGTAATCATACATTATAATAACAGAAAAAATAAATATTTTTTAACAATACAAATTTGGTGAAAATATACTGCTGATAAAATTTATTTGTAAGTACAATTCTTCTGTAAAAAAGAAAAAATTTTGCATAACAATTAACGAGTGGTGCAAAGAATCATAAATCTGTAGAAAAGTCACCACTAACTTGTCAGTTAAGAAGGCGTGGGAGACATCTACATAATAAACCTAAATTTACGCTTCCAAAAGTTGCTTTTTATCGGACTTCTCAAAATGTAACATTATTGAAATCACCTAGGATAATAACAGCTTGAATGAATAAGTAGATATAATAAAAAAAAAGCCCAATTTTTAAATTTCAGTACTCCAATAATCCTAAAAAGGACGCATACCATGATATAAACAAGGAAACCTTTCTTATCTCCTTCCCTAATTCGTTGGCGTCGTATGCATTTTATCATAATTAATTGAATAATTAATAATAAAACACAATTTTCAGATTTCTCAGCTCCATGAACAATAAAAAAGAAATTATAATAGGCTATATACAAATACGTGTTTGATCATAAATAATTATACCTCAAATTTATTCATGATCTCATCTGAAAACCAGGAATAAATGAGATAATAATGTGGTAAATATACAAAACTTCTTGACTCCCGCTCCTTTCACTCACTTATCAAATTGCTTAAAAACTATAGGTTCTATTGGTACTTCAGATATTTATATATATATATATATATATATATATATATATATATATATATATATATATATATATATATATATATATATATATATATATAAGCGGGGGTCCTACAGCTTTGGCCGCTTCCCGCACTTCATACACCATCTCTCTCTGTCCCACCATTCGTTTTCTTTTAAATCTCTGGAACTTATTGCCTTCTTAATATTTTCTTTCCATGTCGTTCTTGGTCTTCCCTTTTTCTTTTATTCCACGGTACATATTGTACAGCCTTCTTCGGCCAACCTTCTTCTCTCATGCGCATTACATGTTTGTACCATATCAACTGTCGTTTTTCTATTCGATCTGTCACTGTCTCTGTCATCTTTGCTCTTTGTCTGATTTCTTCATTACGTATATGATCTAGTCTTGACACTCCATAGAATAGTGGCAAGTATTCCATTTCAGCTGCTTTTAACCTATTTTTATCTCGAGTATTCATTTGTCAGCATTCTGAACCCTAAGTCGGTATACTCTATATATCATTGTTTTCGTTTTTAATGCAATCTTCAGTGACCACAGTAGCGAGTTTAGAATTTGTATACATTTTCTTTCCTGTGTTAATCTATTCTGAATATCTCTGTCTCTGTTTCTCTTTTCTGATATTATGTTTCCTAAGTATTTAAATTCTTGGCAACCTTTCATTGTTCCTTGTGAAAGCTGGAGATCGTTGGTCTCACCTCCAACGTTCAGATATTTAGTTTTATCTACGTTAATATTTAAATTCCAGTTAATTCATCATCTAGTTTTCGGTACATGTATTGGATGTCATATTCATCGCTTGCAATGATTACCTGATCGTCCGCAAATATGGTAGAAGTGTATGTAGACAATCATTTCCAATTTCTATTCCCATGTACTTACATTTTTTTCATCCAGGAATCTAGAACTTTTTGAATAAACATTTTAAATAACGTCGGAGAAAGACAACATCCTTGTCTCAAGCCTTTAGTGATATTGAATGATCCGAAATATATTCTTTCCTATTTTGACAACTGCCTTTGCATCTTTATATGGTACATATTGTATATTGCTCTTACGTATAGTCTACTAAGGTCACTTGCATCTAGTACCTCAAATAATTTGTTCAAGGGAACTGTATCGTAGGCCTTTTCAAGGTCGACGAATATAAGGTGGGTATTCAGATTTCTAGCTGTTCTTGTTTCTATTATCTGATTAAGAGTGACCGCAATGTCCGTACAAGTTCTTCCAGCACGAAAGCCACTTTGTTCCTCCATTTCTGTCAATTTGCTTTCTATTCTTTCTTTCACAATTTTGCCGCACAACCTTCCTACCGAGGTAATTACACTAACACCTCTATAATTTCTGCATTGCCTTTTGTCGCCTTTCTTATAAATAGAACTGATATATGCCAAATTCCATTCTGCAGGCACATCGTCTCCGAGTATTAAGCATCTATTGAAAAGGCACATAAGCATTTCCAACAAAACCTCTGGGGCATATTTCACCAACTGTATAGGAATGTCTCCTGGTCCAGATGCTTTTCTATTTTTCATCTTTCTTAGTACCGATTTAAGTTCTTTTAAGTTGATGAGCATATCATTTTGGTCCTCTACCATTATTTCTCTGGCTTCGAACTTTATCTATGGTTTCTTTTAAAAGATTAGAGTAATAGTTGTTCCACTCTTGCAAAAATATTATGGGTATATTGCTGGCCCCTATCGTATTTTTCCTTAAATTTTCGATTGTTTTCCAGGCCTCTGAAACTCCATATACATTTGGATTTGTGCACATTTATTTTCCCACATTTCATTTTTAAGTCTTGCCACCTCTTTCTTTACCTCTCTGTCGTGTCTTCTATAATTTTTGTGGTCTTCATTGTCATTTGTCGTGATCCATTGTTGATAAGCTTTTTTCTTTTCTTTAATTTTATTTGCGATATCCTCTTTCCACCACTCTACATATTGCCTATTGTAAGTTTCTTTGTATCCTAAGGCTTTTCCTGCAGCTTGAAGAATATACTTTTTAAGGTGTTTGTAAAGTTCTTCTGCATTCATCTGTTCTATCCTGATTTGAAATGCTGCTGCTAGTCTCATTTTGTATAAGAATTGTACAGATTCCTGTGTGAGGCTTTCTATATTAAAGTTCTTTGGTGTTAATTCTTGTCTTTAAGCTCTCTTGATATTGAAATTTTGTCGTTTGTAATTAATTATTATTTTAGCAATTAGTGGTCTGATCCGCATTCTGGTCCTCGATACACCCTTACATAATTTATTTTAAGGTTAGATATTTGTCTCTGTATAAAGTAATCGATAATTAAACAAACGCTTCTCGTAATCTGGACATACGTAAATTTGTGGACCTCTTTATGGGGATAAAAACCGTTCATAATTCTTAAATTATGATTTTCACATCGATCTATAAGACGTTGCCCACTATCGTTCTTAGTCTCCTCGCCATATTGTCCCACTATCAAACTTTTCGTTGCATATTTCCTGGGTGGTTTGAATCTCGGTTAAAATAGCCTGCACTTTTTCATAGAATTCATTCTTGATTTCATTAGTGGAATTGTCATTAGGCGCATATACCCCCAAAATAACAATTTCTTGTCCGTTTTTCTTTTATTTCCAGTTTTAAAATCCTTTCGTCGATTGCCTCCCATCTTACAATATTGTGTTTCAATTTTTTATGAATAACTATGGAGACACCTCGCTTTGCCCTTTGATCTTTAGTTACTCCTTTGTATAGATGTATGTAATTAACAGTGTCTTCTGTTCCATTTCCCTTTTTCTTTGTTTCTGTTAATACACATAGATCAATGTTTCTCTTTTCTACTTCTGTCACTACCTCTTTTTGTTTAGTCCTGAGTCCGTGTACGTTCCGAGTAGTCAAAATAATCTGCCTTTTCCTTTGCCGAGTCCGTAAACCATTAGATCCTATCCGTTTCCGAGGCTTCTGTATGAAGTTTTTAGCAAAATAACAAATTTTTAGGGGTTTTTGGGATGCTGCCCAACTACCCAACCTGGAGGACCAGGATATTTGTAATGTGGAGGTTGTCTTCCTCTAACCGTTAACTATCCAACATCGGTACTACAAGGCAGCAGCTTCAGTACTTCAGATATGGGTACCAAATTTGATTTTGATATCTCATTCTCGTCCGAGAGTGGGCCAACAGACAGATAGACAGACTCCAATAGATTGGCAAAAATGCAGCACTATATTTTTCGTGATATAGAGACTGTAAAATGTAAAGAAATGCAAAAATCTCGGAGGGAAACTTTTTCATGAATACAATATTGCCCTTTAGCAAGTGAAGTTAAAAGTCTCAAAATTGTAAATCAATAATTTCCCAAATATTGAGTCAGTATATTGCCAAACTTGACGAAGTCAAGTATGGATGAATTATAAGGCTCATTCAGGAAAAATATCATTTTTAGCAAAAGTTCAACTAATTTGAAACATTTTTAATATAATTTAACATCACATGATCTCCAAGGGAACTTAATTACAAGAGCAAAAATGATCTAAACTTTATTTGATCATAATACGTTTTCACATAACCCTTTACGATGAACTAACTACTACCACAGAATATATACTCTAGTGAACAAAAAAATCGACTCAAACAATTTTGCTTCATTTAACACCGATCCGTGAATTTAATTTTCAAAAGGTGATACTATTTTTGGTATCATTAAATGCTGACTTCCTACACTTTCCATTAATACCAAAAACATTTGGATTTCCAAAAAGTTTTACTGATTAAAACGGTTTTAATCAATCAATAAAACCATTTTTGCTCGCTCAGTAACGTACTCATTGCACGCTATTTATTCCTATAAAAACACATGTAACTGTATTTTCCTATCATTCCTTTATCGGAACTTGAACCATCAACATCTCTGCTATACCTGGTCATTAATTACGTCATCGGAAAATGGATACCACCCTGGAAGACACGACACAAGTCGTTGCCTATTGCAAGAAAGGCATAGCCAACGTGTAGTCGCTGCGCAACTGCACCTGAGCCAGTCAGCTGTCTCTAGAGTCGACAGACATTACCAAGAGACTGGCGCCTTTACAGGGCGACCATGATCAGGAAGAAGAAGGTGTACCTCGGAGCGAGACGACCGCTTCATTGTCAACACAACTCTAAGAAATCGGCGCTTGACCGGAGTTAAGATCCAGCAGGAACTCGATAAGTTCGTGATCGGGCTGTCAGTCATTGGACAGTCAGAAGAAGACTTAAAGAAGTTAACCTAACTCCGAAGAAATCAACTAATGGACCCAAATTGACAGCAACCTCTCGACAAGCGCAACTCAGCTTTTCCCGAGAACATGTAGACTTGTCCTTAGAGCAATAGCGCTCCGTTTTATTCTCCGACGAGTCTGCCTACATGGCAATGACGGAAGAAGACGAGTCTATCGGAGGCCTGGGGAGTGCTATGCGCAGTGCTGCATTACTGAAACGATCGCTTACGAAGAAGGTTCTGTCATGGCGTGGAGAGGCATCTCACGGGGTGCGAAAACCGATTTGTTTTCGTGAGTGATGAGACTCGTAGCGGTGGATTAACTGCTTACCGGTCCATCTAGAAGATCCTGCAGGAACACGTCGTTCCTTACGCTGGACTTGTTAACAATAGCTTCATGCTAATGCACGACAATGCGAGGCCATATGCTGCTGCATCGGTGCGGCAATACCTGGCAGAAGTAGGAATACCTGGCCTGCGTGGAATCCTGATCTCAATCCATTTGAGCACATATGGGATGAGCTCAAAAGGAGGATTCGAGCCAGCTTCTGCATTGCTGAGAGACTTAAAGGTTCCGATGACGGAAGACTGGGAAAGAATCCCACAGACAGTGGTGAAAAAGCTCACCCGCTCCATGAAAAACCGGCTGGAAGCAGTAATAAGGGCTAGGGGGGTAATACAAAATATAGGTTTTGGTTTTTATCAATAAATTTAATTGTTAAACTTAAAATTTGTTTAATTTTTCCTTTCTCTTACCCCTATTTTCAATCATTGTTCTTCTTGTTTCCCCTTTCAATCATTTTAATCAGTTAAAAACATGAGATATGCTAGGGAATTTGATATTAGAAAGAGAATAAAATGGGCTTTCAAATGATACTGAAACCCGTAAAAATATTCTAGGATCCGTGTTAAGTGAAGCCAAATAGTTTGAGTCGATTTTTTTTTGCTCACCAATGTAGCTAGTATTAGATATATATTCTGTGCTACTACTAAAGAAATGTACATTGCTTTCAAGTGAAAATTTTAATATGGTTGATAGTAATGAATGAAAGAGATTAAAGTCAGCTATTTAGGAATTTTATAATTTATATGAACAAGTCAATATCGACAGTGTCAACCATAAAATATACTCGAAACTTTATTTGTCTCTAAGGTGATTGGCTATTTCTCGGATTATTGCATAAAATTGAATTATAAGTCAATTTTAAACTTTATTAAGATAGTTAAATGTGTTATGTAATTTACTATGAAGTAAAATATACAAAAAGTATTAAAGGAATATTATAAATAGTAACTCAAAAAATTACTATTGTAAAAATTACCTGAAGCCAGGGCAAGAATATAAACCTAATTAGATCTCGTAACGCAATGGGAAAGCAATCAACAAAAATATGGTTTTGACTAAATGGTAATCGAATAAATTAATTTAATTTCAATTGATCAAATCTTTAAATATAATTAATTTGTGGAAAAGGCATTCTGTCACAAGACTGTTCCTAGAGTTTATAAGGTTTTCAAAGAAATCACATTAGTAGATTTTATTTTATGTTTAAATATAAAATAGAGTACTTTAATTACCTAATTGAACCACACAATTCGGAAAGGGCTCACCTCAGATTTTTGAAATTTTAGAGGAGACATAAAAAACTGAATTTGTTTCTAACAGATTGAATTAAGGGAGCCGTTTTTTTAGTGTTCCGTACGAAACACTTATAAGATGACTTCGGTGTCTGTCTGTCTGTCACACCCGATTTTCTCCGAAACTATTTGTCATAGAAAGTTGGAATTTGGTAATAATATAGGAATTAATGGCCTCATTAGAGCCGTGTAGTTTTGAAAGTTAAATTTTGACTTAAGGGGTTAGTCTTAGGGGGTGAAATGGGAATGAAAAAAAAAATTTTTTTACTTGGTCATCGAGTGTGGTGTCAAATAAAAGTTTGTGAAAACACGAGCAAAAAATATATGTATATAATGTAATACTTGCGCACACTTTTCTTTTTATTATTTTTAAAAAATCGCGGAAGATCGCTGTCCCTTATCTCGAAAAGTACTGATCAAAAAATTTTGAATAAAATTCTAAATATTCTCCACGGGGTGTAGATTGAACGAAAATTATCACGAGTGAATTACCTTTAATAGTTTATCTGGTATATAAAAAAAACAAAAATTTCTTGGTCATCAGTTTTCAGTAGAGATTGGAAAAAAACTTTCTCGAAAACTCATTTGGGGTGTGTTTTGTGAAGTCACTGATCATTTTATGCCTCCGTAACAATTTTTTTTTTATTTTAAAAGCAATCAACGTACGGAACACTAATTGTGCAAGTTTCAACTTGCACTTGACCGGTTATTTTTTTTGAAACTGCTGCCTATGTGTGAAGATGTATCTGGGAAAATGACTTTTTTACGGTTTTCCGATATGGGTCCTTTTCGACATTTATCCATGGTCTCAGATGGTTTTAGTAATAAAACAGCACTATTAAAGAACGTTTATTATCGAAAAGAACAAATTTTCATTAAGTATTATTTTCTTACAGTTTTCCTTTAATATTGCTGTATATAAATAAAAAAATGACCCCAAAAATTTGTTTTACTAAAAAATCTTCTTGGACATCTACCTGTGTTGCTGTATCTGTGGGCCATTGCAAAATGACTTCGTAGAAGTTTTCAAGATCCTCCGATATATACTGCCACAACTTTTGTAGATCGTTCATGTTTAAAGGATTGATTGGCACTTTAGAGGAGTTGTACGGAATTGCATTGACAGCAGGAATGGTTGCACAACAACCTTTCGTTTTCGACAGGACAAAAGTTTCATTCATCAAATTTTTGCCTATGAAGGCACGGCATAAGACTTCACCCGGCTTTCCAGGGTTGAAGTTGAGCTCAAAAAAAATAGACACCTTAAAAGATATTTTGTTTTTTTTATTAACTTTTTGCCCACCTTTCTGACAATGGTTTTGACTTGAAATTGACATTACACTACGATTTAAAGTCTATTACATCGGACTATGTTTATTGTTTTGACAGTCAATTTGTAACTTTTTGTACTACTGATTATTAAATTTACGGACTGCTAGTGAGTGAAATAAACGATCTTCTTTTTCCAATTTTATGCTTTACGGTCGCAAAATCTCTATCACGATTATTAAATGAGTGACCTCTTTGCGGGAAATAAAGGCAAATTTTTATATTTCGGGGTGACTCATAATGCCAAAAGAAACTTTAATCATTATATTGTTTTTGTTCTGTCAACCAACACAGAAAAAGTGCAACTCCATCATTTTTTCCGGACCATTTCGTAAGTTTTCTATATTATCAAGCGTAATACTATAAACTAAGTTGGTTTATTTATGATTTATAACAAATTTCCAGGTACAATTTGGAATTACCCATCACTAAAGTACAATGAATTGAAATTAAATTATTTTATTACAGAGGATTAAAGGACATTATTGTTTAAAATTTGAAGAAATACTTTTCAATATTTTCTTAAAACTTTTTACAAAAATTCCTTCTTCAAAGATATGTCTAAAAAATTTCTAAAATACGCAAAACAGGGTTGAATTCTGAACATCTATTTGATTATTTAATAGGATTATATCCTTATTTTTATTGTGCGTGTAGATCTTTATAGCTTCTAAAATATTTAATTTTCTTCCTTTTTGTGCTTTATGTAATATTCGTAGATTATTTATGTCTGGAAAAATATGATTTGTTTGATGGAAGTGGTTGGCAAAGTTGGAGTTTTCTTTAATCTTCTTAATCTAAAAGATATTTGGTATTCTTTAAATCTATTATCGAAATTTCTCCCTGTTTGGCCTATATAACAGCTATTACATTCATTATATCACAGTTTATAAATCCAGAGTCTTTGTTTTTGTGAGTTTTATCTTTTATATTGAAAAAGAGGGAAGAAAGTTTTGGGGTGTTTTAAAAGGAATATTTTATGTTGTCTTTTGCTAGTATATAAGCAATTTTATTAGAAATTGGTCCAAAATATGTCAATGACGAAAAAGTATTCCATTTCCAAAAGGTGTCATCTCGATAACATGAGCCCTTTCCAAAATTTATTTGAGAAAGTCGTCCACGTTTCTCTACTAACAAGGCCACGGATCTCGTTCAAAAAACATAGGTGTACAAGAAAAAAGAGAGAAAAAGTCAAATTTCTCGAAAATCATGACACAATTATATTAAACAGATTTTAAAATGTTTACTGTTTTCTAAATTTCACTTTCTTAACATCAGCTTTTTGTTGTTTACCGTTTTTGTGTTCAAGCAGTGTTTGACGTCATAACTTCTTTCGTGGACTCTGTCCAAAATTTTCACATTACTTTTTGATTATTTAATTGAACATATTGACTTTTAGAACATTTAAAATGATAACACTAAAGCCTAACATAATATTATATTGCAATTTGTTTAAGATCTTTACGTTTATCTTATTAAATATGTTTACATTTCTCGAATTTATATTGTATTCATACTAGGAACGTATATATAAATATATTAAATATATCCCTAATTATTTTAGTCTTAATACAACGTAATTAATTTATCTTATAAAAAATCTCACATGTTTTGCTTCAGAAAAATTGACATTAATCGCTTTAAAATCTAGAATATGCTAAGTAGTTTTGGCTAAAACATTAATAATTGTATTAACTTTGCCAATTTTTTCATTTCTAAATGTAGGTATAACTAGCACAATATTTTAGGACTACTCAACTTAATCCTTAAAACCATCTAAATACAAATTATTCCTTTATATATATTTTTTACTCATATTATTTACTACTCGTATGTAATACCCACATAACCGATATAAACATGAAATTAAATAACACATTATGATTATGATATTAAAAGACCCATTATAGACAATAATAGAACTTAAAAATCATCTATATGTTTTCTGTATTAATAGCAGATTATTTTATGTTAGATCTTTTTTCTTTTTCTTTTGGGAGAAATTTTATAAGCCTGTAAGCTTTATTATTTTATTGCCTAATGATAAAAAGATGTAAAATCACAATATTTTTGTAATTAACCTAGAACATCCCAAATTTAAAGTTAGTGAGCCTATAGTTCTTATGAAATTTCTCAAGAAATATCACAAAATTAGCAAAGCGATTTGCAACCCGTACTTCCCAGGTAGTTGTAAAATAAATACTGAATTTGTCTTTTTCATGCTGAAATTCAAGCAATACAAGTCGATATTTTCAATAGTAAGAAATTAATCAAAAAAAAGTTGCTTGCTTGAAAGTCTTCAGAGACATTTTAATATATATGTTATAGTATATCATTTGTGGTAAAATTAAAAATAATACACTTTTTAGATTTCTTCACTCTAAAATCTCCTACCTTGAGTTTTTTGTTTGAGTTACTAATATATATATATATATATATATATATATATATATATATATATATATATATATATATATATATATATATATATACATATTTTATATATATATATATATATATATATATATATATATACATATACATATATATATATATATATATATATATATATATATATATATATATATATATATATATATATATATATTTTTAACGAAAAAAAAACACCTTCATCAACTTTTTTTTTAAAAAAAAAAAACAACCATTAAACCTCTTCTAATGTCTTTTTTACAAATTTTTATCCAAAAAAAACTACTAACTTCATTAGCGCCTTTTTCACATCTGGCCTACCCCATTACATACCAAAAATAACCAAGCAAATTCTAACGATAACATAATAAAAACTTTTTAACCTAGTTTAGAACATCCCTCAACACCATAATAAGGACTCTTTAGTCAACCAACATTAACGCCAGTTTGACCTGCAACCAACACCACACATACATACGCCTCAACGACGATGATCATCTTCAGCCGAAAAAATACTACTTCACATAGAGTTGGCGACACTTTCTCATAACGTCCTTTTGACATCTAACCTAACTCCATTATACACTAACAATACCCTAGACAGCCAAAAAACTACTTCTTTACACAGAGGTGAGGCCTATAATAATATAGATGGAATTTTGAGACCGTTTAGTTATTGTTAGTTGTAAATCTTTTATCTCTAAATATTTAAGCAAGAATTTTGTCCCAAAATATTTAAAAATAAGTACATAGCACTGCTATGTATATAGGAGTGCTGTATAGTATGTTTTGTGAAAAAATTCTTATATGTCAATATGATTTATGACAAAGTTTAGGATATGGATATGAAAAACCGCTTATTTCGAAGCTATATATATATATATATATATATATATATATATATATATATATAATATATATATATATATATATATATATATGTATATAGGGTGTTATTGAAATTTCTGCATAAATCGAAACTCGTGGAGTAATGTAGACGCATATTTAAGACATTTTTTTGAAATATAAAAAAAGGCAAAACTAGATTTTACCACCAAACCAACCCGCACCTGTCCGCTATTTTCTACAATCGGTCTTGCTACAAAAAAGGTCAGTTTCAATATATGCAGTAATTTTCTTAACACCTTATATATACATATACATATTATACATTATATGTATATATATATATATATATATATATATATATATATATATATATATACATATATATATATATATATATATATATATATATATATATATATATATATATATATATATATATATATATATATATATACAGTCGACACTGTTTATAGTGAAACTCTATATAGTGAAATACAACAATTTTTTCAAGACCTAAAATATTTTAATGAAATTTCATGTAAAAAGCCCTGCATATAGTGAATCTGTAAAATAGTAACACTCTATATAATAAAATTTTTACCGGAATTTTATGTATAAATTTTTATGCATTTATTGAGATCTTGGCCATTTCGGGTTTCCCATTTTTATCTAACATTAGCACGAATTCCATTTTTATGACCCATTCTTTTGAAAAGGTTCTTAACGCGTTTATAACGCCTAATGGTTGGCAATAAATTAGGTAGATTTCTGTGAGAAACCCGGGGAATAACCCATTTTATAGAAACCCGGGGAAAAACCCATTTTATGGTCGAGGCCTAGTAATTCGCAAATTCAGGTTCAGTTTCTTTTTGTTTAAGAATCAAGTAAGATGTCCAAGCGAGTATGTTTAAGTTTAGCTGAGAAAATTAAAGTTTTAGAGGAAGTTGATAAAGGCTGCAAAAAAATTGATGTTGCTGCAAAATTTGTGTGTTTCTCCAAGTTGCATCTCTGTGATAATAAAAAGTCGCGACAGTATCATCAAGAAACCTAGTGTTCCAAGCAGTCGAAAACGAGTACGGGTGAGTACTTACGAGGATGTAAATGAAGCAGTTTTACGATGGTTTCAAGTGGCCCGTACGCATCAAAACGTACCAATATCGGGAAATTTAATAAAGCAGAAGGCTCTACAATTTGCTAAAGAATTTAACTTCGTTAATTTTCAAGCTAGTAAAGGATGTTTGAGCGCCTGGAAGACTCGCAATTCAATTGTTTTCAAGACGGTGTCTGGCGAGAGTGCAAGCGTTAGTCAGGAGGACTGTGACATTTGGACTGAAACTGTTTTAAAAAGTGCATTGAAAAAGTACGAGCCAAAAAACGTTTTCAATTATGATGAAACCGGTTTGTTTTTTAAATGTTTGCCAAATAAAACTTTTGCTTTTAAAAGTGATAAATGTTTTGGTGTTAAAACAAGTAAAGAAAGGGTGACACTTATGGTTGGAGCAAACATGGATGGCTCAGAAAAACTGAAATTACTGCTCATAGGTAAAAGCAAAAATCCCCGTTGTTTAAAAGGAGTTAAATCTCTGGAGTTAGCCAATAATAAAAAGGCATGGATGACTTCTGAGATTTTCGAAAGATGGATCAAAGAACTGGACACGAAAATGAAAAGCCAAAAGCGAAAGATTGTGATGTTTATAGACAATTGTCCTGCACATCCAGTTACTGTAAGTAAAAAAATAGGGAATATTGAATTGATCTTTTTTCCACCAAACATGACCTCCAAATTGCAACCTATGGACCAGGGTATTATAAAAAACATAAAACATCATTACCGAAACAGAATTGTTCACAAAATTGTTAATGCGATTGATAACAACCTTCCAGTCCAAAATTTGATTACCCTTAAAGAGTGTATAACCGAAGTCGCTAAACTATGGAGTGAAAATGTTTTTCTCAGAAAACCATCAAAAACTGCTTTTCTAAAGTAGGTTTTACTGAAAAAATTGACGAATGGGAAGAAGAAGACGAAATGGATCTCGCTACCTTAAAAAGGCAATGGGGTATTCTACAAAAAACTGCTACCGTCGACGCAGATTTTTTACTTGAAGTTTTCTTAGAAATCGACAATGATGTTGGCACGACAGATCTCCCAACTGACCAAGACATAATTGACGATATAAAAAGTAAAGAAGATCATGAAGAAGAAACTGAAACCGGAGAATGTCCTGCTAAATTTAGTGAAAATGAAATAAGAAATGCATTTGACATTGTGCGAACTACTCTCAGGGGCCAGGAAAGTGTACCTGATCCAACCTTTATGCATTTGAATAAATGCGAGAATTTTGTTGAGCAACAATTATTTTTCAAAAGTAATGTTCAAAAGAAAATAACTGATTATTTTTATCTATTTTATTATTTTTATATTTATATATATATATATATATATATATATATATATATATATATATATATATATATATATATAATTATATATATATATATATATATATATATATATATATATAATATATATATATATATAATTATATCGCTACAGAAAGACCAACACTTGAAAGAAAATGTCGGCACAAAATAAAGCCGGCTGGTTACCTACAAGAGCGTTAAATGCATTCTGTTGATTTTTCGATATGTGTCGATATTTTATGTAGCTAAGGTTGTTTAAAAATTGCGTTGAAGATAATATCATCATCTATGGTGTACTTGTTTCTTTTCTTTTGCGTTCCACCAAGAACGCCAATGTTGTAAAATATTATACTTGCTTTCACGACGTGCGAATAAATAAGACATTACCTTGTTTTGTGAGTGGAGTGCACGAAAGATGTTTTGACTTTTTATTCCGCTCATTTAAATACAAAGAAGTACTAAGTGATCCAATTATAACTGCCACTTCATCTTTTCGTTATCTTTACATATAATGACAAGACGCAACTAATAAAGTGAATATTTGTAAGTAATTTTTGAGTATACAGGATGTATGTAGAAAAGTTGTAGTTGTTTCTTAACAGAAAACACTAGTCAGCATTATTTGATAATTTTTTCATTCAGGTTCATAAAGGTGAAAAATGACTTACTTGATTGTGAACCCGTAACTTCTGTAGTCCATAAAAAATAAGAAATTCGACTTATTTGTTAAAATTTCGAAAAATTTCATAAGGAAAAGTTGTCTTTCTCAATTTTACAATTGTAAAAAATATTAGCCGACAATTCAAACTTTTTTTTCTTCACTTTTTTTGGTAATTACGAAATTTCTAAACAACGAAAACTTTTCTAGAAACTATTTTTGTCAGTAGTCACATCACAGTACTACTTTCTTCGACCCAAATGTGGCTTGTATTGACTTTTTTTAATAAAGGCAAAAACGACACAGTATTATATTGAAAAAATTAAAATATAAGCGTTCTGATTTAGTTAATTAAGGGATGAGTAAACATGTTTCAATTTTATCGTGATTGAAAGAAAAGTTGATATTTATTTATTATTGTCATGTTGGTGTATTTTTACTCACTTACTATTAATTAATGATTTATGTCATAAATTAAATAAATATTTATTATAAACAGTATTGCTGGAATATATCATCCATAGAAATTAAATAATTAAATGTTTAGATTTATTGTTTTTTCATAAAAGTTCAAATAATTATTTAGATAATAATTCGATTTGGTAATTTTTCTATTAATTCTTATCTATACGTCAATGCAGTATTCAAAAAGTGTATTATTTTAAATTATTGAGTCTTTTTAAATTGTACCTGTTTCATATTATTCACGTCTGAATTATTTATTATATTTTGAAAAACTCGAGCATTAAGCGTGTTAACACATCTCTACTTTTTTAGTTTTCTAAACAGTCTAAAAATGGCAACTTCCAGTTTGATATGCAAACAATATTTTTTTTCAAACAAGAAATGTATTCTTCCACTGAAAAGGATATAAATAGTATATTTTTGGGGGTATAAAATTCTCATCTGTAATTAGATCGAGAGAAGACGTTCATAGTAACAAGGCTTTGGCGGGATTAAAAATACATAAAATTAATCCACGTAATTCTCGTTGCTGTAACTTCTTCCCTACACTTTTTTGTTTGCAATGTTATAAAAATGGCGCCTGCCTTAATTACAAACGGGAATAAGAGACTAGATAGAAACACAAAAGTTACTTTATTCTAAAAGGCACCGTTGGATGCTATAGTCTGTTAAGGTGTGAGACATGCCATTTTTACACGTCATTATATCAGAAACCATATAATTTGGGTACAAGCTAAGTTAATAAAATATTTCTAGAATTCACCGTAGAATCAAAATATCCAAAAAAAAATACAAAATTGCCCCTTTTTAATAATATATAACTTCACTCCGCTACACTTTTTAGTGTTCCGTACGGAACACTTATAAGATGACTTCGATGTCTGTCTGTCTATCACACCCGATTTTCTCCGAAACTATTTGTCATAGAAAGTTGAAATTTGGTAATAATATAGGAATTGATAGCCTCGTCAAAGCCGTGTAGTTTTGAAAGTTAAATTTTGACTTAGGGGGTAAAATCGGAAGTGAAAAAAAAATTTTTTTTACTAGGTCATCGAGTGTGGTATCAAATGAAAGCTTGTAAAAACACGAGTAAAAAATATATATATAATGTAGTACTTGGACTCACTTTTCTTTGTATTGTTTTTAAAAAGTCGCGAAAAATCGCTGTCCCCCCACCTTATTTCGAAAAGTACTGATCAAAAAATTTCGAAAAAAGTCTGGAATGCTCTCCACGGGATGTAGATTGAACGAAAATTATCACGAGTGCATTACCTTTAATAATTTATTTGGTATATATAAAAAAAAAAATTCAAGGGTCATCAGTTTTCAGCAAAGATTGAAAACAAACTTTTTTGAAAACTCCCTTGGGGTGTGTTTTGTGAAGTCACTGATCATTTTATAGCACCGTAACAAAAATTTTTAATTTAAAAGCAATCAACGTACGGAACACTAATTGTGCAAGTTCAACTTGCACTTGACCGGTTATTAAAATTAAAAAATCTTGAAATTCATTTTATTAGCTAGTAATTTTTCTTTTAAATCTTTTTCGAATATCTACAAGGATAATGAAAACACGGGGTGTTGAATTTTAGTTGGATCATCTTGTATATCTTTTAAATACGGTTTTCTCGCTAAGAAGAATATCTCGGATCGCTTGATCGTCAATAAGATGGTATTTATTAAACCATTAAAAAATGTTAAAAAGTTTATTTATCAAACATAAAGATTTTAACTGAAACATCATTTATTAAAAAAATAAATAAAAACTGCAAATATGCAGCTAAATTTTTTATCCAAACGTTTATAAGTTAAGAATAAGGATCGTGAAAAATCAAATCCTTAAAGTATTTGCTTTAGTAATCCATATCTGTGGGGATTTCTCATTATGTGTCCTAAATACTCCCATTTTCCTATTTTCCCTAATTTCCAGTTGCTTGTTCATGTGACGTAAGACATCCTCGTTGGTAATATGGTCAGTATAAGAATAATTCAAATGCCTCAAGTTTCTTAGAAGTGGCGTCAGTCAGCGTCCAAGATTCCACGCCATAAAGGACACTGAAGACATAACATCTTAGGAGTCCCATTTTCATGCTCAATTTTATTGCCGAGCTTTTATAAAGTGATGTCATTTTGAGGAACACTCCTCTAGCTTTTTCGATACGACAACGAATTTCCTGCCGATGATCCCATTGTTCGTTTATCATGGTACCTATATATGCATATTGTGGAGTTCTTTGTATTTGCTGATTGCTAACCATCAACAAGGTAGCAGGAACCGGAGACTTGCTGATAACCACTTTATTTTGCTGGTATTAAGTTCGAGACCGTATCGATTACTGACCTCGTTTATTTTTGTCATAAGAGACCCTTTAAGTTATCAGCCATAACCGCCGTATCGTCAACAACGAATGTTATTTATTCGTTCCCCATTAAACAGTATTCCTTCATCAGCCTCTTCCAATGCCTCTCTGAAGAATTGCTCAGAGTATATTTTAAACAATAGTGGAGACAAAACACAACCCTGCCCTACTCCACGCATTATAGGTTGTCAATAATCCCCAGATTCTTTCCATCTAGCCCAAGGTCTTTTAGAATTTCGGCCATTTTGTGATGTTGGACTCTATCGAAGGCCTTTTGGTAGTCAATCAGGCACAAATATACATCACAATTGACTTCTCTACATCGCTGAATCAAAACCTGCATAGAAAACAAGGCCTCTCTGGTTCCCATAGCATCACGAAAACCGAATTGTGTAGCTGACATGTTTTCTTCACACAACTTGTATATTCTTCTATGAATGATTTTCAGAAATATTTTTCAAAAATGGCTTATGAGGCTAATTGTTCGATATTTTCCGCATTTGTTAGCGCCTTCATTTTTTGGGATCGTTATAAACTGAGACTTTAACCAGCTTTTTGGGATTCTTCCTAAATCATAGATTTTAGTGTAGATCACCGTAAGCCACTTAATCCCATCCTCATCTGAGAGCTTAAAAAACTCCCCATGGAATTCATCGGAACCGGTAGCTTTTCCATTTTTTAGTTAATTTATTGCAATGCACACTTCATCGGTGGTAACACAGGGCCTAAACCAGTCTATTGAGCGTTGTGGCTGATCTGGTCGTGCATCAGAAAATAACTCTGCAATGTAGTCTTGCCATATCTTCATTTTCTCTTCTCACACATTATAATATGTTTAATTCACCTCTCGCCCCCTCCGCTTCCCTAGTTCCTTCTTACATGTCATAATAAATTTAACCACAAAATTAGCTTATTTCAAGAACTAATCAAAAATAAAACTCATATAATGAAATCAAGGCAGATATGTGACCTCACCTATTTTAACACCCTAAATGAATATAGCTCCACTATACGCTTCAAATATAACACATGGGCTGAAAAGTCCCGGGCCTAACAAAGAAAACACGGTTTTTTTGGTTCAAAATTAGCTTTATTCATCAACGTAATCTCCATCAAGAGCAACGCAATCATTCCAGCGCCGCTCTAACAATGGCCAAACAGTGCTCAGAATCATCAACACGTTCTTGTTTTTGATAAACAGTGAGCAAACGCGGCACCCACTTTCAACAGAGCTTTCTCATAGTCAAATGCTCATGCAATATAAAGCCAACACGTTCTTTTGATATCTTTACGATGTCAGCTAACTCACGCAACTTCACTTTTCGATCATTCAAAACGATTTTATGGATTTTTTTGATGTTTTCTGGTGTTACCGCCTCATTTGGACGTCCACTGCGTTCTGCATCATCAGTGTCTCTACGACCACGTTTGAAGTCAGCAAACCAACGTTTTATTGTTGTTTCTGATGGAGCGGAGTCCCCATAACACTTTTCAAGCCATTGCTTCGCTTGAACGTTATTTTTTCCCATCAAGAAGCAGTGTAAAATTAAAACACGAAATTGTTTTTGATCCATTGTTTTGAAAATAACAAAAGTAGCGTCACTCTTAGCACAATAACTCACAAACTAATGAATAGAATATCATGAAATTTTAACAGCTGTCTTTTGAAGGTTAGTATTAACTGAAAAAAAGGTGACTGCAATAAAACTAGCGCCATCTATGTGTTAGGCCCGGACTTTTCAGCCCATGTGTTACACCCTTTGTCAAAAGAGAAACAGAACTTTTAATAAAAAATAAAACACAGACTAATTCTAATTATTATGTAATTGAATTTATTGCCATCAATATATTCTCGCTCAGTTTCGATACAGCAATTATATGGTCAATTAATGCGTCAAATATTTTTGTCAAATCAGGTAAAAACGCGAAAAACCAAATATACAGATTTGTTTTTTTTTTTCTCAGAAACTGTCTCACAAAGACCAAACGATGAGTTTGTCGGTCAACTTGTGGGGAACAAATTACGAATTCAATTAACACAAGCCGAAACTCTCGTTCAGAATATTATGTACAGCTTTATTTTGGAACTCTTAAATAATATTTAATCTCATAGGCGATTTTGAGTTTTTCTTTGATGACTTTTTCAATATTAATTTTGCTCGGTCCAGTTTTGATCAGCATTTTGTCGTCCCCAAGCATTTTACGACTACCTTAAAATCGCCTAAACCATTCATACACTTGTGTATGAGATTATGATTATCATTATATGCTTGTCGAAGCATTTAATGTGTTTTAGATGATGAAATTTAATCGTTTGATTGGAGAATAAGGAAGGAGGGGGACACAGAAGGAGCCTACACGCAATGCGATATCATTAAGAGAAACTTTTTTAACCAGTAGCGAAACGATTTTTATGTATCGCTGGCGTCCCCTGGAAATGTCTACTTAAGGCGGCTATCCTTCTAGCAACGAATCAGTATGTGCAGTAGGGGTGCCGAAAACGTAGAAACGTCAGAACCAACCCTGACGATAAGCACTGTAAACATCGAGGGTATTACAAGAGATAAAGAAAAAAATTTAACAGAGCAGATGCAGATTTTCAAAATGCAGCGTGTTATGTGTCCAAAAAACCATAGAGATAAAAACGCACGGAGACCTCACATACCGGACCAACAGCTGATTGCCGAATTACCGTATTCAAAACATGGTAGCGCTATCTTCACTGGGCCAGATCTACTTGTTACCTCTGTTCTAACAACTAATTCCAACGACATAAAAGCCCTCACGGTAGAAATACGCAAAGGATCTGCCTTCGTATTTACCGTACCAGCAAACTTTTATTTACAAAAAAGTCAGTTCACAGTAGACGACTTCAACAGTGACAGTAATACCTTGGGATATAATTCTACTAACTCAAACGGAGAACGTGTCAAACAATGGGCTGAACAAATTGAGGTTACACCAATATACTATCCCAAATTGCCTCCTTCCTTCAACAGCAATGTGTGGAAACACAGTTATAACTCCGATCTGTGCTTTACCAGTTCGCATATTGGACAACAATGTAGGAAAGAAGTTCATCAACCAATACCTAAAACTCAGCACCGACTTGTAGGAATAAGCGTTTTCCATGCCATAAGTACCCCCACAATCCCCTTCAAGCGAAGGTTTAACTTTATAAAGGCAAAATGGTATAATTTTGCGGCCGAACTAGACGTCAAGATCAACAACATACAATCACTACCAGAGAACTACGAAAAGTTCGTGGAGCTAGTCAAATAGGTCGACGACACATCCCAAGAGGCTGCAGACAACAATATCAACCGGAGTTTACGAAAGATTTAAAACAATTATCATCAATTGTATAGTGAACTCTTCGATAACAATCCCTTTGACGAAGCAGCGATTGAGAATGGATTTATCCTACTACAGAAGTTGGGCCTTACCAAACAACGCAAATGGGTGGAGACATTAAAATGCATGGACATGACACATAGCAATAAGCATGCGTGGATTACCTTAAAAAACTCAACGGGGATCCTCGAGAACCCAAACAACAATACAATGTTAGTGCAAATCAGATGACACATCAACTGGTTGCTAATGGGAAAACCCAGAAAAGGCACCAAACTCCGAAAATGAATAGCGACAAGAATGTAGAAATGAATTTGCTGGGAACACACTTCACGATGAACAAATTAAATAATGAAATATACAGCCTAAAAAATAATAAATCGGCCGGCGTTGACGACCTATTCAATGAACAAATAAAACATTTCGGATTGAATACTGGCCCTTAAACTACTACCGATTAACCTGCAAAGCACCTAAAATGTAGCTGAAATCAAAAGTTGTTGCCCTGCTGAAATCTGGTAAATACCCAGAAGCGCCCAGCGGTTACCGACCAGTCTCCTGACTATGTTACATCTTTAAAGTCTATGAGAAGATAATACTGCAGCGCATCTAGGGACACAGTGACTCGAGGTTGATCCCCCAACAGGCAGGATTCAGACTAGGCAAATCATGCACTAGTCAAGTCCCCTGAACTGAACATATAGAGGAGGGTTTTGAGAAGGCACTAATCATGAGAGTTGTACTGATCGCCCTTACTGCTGCCTACGACATGATTAATCACAGAAACTAACTCTATAAAATCTAAAATTCTTTAAGAGACTTCCAACTGATGCGGATAATCGGTTCCATTCTACAAAATAGTAGATTCTATATCAAATTCTATGGCAAAAAGAGTAGATGGAGGGATCAAAGAAATAGCCTGCCCAAGGAAGTCTTTTAGCGCTAATACTTTTTAATATATATATATGTATATATATATATATATATATATATATATATATATATATATATATATACCATTGACCAACCGATTACTAATGGTGCCAAATACTTCCTATACACTGACGAACTAGCAATCGCTTTACAAGAGCGAGACTTTCAAAGTATAGAGACCAGAATGAAGAGTATACTCTTGACCATGGGACGTTATTATAGAACTAACACCTAGAAAAGCTTAATTCTGGAAAAAACCCCAGTTAGTGCGTTACACGTAAACAATCATAACACAGAAACTGAGAATCTCATGGGAGAGCAGACAACTTACTCCTAAGCACCTCGGGGTAACGCTAGACAGAACGCTCTCGTATAAACCACACTGTCAGAAAACCAGACAAAAAGTGGCTAGCAGAAACAATATCCTTAAGAAACTAGCCTGCAGTAGATGGGGCGCGAGCTTACAGGTACTTAGAACCACGGCGCAGGCGCTATGTTTCTCCAGTAGAAAATATGCCTGTCCTGTCTGGAATCGCACAAAGGACGTCAACATTGCCCTCAAAAAACCCTGTACGATAACTGCAGGCTGCATGAGACCTGCACCACTCCCCCAATTCTACAAAGCAGCAGGCTTGGCAACTCCTGCCAATCGGCTACAGAATATGTTGAATTTAAACAAATTTTTGATGAGCATCACGTACTCTATGAAGCGCAACAATCCCCTAAATGACTTAAATCTAGGAAAAACTTCCTGGGCCACGTCGGCATCGAACCTCCAGAAGAGTACCCAGTCTCAGAAGAACCAGCAATTGGCCTCGACCTGGATTGGAAGATCTGGAAGATGCTCAACAGAGTCCGAACTGGCGTAGCCCCAGTGAAAACCAACCAACCAAATTAAATGGGGACTCCAGGACCCCTAAGATTGCCTCTGTATGTGTGAGGAGCTGCAGGATATGGCACACCTTTTTTCGTGCTACACCAATACTTGCCGGTTAATAACAATGGGCACGACGTAGCCCGATACTGGGCTAAAAATCTATGATTCGGACCCAAAAAGTAAAAGAAGTAAGGTAAAAGTCAATCGCAGCTCGTTGTTTGAAACTCATTTTCCATGTTCATCAAAGCACACTGTCACACTTCCCACTAAAACTAGCAGTTTAATTATCGAAAAGCTAATACAACACTAATGAAAATTGCTATATTAAACAAGAATAAGATGCAACAGTCTACATTACTATTTTCTTCTTTTTTCAATTATGGTGGTTATTTTTGGAAGTGTTCATAATAATAACCTCTATCAATTAGAGCTTCAAAAAAACCCAGGTAAAACATAATATTTGACGTTACCCGTCTCTTATCCTTTCTAATACACCATATAAAGTAAGTTGCCAAAATGGAACCACTTTTCTTTTTGGATCAAGTTAACCTTATTACTAATTCCTGAATGAAGGAGCAACAAAGTTAAGAAACAGTTGTTAATAAAGCAATGTAAGTGGGTGTTCCTAGATCATTAGTTGAATCATTCAAAAATAATAGTGAAAAATTTGAAACAACAAAATTTTTAGTCGGAAAGAAATGGATTTTAGGAACATTTTATTTTTACACCATTTGTTATAAAGTCTTAATATAATTAATATTTCCTTGTTTTTTATAATTGACCATGCATATTTAAAAAACGACATTTGGAACACAATCTAAGGACACTAAAATAACTAGTCGTTTATACTTTATTAGTTTTTAAGGAATATGTTTCTAAAAGGTCATCAAAAATTATGCAATGCTAAATTAAAATATTTCTAAGGTACTATAGTTTCATTAGGTTTTATAATAATAATTACTTTATTGTGTCTGTATTATCTTAGGAGTAGGCACACCTTGTTATAATTCAAATTGAAAAGATACATTGTATAGTAGAGGTAATAATACTAGATTTATTAATATTTAGAAAATATCATCGTTTCGTTGAAATTTAATTAGGTTAAAATGTTTGCCCGCTCATCCAATAACAGTAAATTAGTTTAGTCTTATTTTAGCTTAACTAACTTAACGTTCAACTGTACGTTCTCTGATTCCTGGTTATCCCCAAGCGATATTGTTCGCAGGTTTATTGCATACCTTAAATAATATTATAAGTATGTATGTCAAATCTCTTTTCATTCGAAAGATATATTAGCAAGAAACGCAGAAATAGACAGGCAGATATCCGAATTTATAATTTTCGCAATTCAGGAGCTTTAAAATGAGATATATAGTACAAAATACCTAATTAAAATGGCGAAAATGAAAATAACCCTTAAGAGATAACTTATTCAGCAGCTTAAAAAATTTAAGTCAAGTCTTAAATATTTTAGGATTGATTTATCAAACTAACTTCATTTTTCTGATGTGCTTCGAACCGGAATGAATAGTTACATAGTTGCCTTAAACTGCATCTAATAGGTTACATGCCAGTAGATTTACAATTTTATGTTCATGCGAGTTTTAAACAAAAATATGGATGAGGAAGATTAACCTTCAATTCGAAACCACTTCAGTTTGAAGTTAGTTTTAAGTCATCAATAAAAACATAGATCCGATAGAGTAAAATACACAAACCGTGTTTACCTTTATCATAAGAAAAAAAATAATTTCAAGCAAATTTACGGTTTAGATATTTCCTTCTATGACAGCAACATTATCTCTGGAATTCAGGGATATATCATGGAACAAAGGTTAGAGGAGTAGTGAACAATGACTCCTAATTGTGTACAATCACAACCAAACTCAAGAAATTCATTATCTGAATAGAAGAATTTACTAGCCCAAGTCTGTTTAACTAATTTTTTTAACAAATTTGGATTTAAATTTAGATAGTGTGAAGGTATTTTATTACGAAAACATAGTAATTTAGGCTGTAATGACTAGCCTTAAGCCTAAGCAATCGTTAGATCTTTACGGAGTCTAGAGTTATAACTATGTAAATCACTGTAATGAAGATAATTACTAAGACTTTCGGGTACTATAATATATATATATATATATATATATATATATATATATATATATATATATATATATATATATATATATATATATATATATATATATATATATATATATATATATATATATATATATATATAGATATATATATATAGATATATATATATAGATATATATATATATAGATATATATATATATATATATATATATATATATATATATATATATATATATATAAAAAAAAATATATATATATATATATATATATATATATATATATATATATATATATATATATGTATATATTTATGTATATATTTATGTATATATATATATATATATATATATATATATATATATATATATATATATATATATATATATATATATATGTATATATGTATGTATATATATATATATATATATATATATATATATATATATATATATATAGATATATATATATATATATATATATATATATATATATATATATATATATATATATATATAGATAACATATATAGATATAGATATATATATATATATATATATATATATATATATATATATATATATATATATATATATATTATATAAAACCTTCCTTCTGAAAGCCCTAATTATTGATTATTGCTTTTTTCTTATTTTATTTAATTTTTTGTCTAATATAATTTCTTAGTTAACCTCTAAAATCAAAAAACATTTTACAAAAATTGAGCAAATAATATAAAAAGAAGAACTCTGGATTATTTTAATCAACAATAATACAAAGCCAAAAAGTACTTCATTATTTTTATTTACTTTTAGATGTATCACACTGTTATAAATTATATAGGCTTTTAGGTTTGATTGACATGTTACTTCTATTTAGTGCCGATTATATTTTTTAAAACTTCAATTTTACATCCAGGCAGTAGTTTAAATCGCTTGAAATAAAAGATTGTAATTTTTCAGTGGATGGGTTGCAGGGGACCAGTTCAATGGTATTTACTTTTGCAACATAAACGGCGTCTATGTTTTAACATATCCCAATTCATTTAGGATTTGTGACGTCTATTGATATTCTAGTTGACAAATAAAAACGAACAAAAAGTATAAACATAACTTTTAGTGGTTAAACAACAAATGAGTTGATAATTTAAAGCTCACGTCCCGCTTTGTTGATTTAGTAAAATAAGTAGTATGTTTATTTAAGGATATATCAGCAGAAGTAGAAGCCGTTTGTCACTATTTAAAATATACCTCGCTAGTAAATATTGACTCAACGGATTTGCTTAGCTACCTACTGTATATATTCTGAAGCAATAAAATAATTTAACTACCTGGAACTACGATTTTACCTGCCATCACAGCAAACAATATATTATTTTTTAATGTAACATATAGTGGTATTTGCCAAGGAGTTCATGTACTGACAATTTGGTCCTCTAATCTAAAAATTAGTGATATGAACTAGTTCCTTAGTTTATAATAATATTAATCGTTCTAGTCTTTATAAATCGGAGATCTTGGAGAGCTTATTTAAGTTGAACTTTGTGGTTATCGTTATCCTAAGCCTATGCAGTATTAAAGCAAAAGAAACGAAATTTTTATCGCAATCTGAAGCATGCATAGTGATAAAATAATGAAATTCTTCCTCAATTCACTCCAATGAATAATTAAATTTAGAAGTTGAATAATTTTAACCAGTTTGAAACCACCGTCTGAAGCTCTCACGGTATATATATATATATATATATATATATATATATATATATATATATATATATATATATATATATATATATATATATATATATAACACGTAGGTTGAAAAGTTTTTGGCCTAGCTACTTAAAACACATGTTTTTTGCAAAATTCGACTTTATTCATCGACATAGTCTCCTTTAAGAGCGATACAATCACTCCAACGCTTTTCTAACATTTCTATACCTTTCTTGTCTATGGATTTGTCTTTACCTTCAAAATTGGCCCCAGTTTCGGCGGTAACTTCTTCATTGGAGCCAAATCTCTTTCCCAAGAGCATTTTTTTTGAGGTCTGCGAATAGATAATAGTCGCTAGGGGTCAAATTTGAAGAATACGGTGGATGAGGAAGCAATTCGATCTTCAGTTCATGCAATTTTGCCATGTTAACCACTAACTTGTGAGATGGTGCATTGTCTTGATGAAAGAGCACTTTTTTCTTGTTCATTTGGGGCCGTTTCTTTGCGATTTCTGCCTTCAAACTCACCAATAACTTTATATACTATTCGCTATTGATGGTTTTTCCCTTCTCAGCACAGTCAATGAAAATTATTCCATGCGCATCCCAAAATAGAGAGGCCAAAACCTTCATAGTCGACTGTTGTGTCTTTGGTTTCTTCGGACGACTTTCACCGGCTGCTGTGCACTCAGCTGACTGGTGATTTGATTCCGGTGTATAGTGGTAGATCCACGTTTCATCCATTCTCACATATCGCATAAAAAAATCCTTTTTATTGCACTTAAACAGATCCAAACAACGCTCAGAATCATCAAATCGTTATTGTTTTTGGTCCACTGTGAGCAAACGCAGTACCCATTTTGAATAGAGCTTTCTCATGCCCAAATGTTCATGCGAAATATAACCAACACGTTCTTTTGATACCTTTAGGGTGACAGCTATATCACGCAATTTCACTGTACGGTCATCCAAAACAGTTTTGTGGTTTTTTTTTTATGTTTTCCTGTGTAACCACCTCATTTGGGCGTCCAGAGCGTTCAGCATCATTTGTGTCTATACGACCGCTTTTAATTCAGCATACCAGTAAATGATGAGTGATTTTCCAAGGGCTGCATATGTTTTCCAATTTCGCCACTCCATAGTATACCCTTTATACAGCCGTGTAATTTGCAACCTGATTTCTTTCTAATCTCTCTCACTTCGATCCAAAATAGTTCTCAGGTAGGTGTATTCTTCACAGAGTTCAATTTCGTCGTTGTTTTCTAGCTGGGTATATAAACATGTTGTACATATTTCTGTACCCATTCCATGACATTTCTTTTTCCATTCTTTTAATGCCTTTCGAATATATATTTTAAAAAGGGCGGGAGATATACAAGAGCCTTCCCGCTGTCCCTTATTTACCAAAAATTCTGAGAATAATTTGTTTCCTACTTTTATTTGTTATCTTACATTATCGATTATTTTTGATTGTTCTTACTAATATGTAATTTATGTTGGTTTCTTGTAATACATTCCACAACTTAACTATCGGCACTGTATCATATGCTTTTTGCAAGTCAATAATCATAAGGTGTATTTCTTGATTCGTACTTGTTTTCTTCTCTATTAGTTGCTTCAAATAAAATATGTTATCATTACAAGTTCTGCCTGTCCTAAATCCTCTCTGTTCTCCCTCTTCCTTTTCCTCCGTAAAGTCTGCTAACTATACAAATGATAGATATTCCTCTATAATTATTTAATTCAATTTGTCGCTCTTTTCACGTATTAATGATACATACGCTATTTTGAAATCTTCAGATGGCGGGTAACCGTTAATAAATTTATTGAGTAACCAAGTTAGAATATTAAAAAGTTTCTGAGTGCTACATTTAAGCAGTTCGCCGGGAATGTCCCAGGGTCCAGAAGCTCTACCGTTTTTTAATTTTATTACGGCTTTTTGAACCGTTGTAACTTCTATTGTAATCTCATCCCCATTGTATGTGCACTTCGGTAGGAGAACAGTTTATGAATTCAGGTCTGTCTTCTGTAAGAAGTTGTTCGTAGAAATGAATTATATGTTCGATTGGTTTCCTTTTGTAGCTTTAAATTTTCCAAGAAATTTCCATGTTTGTGAACTTTTTTGTCCCCGTAAGTAGCTGTCAATTTCCTGGCACTTGTTATCCAATGTTTGTCGCTTTGCATTGGCCATAGTTTTCCTTGCTCGTCGTTTAATGTCTCAATACGTTTCTCTATCTTCTGCTTTCTTTAAACTAAGCCATTTTTGGTAAAAGTGTTTATTTTCCCTCATTAAAATTTAAATTTTTTCATTCCATTACATTTTTTTGCTTTTTTTTGTTGTGTTCTTTCGCCTAGTGCTTCGAGTGCTGCTTTATGTATGCTATGTTAAATAACATGTTTTTACAAATCTACATTTCCTGAGGGTATTTTTGAAAATTTTTCATCTAATTTTTGTTGATAAAGTCTTTTAGTGATATCCTGAAACAAACTTGTTTAGTTGTTCTAACATATGGAGTTCTTTCGGTTCTCTATTGGCATCAGGTATTAATGTTTTAGAACCAAGGATATAATGATCTGATCCACATGTTATATCTCTGTAGACTCTTACATTGTGAATGTGTAGCTTGGTCTTATTATTAGGTAGTCTAGAATTGATTTCAAATTTCCAGTTCTCTGATTCCAGATAAATTTATGGATGTCTTTATGCCCGAAAACTCCGTGGGTAATTTTGAGTTCGTTGTTTCCACATATCTCAATTAATCTTTCTCCGTTGTTATTTTGATGTTCTTCTCGATATGGACCGACTATCTAATCATTGATTTTAGTTCCTATTCGATTTTTTGAAATCACTCAGTAATATTAATTCTCTGAATCTTCCTACCTGATGACTTCATCATTTACAAAGAATGCGTCTTTTATTTCAGAGCGTTCGTTGTCTGAGTGTCTCACAGTATTGAAATAAAATTACTTTATCAACAATAATAATCTTCGTAATTTACAGTAAGCTACTGATATTTGTTATGTGCACAGCACACGTGCTGCAGGAAAATCCCTAAAGTGTTACATGAGTGACGCGTATGCGGAAAAAGCGATTCATGTTTGTCTGGAATCGCTGTAAATTATACTCGGTGAGAAAAACAGTCCAAAGCAAATCATTCTTCAGGGATGATGTTCTCCATATAAACAAATTCTGGAAGAGGGTGGTACAAGGAGTAGCAAGCCAAAACCTATAAGGATATGATGAATTAGCGCGACGGGTATTCCTAGGATGCACTACTCTGGGAGAAATTAAGCATGCTACATCCATTGAAGACTGTCCATGAATATGCTTATAGAATAGGCTCAAGTCGTCAACCGTTCGATGTTCCACGGAATCATGGTTACTGGTAAGTTCTGGGTCTCCACCCAGTCGAATAGCACTCTTTTGAATAGAATCTAGCAGATGTAGCGTATGTTTGGGAGCAGAGCCTCAAATATAAGAGCAGTATTCACTCATTGGTCAAATTTGAGCTTTGTATAGGATTAAAAGCTGATCTAGAACATTAAGTTTTCAGGGCGAAATAATATTCTTAGCTTTTGAGAAGTTCTCGTTGCTTTACATGTAACATTCATGCCAAGACATATTTGCTCCCAACGTAAACTTTTTTAAAAAAAAATGGCCGCCTGGATTTTTACAGGTTTTAATTCTACTAGGTTGCTGTCACCCCAAGGGAGAATTTCTTCCAAGTCTTTGTTAAGTTCAACATTTATATGGGTAGCAAATGTTCAAGAGTAAATGAAGAAACAAGAGTACTGTAGTCGACAAAGCCATAGATCGGATTTCTGGTCATTTCCAGCAGATTGTTAATGTAAAGGAGAAAGAGAGTAGGAGACAGTATGAAACCTTTGGGCACACTAACATTCATAGTGAAGGTATTAGAAAGAAATTTGTCAATTGTCACTCGTAAAGAACGCTCTCTGAGAAAACAGAAGAACCATAAACCAAACTTATCTGACCTACCTTACAAATATGATCGAATGCCTTGGTTATATCAAAAGCTCGAGATTCTTCAAAATGTTCAATTGCGTCGTTCGAAATATTTGTGCCATAAGTTAGAAGATCTGCTGTTGATCTTTGCCCATGAAAGCCATATGATCGTTAATAATATTAAATCCTTCCACATTTTTAAGAGATGCTTATTGATAGCCGTTTCCATCCCACTCATTATTATTTTAAGCAATGTGTAGTTCTTTGGCAAGATATTTTTATCTTCTTGGGATAGGCTGAATTCTAGTGCATTTCCAGCAATAAGGCAATATTTCTTTTCGTTAGGGTAAATTGAAAAGTCAGCAAAAAACGTTCGCGCATTTTTTGATTACTATAGCAGGCTTTCCATTAGCACCAGAACCTTTTTTGGTTTTTAGCGTCATTAAAATACGTTTGATGACACTGTCTGAAGACAAGACAGGCATCTTTAATTGCACATGGGAGTAGTGGGTGATGTTTTTCGCTGAACATCAACAGTAGAGTGTGAAGCAAAGATGTCAGCTAACAAGTTTGCAGTAATAATATGTGTGTTAGTCTAATTTTAGTAAAGAGACAATTCTGAGAATTTTCTAGAAATAATTAGATATTTAGACCGACTCATAAAGCTATTTTTTCTAATATATTCATTTGAACCAATCATTCTTGTCCCTAGTCAAGTTGTATTTCTCGCCACACATCCATGTCATCTCTAGGCCTAGAAGTGATGACATATTCTCCAATTTTTCGGTCGAGTTACTACATCAGATTTAAAATTAGCCGTTACTTGTACGGAATCTTACAACGAAAATTAAAGTCGACAAAGTAATTTATCCAGTACTTCCCTTACAACATCTAAAATCTAAACCAGCACTGTATTTGAATTTCTCGTACTAAAAAATAAATAAGATATACACGCGGTTACCAGTCTAATTATTTTTTTTTTTTGATTAGTATAATAAATAAACATCAAACATACGTATTTTGCTGTTCTTTTCCATATGGACTCCCCTATATATATATATATATATATATATATATATATATATATATATATATATATATAGGGATTTAAAAGATTTAGAAAGAGGGTTAGGGGGCAAATGCAAAGCGACAAACATGGGATAACAAGTGCCAAGAAATTAACAGCTACTTATGGGGACAAGAAACTTCACAAATATAGAAATTTCTTGAAAAATTTAAAGCTACAAAAGGAAACTAATCGAACATATAATTCATTTCTACAAACAACTTCTTACAGAAGACAGACCTGAATACGTAAACTGTTCTCCTATCAAAGTACACATACAAAGGGATGAGATTACTATAAAAGTCGGTTCAAAAAGCCGTAATAAAATTAAATAACCGGTCAAGTGCAAGTTGAACTTGCTTTATTAGTGTTCCGTACGTTGATTGCTTTTAAAATAAAAATTTTTGTTACGGAGGTATAAAATGTTCAATGACTTTACAAAACACACCCCAAATGAGTTTTCAACAAAGTTTGTTTCCGATCTCTACTGAAAAGTGATGACCTTGAAATTCTTGTTTTTTTGTATACCAGATAAATTATTAAAGGTAATGCACTCGTGATAATTTTCGTTCAATCTACATCCAGTAGAGAATATTCCAGATTTTCCCACACTAAAAACTAAGGTATTTTACATAATAGATACTTTCTAGTGAGATATTAACAAAAAAACAACAAAAGTACTTTTAATAAATTTAAACATATTGAAAAATATATGATTTTTAGATTTCAGTTCCAAGGAATCTTTCTAAGCCTCCCTCCAATCCTTTTAAACCACTATATGTTTAACTATAAATAATAATGATTCAAATAAGTTGGGAATGTGGAATCATTGGCACAATGACATTACTCAGTATATATCACCACTACACCAAACACTTTATTTTTGCACTCGACACGCGTTACATGTTAGCTTCATCAGGAGCGATGATTGACTCGTCATAGTGGTGATATATACTGAGTAATAATGCTTCAGATTTGTCCATCGCCTGAACCAAAAAAAAATCAAAATTGAATTTGACTTTCTCACACTAATGAATAAGTTAATACAAGCATTACAAGGTATTTTACACAAGAGGTACTTTATAGTGAGATAATTAAAAATAATAAACCGGTCAACTTGCGCAATTAGTGTTCCGTACCACGATAGCCTTGAAAATATTTTTTTTAGACTTCATAAAACACACCCCAAATGAGTTTTCAACAAAGTTTATTTCCGATATTTGTTGAAAAGTGATGATCTTCAATTTTTTTTATATACCAGATAAATTATCAAAGGTAAAGCAGACGAACAGACACTGAAGTAACCTTATAAATGTTCCGTACGGAACACTAAAAATTGCCACAAGAAGACCTAATAAAAATGGAAATAATAAAAAATAATATTTTCAGATTCTCGACTCCAGGAATCCTGACGTATATACGCAACCACGCCTCTTACCTTCCACCCAATCCTTAGGTAAGAAAATTTGTAAATTCCCAGGCCGAGAGCCCTGATATATATAAAAGTAGACCTGTAAACTTTTCTCTCATCCCTTTAACCCATTATAATTGTACTTTTTTGTGTTACGTATTTATGCCTCAAATTTGCCAATTATTTCAACCAAAAAACAAAAAAATTCTCATAATATTATGAAAACTATAGAATATTGGACGATCTACCACCTCCACCCCATATCACGTTTCTACCCCTGTTAATATTCAAATAATGAAAACATATTATAGTGGTTAGATTCATTGACTTCAAGAATCGTTAAAAAACCCTTATATAATTTACTCTAAATAATTATGCTTAAAGTTAATCTATTATCTCAATTAAAAACTGTTAAAAATTCTCAAAATACTATTAAAATTATAGAATATTTAACGACTACTAATCTTTCACTCTTCTACTCAAATTAAAAATAATGAAAAAATAAACCCCTGTAATCGCATATATATTTTACGATAAATGATACTCAATAATTAAAAATTAATTCATTACTTTGACCATGCATGTGGACAAGTTCACATAACACTATTGAAACTATGCAATATTTAACAATCTCCACTCCCTTTTTTAACTAAAAGGTGATCTCTACAGCTTAGTTTAGAATGTACGGCTGACAATTCCAATCTTTATTGACCATTCTTAGAGCTAATTTAGATAAATTAAGGCAATTTTACCCACATATACACAGATTTATCAAAAACAAGGTTGGGAGGGAGCTTTCTATATCTTTTCCATTAGAATAAAATCAAAGTTCAAACTATAAAGCCATTGCGATTCTACAATCGCTTGGTTTTTGCAGAAAATTATTATTATGAATTTACTCTCACTAATCAAAGCGTTAAAAATCTTACGACCTAGAACCACAGAAAATTTCATATTCTATATGAAATTAAACGGATATTAAGGAAACTTACTCTAAGTAAAACAAAGATATCCTTTCTGTAGATTAAAGGAACCAGTGGTCTTGCCCACAACAAAAAGGTTGACCAATTGGCGAAAGAGGAAATTGTTGACAGTGAATTCTTATCACTTCCGACAGGATTATCAGATACCCATGAAACTGGAAGAAAAAAAATCATGGTTGGAAGATAAAATACATGGAAAAGTTCAGAAAGTAGTAATACATATTTATCTCAGATCTATCAAGAATTCGATATTGGCACAATCAATTGAACATATTCCGAAGATTTATTACTACTATTATACGATTAAAATTTGGTCATGCATGTTACCCTCTTCTTCAAAAAATTAATGTCATAAAATACGGCTTATGCGAGATATATGGAATTGTTGGCGGCTTAAATCATATTTTTTTTAATGTAGCAAATAAAGTAATGATCTGTACCCAAAATTAATAAAGAACTACTACAGACTAGGACCATTAAACTTTCTACGTGTACTCACACTGTTAGACAATTTTCCAACTTAAAGTATCGTCATATCTTATTTACATGAAAGCAATATTAAACTTTCCACTGCTTGTTTTAAAATGCTCTGACTGGCTCAAAGCGGGAGGAACACAAACCTCCGTACGGAACACTTATAAGCTCACCGAAACTATTTGACATAGAAAGATGAAATTTGGTAGTAATATAGAAATTGATGGCCTCATCAGAGCCGTGTAATTTTGAAAGTTAAATTTTGACTTAAGGGGCTAGTTTTAGGGGGTTAAATCGGAAGTGAAAAAAAAATTACCAGGTCATTGAGTGAGATGTCAAACGAAAGCTTGTAAAAACACGAGTTCAAAAATATGTACAATGTAATACTTGCGCACACTTTTCTTTGTATTATTTTAAAAAAAATCGCGAAAAATCGCTGTCTCGAAAAGTACTTATCAAAAAATTTTGAAAAAAATTCTGGAATATTCTCCACAGGGTGTAGATTGAACGAAAATTATCACACGTCGATTAGTAATTTGTCTGGTATATAAAAAAAAAAAAAACATTTCAAGGTCATCAATTTTCAGTAAAGATCGGAAAAAAACTTCTTCCTATACCTCCGTAACAAAAATTTTTATTTCAAAAGCAATCAACGTACGGAACATTAATTGCGCAAGTCCAACTGGCACTTGACCATTTTTTTTTATTCATTTTGTAATAAGTAGCAACAGCTCAATATCTATGAATAATTTTTCATACCCCGAAAGTTGAGTACAAAGTGTACCAATTAGTCACTGGCTGTATGGCAAAACTATCCAAACTCTCCCCTCTTTCCCTTTAGAAAATATGGTAATGAAAAAATAATTTAACTTTCTGAAACCTCGATTCCAAAAACCCTAAAAAGGACATATAACAAGATATACCAAACAGTCCTTTTAACCTCCTCCTCGAACCCTATAACCCATTATAGGTGTTACTATACATAATTATGCATAAAATTAGTTTATTATATATAAAAAAAATCTGGTCAAATTACCATAACACTATTAAAATTATACAAAATTTTTTAAAAACCTCTTCTACTAAAGCATAGGTGTAATCTATGTAGTAAATTTAAATTGATATATCATTGCGTTCGTGATTTATTGTGCCAACAGACCGACAGGGAGACTGGCGGAAAGTTTTTCGTGATCGAGGACTCCTAAAAACGTGAAAAAAAGGAAAAACTCCGGAGGGTGACTTCTTTACAAATACAATACTTCCTATTAGGAAGAAAAGTAATAGAAGCGTAAGATGCTAATTCATTCGAGTTGTAGACAAGCTATTCTGTCAGTTATCAAAGAATAATGTAACAAAACTCTGACACTGATATGCCATCGTTTCTATTTGACTCTCCTAATCAACATTACCTCCTCTCTTATATTCTGTCTATTCTGCATGTTGAATATAGAATATGCTCAGAACCAGATATAAAACTTAAATATACAAAAGAATATAGATTATCTCATTAAAAAATGCGTTTATATATTTTAAACTAGCTGTGCCCGGGGCTTCGCTCGCGTGGACTTGATTCGCCTTTATCGTCACTGCTTATTCGTTATGTTTATAATATCATATAGTTCACGGGGCCTTAGAGGCCCATGGCTTGGTTGCATACTTGTCTCCACTTCTTTTTATCTCTTGTTAGCTTTTCCCAGTGCGGGATTCCCATCAATTCCGGCTCTTGCTTGCCTGTCTTTCTTCCTTCATCCTTGCTACGTGTCCCAACCATCTTAATCACTGGCTTCTTATGATTTGGCTTATAAGGGGTTTCGTATATAGGCATTTTAATTCGTAATTTGTTCTTCTTCTCCACAGACCCTCTTCTTCCTTCTTCGGTAGATTCTTCTCAAAGCTTTCCTTTCCCACACCTCCAACGTCTCCTTTTCTGTTGCATTCAGTTTCCACGTTTCGCATCCATATGTCACCGTGGGTCTGACAACTGTCGTATTTATTCTTTCTTTGCTTTTCTTGATACATTCTTCGATTTCAATATTGAATTCATTGCCCCCAAACATCTCTGTACTTTCGCTATTCTTTCTTGTATCTCGGTCCTTTCTTGTCCACTGTCTGTTATTGTTACTCCCAGACAATTAAATTTGTCTACTTTTTCAAACGTATATCTTTTCCCTAAGTTGTTTATTATATCTAAACTTTTGTTGTTTTTATTATCCTTCTTCTTTGTAATTTCCATGTATTTTGTTTTTGCCTCATTTATCTTTAGTCCTCTCATCCTTCCCCTTCCTTCTATCCTACTTATGGCTTTTTTGAGGTTCTTTTTTGCTCTTTCAATCACTGCTACATCATCCGCATAGGCCAAGCATTGACAGGTTTGTTGGTATATCCTTCCATTTGTTTTTATTTCTGACTCTCGGATTATCTTCTCTAGTACCAAATTAAATAGACATGTCGACACTAGATACCCCTGTCTCAATCCTCTCTTCACCTTAAACTTGTCTGATACTTTGCCCTCAACCAACACTCTATTTTCTGTGTCATTCAGGGTCATTCTCACCATGCGAATCAATTTACTTGGAATTTTTAGTTCTTCCATTATCTTGTAGAGTCCTTCTCTATTTACAGAGTCATATGCTTCTCTGAAATCCACAGACCAAGTGTAGTGCCAAATTTTGTTTTAAGCTATTATCTTGGATTTGCTTAATCGAAAATATCTGGTCTGTAACCGATCTGTTTTTCCTGAATCCACACTGGTACTCTAACAGAATCGACTCGGCTTTCTCTGCTAGTCTGTTTTTGATAGTCAACACTACTAGCTTGTACACGACATCCAGTAAGTCTATTGGTCTATAATTAGCACATATAGTTCTTTCTCCTTTTTTGTATATTGGACAAATGAGCGACTCTCTCCAGCTCACTGGCATCTTTTCTGTTTGCCATATTTCTTGCACCAACCGGCATATTTCATTTTCCAGATCTACTCCTCCAGCTTTGATCAGTTCTGCTGTTATACAATTTCCACCCGGGGCCTTATTTTTTTTGGGTTCTGAGTATTTATCTTATTTCTTCTTTGCAGTGTTTGTTTGTCCCCTCCTGCCCTTCAGTTAATTTTGCTTCCTATTTCTCATTCAACTCATTTTTATCTCCATTTAGTGTTTCTGTAAAGTATTCCCCTCATCTATTCAGTCTTTCTACCAAGCTTACTGCTAAAGTTCCATCTTTTTTCCTACATATTAGCATTTTGTCTCTGTTTATTCCCTTTGTATTTTATAAAAAAAAAAACACGTAAATCGGATAAGTAGTTCTTGTGTGCTAAGCGCAGTAATCGATAGACAGGCCGACAGAGAGACGTTACGTTTTATATATATCATAGATTTTTTTGACATATATTAAATTAAGAATTAAAAAAAAATCACGTAAATCAGATGAGTGGTTCTCGAATGATAAGTACACTAACGGACAGACAGAGAGACGTTGCGTTTTATATATGGTATATTATATAGATTATTATTATTATTATATAACCTGGCCAAAGAACATATGTATGAATTAAAAAAAAAAACACACGTAAATCGGATAAGTGGTTTTCGAGTGATAAGCGCACTAACGGATAGATATACTTTGCTACATGATAGTGTTCCATATTTAATGGTTTAGGCAGTGTATTGCAAGAGAACGCGCTAGCGGCAAACTTTTTTCCAACTTGATTCACTATCATCGTCACTGCTTATTCCTTATGTTATCTAACGTAATAAAATATAGCGTATAACCTGCCCAGAGAACATATGTATGTTTTAAAAAAAAAGCACGTAAATCGGATAAGTGGTTCTCCCGTGATAAGCGCACTAACGGACGGACAGACAGACAGACAGACAGAGAAACGTTGCATTTTACATATATTATAGATATAAATTATTATTATTACTATATAACCTGACCAAAGAATATATGTATGAATTTAAAAAAAGACACGTAAATCGGATAAGTGGTTTTCGCGTGATAAACGCACTAATAGACAGACAGAGAGACATTGCATTTTATATATTATAGATTATAGATTATAGATATTCTCTGCTACATAATATTGTTCCAAATTTAATGGTTTAGGCTGTGTATTGCAAGGGAACACGCGGCAAACTTTTTTCCGACTTCATTCACTATTATCGTCACTGCTCATTCCCTATGCTACCTATCGTAATAAAATATAGCCTATAACCTGGCCAGAGAACATATGTACGTTTTAAAAAAAAAAAGTACGTAAATCGGATAAGTGGTTCTCTAGTGATAAGCACACTAACGGAGAGACAGACAGAGAGACGTTGCATTTTATATATATTATAGATTTGGCCACTTCTGAATGATTTAAAAATGCTCTTCCATGGTGGGGACGGATTTCCATCTTTGCCTCAAACAGGTTACAATAAATTTTTTCTATTAGTTTATTATGATGACTATGTTATTTGCAAGAACCATTCCCTACACTTACTATTTATTTCGAAAAGGCAGTCTGCCCTTGAAAATATTCCGAGAACTCATTACATAAATCTCTTTTCTTAACAAATAAAATTCAATTCGTTTCCTTCTCTACACCTATCGTAAGCTGTAAATCTATTCCTAAAGTAAGTATTACAATTGTGAATTAATAAATTATTAACACATTACACAGAAAAAATTTAAATAAATATACTATGAGAAAATATGCCATGGGACTTCCGTTTGACGCTTCGAAGCATGAGGACGTGTACTTCCGGTTGGGGCTTCTGAGAGCAAAGTTCGCGCATTTTTTGGGCTCCGCAATGTGGAACGATGGTCCACAAATTGCTTGGTAAGGGTTCTAATCGCAGAGGGTTGCTAAGCGCTGTGCAGAGTGATTCCTAAAACGTCAATTTGAAGTTATTTGATTTGAGCAGGTAGTCGAGCACGTGTGGCCGTGCTTTTTGTGAAAGTTGCATAATTGGACTGACGGGCTGACAGAAACGGTTAATTCAGGTTCAGGACCTTGTTGGGAATCATTTAATATACCAGAAAAATAAGGGTTTTGAAATATAAACCGACACTCGGACGAATAGTCCTGGCAGCTGTAGCCGTAAAACATATTGAGAGAGAGAGAGAGAGAGAGAAAGAAAATATATCATGGAGTATATGAAAACCTGAAAAAAATTATAAATGCATCGCATCTTAAATATATTTATTTCATGGGTGTATTACTGGGAATGTAAATTAAGATTATTCTTTTGTCCACAGTAGTCTATCAGTAATATCTTCTAAAAAAATATATAAATTTTAGTGGTACAATTTTTATTAAAAACAAGGAAAGTAAAACATAAACCCTAATTAAAAAAAATACTTACATGCAACAATGATGAATCGACAGATTATTACATCATAGTACAGTGCATAGATTAAATTTAAGTAAGTTTATATATATATCTTCTAAAGAAAACATGTCACGAGTTGTCTTCTAATATCAATGCCAAAAGATTGAAAAAAATAATACCTGTATTGCATCTTAAATTCTTTTTGAATGTTTCCTGGAAGTAATATTGAAATTTTATATTAACATTATCAATTTATTCAGCATTTTCTAGCATCAATAAAAATGTCCATGATACAACTGTCATCAACAAAAAGACAGCAAAAATTTACTTATGTAGTAATAGGCAAAACACACCAAAATACTTTCAAAAATAAAAAGCAAATTTGAGGTTAGTTCTTTAATGTTATAAATAAGTGGCTATTTAAAAGTTGCAAGAACTCATATTTGTTTAATTTTTTTACTTTAATGCTACTCCATGCTTCAAATAACGGGAATCATGAGGGTATGCCACAAAATACGAGTTACAAGATCTTTCAATCGATGATATCTTTAACTGTTGTATTTTCTTAGTTACCAGTAAATTAAGTTAGTTTAGGTGTGTAATATATTTTACTTCCTATTCCAGACATAAGTGGTGAAAAGGTTACAAAAAAAGCGACTACATCAATCCCACTCTTTTGTAAATTCACCCTAGCGAATTTAAATTGGCTGTTTTTAAAAAGACCAGTGTAAGACTACTTTTTGGCAAATGAAATTACAGACAGCAATCGCAATAGAGCAGTACTAATGAACACCTTAGACGAGAATACAGAAAAACTATTAAATAACCTTCGCTGATTACTATTAATGTTATGTCAGAAGGAAACAATCTTTCTATTTAATTTTTTTCTGTCAGCGAAAAAACGCTTAAAGATATAAGACATTGCACTTAATAGATATTCTAACTGACTTAATATAATTTACTCCAGTTTATTGGTATAAAAAAATACAGCTTTTTAGAAACTATTGTTTTTGTCAACGCCTTGTTCTTAAGCTTTTACATATTAAGGTCCATATTGTATTTATGATCAACATTTTCAGTTGTTTTACATGAGTTTTATTGTTTTTATAAAATTATTTTGCTTAGCTAGTTGAGATATATTTTGTCTATTTACTGGAAGAAGTAGTACAAAAAAAAAAACAGTTTAACCGGTACAAGAAGAATCATCTTTTTAAATTTAGTTATGTTAATTATATATATATAATATATATATATATATATATATATATATATATACGTGTAAGTATAGCTTACTCACTTATTTATATTTACTTGTTTATTTTTTTAAATTGGAGTTAAAAAGTTCGTAATTACAGAGTGACCTAAAAAATTATGAACAGTTTGTGCAATATTATAGAATTAAAAAGTAATTATCTTCCAGATTTTTGTTGTCTGCGGATATTTGCAACGAGCGTTCAAGATATGTAAAAAACTTATTTGACGTTTTCCAGCTATTCGTTATTGTCAAGGAGAAAGAGGTCAACACTATGGAGCTACGTATTATCGGAAAGAAATCTAACTGCCACTTGACAAAAACGATCTCTAAGGAAACTCCCAGAAACAACACAATAAAGAATGGAATCATTCGACATGTGGTGCTATCGCCGAATGCTGCATGTTCCTTGGACCGCGCATACCACAAACGTGGAAATACTTGATCGGATGGAAAAAGAATGAGAGTTGTTTCCAGCTATTAAAAAAAGAAAAAGCACTTACTTTGTTCATATTATGAAAAGACAAAAGTATGAGCTCCTGCAACTTATAATTGAAGAAAAATAATCGGTAGGTGAGGACCAAGCAGACGCCGCAACTCCTGGTTGAAAAACTTACGACAGTGGACAAACATGACATCTACTGAACTATTTAGAGCAGCAATAGATAAAATCGGATGAGAAAATGTGATCGCCAACATCCTTAGAAGATAAGGCACAGTAAGAAAAAGAAGAAAATTATATAAATATAACCTTTTTGACATACTATAATAGCGCAGCTTAGCCACAAACCCATAATATCAAAACACGTCAAAAGCATTGGTAATTCAAGGGCATACGCTCTAGTCTCTCCATAATGTTCAATTACATTGTGCCAAAGACAAGTTTTATAGGTTAGAAGATCTATTATTGTTCACTGCTTACGAAAGTCATATTGATAGTCGCTAAAAATATTAAATACTTTTAAACATTTTAAAAGATTTATGATTTTTTTCATTTCCTTCGATATCGAAAGCAATGCGACTGGTCGTTAATTGTTTGGTTTGGTCTTTTCACCTCTTTTAACTATCGGCCAAACAGGTGCGCATTTCCAGTACGAAGGACATTTTTTTTTTTTTTTCAGATAAGTTAAAAATCAACAAAAAACTGGTGTTAGTTCGCTAGTGCATTTTTTGAATATGATTACAACTACTATATTATCGCCTGGAGCTTATTGCGGATCTTGCTTCAATATACGTTCCATGGCTGCTTGAAAACAATACCGGGCTTTTATAACTGCACATTGGGAACAGTGAGTTTTTGCTGCGAATTGACAATGTGACGCAAGGACTTTAGGTAACAAGTTAACTTTTTTAACAGGTTTTTGCTGCAAAACTATTATCTAATCCTATATTTGGTGACATAGTTGAATTAGTGAAATTTGGGCTAATAACCGTAGCAACCAACCAAAAAGACCTTGAACTGTTTGGACAAGCAAGAAGTTTATTTTTGTAATAAAAGACTGATTTTGTCAAATTTCCACTTTATTTAGTTTCACTGAAACTGTATGACGCGTTTCGCTATACTATAGCTTCGTCTGATACAAAATTTTGTATCAGACGAAGCTATAGTATAGCGAAACGCGTCATACAGTTTCAGTGAAACTAAATAAAGTGGAAATATGACATAATCAGTCTCTCATTACATTCGTTATGAATTTCCATCAAGTAACAGCCACAAAAATTCAAAGCTTATTTTTATTTTTTTTCATTATATACCTCCTAGAATTCTTTAATTATCTGTTTACATCTGTTTCGAGCATTAACAACGATGTTATGATTTATGGAGTTAAGGTTTTAAGTCATTGTCGGTAAAAAACTGCTTTTTTGCATTCTATTGAAGCAAAGCCTGATGTTGTAAAATCATTTCTGACAAAAAGGGATGTAAACGTCCAATTGCAGCCACAATAGGATCAGAAACTTCCTTAGAGCAATCGGATAGGATGTCCGACGTTAAACAAACGTCGAACTTAGGGAAAGTCCTTTAGATCTTACCATACATTTATATTTCCAAATTAGGTTTAGGTACTTCCTTGCTACTAAAACGAGTTTATGGTCGGTATATTCCAATGGAGGATTTCTCTCCTTTCCATTAGCTTTCATTGATCTACTCTTGAATATAGGCCTCTCCCACAGAACTCCATCTTTTCCTGTCCTGAGTATCTGGTACCATTTTCTTTTAGCCAACCTTTCTAGATCATTGGACCATCTTTTTTGAGATCTTTCACACTTCTTTTTATTTACGTGGCCAATGAAGTTTATTTGTCCATCTGTTGTGTTCTTGTCTTTCACTATGCCCCGCCATCCCCATTTCTGGCTTAAAATTACACTGGCGATATTAGTGACTTTGATCTGTCGTTTTATGTCTTAGTTCCTTGTCCTACCTCTCAAGCTTACTCCGAGCATTGCACGCTCTATTGCTCTTTGCATAATTTCGAGACGTTGCATGCTTTTGATGGTTTGTGTGACCGTTTCTATGCCATAGGTTGTTACTAGCATGATGCATGTTTCATAAACTTTCCATTTTAAATTTATCGGGATCTGTCTGTTTTTCAGAATGTATGACATGTTTCCAAAGGCAATCCAGGTTAAGCGAATCCTGTGTGTAATTTCTGCTGTTTGATTCTCTTTCTCTATCCTTAGTACACGCCCCAAATATATGTACTCGCCGACGCTTTCAACGTCAATGTTATTAATTTTAATTTGAATAATATCTTGGCTCATGATTTTTGTTTTTGCCATATTCATTCGCAACCCTATTTGTCTTGATGCATTCGAAAGCTGTGCTAGCATATCTTGAAGTACGTCTGGGTTGCTACCTATGACAACAATATCATCAGCGAATAGCATATTACTCAGACAGGTTTCTTCGATGTTTATTCATCTTAGAGTTTTAAACATGTGTTCCAAGAGCAAATAGTTTGGGGGATATTATATCACCTTGTCGAACCCCACGTTGAATTTTGATCCTATCATTTGTAGTATTTTCATCTATTTGTACATGTGAACTTGCGATGTTATATATGTACTTAATTAAATTGGTATATCTGAAGTTTATACATGCTGCGTCCATTGATTCAAAGATTGTGGACATTTCTAAGGTGTCGAAGGCATTATGATAGTCTATAAATCCTAATAGATAGGGATATTGTATTCGGTACATTTTCCTGCAAAGTTCGAATCGTTTGTAGATGATCTATGGTGATGTATCCTGCTCGAAATCCTGCTTGTTCTACAGGCTGATACAGATCATATTTATTTATGACCTGTGATTATTTTTGTCAGTAACTTATAAAGTTTAGAGAGCAAACTTGTGGATCGATAGTTTTCAATGTTGGAGTTGTCGCCCTTCTTGAATATTAAGACTATTTTCTCATCTTGCTATGCATCTCGAATTTTGCCTTCTTCTAGACCAGGGGAGCTCAAACGGTCGATCGTGATCGACAAGTCGATCGCGAGTGCTTTTTGAGTCGATCTCGAGAAAAAAATTCCGATATAGAACTATTCACAGATTTTGTTTTAGGTAACTAAAACAAAATGTAATGAATAAACTACTAAAATTTATTCGATCCACAATTAGCCCAGAATAACCCCCTCATCACTTGCTTTTATCGTAATAACCCCCTGCTAGCGGCAAAAGGCCGCTTTATCAAAGGAAAGCCGCGTTTTTGATTCCCGCCGATTTTTCTAGAAACTTCGGGCGGCGTGTTTGACGGGAACATTCGAGACTTCGTTCGCGCCGATATAAATGTTGCGCCTGCAGGAATAGGAGTCAGTCTGAGTTGTAACTTAAAGGCGATACATCGATACAAAGTTTTTTAATAATAAATAGTCCAAAATGAGTGCGGCGAAGAAAAGTAAAACTTATCATTTTAATAACGATTGGGAGGAAGAATTTTTCTTTTGTATGGTAAAGGATAACTGCATTTGTCTCATTTGCCGTGCGTCAGTTGCAATACCTAAGCGTGGGAACTTAGAGAGGCATCATAAAACGGTTTATAAAAACTATGAAAAGGATTTTCCGTCACAGAGTGAATTAAGAAAACGAAAAGTACGTGATTTGATAACTTGTTTGAAAAAAAGAACAAACCATGTTCACAAGACCAGCCAAACAATCAAAAGCTGCAACGATCGCGTCATTTAAAATATCTCATATATTGGCGAAACACAAGAAACCATTTGATGATGGATTGGTTGTGAAGGAAGCATTTATTTAAGCGGGTGAGACTTTATTTGGAGATTTTAAAAATAAAACAGAGATTATGTCTGCTATTAGAGAACTTCAGTTATCTCGTCCGACTGTCACAAGGCGTGTTGAAGTCATGAGTCAGGACATGGCAGATAAACTAAAACATGATATCATGGAATGTACATACTTTTCTTTACAGTTTGACGAATCCACCGAGATGACAGACACTGCCCAGCTGTATATTTTTATTCGAATGGTATTCAATGACATGTCGGCTAAGGAAGAGTTTTTGACAATGATTCCTCTGAAAGGAAAGACCCGTGGCGAAGATATATATGACGTTTTCTTCAATTTTGTAACAAACTACAAGCTACCGATATATAAACTAGTGTGAATTACAACCGATGGAGCACCAGCAATGACTGGAAACAAAAACGGTTTTGTGGCATTGTGTCGAGCTAATGATGATTTCCCTTCATTTTTCTCCTTCCATTGCATTATACATCAACAAGTTTTGTGTTCAAAAGTTCTAAACATGGAGGAGATTATGGGCATTGCAATAAAAATTGTGAATTCTATCCGTGCACGTAGCTTGCAACGACGGCTCTTTAAATTGCAGTTGGAAGATATTGAGTCAGCTGAACACACTGATTTAGTTCTTCACACGGACGTCAGGTGGTTGAGTCGCGGAAAATTCCTAGAAAGGTTTCAAGAATTATTGCCCGAAATAACAGCTTTTCTGGACGAAAGAGGTGATGACACTCAGATGCTGAAAAACGGAAAATGGCTGACTGATTTGGCATTTTTGGCAGACATCACAATGCATTTAAACACCATTAATTTGGACCTTCAAGGTAAAGGAAAAACTATCATTGAGATAATTAGCGCAATAAACGCGTTCAAAAGTAAATTGCAACTTATGATAAATCAACTGAAAAGAAAGGATCTGAAAAATTTTCCTTCTTTGAAAGCAAGGATTCCTCAGTTGAATTATGATATTTATGAGGCAGAATTATCAAATATTTTGGGCCAATTCGAAATACGTTTTTATGATTTCAGTAAATTGGCAAATATCGCATCATTTATGAGTTATCCTTTTTCGTGTAAAAACATTGAGGAATTAGCTACTGAAATAGCAAGTCAGTTTAACATGGACTCATGTTCTGTTGAAAATGAGTTAGTGCAGATTATATCAGATATACATTTCAAAGCCACAGCATCTGATACAAAATTCTGGTGTTTTATATCTGAAGATAAATATCCGAATCTAAGGCAAATCGCCCTTCAACTGACGGCAACGTTTGGGTCAACTTACTTGTGCGAGTCTGCATTTTCTGAAATGAAGATAATTAAGTCAAAATATCGCAATCGACTAACTGACGAACATATGTCATCATGCTTGCGATTAGCACTCGGTATCTTATGAAAAGTATGCTGAGGACATGCAGTGCCACGCTTCAACATCCAAAGTCACTCTTTAGTTAAGTTTAGACACTAGAACTCGTTTATTTTGTAAGAACCAATAAACTCGCAATTTTGAATAATTATGAGTTTTTTTCATTGACATTTTAGAACAGACCTACACTTACCTTGACTAAAAAAATGCATATTGTGCGGAAAACTAATATCTATGCCACGATACACCTACCTAGACGACAATCCTGCATCACACTTACTTGCAGCCTCTCAGAGTCGATCGATCGTAGTCTAACAATATTGAGGTAGATCGCCAGCAGTTCAAGTTTGAGCACCCCTGTTCTAGACATTTATGTAGGAGTATTTTTAATACATTTACCAGTTCATTGTCACCTGCCTTTAGCATCTTAGTTGTTATCGTGTTTTTTCCAGGGCATTTTTTAGTCTTTATCTGCTTTATTTCGTGTCGTATCTCGTGTTCGTTTATTTCAGGTATATCTTCCGAAAAGCAATATTTTGAATCTGTTTTTGCTGGTGCTGTTTTTGACGTATATAAATTTTAATGGCTGTCGCTTATCAGTTGTGATAGTTCGTTATTAGATATTATTGAACCTACTTCATTTCTTATTTTGCATATATAATTTCTCCCTCTAGCTCTATTAGTTTTTAAGACGTTCAGATTCATCGTCTTTTCTATGGCATTATTAATTATCCTTGTGTTGTAGTCTCTAATATGTTTTCTAGTCTCTTTTTGTATGAGTTTGTTTAATTTTTTGTAATCGTCCGTCCCTCTGCTAAATTTTCTTCGGTGTTCTATAAATTTAACTGTATGTTCACTGATCCTTTTGTTCTTATGGAATTTTATTTGTGAATAGGTTTTTTTTGTTGTCACTTGTAGATCTCCGATAATTTTGTCATTTAGTTCATCAAGGTTTATATCATTCAGATGCTTAATAGGTTCCAATCTCGTCTTTAACTCGTTTTCTTTTTAACCATAATCTCTCGGGAATGATGTTTTCTTGTATTTTTTAATTTTGGTCTTTCACTTTCCTTGTCAAATTTACGACACTTACGGCTTTGAAAATGTTCCTGAGGATTTACATTGATTATATAAATTACCGGATTAGTGTTAAAAAATAGGTCAAGAATACTAGCGAACACTGCTTCATGCTCAGGAATTCATATGGATTCATCGAAAGGCCTTAATTAACTGACGAAGATTCAGCTTCACGGTCTTGTTCGTCGGTGGTATTTCAATTTTTAAATCAGTTCATGTTGTGCAAATTACATTTACCTTGGTTGGCACTTCCATGATCAATCTATGAATACTCAATGGTAATTATAAGTAACAAAAAGGAATAAAATGTTCAAGTATTACTCTGTCGTCTTATATAGATAACACAGCTGAAATCCTAAATTATGAATGAATTCTTATTTGCATAAAATTAGTAACTAAAAAATTTGCAATATCAAAAAGAATAACAATAAGCATTTTTAATAAATAAGTTATTTTATTTTAGGTTAGACTTGGAAAAATGGTAGTCCTTTTAGTCAAAACAAATTTGCAAGACACGTGCCGTTCCTCCCGATAATGTGCACTTCCAATGAATACGAGTACATTGAACTTATCTGACCAGACCAATATAGAGCGTAACAAATAATTTGTCTTCATCTACTCTAGTAATAAAAAATAATTTAAATGTGAATCCAACAAATTAATGACGACCATCTGTGTAGTCAGATATTAAAAATATTAATCTGCTGCCTTGGTTCTCATTAGAGCTTATTTACATAAGGTATAGACAGTAGGAACTTTTAGAATTCGAGATTTAAAACGCAATAGCCAATTTATAAATAATGAATTCAAGAAAAGCTAATGAACTAACATGGGAGTAAAATTAACGTAGATCTATTTATTATATTACTATATATTAATGATAACTTATTGCTAGTATAGTGGAGTAGTGAAGGTGTTTATAGAGAATAGTCGACCAAAACAGGATAGGAAATATTTATTTTTACTCAACTGCATATGCAAATCTGCAATTGTCAAGTTTTCTCTGCTACATATATATGTACAGGGTGGTCTAAATTAGACACTTTTAAAGGTAAATCCCTTTATCTAAAGGAGATAGACGAAAACTGATGTCGGTGTCTAAGACTCAATTTTTATGATAAACTCAATGGTGAAACCCGCATATCGATATCTAGTACCATTTCATATATACAGGGTGTTATTCAAAAATTTGCATTTTGGAAAAATGTTTGTAATTCTTTTCCTATTGAAAATTTTTGATTTCTGTAAAAACATTCTCAAAGCACTTTTTCTCATGGATTTCAACAGTGTAAGTTACATTTTTTTACAACTAATATTTTAATAGTTATCAACGCAAAAATATATTTTTTAAATGGAATACCCTGTATATTTTTCCTTATCCGAATAGAGCTTTAAATTACTATTCTAAAAATAGAGCACACTTTATATTTTGCTTAAATCTACTTCAAAATATAAAGGTTTTCAGTTTTTACGCGAGATCTAAATGGATATTTTGTGAAGTAGGCTTTGGACGGAGCGGCAATATCAATTGCTTACCGATAGCAGTCAAATCGTAAAAAAAAACCCAGAAGTAACTCTAGGAGTCATAACTACAATGAAATTTACTAGTACTTTAAACTAGGTAGAAAATAAAACAAAACAACAATAAAACAATTTATTCCAAGTAGAGCAAACTAAAACAAAACAAGTTTCTATAAGAGATGTTAGAAATGTCGACCAGTTTCATTTACACATAGGCGGCACCTTTTCTGGACACTTCTTACCGAGTTGATTAGTTCAAGAGGAGTGAGAGCTGCAAAACTTTGTATCACTGCGACATCTAACTCTTGCCTGGTGTTTGTCGGCAATTTAAAAATTAGGTCTTTCAATCTTCCCTAGAAATAGAAGTCCATGTGTGTTAAAACCGGTGACCTTGCCGACCAACGGTTCGGACCTTGGTTGGCTATCCAGTTATTGTCGAAAGTGGCCGATAAAAAATTACTGATAACTGCAGCGTTATGAGGGGGTGCCTCGTCGTGTTGAAAAAATATATTTCTAAGGTCCATTAACGGCAGTTCATCAACCAGAGGTTCTATTTGCTGCCTTAAAATTTTTAAATATCTCTGAGAGGCTTATAAAATAAATAAATGAACTTATAACCGTGCCTCTAAAAATTCCTACCCACACATTAAATCCAAATCTGCCTTGATTTCTTTGCTCCGTAACTAAATGAGGATTTTCTTGTGCCCACGTATAAGAATTGTAACGGTTAAAAACACCTGCATTGCTTACATAAGCAGCTTATATGTTCTTCTCAGAGTTCTTGGAGACGAAAAATTTGAATATTTTGGTAGTTTTTATTATTTTCTATTATCTATGATCCCACACATTAAAAGTTAAAGGAGAACGGGAGGAACTGAAAGGGTTGCTCTTATACGCCATTTTCAGAGTTCTTGAAGTAAAGGAACCTGAAAGTTGTGTTAATTTTTCATTAATTTCAGTTATTTATATTTAAATATATAAAGGGTTAAAAAAGTGGGGGGGAGTTTTAAACGACCTCTCTGGGGTTATTGGGATCTGGGAATCTAAAAATTAGGTTGATTTATCATTATTTTTAATTATTTAATGTCAAGGATATAAAAAGTTAAAAGGACGAAGATGTGACTTAGTATATATCGCATTACATATCCTTTTCAGGGTTCCTGGAGTTAAGAAATTTAAACATCATGTTATTCTTCATTATTCTCAATTATTTTTAACCAAATATATAAAAGATTAAAGAAGTGGGCTGGGAGTTAGAGGAGGTGTTCTATATATATCGTACAAATCCTGTTCAGATTTCTAGGAGTCGAGGAACCTTAAACTGTATTTTCCTTTCATTATTTAAAAAGAACAGATAATTGTAAATGTAATCATTCGCTCACATAGAGGGTTTATTAGTTTGTGATTAATGTTTCACTATAAGGTATTATTTCCTTATTGAATATCTATCGGGTATTCCATATTTATTTTACAACTTGCAATGCAAGAGAGGTACTGGGTAACTATACATTTTTTTTTTTTGATTTATAGCGTGCTCATGGATTTATTCTTTGCACCAAAGGGATGTCATTTTCTATTTCAATAACCTACAAATTAGATTTAATATATCTGCATTGTATTAAAAAAGGTGTAATTAGAAATATAATTTCAATTGCCAAGTATTGAATTAACAGTTTCATTACAGGGATAATGATTTTATTATGTTTGTTGTCTAATTTTTACATCATTAAGGTTTAAAATTTACATTTTATGCTAGGCATTCTAGCAGTTTCTAAGGCCTTGGTAAATAGATGTATAGACTCCAATTTAATAAGTTTAAACACACATATATATATATATATATATATATATATATATATATATATATATATATATACAGTGAAATCTCCCTTGGGCGGACACCAAGGGACCGACTGAAAGTGTCCGTTCAAGAGGGGTGTCCGCTTAAAAGAAATACAAAACAAAATGTTTTTTTTAATGAAAACTGTAATTAAAGAATCTGGGACATTTGAAACGTATACTTATGTATGTACATATTTTTAAAATAAACAAAAAACAATGTTTTACCTTTAGATGCTTATAAAATATAATAGGATAGAGTTATACATATGAAATGAAAGGTCACTTTAATGACGCAAAAATTCATAAATTGTTGTTTGTCTCCTCTTTTTCTATAAAATGGCGTCCAGAAATCGTATTTCTAATTTGGAGAGAAGCTCTAAAGACTCTGCATCTCCGTTATCTTCGGCAAAACTTTTAAGCTATTTGGTTAGGGTAATAGCTTCACCATAATTTGAAATAGCATCTGTTGGAACATCGACATCAGAATCTTCGGAAAATTCTTGTATTTCAACTGGATTTTCCATTTCCTGTTCTGAATCTGGATTTTCAACATACAAATTTTCATCTATGTTCAAGAAATCATTAAACTTTTCATTATCAGTCAACTCCAACAAATTCTTATTTTTGAGGATATCTGCAAGTACGTTAAGTGGTAAGTTATCTTCTGGATCAGATGTAACAGCCTAGTTAACAGGTCTTCACTTTGCATATTTTCATGCTTAAATCCCGCTTTACGGAAGCAGTTTTTAACTGTTTTCTTGGTTACTTGTTTCGAAGCGGTTTTTGCAAAGTAAACTGCATCCAATGGCGTAATTTTCTTAACTAAATCAAAAGCTGTACCAGCAGTTTCAATGTTTACTATCAGGTGTTTTAGTATTATATACTTCGGTAAAAAATTTTAAAATTTTTTATAATTCCCTGGTCAAGTGGTTGACAAACTGAAGTACAGTTAGGGGGCAGAAACAAGATTTTTATATTTTTTAAGCAGACGTCTTTTGGATGAGATCCTGTATTGTTTAGAAATAACAAAATGTTTCTTTTTTCTTTTGTCATTTTCCAGTCAAGATCTTGCAAGCACTCTGTCATAATTTCTCCTGTCATTATTATATTTCCAAGTTACAGGCAGGTTTTTTTACGTTAATATTTTTAAATGTTCTGGGTTTAGCTGCCTTACCAATGACTAAGAATTTTTCTTTTTCTCCCGCCATATTTGCACGATGCAAAATTGTAAACCTCTCTTTGGGATATTTACCACCAACACATGTTTCTTTTCTTAATGTTAGCGTTTTGTTTGGTGGGGCCCTAAGATACAAGCCTGTCTCATCGGCATTATAAATGTCTCTCGTTGAATATCCCTTAATTAAAGAAAGGCATTTTTCCCAAAGTGATGAAACATCTTCAGCAATAACCGAAGCAACTTCTCCTGAAATCGCTTTTTAAAACTTATGTTGTGGCGGATTCTAAATTTATTAAGCCAACCAGAAGAAGCACTGAATGTAGAATGTCCCAGAGACTCGGCTATTTCTTCTCCTTTGCATCGTATTAGAGGACCTGAAAAAAACATTAAAAATAAGTTTTATGCATTTTTGTCACGACAAACCTCTTTTATCCATTCTCTGAAAGAAAATCAACGTACTAATTCCAGAAGACCTTATCTAAAAAAAATAATTCATGTGCTTACCTGTCAAAGGAATCCCCTTATGACGAGCTGCTATAAACCAGTTATAACATAACTTGTCAATTTTGGTACCATCACCAGTCAATAACCTTCTTTTTTCATTCACTGCTGTTCGACATTCACTTGTTTAGAAAGATTTCTTTATGTTTAATTATTTCGGCAGCTTGTGTTTTTCCGATATTAAAACGCTTGGATAAGTCCCTTGCACTTAACTTTTCCTTATTTTGAACTTCAACATTCTCAATTTTTTGTTTTAAGCGTGAGAATTTTTCTATTTGGAGCCATTTCTATAATGAATGCGTCGCCCACTGTGTCTCTTTTTCGCATAGGCGTTAGACTAATATTAAATCCCCGCGTGTACCGAAAAATTGAGATCGATAAATTCCCGGTTTACTCGGGGAAGTCCCTCAGTGAAGGCAGGCAGCGACGTTAGCGCGCGGCGCGATACTCGCCACAGAAAAATCAGACAAGACGTTTATTTTTTATTGGTTTTTGTCCGACTAAGAGAACATTTTTTGTGCCCGCGTCCGTTCAAGAGAATGTCCATCCAAGACGCAGTTAACACAATGCCCGTTATATGAGAGTCGGTTGGGACCATGAGAAACTGTCTATTCACGAGAGGTGTCCGTGTAGGAGGGTTGTCAGCGAAGGGGAATTTCACTGTATATATATATATATATATATATATATATATATATATATATATATATATATATATATATATATATATATATACATATATATATATACTTATATCCTAAGATTTCTGCATTTTTCCACGTTTCAGGGTCCCCTTGAAAAACATAGTCAATAATTTTTGTCAATATATATATATATATATATATATATATATATATATATATATATATATATATATATATATATATATATATATAATTATATACCAACATTTCTGCATTTCTTCACGTTTCAGGGTTTCCTTGAAAAACATAACTCATTTTCATGTTGTATATTTGCTACATTATTATATATATGAATTTTTCCCGAATTTTGATTGATAATTATTTGCAGTTAAATATGTAATGTGTTAAAAACGTGGAAAAGGGGTTTAGAGAAGTTATCTCGTATGTATCGTATTTTAAGTTCTTTCCGTGGTTCGTGATGACGAGTCATCTGAATATTGTCTTATTGTTTCGCTACTTTCAATTATTTATAGTGATAAACACTATTTTTATAAGTAATTGAAAATAATAAAAAAATAGGTCAATTTTTAGATCACAGATACGAAGTAACAGCTCTAACATATACTTACTAAACATATATAAAGGATTAAAGGAATAGGGAAGAGAGTTAGAGGGGTTGCTGCATATATGTCATACATCATTTTCAGGGATCTTTAAGTTGAAGATTCCAAAATACCTGTTTTCAATTATTGTCAATCACTTATCGCCAAATATATAAAGGGTTAACAGGGAAGGCCAGAGAACTACGAGTATTTATAGTTTTCAGGATTCTTGGAATCAAGAAATTTAAAATTTTTTTATTATTTTTCAGCACATAAGGCGTGGAAAAAAAGGTTAGAGGGTTGATCTGTATGTCGTTTTCCGGGTTTTTGGGGTACAGAAATGTGAAAATTATGTTATTTTTTCATTTTTTTCTATCATTTAAGATCAAACATATAAAGCGTAAAAAGAGAGGAGGAACTGGAGGGGTTGCAGAAGTTGTACAATACATATCGTGTAAAACATCCAGAGTTTTTGGAATTAGGGAAGCTGAAAGTAGCGTTAATTTCCTTTATTTTTAACTATTTATAGTCCTTTTTAGGTTTCTTGGAGTCGAAGAATTTAGCAATTGTTATTTTCTAATTATTTCCGATAATTTATATTCAAATTTTTAAGGGTTTAAACAGATGGGGGAAGAAGTTAAAGGTATGTATATTATTAGTATTATTCCACTTTTAGCTTGTTTAAGATTAAAACAATAGATAATTTGTGATTGACGTCTCACCATAAGCTATTTTTTCCTTTTTTCTTTTTATTTCAAAAATCGCCAGTTCTAGTGAAACTATCGGAAAATGACTAATAAATAAAATAATTATAATATTTTACCATTATTTGTAACAGAATTAAGCATTATGTAAAATAAAATTGTTAATAAATTTTTTCTGAGTTATTCGCTCGTTTTAAAAAGGGACTTATCCTCTGAGATTTTGAAAGCAATATTAAGAAAACAGGTAAAATTTTATAATACTCTTAAAGAAATCTAACAAATTATGTCATAACGTCAGTAAACCCTCATGCTGACGACCATTATATTCTGTCTAAAAATATCTGTATTATTTACATTTAAAAGAAATTCAAAAGGCGGTAAAATCAAACAAAACCGGCTTTTCGACACCTTTCCTGCTCAACCTTTCACTGAACGTTGTAAGTGTAATTTATATTTTCAATCTGTTCTTTATATTTTACCGGCCGACAAAAACATCGTTAGTCGTAATTTAGAGCTTTCGTTAAAACTCCCTTATACTTGGAAAAAACTTGAAGTATGTCCGTTTTAAATCATTAAAAGTACAACTAAATATTTGTTTGTATTAAATTGCCAGTCAATTATTTTCCTTGCGTCCTTCCCCACTTACACTGGTGGATATAACGAACGCTCAGAGCTCCCAGAAGGTAGAAGCCTGAAAATGTTTCAAACAGCTGTATTTTCTACGTTCTTTGTACAAGATATTTGATGAACCAAGTTATTTTATTGAACAGTATATCCTATTATATGAATAAAATCAATTAAGTCTACTTTTTCGCTTTTCGATGTCCCTGAAGTAAATGTGGTTGACATAGTTAATTTGTCGTATGAACAATATTTGCTGCCAACATAACACTAACATCGTAAAAGCGAATCAGTGGTTTAAAAACATTATAATAAAAATCAAAGCACTTAAACTGTGATCGCTTATTTCACACACTATTGACATTTAGGTACTCCATAAGGTATTTCTCCCGCTCTTCTTGTTTTCCTTCTCTTTGTTAACAACTTTCCTGCTCGAATATCTCACGGGAAAATTTTCATGTATGTCGATGATACTTCAATAAAAATAAACGACCGGAATGCTAAAAATATCTTCTCTTGTAGGTGCTTTAAACATTTGCCACTTGACGTAATACCAATAAAGTTTAAATTAACTATTCAAAAACGATATGCTTAAGGCCGCTCCCTGATTTGTCGGTGCGGAATCGTTTTTTTTCTCGGTGTGCTCGGTACCGATTCGATAACGAAAATATGTCGAACACCTATATTTCAATGAAACCCTGCTCCACGCCCGCGCATCCCGCGTAAATCAGGCACACCGAGAAAAACGATACGGCAATGACATATCAGGGAGCCGCCTAAAGGTTACAATAATAGGAATAGCCCCTTCCGATTATGTGTTCAGTTGTGGAGGACACCTGCTTTACTATCAAAAGGTCATCGATTTCCTGAGACTGAACATCGATTCATTTCTTAATGAAATGGAATTTATTGAATGGTGTCCTATAGACCGAACAAAAGTTTTTGTGTTATTAATTCTTGAAAAATTCTATAAAAGGCATAAAAATTTTACTAGATCTTTACTTTCCGTTTGACTATTCTGCCATATTATAAGAATTTGGAAACAAACTGTAGACATTCATTCAGTAGAAATTCATAACGTTTCTGACATTTAAAAATAATAATTCGTTTGATTTTTGATCTACCCTATAATTCTACCTGCTCTGATATTTTATAATGATTTCAATATAGACGAGTTGTCTGCTTAACCAAGAAAATGAAAACCGGTCAAGTGCAAGTTGAACTTGCGTAATTAGTGTTCCGTATGTTGATTGCTTTTAAATTAAAAAAATGTTATAAACGAAAGTATAAAATGATCAGTGACTTCACAAAATACACCCCAAATGAGTTTTCAACAAAGTTTGTTTCCGATCTTTACTGAAAATTGATGATCTTGAAATTTCTGTTTTTTATATACCAGATAAACTATTAAAGGTAATGCACTCGTGATAATTTTCGTTCAATCTACGCCCCATGGACAATATTCCAGAATTTTTTCAAACTTTTTGATAAGTACTTTTCGAGATAAGGCGGGGTGGACAGCGATTTTTCGTAATTTTTTAAAAATAATACAAAGAAAAAGTGCGCGCAAGTATTACATTATATATATATATATATATATATATATATATATATATATATATATATATATATATATATATTACTCGTGTTTTTACAAGCTTTCATTTGACACCACACTCGATTACCTAGTAATTTTTTTTTTTTTTCACTTCCGATTTCACCCTCCAAAACTAACCCCTTAAGTCAAAATTTAACTTTCAAAACTACATGGCTCTGATGAGGCCATCAATTCCTATATTATTACCAAATTTCAACTTTCTATGACAAATAGTTTCGGAGAAAATTGGGTGTGACAGACGGACAGACAGACACCGAAGTCATCTTATAAGTGTTCCGTAAGAAACACTAAAAATTGCTTAGTTGCCAGAGGACCCCGCACATCTCTTATGACCCTTACTGAAATTGTCTGAAATCGATATATGTTATTCCTCTCGAGTTCTCATGGGCACAAAGTCGGAAAATGGACAGTTTTTCAGATAACGGGGGTAGAAAGACGATGTTCGGAGATCTTGTCGACAATATCGTAGAGCCGTGAGGTTATTTATGCTCCGTTCTCCGGAGTATACGGGTTTCCAAATCTGGTGTCAAAAATGACATTTGACAGTTTGCAGCTGTCAAAAAACTGTCAACTCGCCCTATTTCTAATAATGCCCATCTAAATATACATGGGGACATGTACACGTTCGCTGATTCCAATACCGATGTCAAAAAGGATATTTGAAATTTGAAAGCTACCTACAAAATGTCTACTCACCTTACTTGTAACAAAATATTCATCAGAATATATATCAGATGGTTTTTTTTTATCTGCTTTTAGCCTTACAGCTTTTAACAGCTGCCAACTGTCAAATGTCATTTTTGAGGCCAGATTTGGAATCAGCGACCGAAGAGGCTCCCGTATATCCCGGCGCATAAACAACTTCACGATTCTACGCTGTTGTCGACAAGCTCTCCGAAAATCGTCTTTCTACCCCGATATCTGAAAAACTGTCCATTTTCCAATTTTGTACCCCTGAGAACTTTTGATCAGGAGCTTCAGAGGAATAACATATCTCGGTTTCAGACAATTTCACCGAGAGCCACTTTCCGTAAAAAATGTGCGGGGTCCTTAATGTCGCTATTCTAAGTCCCAGGTTTTACAATTTTCTTTCGTTCAAAAAATAAGTAAAAGTGATACCAAGCATCGCGCAATAATAAAGTTTAACACTAAAAAGGCAAATGCACCAATTCTGAAAGAATGTCTTAGATATACAGAATCTTATTTAAGTAAAATTATGGTTCGAATAAACCAGGGATGTCAAAGATACGGCCCCCGGGACGTATCAATAAGGCCCGCGATCGCAAGAAGTCAGGTATCTGGATCCTCGAGCTCAAAATAATTACCCTCTTTTATAATAATTCAGTACATTTTTTTTATTTGAATCTGGCCCGCCTACACATTCTAAATTTAATATATGCAAAATTGAGTTTGACACCTCTGGTTTAGACTGAACTAAGATTTACTTCAAAATGACCCGAGATTAAGCAGACCGGTTAAAGTAAGAACTGAGGAAACCATCAGGCTGGTGTCACATCGACAAATGAAGGCCCCAGTGCTTGTTCAAGAAACTGTAGTATCAGAAACTACAATTTTTAAGGATTAGCTGCTGCCAAAACAACGAATGAAGAGCTTAGTGCTTGGTAAAAAAGCTGGCGAATCTGAAACTACAGTTTTGAAGAGTTAGGGATGAAAAAGGTTTTTGCACGAACTATTCCCAGACACTGGTGAGGCAAGAAATTTCTCAAGAATATTTGGCCGCTTTACAGAACGATAAGAGTTATTTTTTTATAAATTGTCATACGCAATGAGATTTGGGTATTGTATTGGGATCATCCCAAGAAGCAGTAGTATATGCAGTGAATTCATAAGAGCTTTTCACCGATAAAGAATGCGAAAACTCAGTGCTCCTCTGGAAAGTTGGATTTTAAGGAGTGCAATGGAATTTTGCTTATCGAATATATGGAAAAATGAAGTAATTTACAAAAGGACAATTCATAACCTAAAGCAGACAGGAAGAGAAAAATGTCCGAATTTATGAAGAACCAAAACTTTTGTGTTGCAAAACAACTGCCGGATACTACAAGGCTCACACAGTTTAAGCCATTACCTAACACTGCGGATTCACCGAGTTGCAATGTCCACCCTATAGATCTGATTTACCGCTCATTCTTGCTATTCCAACATGTGTAGAAAGAGTAGCAGAAAAATTTTCTTTAATGATAAGTTAAAAGCTGCTGTAACGTCGCAAACAAAAGATTTATATTATGGACGGAATGAAACAACGCGAGAAATGCTGAACCACGTCTATAACTGAAGAAAATTTCTCTTTTTTAAGCTTGTTTTAAAATTATTTGAATAATCATAAACAAATATATTTTAAAAAACCGGCCAAGAGCCAGTCGGATTTGCGCAATTAGTGTTCCATACGGTAATTGCTTTAAAAATAAACTAAAATCCTTACCTAGGCTAAGTTAATTAGGACCCTGACATGTATATATCTTAAGATTCAATATGTATTTTCACATTTTTTCTTACTCAATAACGTATAATAGTTATAGCATCTTACCTACTTAATGCTAATAAATCAATCTAACTCAATCTAGAATCTAGTAATAAAAGTGTAAAACAAGTATTTACTACCTAAATATTTGTTTAATTATAAACAGATAAAATAAAATTATTTTGCCTCGGTAAAGCGACGCAGTAACAGAAATGTACTGAAAAGTATGTTTAAAAAACCTCCACCATATTGTCAAGTCATATAGTTTTCTTGTACCAGATAAATTATCAAACGTAATGCATTAATAATAATTTTCGCTCAATCTACATTTTATGAAGACTATTCCAGAATTTGTTCAAAATATTTTGATTGGTACTTTTCGAGATAGGGTAGGGGAAGGGCAATTTTTGAGAATTTTTTAAAAAATAATATAAAGAAAACTATGCGCAAATATTCCACCATACAAATTTTTTAACTCGTGTTTTCACAAGCTTTCATTTGACACTCCACTCGATGTCCTGGTAAAGAATTTTTTTTCACTTCAGATTTCAACCCCCAAAACTAACCGCGTAACTCAAAATTTAACGTTCAAAACTACAGGGTTCTGATTGGGCCATCAATTCCTGTATTTGTGCCAAATATCAACAGACACCGAAGTGATCCCATAAACATAATATTATTATTATTATTATATATATATATATATATATATATATATATATATATATATATATATATATATACATACATATATATATATATATATATATATATATATATATATATATATATATATAAATTTTGAAAAAAGGTCATCTACCTGTAATTGTCCCTCTGAAAAGAAAAAAATTCTCCGCCATTGCATGGTTCAAGACTTTATAATTACGGGCCTTACTTGAGCGAGTCACCGGCGTAATAACAGGTGGTTTTTACAGAAGTTATGTCTCAATAAGCAATCGGCTTCTTTGATCTTGTCGGGGTGATTCAATTAACAATTTCGAAAAAAATTGCCGTAATTTGCCAGAGAATTAGTAATTACAGTTAAGTGTTGTTATTTGGATACACCTTTTTTTGTTAATGCGATTCAATGCTGTTTAATTCGTAATTAGTGAAGAGAATTGAAGATTACTTGAAATTTTATTTTTAACTTTCTACACTTAAAATTCTTGAACATCATTTATTTCTAATTAGTTAGATAACAAGTAAGATGGCTAGTGTCAATTCTGGCACAAATTCACATAAAATTTTTAATTCTCTTGACGGAACATCATTAAAGTCTTAGACATGAACATAACAGAATAACAAATTTTATTATTTTCGCTAGTGTGAGTCATTTTGCAGTTACATATTACTTTTACCATAAACTACAGGTCGAAGCATATATTTTCGCGAACTAAATGACATCATGCACACTTTTTGAAAAGTGTAAACACATTGTTAATACTGTACGCGCAAATCTGATTCTAATCAGCTAACTACCAAATACGATTTTATTGATGTAGCAAATTTGATAGTTCCATTAAACCACTAGTTTATTTTTTTAAGTACCGTGAAATTATTTATAGAATTTTATTTTCTTATGGACTACATATTCTTATTATATGTTTTAAAAAATCAGTAAAGTACTCAGTACTTTCCTCGCAAATATGTAGTCCTAAAGTAAGTACTGAATTTGACTTTCTCGCACACAAAAGAGACGCTCCCCTCCGGTAAAATGCTTCATGGCGCCTAAATTTACAAAAACTAGGGTAACGCTTTTTCCCCCACCTTGCCGTTGTCGCTCGTTGTATTAAATTCGTCCAGTTATTTTAATAAATATTATCTAGATAATTAACTAAACATAAACATGTTTTCAAAACCAGCGTTTTCTTTAAAAGACCCTGCAAATGTTTACCGATTTTTTAAATACTTTCGAATAATCAAGTTTTTGTATATACAAAACTTATGGAGATCAGTTGAACATTAAAGGTAATCTTAAGTAATAAATTTGACTGAAAGTGTATGGTGAAAACACTCTTTAAACCACGTAATATAAATCTAAAAACTTAAACATTTTTAGTTTACTTAGACTGCAAACATCCATAGTGTTTTTAACCATCACCTTAATCCTCCTAATGGTCCCTTCAAAACCCAAAAATCTATTCTTTTCTGATACACAAAAGCAAATAATCTTTGTAAAATTACGTACTTTCAACAAATCTGTCGATACTGAGGTATCAGCTGTCAATTTAAATAGAGCTTTTAGGTATAAAAAATAGGTTTATAGTATGTATTATGCTTATTTCAAAAGATGACCGACCCTTCTTAAGAACTGCATTACCTATTGTGCAATTTTCGAATTCAATATATGTACAGGGTGCTTCTTAACTTGGGACTTTCCAAAATTTTGTAATATTCACTTCGCCAAAAATACAAAAGTTTTGATTAGTCCGGACCATAAATTGTTGTACGCTAGTTATCATCTAAACGTCACAATGCCTGTAGTGGCAAGATAGATTGTGTTGGAAAATGAACTTTAAACAAATATAAAGAATTTCACATATTAATGAATGAATTGTCCTTTCACTGTACGATCTCCACGGAAACTCAAAAGCCATAAGCAAAACCATTCAAACATGCTATATTTTTGCTAATAATATTAAATCCTTCTAGATATTTAACGAAACCAACAGAGGTTCAATCGACAAGCGGCTAGTATGGAAGGACCAGGTCGCTTCCTCTGCTAACCAACTCCTCGGCAAGTTGTACCTACTCCTCAACAAGACCAGTAAATTGTCAACTCGCCACAAGTTGACAATTTATAAGAAGATCATCAGAACCGGACTGACCTACTCCAGCCCAGCATGGTGCCACGTCACATTCACAAAAACAAGGCTCTCGGCATGATCGCCAAAGCCACAAGGTTCATATGGAGCACACAGCTTCACAGAGACCTCAAGATGCCGACAATCCGGGAATTCATGACCAACACCAAGATAAAATTCTTGTACAAAGCCATATACCACCCCAACCCCACAGTCAGGAACGCTTCCCCCCACACCATATCTGACGCCGACTTCTATTACCCTCGGACTCCCTACCCCAGGAGCAGCTTAAATTAGCCTTAATTAATTAAGTTTAATCTTAAATTTTCTGTTCATGAAATATCTTCAGTCCAAATATCTTAAGTTCTCTTAACACATTTATATAAAATTCTTACCTAGGATAAGTTAATTAGGTCCCTGACATGTATATATCTTAAGATCCAATATGTATTTTCACGTTTTTTTCTTAGTCATCTATAATAGTTATAGCATTTTAGCTACCTAGTAGCCAATAAATAAATCTAGCATCTAACAAGGTCAATCGGGAGTTTACCAGAAATTGGCATCTTCGAAGAAAGCAAAAGAAAAACGAGCAAGTGCGTTTTGTTTAAATGGTACTGTTAAGTTTCTACAAAACGATAAATTGTTAACAATTCCATTTTTCAAAAGTCAATGTCGTAAAAAAATATTAAATTTGTACCTATAAACATGAATTTTAATTAAAATTTACAAAAAACATAATATACAATGTGTATTCATTAGGAAAATATGTACTTAGTAATTTGAACTTTTAACCCATCATGTACACACATGTACGGAACACTTATAAGATCACTTCGGTGTCAGTCTATCTGTCCGTCTGTCACACCGGATTTTCTCCGAAACTATTTATCATAGAAAGTTAAAATTTGGTACTAATATAGGAATTGATGGCCTCATCAGAGTCGTGTAGTTTTAAGAGTTAAATTTTGACTAAGGGGTTAGTTTTGGGGGCTGAAATTGGAAGCGAAAAAAAAATTTTTTACTAGATCATCGAGTGTGGTGTCAAATGAAAGCTTGTGCAAACATGAGTAATATATATATATATATATATATATATATATATATATATATATATATATATATATATATATATATATATATATATATATAATGTAATACTTGCGCACACTTTTCCTTGTATTGTTCTTAAAAAATCGCGAAAAATCGCTGTCCCCCCCTTATCTTGAAAAGTACTGATCAAAAAATTTTTACCTTTTTCACTCTTAAACAGAACACTTTTTGTTTTCCAAGTTTCCTTTTAGAAAAACGCAAATATACGTAATACGACATATTTTTACTTTAGGGCGGGCATCTAAAACAAAAAGCCTTATGAGAGCTACAGAAATGAAAACACTGCGCACTATCAAAGGAATAACCCTGAGAAACCAGGTGCGAGAAGAACTCAAGATATCGTTCGAGAGATCAATACGTCCATATATAGCCAAACTCTAATTTTAACATAAAAAAAACATATTAAATTCAAATTTTACAACTTGCCTGATTGAAATAAATGCAGAATTTGACCACCGATGTAAACCGAAATGAAATCAACTTTGTTATTTATTGTAAAACATGCTGTATATTATATCATTTTTGAATTCTACAGAAAAAAAATTAATGCTGATAATGCATATGTCCTTCTCTGACAGAAAAAATTGCTGTTGAAAATGGCAAATGACATAAATATTGTATTTTTGAAAGAAAACAAATAAAGATATAAACAAAATAATATCCTTATTTGGGCTTATATAAAAAGTATTAATGACAAAATTATTACTTCCCGTCAATTTTTAAAGGTTCAATAACTTGATGGTATGGTATATAATTTGTTAAATATTTATATCTACAGACAATTTTAAACAATTTTTGTGTATATTTTCGAAAATTTTAAAATTAATAGTTTCCGAGATATCGATAAAAATATTAGTCGTGATTCGTAAAGTCTGAATTTACTCCTTTACAAAATAATCTAATTATAAGTGTTATTGCTTTAATTTTAATTAAATTGTCTGTTTTTACCGAAGAATATCTAATTGACATGTTCTTACTAAACGAAGAAACCAGGAAAAATCGCAGATGTTCAGCAGTATTCAAAGTGGGATCCAAGATATGAAAATTATTTTCTTTAGTTAAAAAATCATTTAAAAAAGGAGAATAATAGCTGCAATAAAAATGAATTTATATTAAGCAAAGAGGCGGAAATAAAGGCATTAGCTATGTCCAACTTGATCAATGTCCATACGACAAATTGCTGGTGATTTAGATATATGTCGCAAAAGTACCTATTAAGATTGAAAGTTATATCTTCACCAGGAACGTCAACACCTAAATTTAAATTTCTTTATTAGTGTTCCGTATGGAACACTTATAAGATGACTTCGGTGTCTGTCTGTCATTCTAGAATATTCTCCACAGGGTGTAGATTGAACGAAAATTATCACGAGTGCATTACCTTAAATAATTTATCTGGTATATAAAAAAAAAATTTCAAGGTCATCAGTTTTCAGTAAAGATTGGAAACAAACTTTGTTGAAAACTCATTTGGGGTGTGTTTTGTGAAGTCACTGGTCATTTTATACCACCGCAACAAATTTTTTTATTTTAAAAGCAATCAACGTACGGAACACTAATTGTGCAAGGTCAACTTGCACTTGACCGGTTATTTTTATATTTTTGGGCGAATCTCGTTTCACTAACGTAAAGATGTTTAACAAAAATCATACTAGGTATTTGCCAACGGAAAATGTTCATTTAGTGAGAGACGGTGCTTTCCAGGGAAGATTTAAAATTAACGTTTGGCTTGTCGTTATAGGAAGGCGAATCATAAGATCAATTTTTTTGAAGAACGTTTAAATACTAAACAATATTTAATTTGTTTAGAAAATCAAATCACAAATGTTATTGATAATTTCCCTGTTGGGAAAATCGCATATATTACTTAACAACCAGACGGTGCCTATGTCCATAATGCTAGAGTAGTAGTTGACCAGTTAAACTTTTGGATATTGTTCGATCGGTACCAATGATCCAATAAGGTCACCAAACTTTGCGCCTCTTGATTTCTTCTACTGGGACTATATCAAAGAATACGTATACTAGAGGTCATATCAAAGAAAACGTGTACAGAGAATATCCAAAATCATAGAAATAGGATTATTTATACGGACCTTCAAATGAAAAATCTCCTTTGCGAATTTTAAAAACGAATTCGTTTATTCCGGGAGGAGAATGGTCAATGTTTTGAACAATTAAATATATCAGACATGAAACTTGTTTGAAGATCAGTTTTTTCCCTAGAATTTAAAAATGATATACTATACAGGATATATTGTAAGAACTACCGAAACTGATTTTGTTTTCGGCTAAACCGGAAGCGAGTCACTTGTTTTGTTGTGAAATTCTTAATTTGTCTTAACCATATAAATATCTAAAATTTGAACTTAATATCTTTTTCTATATTAAAATAATGTATAATTAGTACAATAAATTTAATTTTTACTCAACTCTACATTTTACTGCACATTATGTTTGAAACACGAAATAATGCAATAAAACATCCATAAAATTTACATTATAATAAATCATTCTGTTATCCTTTTAATATGAACCATAAAATTGTTTGTTACTTAGACTTCAACTATATAAGTATTATGAAAAAAACATTTTTCAAATTCTAGCTACCTCGCACATAATATAAAGCAAAAATACATATTATAAACAAAATATAACCTTAGAGCCTATCAAACTGATAGGCTCTAAGCTGATAAAATGTGCTCACATAGATCAATTTATATTGACTGAGTGAATGAAGGTAGAACAGTCACCGATATGCCTGGAATCATTGACGTTTGGAAGGGTTACTGTAAAGAACTTTTTGTGGCTCAATTAGTGTGTGACTGCAGGGTCGACAAAGAAGCCGCAGAAGAACAAGAGCCATGTATTCTTAAGTCTGAAGTCAAGAAGCCTATTCAAAGGTTAAAGAATAGAAAAGCAGCAGATACTGACGAGATCACTGCGGAAATAATAAAGATGATGGGAGGAATCGCCGTGACTACATCAACTGTGTAATGAGGTGTGGAAGACTGGAAGATGGCCGAAAGACTTGGCGAAATTGCATTTATACCCTTGCATACCCTTTGGATTGCAACAATTATAGAACAATCGCTCTAGTGTAACACGCTGCTAAGGTGTTTCTCTGGATCCTAAATGAAGAACTCAAAACGTTTTTGCTGCCGCAAATATCTATCGAACAAGCAGGGTTCATTCCAGGAAGAGGGACTAGAGAACAAATTCTCACCATTCGCCAGATAATAGGAAAAGTCAAGGAATTTCAAATAACAACCTATATTTGTTTTATAGACTACTCTAAGGCTTTCGATTACATACAATGGAACAAACTCCGGTCGATTCTAATCAGCATGGGAACACCTATACATCTTGTAAACCTTATCCGATCCTTGTGTGAGAACACAAATGGCAAAATTAAACCGAATAATTCTTTTTTCGATCCCTTTATCGTAGAACCGGCGTCAGATAGGGCTGTATTCTGTCGCCTTTACTTTTTAACATATATTACATATAATAAGTTTTGTTTTGGATGGCTGGAGTGGGGATGTGACAATCGGAGGAAAAAAGCTAAGTAACCTTAGATATGCTGATGATACTGTTATACTTGCAACTTCAATACAAGATATAGAATCAATTATGGAGCGCCTGGAAATCACTAGCAAAAACTATAGATTGACAGTTAATAGAGCGAAGACCAAAGTAATGATTGTTAGTTGTAATGAAGATCTGTCGCACATAAATAAAATTGCTGATTTCACTGTTGTAAACCATTTCAACTATTTGGGATTCCTCATAACTAACAATGGCGGTTGTGAAGCGGAAGTAAGAAGACGTTTGGCAATAGCTAGAAACTCGACCATCAAACTCACTAAAGTCTAGAAAGATCCAGCTGTCACAAAAAATACAAAGTTAAGATTTCTATCCAGCCTTATATTTCCCATAGCAACTTACGCATCGGAAACACGGGCCATTAAACAAGCTGACAAATGACGAATGGATGCATTTGAGATGTGGGCATATCGAAGAATCCTCAGAGTATCATATACCGAACATCGTACTAATGTATCTATTCTTGAAGAGCTTGGTTTAAATGATCGACTTTCAAATGGAATTAATAGACAGTACCTGAAATATTTTGATCACATTATGAGGAAAGTGGATGCCATGGAAAAGCTTGTAGTAAGGGGGAAGGTAGAAGGTAAAAGATCAAGGGGACGGTCTCCGACAAGATGCCTGGAAATTGACTGTTGAGGCAGCAACTGCATAGTGTCACCGACACTCCTATTGGGGTGAAAGGATTGAGAAAGAGAGTGAATGTAATGTGACCACCGTTCAGACTGAGTTTGATTTTTTATTTTTAATCACCTGTAAATAATAATGTTCAGCTCTAAAATATTTTGTATTAGCATACTTCTGATAATATATAATTTACATTGTTAATGGTCTAGCTCCAGTCTCTAGTCCAGTTATACTAAAGAAGACCATTTTATATTACAGGAATATATTTCGTATTGTTTCTAATTCTTGCCGACAGAACCTGCCTTATATAACTAAATATTCCACATGCATTTTTGTAATAATCCAGCTTGGCGTAGAATCGAACCACATTCATCGAGGTTCGTCACATCATAATCTAACGCCTTATATTAATTACGGAAATTATTTTTATCCGATTACAATACTTACGAAATAAAATCACTTTACCAGTATAACACCCTATATAAAAGTTTTCAAAAAAAGTGCTTTATAAAATTTATAGAAAAACTGTTAATTTTCTAGCCGATTGAATGTATCCCGGTACCATCTTGATACCATTATATTCTTACTTACGTATGATCAACTATTATCTTTCATAGTTTTATACGTAAGCGAAAGATAATTTTGTAAGATCATATTTTCCTCATTAAATAAGATAAGTAATTAGTCGAGGAATTTAATATTCTTTAGTTTATGATATGAGAAATAGAGTTAACATGAGATTTTTATCTTGAGTTATAGACTCTAGTTCATATTAGTTCTCACAAATTTTGATTGTTTCTTATAGATAGTTCTATTTATTTCGTTTAGCTAATGTACTGCAGACGTCTATATATGGATATCTTACCGCAATGACTTGTGGAGCTGTGATATTTGTGAAATCACTCTGTTGTCTCACTAAAAAACAAACTTGTACATCATCATTTCTGGTACTTAAGTCTGACGTGTTTAAGAGTATGCTGGCAAGTTTGGTAAGGCAATGGCATGCGTGTTGTAAAGTCTCTTTTAAATGTTTATTTAATCAAGTAGCCAAAATATCTGTATTATGAGTAGAAAATAAGTTTAATCTGAAGGTCTTATATCTTTTATAAACTTTATTGCCTGAAAAGAAATAGAATAGTGGATAACAATTACGACTTTACCATTTCCAAAAAGCACATTTGTAAGCAGTGCAACTAACTTACTTTTTAAAAATAGTTTGTTTCGGAAAACATAAAAATTTACATTTTGACAAGGACTATATTTAAAAAAGTTTCTCCTATTTAACCAAATTCAATCTCATTGATTGAATGATGATACTTTAATTTAAATATTTCATTTATAATCGAAATACTGTCATGAAATAAAATTGTGTGGTAGGTATATTTATTAGAAATTTTTGAATACAGATGCTCGTCTATAGGCGAATTATTTCACAAAAATTTAAATAATATAATTCCTACAAATGCTTTTTTTGGTTAGAACTTTATATTATTTTGAGCACTTAGAGTGAATTACAAGTTTTATTTAAAAACCACCAAGAATATTAATAAATATCTACCCATATCAGAAATTAAGACTCAAAATACTGTTTTAATATAATCTCCTAAACTTGTTACAAATACAAAAAAAATTAAGAAAATTAAGTGATCTTTAAAGAAACGACAAGAAAACAATGTTATTTTCATAAATAAAGTGTCTTGGGATGTTACTCAATTTGAAATGGTGACTGGGCACATTAAAATAAAAAGAAAAAATGTAATATTCGTTGACTACTCTATCAAGCGTGAATTTAAGACGTTAATAATAAGTTTGGTACCAAAGAAGTGATCAAGAACCACTAATATGCCTCTCTTTTCTCTTCGTCCACTTGCTGTGCCTTAAATCGCCCTGTCATTACTGCCGCCACATAATTAGGGACTGTAGCGGCTCGCCAGTTATTCGATCGGCAGTGGTGTCGGGTACAAAAAATATACTTTAATCTGATTCTTCTAACACTCAAAAATTTCTAAATTTTGTGCCTATCACTATTCTCGCTACGGGAAACATTATATTCATGAAAAAAGCACACTCCATTTTCAAGTTCGTCGTCGTTCTCTTGCCGCCCTAACTTCCTAATAAAATGGGATATCGATTTTAAATTAGGAGCATTTAGTACATGAAGCAAGGAAAAAAACCTATGTTTGATTAATATTGTTTCAAGGGAAAGCAGTAGTATTATGACAATTTTCCTAGGAGTTTCAGGAATTTCTCTTGGTTCTTGGTTGGAAGCATGACAAAATTTTAAACATTGTATGTGTTGTGTTAAATAAGGGTAGTATTTCAGTCAAACAACTGAGGGTTCGTAAGGGGATCAAAGAAGTAAGCCATGGCCTTTTTTGGGGTTCTCGAAGTCAAGAAATCTGAGAATTGTATTACTTTTTCATTATTTCCAATGTTAATAGAAGTGATATGTAGAAGAAACAGGGGCGTAATTACAGAATCACCGAAAAAATCAACAGCATTATTCCACTTTCATCCCTATTTTTCTTTAGTCGGAAAAAGTTAAATTTAAATATTTCTAATTACATCTCTAAGGAAGATAAAGCATTTAAGAGGAAATGGACCAATATCATGTCATGTTTAATTTGCAGTATTCTTGAAGTAAAAGAGTTTAAAAATCATGTCATCAATTTGTTCTCACATCAGCACGTAAATCTGTCTACTCTGACAATCACAATTCCGAAGGTAAAATAGCCCCCCGTTCATATCTACGGGTGGAGGCTAACTCGGGGTTGTCAGCATGCGGAGATAGCAATTTTAACATGGATTTTTTTAACATACAAGGCTTAAACTCCAACATAAATCCAGTGCACCAACGCCTGCAATCAAATAAGCCCCCTGTATTCGCTCTCTGCCAAACCAAGGTCAGTTCATCGACCAACACAGTCAACTTTCTTTATCCTAGGTACGACCTCTATTCCCGGTTTAGGCGCAACTTTGAAATCTGTCTTTTTGTCAGAAGCGATCTCTCTTGCCAACGAGAGGAGACCCTGGAGCCCCAAAACTTTGATGTTATGTGGTTGAAAGTAACGACTCAAGAAATTACAAGGTTTATCTGCTGCTCTATCGTTACTAACTTTAGAACACTTTTCTCTCCACTTTACTATTCACAACAATAACTGCCTTGAAAATTCAAATACGACCGACAAACAAGGGAGTTTTCCAGTTTTCTTGATCTGTTTTTAACCACCAATTCAGAGATTTACACTGTCACTTTAAATCCTCCCTTAGATTCTTCCGAACATGAACTGCTTTAGACATCGATTATTCTACTGATTAGTGTCAGAGAAGCATTGAATATTTTCAAACTTTCCCTTGCCTAAACGTTTGTTTTAGATCCGACGACACATGTGACTACGGTAAGGAGGTTTCTGATATAATTTTGCCTGGTATTGGAGCTTACATCCCTTTTTCGAAAAAATGCTCCTTCAAATGCAAAGAAGCTGTTGCTTCTAAACATCTTTCCTATCGACAATGATGTGACAATTCTAACGTCATGAACTTTCCAGATGTTTCTGGTCAGTCACTTAGTCAAAATTTAACCAAATTCTCTATATTTTTCGTATCCTAAGGATATCGGCGAAGATGTCGTAATCCCCGTCAACGTTGTTCAAGGGCCGAAACATACATTTTTGTATTTCACAGCACCTTCTAACAGCACGGTAGTGCTGCCACGGACGTTATTACATTTCTGCAAACAACTTCTGCCTATGTACGTGGCCAGGCCAACTATATTTAAATAAATTAATAAATAAGTATACCGACCTGCGGGATTGAACCCTCAACCCTCGGCACCGTAAGCAACTGCTACACCATGGAGCCACGGGCCGCAATTTAAAATATCTGGAAGGATTTAACATCATTAGCGATCATTAATATGACTTTCGTAAGCAAATATCATCAACATTTTAAAGAGTTCGGGGGATTACACTTGATATATTCATGCAACCGTGTTTAGCATGACGGATTATTAGGTAACCTACCCTCTTATGGTATATCTGAAAGGTTTTGTTTATGACTCTCGGGTTTCCTCAGATAGCATTCTTTACGAGTGGTATTTGATGGATTTCTTTCTAATACATTCACTGCGATCTGCTGGAAAGGACCAGAAATTCGATCTACAGCTTTTCAAATGAGAGTACGGTTATTTCTTTATTCACTTTGAACACTCGAACATCTGCTGCTCATGCAAAAATCCGCAAACAGCAGGAAATCGTGCAATTTAACAAAGACCTGAAAGAAATTCTATAGTAGGGTGACAGTAACCAAGTAGAATTTAACGCTACAGAAACCTGTTTTTCTAAAGAAGCTAACGTTACAGACTCCGGCATAGTTATGTCAGGACACTCTATTACTCTAGCATCGCCACTCAAGTTGCTGGGCGTTAACTTGGTAGCAAATATATATTGGTATAGAAATGTCGCATGTATAGCGAAGAAAGATTTTTAAAAGTTGGGAATACCATTTCGTCCAGAAAGCTTTACACTCCACAACAACTGTTAACTCTGTCCCAATTCGACCATCGATGGAATACTGCTCCTATGTTTGGGGCTCTGCTCCTAAACATACACTGAATTTGTTAGATTCTATTCAGATGAAAGTTGTTCACCTGATTAGAGATTCAGTATTCCCTAGAAATCTTCATACCTTGGAATGTCAAAGAACGGCGACTTGAGTCTATTCTACAAGTATTTTTATGGAAAGTGTTCTACAGATATAGCCTGCTTAATTCCTCCCAGAGCGGTGGATGCTATTAATACACGTCGCACTAATACAACACATCAGTATGAGATTCAGCTTGTTACTCCTCGTACAACACTTTTGAAGCAGTCTTTTATACGGAGAACATCATTCCTTTGAAATGATTTGCCCAGGACTATGTTGCCCACCGAGTAAAACTAATAGCGATTCAAAACCAACGCAAATTGCTTTTTCCGCTACAGTACGTGTGCTACGCCCATAAAACAACCGTAGCTCATCGTAGGGTATAGGTGGGAGTCCTTAGACTTTTCATGTTTCATATCTTTATTCTTTTATAGATTCGTACCACAAATATGGTCTTTTGGAGTCTCCACATTTCTCTCTCATAAGGAAACGATTTGCACGTTATAAAAATTTTGTAGTTAGTAAACTAAAGAATTCTTCCTGGTTCCCCTATATAACATCTCCTTCGAGAGGGATATTTATTTTTCATACATAACACATATTGCATGGCTTTAAATTAGTTAAGAATCATTTGGGAAGTACTACCTCGTCTTGGTTCTCAAAAATACAAGTAATAAATTGAGGAGGGAACCTTTATAAAAGAATTATAATTATGGTAATATCTACTACTACTTACAGCTCTCCCTGTCTGTTCTTATAAAGAATAGTTGGTAGGTTTTAAAATTGAAACAAAAATAATATACTAAGTTGTAAGAACAGACTTGTTCATAATTACTCATGCTTTTCCTGTTTCACAAGTGTTCGGATTGACAGCATCCATGAAGTTGAGAGAGATACGGTCATAGTATACATACTATTACTACATTCCTTCGAACTATGTGAATATTTATTACAATAAATATATTTTCGATCGTCAATTGCTTTGACAAAACACGTCGGTACCCCATCTAATCCTCTATTCTCTTTTGCTCTCTAAATATAAATTTCCAACGCTGTAGATATGTTTCCTATTTTTCATTTGGGAAACAGAATTTATATATTTTATTTGTTAATCAAAAGTTTAATTTATAGACAATTCTAAATATAGCTTTTTCTTTGGGCTTTAGATATGATGCAGTAATCAAATATCAAATTTTTTAGACTCAGTTACTAGTCATCTTTCATTCATAAAATGCACCTACGAGATACGCCAATGCGTTGTTGTAAACCAGCTTATGCAGACAACTGTTTTTTTTATCTTCATCATCATCAGAAAATATCTGGAGTTTGCTTTGTGTCAGTAATCTTAGTATGTTTTAATTAAAAAAGAATGATGACTTTATCTTCATGTCTTAAGTACCTGCACCTAAAAGTATTTTTATTTGTGTCTTGTATTTAAGTAATTTTTATCCGGAAAGTTACTACTTTCAGAACATTTTTTTATTCGAAAAATAGTCTTTAAAATTACAATTTATCGAACTATTTTAGTTGACAGCAGTAATCCAAGCAGGTACCCGAACCGTGAACATAAAATCTTCATATTCGTTATGCCAGTTTCGGGAGTAAAACCATTTATGGATCCACAAATAATTAGATGTGGAAAGCGGCAAAGTTTTATGAAAGAAGTCTTATGCTACAGTTGTTCCTTCTAATGACTTTCATTTCATTCTATATCGTTTATCTGAAGGACGTGCTTCGAGCGTTCTTTTATGTTGTATCTTTCTTTTAATGCTGATAAAAAAAAATTTAAAATGTACCGTTTAATACATGGAAATAGTCTCACGATACTTTTTTTGGTTAATATATGAAATCTTCCAGCAGATTTAGTCCAGGACGTTAAAAATTACGTTATGAAAATGTAGAAAAGAGTTTTTAAAAACATATTTTCATATCGTCATTTAGCTGAACGATCTTTTAACGAAAATCAGCACCTTTAGATCTTTGCACAAATGTCTATCAGGTACATATTAGTCAGAATCTGAGTCTCTAAGTTTGGGTGGACGGCTGATGAATATTAAATCGATGTAGATAAATTAAAAGTGACAATCTGGATATGATTTTGTTGTCGAGTTTGTTTTTTTTTAATTGGAATTACAAACTCTGTCAAATTTAAAAGTCCAGTAGTAAGTTTGCTTCCTCTTCTTCAGCCATCCAATACTGGATATAGACCTCCCTCATATCGTTGCACCTTAGACGGTCTCGTGCTTGCTTCATCCATATAAACCCAGACCTTCCCTTGATGTTATCAGTTCAACGCTCAATCGCTTATCCATGTATGTTCTCCATTTCAATATAGATTGAGACCATGTTTTATTTGTATATCTTACAACATGGCCCGCATAGCTCCATTTAAGTTCAGCTACCGTCTGTGCTCTGACCTTAGTGATTGGCCTAATATAAGGGTTGCTTTTACGATCTTCCAAGGATATACCCAGCACTTGTCATTTCATAGCACGTGGTGTTGTCTGTGTGTATCCATGCTTGGGCTCCATAAGTTAGGATGTAGGGATATTTGTGTTTGATAGCATTTTACTCTTTTGCAAAGTCAATCTTTTTCTTATATAAATTTCGGTTGTTTTATTTTCGTAACCCAGTTTTATTCTACTGTCAAGGTATATATATTCATAAACATTCTCCAGAGTAATGTTTTTTCAACCATGATATTCGGGTCTCTTTACACATTACCTTGGTTTTTTGCAAATTTATTTTCAATCCAACAGTCGATAATTCTCTCTCCAAGTTAATCAACATTGCTTGCAGTTCAGCGGGATTATCTACAATTAAGACAATACTAATCGCCTACTGAAGATGATTCAGTATTTTTTCATTAATCAGGATACTTCGATTGTCCCAGTGCAAGTTCTTAAATAAGACTTAATGTAAACAGCTCTGGAAAGAGAGTAGCACCCTGCATTATACCTCTTTTTATGGCAACAGTGAAATTTGCATTGTCATATGACATCGTAAGTAATTTTATAAAAATACTTAAGGTCATCGAATCACCAAGAAAATTCGACAGTTTTGAGTGTTTATTGAAAATATTTTAGGTAACAAATTTTTGTATGCCTTAAGATAAAAGAATTTTGGCAAAAGACTATTTTGTCTTGCAAATCGTAAAAAAGTTCACTTATCTCAGGAGATATTAATTGTTTAACAAAACTTAGGATTATCAAATCGCTAAAAAAATTCAGCAGAGGTTTTAAACCGAATTAAAAAGTAATGATATAGACGTCTTTCAGTATTTTAATCGAGCAACGAGATAATTGCTATAAATGCCCAGGTCTTCTTGAAACATTACGAGGGTTAAGAAGTGTTTCACAGAAGTTTCATTGCTTAGAACTGTTACTGTGATACATTTTTGCTAATTATTCAAATTCCTTTAGAAAACTTTTTACGAATATAAAATTCTGAAAGCTTTGTGCAATAAGAGTAATTATTATTACTAATGATTTAGACATCCTATGAATCAATATTTTTCTTACTAAGATTATAGTGGAGAATTCAAGACTATTGCGTAAAAAAAAACATAACAATTGGGGGGTAAAACAAAAAAGATTAATAATTTACTTTAGGCAAAAATAAAAAATTAACAAATTACAATCTCATATAAAAAACCAGAACAAGTTCATCTGGTTATTTCAAATAAAATTCTGATATTTTAAGATTGATGTTCGCGTATTCAATAAATACCCTTAGAAACAGGTTATCGTAGAACCCGTGGTATGGTAGATATATAGAAAATACGTTGAAAATCATTTGAAATGAAAATCGGGTATGACAGATGGACAGACAGACGAACAAACAGAAACCGATGTGTTCCGTACGGAACACTAATAAAAGGAAACACTTACTTATAAAAATAAATAGCACATATAATTTGAGTTAATTTTCTTCATGGAAGCAAAATTCTTACAAAGTAGTACATTTCTATATAATTCACCCTAAATTCTTGATATGTAATTTTTCAAAATTTTCAAACGCGCTCCCAACTTACCTGAAAATAAAATAAAATTAACATTAGTTCACCAGTAGTAACTACATTTAAGCATTACATATTTTTGAGAGCTGATCGATACTGAATCCTTGTATAAAATAAAGTACCTCGATTGGGCTATCTTTACAATAAATTATTCCCATTCTTAATTACATTCGTCTTAAAATATTTAGTGAAACAACAATGTCAAATTTTCGGAACCTACTTCCCGTGAAGGCGAAATAACAACCACTAGGTCAGGAAACCTCCAGCAGTGTTACACTAGAGGAGCCCCGTAAGGTTTTTACTGATTTAACTAAAACTTGTATGTTTAAATGTTGACAAATTTATATTTTACACAATTTTAGCTTCAAGCTGCTTCTTAGTTTTGTTAAAAAAACCCCACTGTTCTTGTGCTGAAACAACGTGGCACTCTTACCCGCAAAGTCATCTTTGAATTACTAAATTTTATAATTATTATTACTTGTTTATTATGTCAAAAATTGGACATTATTAAGCCTACTTACCTTAAACTGAGCCCAATTTTCAAAGTTCTAGGATCTGTAAGACCCATATATATTATCAAGAAGAGCTTCCCGAGGTACTATTTCTGTGCTATTAATAACCATTCCTGCACCCGTGTTCTTAGAGATCCTGAGAGTATTTGATCAATCAAATGTTATGTTAATATTAAGTTAAAGTTTAACACAACCAAAGTGAGAAACCTCAGTATCGTACCCACTGACAGCTTACTTTTAATCAGGTTCGGTAAAAAGTCCCTTTCACATAGTTATGGAAGAGCATTTAATTTCTCGTTAGTGTTCTGTACGGAACACTCATGGATCACTACGGTGTCCGTCTGTCGGTCTGTCCGTTACACTCGATTTTCTCCCAAACTATACACACAAATATAGGAATTGATGGTTCAATCAGAGCCGTGTAGTTTTGAGAGTTACAGTTTGACTTAAGAGGTTAATTTTGGTGAGTGAAATCTGAAGTGAAAAAAAAAGTTCAAAAATATGATATATTACTTGCGCACCCTTCTTTTTATATTATTTTTAAAAAATGGCCGAGAATCTCTGTCCCCCCATCCTATCTCGAAAAGTACCGATAAAAAAATTTTTAAAAAATTCTAGAATAGTCTAAATAAAGTGTAGATTAAGCGAAAATTATCACGAGTGCATTACGTTTGATAATTTTTCTGGTATAAAAAAAACTATGTGGCATAACAGAATGGTGAAGGTTTGGAAAGTTGGAACTTCAACCGGGACTAAGATCTACGAAATATCAATACGTATTAGGTGTAATCAGTAATATGATGATAACTGTTTATAATTAAACAAATATTTAGGTAATAAATATTTGTTTTCAACTTTTACTACTAGATTCTAGATTGAGCTGGATTCATTTATCAGCAGTTAGAGAGCTAATTTTTATTTTAAAGTTAATCACGGTACGAAACACTAATTGCACAAGTCCAACTTGTACTTGACCAGTTATTTTTAATCTAATTGCGTGAGTAAGTTTATTAAGGTTAGCTTTTCAGCAAAACTTACAAATTATTGTTATTTAAATACTTTGTAAACTCTATGGTTTCAATTTTGGGGTAACCTTTGGTACTATACTTTGATACCTTGAATAAACACCTTAAATATATATTTTTTTCAAAATATAAAAATTAAAATTTATTTTCAAGACAAGATAACGTTTTGCGTCATTAAGATATAACTGCCTAAATTATAATTGTATTTTCCAAACTATGACCGCTTCCTTCCTCACATCAACTTCTGAGTTTAAAGGATCAAATTATAGAATAGTTACATAGAAATATTCTTTTGAAATAAAATTGTTTTCTCAATTCTCACTAGTGTTTTCTTTTAATTAAGAACCCTGATTCCTTTTGTCAGTTTTTTTAGAACAATAAAACATACGTGAGTTCCTATCTTTCTTTGATAATTTAGACTACCCATCCCACACTCGGAAGTTTACGGTTAGAGATTGTGCAGATATTTTATCATGTTATTATAACCGATTTTTCTTAGGGCCCACTTATTATCATTTATGTAATATAAACATATTTTCTTGTTTTTTATTTTACAACGGATATAACTGACGTATGATATAATATTTTAAGTATAGTTTGTTTAATATTGTTCATATATACCATTACAGTAAAAAGAAAAATTCATCTAGGTTTCTTATTTAGAAGGGTTTACGGAAAAAGAAAAGGAAACCTGTGAAAAAGTTTCGATAAAAAAATGATTTGATCATAACAAAAAATATATATTTTGTTAATTTTATGAATACGAGTTAAAAATGTTCAGGACAGTGTTTATCAAATTGGTAAAAAATTTACTCACAATTTAAAGCTAAGATAAACATATATGCTTTATCAAGCAGCAACCTACAACCAATAGGCTTTTTATTAGCTGACACCATGTTTTATATACTTTTTAGAGAAAGCTAAAAATATTTAGACTTTTTTAATAGCTTCGCCAAAATTTCAAAACAACGTCATTTAGATGAATGATATATAGCACTGTTATACATGATATACTTGAACTACGACCTTCAAAATATACATATTACAACTTTGCAAATTTGACAAATACAACCCGTAAAATTATATGTCCTAATATACGGTCCATTGTAGAATGAATATAATTAGTAGTCTGTCGTATAAGTATTTTTGCGTTATTTAAAAAAAAAAATAAATAAATAAATATTGTCCATTTCCACACTGTGGGACGCCTTTAGTTTTCCAATTATGACTGTAGCAGATTTTTTCCAGCTAGAAACATTAACAGGCAATAAAGAAGGAAACCTTGTCGGAATTGATTAAAAATTTTCATGTCTAAGAACATTAAATATAACGGTTAACGTCACGGGATATATCTGAATTTTCTAAAATAAAGGTTTTAGTATGAAATTTTCTGTTTATTCGGCTACTATTTACGACAGAAATCACAGCAATATGTTTAAGCCATATAAGAGTATTAGATATACGAGTAGTATTTCAAAACTCTTGCATATCTATATAGATATCGATTGTTAATTTTATAGATAAATATAATTTTATACGTGTTGTTCAAAACTTTCAATTGTAATGATTATTTACTATATTATATATATATATATATATATATATATATATATATATATATATATATATATATATATAAGTTAGCTGTCAGCATTTTCTGTATGGAAAAACCCCCGTTCCAGGCGTTGAAGAAAATTAGGATAAGCCGAACGATGCAATATGAGAAGGAGAATATTAATTATTGATAATTGGTTTCAGGCAGACTGACTTGTTTACATTACGTAGATTAAACTATACTTAAGTTACTGTTATTGATATGTCTCAAATCACCAACCCTTGAGTCTGTTTTATGTGACAGGTAGGCCATATCTGTCACACACATTATAAAAAGTCTTTATGTAACCGTAATGAGATTTAGGTAACAGGGATATTTTTGGTAAACATTATGAAGAATAGTTTTAGAGAGAGCCGAAGTAGTCGGCCAGCTTTGTTAGATGTCTGAATGCAATTGTTAATAAAAGTTATTGTTGTCGAAATTGCCCAAAAGTGTTTAAATTATTTTCTTTTAAAATAAAAGCTAACATATATATATATATATATATATATATATATATATATATATATATATATATATATATAATATACATATATATATATATATATATATATATATATATATATATATATATATATATATATGTATATATATATATATATATATATATATATATATATATATATATGTTAGCTTTTATTTTAAAAGAAAATAATTTAAACACTTTTGGGCAATTTCGACAACAATAACTTTTATTAACAATTGCATTCAGACATCTAACAAAGCTGGCCGACTACTTCGGCTCTCTCTAAAACTATTCTTCATAATGTTTACCAAAAATATCCCTGTTACCTAAATCTCATTACGGTTACATAAAGACTTTTTATAATGTGTGTGACAGATATGGCCTACCTGTCACATAAAACAGACTCAAGGGTTTGGTGATTTGAGACATATCAATAACAGTAACTTAAGTATAGTTTAATCTACGTAATGTAAACAAGTCAGTCTGCCTGAAACCAATTATCAATAATTAATATTCTCCTTCTCATATTGCATCGTTCGGCTTATCCTAATTTTCTTCAACGCCTGGAACGGGGGTTTTTCCATACAGAAAATGCTGACAGCTAACTTATATACATATATATATATATATATATATATATATATATATATATATATATATATATATATATATATATATATATATATATATATATAATATAGTAAATAATCATTACAATTGAAAGTTTTGAACAACACGTATAAAATTATATTTATCTATAAAATTAACAATCGATATCTATATAGATATGCAAGAGTTTTGAAATACTACTCGTATATCTAATACTCTTATATGGCTTAAACATATTGCTGTGATTTCTGTCGTAAATAGTAGCCGAATAAACAGAAAATTTCATACTAAAACCTTTATTTTAGAAAATTCAGATATATCCCGTGACGTTAACCGTTATATTTAATGTTCTTAGACATGAAAATTTTTAATCAATTCCGACAAGGTTTCCTTCTTTATTGCCTGTTAATGTTTCTAGCTGGAAAAAATCTGCTACAGTCATAATTGGAAAACTAAAGGCGTCCCACAGTGTGGAAATGGACAATATTTATTTATTTATTTTTTTTTTTAAATAACGCAAAAATACTTATACGACAGACTACTAATTATATTCATTCTACAATGGACCGTATATTAGGACATATAATTTTACGGGTTGTATTTGTCAAATTTGCAAAGTTGTAATATGTATATTTTGAAGGTCGTAGTTCAAGTATATCATGTATAACAGTGCTATATATCATTCATCTAAATGACGTTGTTTTGAAATTTTGGCGAAGCTATTAAAAAAGTCTAAATATTTTTAGCTTTCTCTAAAAAGTATATAAAACATGGTGTCAGCTAATAAAAAGCCTATTGGTTGTAGGTTGCTGCTTGATAAAGCATATATGTTTATCTTAGCTTTAAATTGTGAGTAAATTTTTTACCAATTTGATAAACACTGTCCTGAACATTTTTAACTCGTATTCATAAAATTAACAAAATATATATTTTTTTGTTATGATCAAATCATTTTTTTATCGAAACTTTTTCACAGGTTTTCCTTTTCTTTTTCCGTAAACCCTTCTAAATAAGAAACCTAGATGAATTTTTCTTTTTACTGTAATGGTATATATGAACAATATTAAACAAACTATACTTAAAATATTATATCATACGTCAGTTATATCCGTTGTAAAATAAAAAACAAGAAAATATGTTTATATTACATAAATGATAATAAGTGGGCCCTAAGAAAAATCGGTTATAATAACATGATAAAATATCTGCACAATCTCTAACCGTAAACTTCCGAGTGTGGGATGGGTAGTCTAAATTATCAAAGAAAGATAGGAACTCACGTATGTTTTATTGTTCTAAAAAAACTGACAAAAGGAATCAGGGTTCTTAATTAAAAGAAAACACTAGTGAGAATTGAGAAAACAATTTTATTTCAAAAGAATATTTCTATGTAACTATTCTATAATTTGATCCTTTAAACTCAGAAGTTGATGTGAGGAAGGAAGCGGTCATAGTTTGGAAAATACAATTATAATTTAGGCAGTTATATCTTAATGACGCAAAACGTTATCTTGTCTTGAAAATAAATTTTAATTTTTATATTTTGAAAAAAAATATATATTTAAGGTGTTTATTCAAGGTATCAAAGTATAGTACCAAAGGTTACCCCAAAATTGAAACCATAGAGTTTACAAAGTATTTAAATAACAATAATTTGTAAGTTTTGCTGAAAAGCTAACCTTAATAAACTTACTCACGCAATTAGATTAAAAATAACTGGTCAAGTACAAGTTGGATTTGTGCAATTAGTGTTTCGTACCGTGATTAACTTTAAAATAAAAATTAGCTCTCTAACTGCTGATAAATGAATCCAGCTCAATCTAGAATCTAGTAGTAAAAGTTGAAAACAAATATTTATTACCTAAATATTTGTTTAATTATAAACAGTTATCATCATATTACTGATTACACCTAATACGTATTGATATTTCGTAGATCTTAGTCCCGGTTGAAGTTCCAACTTTCCAAACCTTCACCATTCTGTTATGCCACATAGTTTTTTTATACCAGAAAAATTATCAAACGTAATGCACTCGTGATAATTTTCGCTTAATCTACACTTTTAAAATAAAAGCTAACATATATATATATATATATATATATATATATATATATATATATATATATATATATATATATATACATATATATATATATATATATATATATATATATATATATATATATATATATATATATATATATATATATATATATATATATATATATATATATATATATATATATATATATATATATATATATATGTATATATATATATATATATATATATATATATATATATATATATATATATATGTACGTAACTTTTTTGTCTAAATGCCACTATGTTTTAAGAAAGTCTGAATATTTCTATTCCTGAATTACGCCATCCCACAATCTTTAAATAAAACTATTACTCATATTATTTTTATTTTTGTGATTTTAAGAATTTCCTTACAAAAATTTCTTATGCAATAAAAACTAAAGATAAAGTTTATTGTAGTATAAATCTTCTACACCTACCTATAAGCTGCTCGATAAAAAAAATAATTAAATATTGATATCCTCTATCAAGATGACGACCAAGATGAGAAATGTCAAATTCCAATATTTGCTTGTTTAAATATCTCATCTGAAAAACGAAAAGCAAAACTGTGATATGCGAATTAGCTTATTGAAGTAACTTGAATAAGCTATAGCTACCAAAAAGTAGCCTATTTATTAGTTTAACTACCCAAACCTAGCCACTATACATCTTAATAAAAATTATTTATAAAAGTAATTTTGCAATATCACTTATAAAAAACCGACAGCTGATTTTGTTAGATCCTTCTACAAAAAAAATCAATTTGAACTACACACTGATTATAAGGCAATAACTGATATTTTTTAGAAAAACGAGTTATGGCAGTTTTTTAAAATAATCTTTTCGACGTTTACCTTTTATATAATATAAGTAAAGCATAGGTAATTTGTGATAACATATGTTAAGAGATAATTCCTGTTTTATAAAACAACTTTTGTATTTTTGTCATAGTTGTTAGCTTAAGCACTTTTGGAAATTTAAATGGATATTCTTTAAATTCCAAGTGGTATATATATTTTTTAGTAAATTTATTTAGTTTAAATATTATTATGTACAAAATAACCATATTTTTAGTTTTTCAAAATGAAAAAGAATTTTATTGATTTTTCTTTAATAACCTTGTCAATTAAATATTTTTTGTATCATTCTAACCGTACCATTTTATTAGGTTAAAGTGATATTATTTCTAAGTTCTAGAATTGAAAATATTTTTAATTGGAAAAGCGAGAAGGAACTAACTGCCTCTCTTCGATAAAGCAAAAAAGAATGATTTGCTTTATATTATTAATCCGTGAAACCCGTAATAAATATCTGAAAATTGATTTCAAACAGTTTTTTTGAAACTTAAAAATAATTTTTTTTCGGTTAACTTAAAGAAAATAAATAACAATATTTTTAATCCATTATACAATTTGGTTTTTTTTCATATGTTATAATATATGATAGAAGCTCCACCGATCTTTCTATTAAGATTTTTTTTTTGCAAAAAAAAATCTATCCGTATAGCACTTATACATTTATCCTATGCTCCTTATTGTTTGTTAAAATAGTTATTTAGACATATGTATATATGTCTTATTATAAAGTCCATTTAATTTTTCTAATGCTAATACTAAAACAAAAAATTAATGCAATAACATTAAAAAAATATGTTTGAAAGCTAGATTAAGAAAATTTTTACGCCCGTCATAGTTCTCATAACAAAATATTAACTTTTAGGATATCCGTCGACATTTGAAACAGAATTTCGGTTGTTTTGCAGCTAGTACTTTGCTTAGAGACTTTCGGTGTCTGGTTCGACAATCATTTTCTTCAAAAATATGGCACAGTATGAAGTCAAGGAAGGCTTTAATATCTGTATGACAGAATACATTTTCTAAAAATCCTAATCTTTGGCATTGTTAGCGTGTGTGACTCCAGAAGTATTGAAACATTTGTATATTTAGCTCGTCCTTATATATACCCGAACTAAATCACATGTTATTGCAGACGGAAACACTCTACGTTGAGGATCCCTGTTGAATCTAAAATGTATTAGTAAATTTTATTCTACAGCCTTTTTCTACCACACCCGAACTTTATTTAAAAGACTAGATTTTTGCTGGCTGTTTGGACCCCTTTTATGGCTACTGCTGCATAATCGCGAAATTCTCGTAAAAGCGTTTTGCCAATGCTTTGAATAGAGAAATACTACAACCAACTTTTTTAAACAACAATTTATTACAAAAATTAATAAAAAGAAAAGAACGCTTAACAAATTAGGAACACAAGAAAGAAATGATCTAATATTTACTATTCAACTGATAGAACATTCTTGCCAACAGTATGGTATTTTCAGTCTTAGCTTTTTTAAATTTTTCTATAAAAAAATTGTTAGAATCTATTCTTTTCGCCCAATTCATCCCTAAACTTTCTTAAATAATTTAAGATATTGTGAGCAAAGCAATGCTCATTTCTTATGACTTCACTTCTTTTTTTAGTGTTCCGTACGCTTATAAGATGACTTCGGTGTCTGTCTATCTGTCCGTCCGTCTGTCTGTCTGTCACACACCGATTTTCTCCGAAACTATTTGTCATAGAAAGTTGAAATTTGGTAATAATATAGGAATTGATGGCCTCATCAGAGCCGTGTTGTTTTGAAAGTTAAATTTTGACTTAAGGGGTTAGTTTTGGGGGTTAAATCGGAAGTGAAAAACAATTTTTTTTACTAGGTCATCGAATGTGGTGTCAAATGAAAGCTTTTGAAAACACGAGTAAAATATATATATATATATATATATATATATATATATATATATATATATATATATATATATATATATATATATATATATATATGTATATATATATATATACTATTTTTTTAAAATGGCGAATAATCGCTGTCCCCCTCCTTATCTCGAAAAGTATTGATGATATTGAAATTCTGGAATATTCTCCACCGCGTGTAGATTAAACGAAAATTATCATGAGTGCATTACCTTTAATAATTTATCTGGTACATAAAAAAAACAAAAATTTCAAGGTCATCAATTTTCAGTACAGATTGGAAACAAACTTTGTTGAAAACTCATTTGGGGTGTGTTTTTTGAAGTCACTGATCATTTTATACCTCTCTAACAAAATTTTTTATTTTAAAAGCAATCAACGTACGAAACACTAATTGCGCAAGTTCAACTTGTACTTGACCGGTTATTTTTTTAGATATTTCCTGTCAATACGGCAAAGTAAGGACTTGACAAATTTTTTGTTCGAGAACATCTATTACCAACATTTTGGGTTAATTTATCCGATGTCATAGTACTATACAGGAGTATTTCAGTACCTCGCAATAACTAAGCAACAAAAAAATATCCTGCACATTTTCCGCGCCTAACAACGCTAAAACGGTTTTCATACTTACCTCACAGACAGAACTAAGCTGAGTTATGGATGTTGCCAGTATACTCTCGAAGGGTAAAATAACACGTCTGTAGTAGTACTAGTTTGCATGTAAAATTCGCTATCGCACTGCGTAATTGACAAAATTTGTAGCTAGAGTGTCTAATGATTGATTAATAGATGTCAAACTTTTAATCCATCATATAGAATCTGGCATGTCGAATTTGTAAAAATTAATCAAATATTCGCAAATCAACTGTAAAAATTCATAATTAAAATTTTTTATTGAAATCGGTTCGAACTGAAAATGAATAAACTTTTAGTCTTAACCTTATAAATTCGACCGACCTATGTATTTGTAAATTATAATCTAATAAGCCCTTACATAATTCTGTTAAAAATCAGGTAAAATTGGAAGTGTTCAGAACCGGACTAAAAACGAGCCACTTACAAAAAATATCACACTCACACATCCACAAAAAAAAAAGACGAAATAATAAATTTACAAAAAGGCAAGTTCGAGTTACGCTATAACCAATTTTACAAAGGCCAGAGTGCGAAAAGAAGCCGCCCCTTTGCCCTCCTATACGAGTCACACTGAAGCCCAAATGAATCTTATGGAAAATATTTAAAGAAATGTTTATTAAAGAATCATGTTAATATTTGCAATCATTTTCATCAATTTCATACCCAAAATTTAAATAAACAAATCAACGTCTCTGGTATTATCTCATGCAATATTCATGTTGTTAGAATGTAATATGCAATTCTTCAATTGGCATAACTCAAGACTTGTCATTACGCCTTTCCCTCGAATTGAAACACAATGCATTTTGAATAAATAATAAATCTAGGTGTTAAGTCTATACATGTTCTTACATATATGGTGTGGTTGTTACTTACGCCCATATATTTCTTCGACTGCTTATCGATGAAAATGGTCACGATGGAATACTTTAACGCTAGGCACATGCGGGACATGAATATGTTAATAAATCTTCTTTGATACCGAGATAGTGTTTCTGAAAAGTTTCATGTGATATGTTCGGCCTCGTTGTAGTAAGATACTAATCACCCCATTCTTAGATGAACTTTATTATCGAACTTCTTTTATGGCGTAATTAGTAGTAATCTAAACTTGATGTGCTTCTTTTTAGTGTTCCGTACGGAACACTTATAAGATAACTTCGGTGTCTGTCTGTCTGTCTGTCACACCCAATTTTCTCCGAAACCATTTGATATAGACAATAGACAGACAATAGACAATTTATTCATCTTTTCAGCTACAAAAGTTGTAGATAAGACATGTCATCAAAGGGAAGTATGATCCCATCTTAGGTTATATCAAAAATAATATATAGAAAAAAAAAAAGAAATCTTACTATTAAACACATTAATACACAGTAAATACAAGATATACCAAAAACATAACATACATATTTATAACAAACAAATTTATAACAAACAAAATACATACTGAAGATGCTTTAATTAAGTAAGGATGTTATAAAGAATAACATTCACACTCTGCTCAGCAGATAACTTTCAAATTCAGTTACAGAATAAAAAGTTTTACTTAATAGTATAGTTTTTATTTGTTTTTTAAAACGTGCCATAGATTCAATCCTTTTTACATTTTCCGGCAGTAAGTTAAACAGTCTGCAACCTAAGTAATGACTAGTTTTTTTAAAATATTCATGATTGTGTTTTTCAATATAAAAATTTTCTCTGTTTCTAGTCGGATAACGATGAAAAGATCCATGCGACGTGAAGCTATCTTGATTTTGATAGATAAAATAAGAGTTTACATATATAAATACTTGTAACTGTTAATATTTTTCTATTCTTAAAGACTTCCCTACAGGATGCGTTATATGGCATACTAAAAATTAGTCTCATGATTCGTTTTTGCATTACCAGAACTCTGTCCAGTTCCTGCGCCCTTCCCCAAACCGCCTGACCATAGGACATGGCGGGGTACGCATTAGCGTAATAGACAGCTATGAGGTTGGGAACACTTAATGAGTTTTTTAAAGATTTTATCATAAAAAAACATTTATTTAGTCTTGAACAACCGTCATCTATGTGCAAACTCCATTCGAGGTTAGAATCTATTATGATTCCTAAAAACTTTGAACTATGGCTAACAGACAAATTCATATTATTAAATACAATATTTAGGTTTATTGGTATGCACATTTTTGTCTTAAATTCCATAGACACGGTCTTTGATAGATTTATCATAAGGTTATTCTTTTTACACCAGTTTGAGAACTCAGTCAATATTATTTTAATTTTTTTCTCCAAAAGTTTCTTATCTTTGGCTGAGATGACTATGGTCGTATCGTCAGCGAACATAAAAACGATTCCACATGAAATGTATTCAGGTAAGTCGTTTATGAACAACAAGACACTGCCTTGAGGGGTCCCTAAGTCACAGTTTGTCATTTGCGAAAAAATATTACCAATTTTTATTTTAAAGTTTCTACCCTTCAGAAATAAATTAAACCATTTATTTAGTGGTCCTCTAATACCTAGCCTTTCAAATTTTTTAACAACAAAGCCTGGGTCTATTGTGTCAAATGCCCTTGTTAGATCAAATAGTAGAGCTACTACTTTCTCATTTATATCAAGTTTTTTATATATATTCTTTATAAAGTCGATCGCTGCGGTCTCTGTAGAGAGCTTTTCTCTAAACCCGTGCTGGTGTGAGGTTAGAACTTTGTTATTATCAAGAAATGGAGTTATTTTATTGTAAATAACTTTTTCGAAAACCTTTGAAAAATATAAAACATAGAAAGTTGAAATTTGGTAATAATACAGAAATTGATGGCCTCATCAGAGTTATGTAGTTTTGAAAGTTAAATTTTGACTTAAGGAGTTAGTTTTGGGGGGTGAAATCGGAAGTGAAAAAAAAAATTTTTACTAGGTCATCGAGTGTGGTGTCAAATGAAAGCTTGTGAAAACACGAGGAAAAAAATATATATGTAATGTAATACTTGCGAGCACTTTTCTTTGTATTATTTTTAAAAAATCGCTGTCCCCCCCGCCTTATCTCGAAAAGTACTTATCAAAAAAATTTGAAAAAATTCTGGAATATTCTCCACGGGGTGTAGATTGAATGAAAATTATCACGAGTGCATTACCTTTAATAATTTATCTGGTATATACAAAAAAACAAAAATTTCAAGGTCATCAAATTTCAGTCAAGATTGGAAACAAACTCATTATTTTCCTTTAAACTAGCTACTTTTATTAAAACCTTTGAGACAACTTTTCAATTGTCAGAACCAAACCATTTTGGGATCCCTATTTGGGTGTCCTCTAATGCAGGAAAATGATTCCGAATTTCACGTTCATAGCTTTTTTTAGTTTTTCATTTTCATAGTTCATAGTTATTAGTACCAAAATTAACTATGGCAAACGGAATTTTCTACAATCAGTTTACCAATATCAAAACAAATATTAATTTGAATATTCAAACATCTTCCACGGAAACTTGTCGGATTTAAAAACTGTAAAATTGGAGAATCATGCCTCCTTCTGTACCATAACAGATCGGCCATAATCTTTAACCTACAAGATAGCTACCTAAAATATATGAACGGATAATATATATATATATATATATATATATATATATATATATATATATATATATATATATATATATATATATATATATACATATATATATATATATATATATATATATATATATATATATATATATATATATATATATATATATATATATATATATGTATATATATATATATATATATATATATATATATATATATATGTATATATATATATATATATATATATATATATATATATATATATATATATATATACTCGTATATATACTAGCAGTGCCCGCGGCTCCGCTCGCGTGGACTTGATTCACTACTATCGTCACTGCTTATTCCTTATGTTACCTAACGTAATAAAATATCTGCCATTATTTCCAATTATATCCCATTATTTCTCCTAATCTCCCATTATCTCTACATAATTTCCATTATCTAGGCTTATCTCTGCTCATCTCCCATTATTTCTTCTTATCTCCCATTATTTCCCCTAATCTCCCATTATATCACCTTATCTCCCATTATCTAGGCTTATCTAGACTTATCTCGCAATATTTCTCCCTATCTCCTATTATTTCTCCTTATCTGCCATTATCTCACCATAACTCCTATTTTCTAGACTTATCTCTGCTTATCTCCCACTATTTCTCCTTATCTCCCAATATTTATACTTATCTCCCATTATCTCACCTTATCTCCCATTATCTTGGCTTATATCGAATTATATAGAACATATGTATAAATTTATAAAAACACGTAAATCGGATAAGTGGTTCTCAAGTGATAACCGCACTAACGGAGAGACAGACAGAGAGACGTTACCTTTTATATATATTATATTATTTGCTACATGATATTGTTCCATATTTAATGCTTTAGGCAGTGTATTGCAAGAGACCGTGCTAGCGGCAAACTTTTCTCCGACTTGATTCACTATTATCGTCACTACTTATTCTTTATGTCTCCTAACGTAATAAAATATATCCTATAACCTGGCCAGAGAACATATGTATGTTTAAAAAAAAAGCACGTAAATCGGATAAGTGGTTCTCCAGTGATAAGCGCACTAACGGATAGACAGACAGAGACACGTTGCATTTTATATGTATTATAGATATTCTTTGCTACATCTTATTGTTCCATATTTAATGGTTTAGCATGTTTAAAAAAAGCAAGTAAATCGGATAAGTGGCTCCAGTGATAAGCGCATAAACGGACAAACAGATAGAGAGACGTTACATTTTATATATATTATAGATATCCTTTGCTACAAGATATTGTACCATATTTAGTGGTTTAGGCAGGAAATTGCAAGAGAACGCGCTAGCGGCAAACTTTTTTCCGATTTGATTCAGTATTATCGTCACTGCTCATTCCTCATCTTACCTAACGTTATAAAATATAGCCTATAACCTGGCCAGAGGACATATGTATGTTTTAAAAAAAGCACGTAAATCTGTTAAATGGTTCTCCAGTGATAAGCGCACTAACAGACAGAGAGACGTTGCATTTTATATATAACCTGGTCAAAGAATATATGTATGAATTAAAAAAAAAGACACGTAAATCGGATAAGTGGTTCTAGTGTGATAAACGCACTAATGGACAGACAGAGAGACATTGCATTATATATATATATATATATATATATATATATATATATATATATATATATATATATATATACATATATATATATAATATATATATATATATATATATATATATATATATATATATATATATATATATATATATATATATATTATAGATTATAAATATTCTCTGCTACATAATATTGTTCTATACCAGGGGTGCTCAAACTTGAACTGCTGGCGATCTACCTCAATATTGTTAGACTACGATCGATTGACTCTGAGAGGCTGCAAGTAAGTGTGATGCAGGATTATCGTCTAAGTAGGATGTATCGTGGCATAGATATTAGTTTTCCACACAATATGCATTTTTTTATGACTTTGGATGTTGAAGCGTTGCACTTCATGTCCTCAGCATACTTTTCATAAGATGGTACGTAATTACTGAGTGCTTATCGCAAGCATGATGACATATGTTCGTCAGTTAGTCGATTGCGATATCTTCATTTCAGAAAATGCAGACTCGCACAAGTAAGTTGACCCAAACATTGCCGTCAGTTGAAGGGCGATTTGCCTTAGATTCGGATATTTATCTTCAGATATAAAACACCAGAATTTTGTATCAGATGCTGTGGCTTTGAAATGTATATCTGATATAATCTGCACTAACTCATTTTCAACAGAACATGAGTCCATGTTAAAATAACTTGCTATTTCACTAGCTACTTCCTCAATGTTTTTACACGAAAAAGGATAACTCATAAATGATGCGATATTTGCCAATTTACTGAAATCATAAAAACGTATTTCGAATTGGCCCAAAATATTTGATAATTCTGCCTCATAAATATCATAATTCAACTGAGGAATCCTTGCTTTCAAAGACGGATCTGAAAAATTCAGATCCTTTCTTTTCAGTTGATCTATCATAAGTTGCAATTTACTTTTGAATGCGTTTATTGCGCTAATCATCTCAATAATAGTTTTTCCTTTACCTTGAAGCTCCAAATTAATGGTGTTTAAATGCATTGTGATGTCTGTCAAAATGCCAAATCAGTCAGCCATTTTCCGTTTTTCAGTATCTGAGTGTCATCACCTCTTTCGTCCAGAAAAGCTGTTATTTCGGGCAATAATTCTTGAAACCTTTCTAGGAATTTTCCGCGACTCAACCACCTGACGTCCGTGTGAAGAACTAAATCAGTGTGTTCAGCTGACTTACTATCTTCCAACTGCAATTTAAAGAGCCGTCGTTGCAAGCTACGTGCACGGATAGAATTCACAATTTTTATTGCAATGCCCATAATCTCCTCCATGTTTAGAACTTTTGAACACAAAACTTGTTGATGTATAATGGAATGGAAGGAGAAAAATGAAGGGAAATCATCATTAGCTCGATTCAATGCCACAAAACCGTTTTTGTTTCCAGTCATTGCTGGTGATCAATCGGTTGTAATGCACACTAGTTTATATATTGGTAGCTTGTAGTTTGTTACAAAATTGAAGAAAACGTCATATATATCTTTGCCACGGGTCGTTCCTTTCAGAGGAATCATTGTCAAAAACTCTTCCTTAGCCTACATGTCATTGAATACCATTCGAATAAAAATACACAGCTGGGTAGTGTCTGTCATATCGGTGGATTCGTCGAACTGTAAGGAAAAGTATGTACATTCCATGATATCATGTTTTAGTTTATCTGCCATGTCCTGACTCATGACTTCAACACGCCTTGTGACAGTCGGACGAGAAAACTGAAGTTCTCTAATAGCAGACATAATCTCTGTTTTATTTTTAAAATCTCCAAATAAAGTCTCACCCGCTTCAATAAATGCTTCCTTCACAACCAATCCATCATCAAATGGTTTCTTGTGTTTCGCCAATATATGAGATATTTTAAATGACGCGATAATTGCAGCTTTCGATTGTTTGGCTGGTCTTGTGAACATGGTTTGTTCTTTTTCAAACAAGTTATCAAATCACGTACTTTTCGTTTTCTTAATTCACTCTGTGACGGAAAAATCCTTTTCATACTTTTTATGAACCGTTTTATGATGCCTCTCTAAGTTCCCACGCTTAAGTATTGCACTGGCAAATGAGACAAATGCACTTATCCTTTACCATACAAAAGAAAAATTCTTCCTCCCAATCGTTATTAAAATAATAAGTTTTACTTTTCTTCGCCGCACTCATTTTGGACTATTTATTAATAAACTTTGTATCGATGTATCGCCTTCAAGTTTCGAATGTTCCCGTCAAACACGCCGCCCGAAGTTTCTAGAAAAATCGGCGGGAATCAAAAACGCGGCTTTTCTTTGACAAGTACCGCGCGTTTCCTTTGATAAAGCCGCCTTTTGCCGCTAGCAGGGGGTTATTACGATAAAAGAAAGTGATGAGGGGGTTATTCTGGCCTAATTGTGGGTCGAATAAATTTTAGTAGTTTATTCATTACATTTTGTTTTAGTTACCTAAACAAAATCTGTGAATAGTTCTATATCGGAATTTTTTTCTCGAGTTCGACTCAACAAGCACTCGCGATCGACTTGTCGATCGCGATCGACCATTTGAGCACCCTTGTTCTATATTTAATGGTTTAGGCTGTGTATTAAAAAAAAAGTACGTAAATCTGATAAGTGCTTCTCCAGTGATAAGCGCACTAACGGACAAACAGATAGACAGACAGAGAGACGTTGCATTTTTATATATATATTATATATATATATATATATATATATATATATATATATATATATATAATATATATATATATATATATATATATATATATATATATATATATATATATATATATATATATATATATGTTATATATCTATATATATATATATATATATATATATATATATATATATATATACATACATATATATATATATATATATATATATATATATATATATATATATATATATATATATATATACACATACATATATATATATATATATATATATATATATATATATATATATATATATATATATATATACTCTGGAACTTCTCACAGGAACGGAACGACCCTTTTGTGAGCGACAAATTTACAAAACAATAATTTTATGAACATAGCGCAGCAAGAATTCCGATTCAATATCATTTACACAACTTGAATAAATCCTTGAATGCACAAATGTTTAAATTATGAACCCAAAAGTTTAAAGATACTTGTCTTACTTATCAGTAAACCTCAGAAAATTCGACCAATAGCATCAAGAAGCCATGCAAACGAGAATTGCGCTAGAGTTAGTTTGTTCAAATCCTGACCTCTCAACAACAAACGATTAAATAACATAAATATGCCCAGGAGTGTGTTAACATACATTGCTCGTAAAGATTTATGTCTGCACTTTAACTAGGTCTAGCTGGTACAGGAATTAAAGCCAACTGATATTGTTTAACATTTACTAACGTCTTATTCTCGAATGAGACACCTTTCCACCTTAAGACCTAAGTCAATAAACACAATTTCCGTTATTAGATTCCAATGAGTTCGAAACTAAAATTTCAAGAAATGGAACAACGTTGCTAATAGTGATCAATAATTACACTGCTAATTTAGAGGCGTCCTGGGAATAAAAATAAACTTTTTTAATACATAAACATATATTTATTTAGTATGTCTGTATAGAGGACGTGAATTCTTGGCTACAAATCTATTTATATATATATATATATATATATATATAATATATATATATATATATATATATATATATATATGTGTGTTTATATTTAAGTAATAAAAATAAAACTATTAATGGGACACCTTATTTAGTATTTTTTGGTCGCCACAAATCACGTCCTCTATAGAAATAATAAATACCAAAAAATACAACCAGAAGAAGATCAATTTGTGAGTTTTATCTCGATACTAACGGTCCAGTGAAGTCGTAGCAATGATCAGCAAAAAGTCGAACGTAGACCTGCCACACAGAAAAATCTAGAGAAAGACAAACACGTGGAATAAAATATCGCCACAACACGAAATCAGCTAACTACCGCCGCGGCAGATCAATAACATGTACAATGTACCCCGTCGAGTTTCTCAGAGAGCAATGCATAGTTTTCTCTATTATTGTTACATATAAAACCACTTCAACTTAGGCTGCTCGACGAAACACGTTTTAACGATCAGACGGTTACCAGCTGTCTTCGTTTTGCCACAACGTTTTATAGTACCTGTTAGTGTTCCTGTAGCTACAGCTCTATTGTCTGTACCTGGATCCATCGAAGAGACGACATTGTGATGAACCTTTTGAAATACTGTCTCGGAAATTCATATTTCTAAAATAAAGACAGATTTTTTTAAGCCGGACTTCCAATCGGTTTTTATTGATTATAGCCAACATGAAAAGATATGAAACTTTAATAATACAATCAGTAAGGTAAAAATTTGATAACTTGACAAGGAAATAAAGAACATTCTAAAATTTTCGATCACAAGATGAGAGCTTAAACCTCTTAATCAAATTGAGAAAATAATGTGTTACCATAGAATTTAACTTTGAGTTAGTGTTAACTCTACATTGATAAACAGGGCCTTAATATATAAATGAATAATAAATAATAATATATGGAGAACATCATCCCTTTGGAATGATTTGCCTAGGACTGTGTTTCCCACCGAGTACAATTTACAGCAATTCAAGAACAACGTGAATCGCTTTTTCCGCACACGTATCGCTCATGTAGCGCTTTAGCGACTTCCCTGCAGCAAATAAAAAAAAAATAAAATAGTATTACCCTTAAAATGATGGTTCCATTATCAATATCATATGCATCGAATTAAAAACCCGTAGACTTAATTAGTGCAGTAGAAAAAGCATTAGAAACTGCACAGTTCAGATACAGCAATATTGTGATATTATCCTCTGTGAAATCACCAGGAGTATTCTCCTGAGTTTTGGACCTCGAAAAACTTGTACTCGTTTTGTTTTTATAAACAATTTAAGTTTTCGAAACGCGCTATTTGAGCTTAAAATGCGAATAACCCCGGATATATCGGATCGAGACAAAAAAAAACAGACTCTTCGTAAAGTTTCCAACAAATTTTCGTTAGTTTTAAGTCGCTAAAGTGTGTGTTATGTAACCTACAAAATTGAAAAAAAAAACCGCAAAATCTTTTATTTTATTGTACAGGTGGACTAAGTGAACCGAACGGCTTGAAACTTTCAGAAAATATGTCTTTTGTTATAGTAAAAATACTCGAAAATTTCGGTACAAAAATATTGAATCCGGTGGGCACAATTGAATTTGTTATTTAAAATTTGGATTACCCGCCATTTTATGTTTCTTAGGAACGTGCGATTTTATAGTAACTACCTCTTTTTTTGATAAATCCGAGCAAAAATTGCTTAGTAGAACTTTTTTTATATTAATTTGTTGGGTGAAAGAGCTCACACTTTTTTATAGATTTTATTTAACACTAAACTCAGTTACTAAAATCGTTTGTATGTGTAGATAAACCTAATGCAAACACGTTATATTTAAATTTGAGAATAAATAATTAAACAGCAAATGAATTAAATTTGCATTAATGCTGTCCTCGCATAGTGCGTATGTGCTAAGCTTAATAAGAAATAATTCTCTTTGAAATTATCGGTAGAAATTCTATTCAACCATGTAATCTGCATTCAAAAACTGAAGACGTTATCCTCTGTAATATCTCGCACCAGTCAAAAACAAGCCGCTTTGAAGTGCCTTTAGTTACCCTGGCTTAATTTATAATTCTATCGAAGACAGCCGGTGATTATAAATGTACGAACGTCAAAAAATTTTTTTTGGTAAATAAATTCTCGTACTGAACCGAAGATTAAATTTATACATAAATCATTTTTAAATACAAATCGATAAAGCCGATTATGAAATATTAACTAATAGGATTAGATTAAAACTTCTATAAAACATATTACTTATCATAAAAATATGACATCAAAAGATGCTAGTTTTCATATTACTATAGTAAAATATACATATAATTTTATGGAAACTCTGGTCTTGAGGCATGGATTATTTAAAATTTATATATAATTAATATATAAAAAACCGGTCAAGTGCAAGTTGAACTTGCGCAATTAGTGTTCCGTACGTTGATTGCTTTTCAAATACAAAATTTTGTTACAGAGGTATAAAATGATCAGTGACTTCACAAAACACACCCAAATGAGTTTTCAACAAAGTTTGTTTCTAATATTTACTAAAATCTGATGACCTTGAAATTTTTGTTTTTTTTTATATACCAGATAAATTATTAAAGGTTCGTTCAATCTACACCCCGTGAAGAATATTCCAGAATTTTTTCAAAATTTTTTGATAAGTACTTTTCGAGATAAGGCGAGTGGACTGCGATTTTTTCGCGATTTTTTAAAAATAATACAAAAAAAAGTGCGCGCAAGTATTACATTATATATATATATATATATATATATATATATATATATATATATATATATATATATATATATTACTCGTGTTTCCATAAGCTTTCATTTGACACCACACTCGATTACCTAGTAAAAAAATTTTTTTTTTCACTTCCGATTTCACCCCCCAAAACTAACCCCTTAAGTCAATATTGAACTCTCAAAACTACATGGCTCTGATGAGGCCATCAATCCCTATATTATTACCAAATTTCAACTTTCTATGACAAATAGTTTTGGAGAAAAATCGGGTGTGACAGACGGACAGACGGACAGACAGACGGACAGACACCGAAGTGATCTTATAAGTGTTCCGTACGGAACACTAAAAATAGTACATTTCTTGGAGGTGTTGCAATTTTTACGATTAATAATATATTTATGTAAAAATATATCATTCTTGCCTAAAAAATATATAGTCTCAAATGTGTATTTCACAGTAATGATTGATCAAAAAAACTTCCACACAAATTTAATGTTATATTCTGATTTAACGTTTGTCCTCCTCGCTCGACACTGCAATTATCCAGAAATAATAAAAGTGGACAACGAAGATGTTGCATAAACGCTACTGGCCTATTACAGAGACTATTAACTATATTTTGGCTTATAAATAATAAAGCAAACGGTTACTTAGTGTCTCAATAGTATTATATATATTAAGAATATTTCATATTTTTTGTTCGAAAGAATTAACACACAAGCATAATTATTTATAATAAAACATATAAGGGTAGGAGATCAGATTGAAGGATGTAGATTCTATATATCATGGTATATGGAGAAGAAACAACTCTCCATCGAATTATCTTGTCCGGCAAACACAAGAGCTAGATCAGCCCTTCTACTATCTTAAAACAAGACGTGTTCAAAACGGGCCCTCAATAGGCCTAAATACTGTAGACATTTGACCTATCTGTCAGTAATGTGTCTATCTAGTATGTTACATGTCCTGACTTCTGGATAAATAAATTTGAAAATCATGTTATCTCTACCTTAATTCCAATCTTAATAAGATGTATGGAATGTAATTAATCAAAAAATAAAATTAATATCTTTATTTCACTAATTTTTTTATTTTTGATTACAAAACAAGCTGATTTTAGGAGTAATTATTTTTAATCAAACTTATAACATATATAGGATTTCGAGGAGTTACCTTCCAATATATAATATTATATGACTTTTTTCAGGTTTTTAGAAACGAAGATTTTCTAAACCATGTTGTTTTGTAATTATTGTCAATCTTAACATAAATATGCTAGTGTTTTTTAAGTTATCCATCTAGCGAAAAAGGAAAACTCGCAGACCTTAAAAAATATTTTCCCAAATAAGTATCGTTCATACTAATACACTTAGTCTAGCGTTTTTTAAGTTATTTCATTCCGTCCAAAAAATGTTTTTGTTTTCTCCTCAAAAATTTTTTTTCTTTGCTTCTCAAAAAATGACTTGACAACGACTTTCAACTACTCATCCGAGGAAAATTTTTGGCCCCTGAGGTCTTTCTTTAGATATTTAAAGAAAAAGAAGTCGTGAGCCGCTAAATTAGGACTATAGGTTGGATGTTGTAACTATCCACAGCAGGGAATATTATTAGTTGTAACTATCCACAGCTTTCGGTAATGGCTTGAACCGTACAAGCCACGTGAACCTTGCAGTTGTAGTATAATGACAAAGTTTTACTTCTCTGAATCTCTAATGACCTATTCCAGGTGCGAATCCTTCTTCTGTAAATTTCTCCAATAATTGTAGATCCTTTTTCCAGATATTCAATAAGTAAAATTCCTTCTCAGTCCCTATTAAAAATGATCGCTATTAACTTTCCAGAACACGACTGAATTTTCACTTTCTTTGCTCATGGAGAGCCCTTATAAGCCTGTTCCATCGACTTCTGCTTCGTGTTAGACTCTCAATAAAACACCAAGTCTCAAGCAGCCAAATGTTCTTTAAAAATTGTTTTTCTTCGCCAATTTCTTCATTTGTCGATTTGACACCCTCAAATCGTCAACAGGCCTGATGGTTTCCTCAGTTCTTTTCTCAACCGGTCTTCCCGATCACCGGTCATCGTGAATTGAGTGTCGGCACCATAAAAACTATTTAGATCAACATTTTAATTGAAAATAAGATGGACCATATCCAATTTGCACTTTAGTGAGAAATCTTATTAGAGCGGAATGTTCCAAATTACTCACACTTATTTTTCGAAAGAAAAATAAATCATAAAAACTGCGAAACGCAACGAATTTGTACAAACTTTTGTGGAAGTACTTTTTGGTATAACGTCATTTTCACGACTAGATTGACTCGTGGTTTGTAGAAGGGATCGAATTTGTTTGACAGAGTGATCCAAAAAAAAGTATTTGACTTTTTCGTTGCGTTCGTTTTTGGTTGCAAAAAAAAAGTTAGTTTTAAACGTAATTATTTTTATTACCCACATAAAGGGCATATGAAGAGTTTGAGAGAAACTGAAAAAGGTAGCTACCAATATATCGTATTATATGTTATGTCATTTTCAATTTTCTTTGAATCAATGAATATTAAAACTGTGTTGAACCAGGTAGAAGAGGTAACTAGAATGTGATGAGAAAAGTCATGATAAAAAGTTTTTTTTATTGATGTGAGAAAGCAAAAGGTTTTGAATAAATTTTGGTTAAGTTGATATCTTTTAATATAAAGGAAATACATAGAAAAATGTTTAAAGCTAAAATTGGTCGAAACTTTTTGCCCAGTAGGTACAGTAATCTAGTAACATTTCTGTGTATAAACACATCCAATATGCAAAAAAAATATTTACAAAACTAAAAATCGCCGATCAACTAATGGTATCACGAATCGATCCACGACATTTTGGTATTTCAGATAAACATTTAAGATATTCAGATTAGTTCAGGTTCTCTTGAGCCTTTCCTAGTGTTGTTTTTTGCAATTAGCATCTCACCATAAAATACTATTAAATATATCAAGTTATAATGTTTTTATTGGAAAAAAGCTAAATTCATTATTTATTTTCTGCTTGTATTTGTGAGAGAACTACACGGTGAATAACGTTACAACTATGTACTTCCAATTTCCATCGAAGTACGGGGAGAGAGGTTAATTATTAACTCTGAACCCATAAGACTGTGGCAGCCATTTCGTCATTATTAGAACTTCTCGCACCACCATCCTCGCAGAATCGGTTGAGTGAGCCTTAGATGCAGCCTACCTTGGTACGTCATATACCGTGGTGTAGCCAAGGGGATGCTTCCTTCGCCAATATGAATATAGAAAATGATGTCTACTGAGAAAGAAGTCCTTTACTCGTATATTGGAAGAAATTCTTAGTTTTTATTATTTGAAAAGGTTCTGAAGCGTTTTAAAGTTAGGTTAAACAACTACAACTGTAACTACTACTAAAAAACAAACTATGAGAATCTTTTGTTTAAAATACTAATTAAAACAACAATAACATTGAACATAATGACAAATATACAGTACGCATGAAAGTTATCGTTAAGGTGAATAAATTTTATTTTTCCAGCGAGCCTTAAGTTCATACGAAAAATTAATTAACATATTATAACTAACCTACCGTTCCTACACATATTATAAACTAGGATAAAACTTAACAATTAATAGACTTTATGTGGAAAATAATGTGTAATATAAATTATGTTCAAAAAAACTTCAATTTATATATAAACAGTATTTGATTAGCCATTATAAAGTATGCTCAATAAACAAATAATAAAGTTAGTTATGAGTTAAAACAGTGAGAATGAAGTTACGGATGTGATAATGCTCAATACTTTTTTTGAAAAATGTGGAATAATATTTACGATGTGTCGTAGTGAAAAAAACTGTAAAATTGAAAATTTACTATTATTCCAAGTAATTAAATTACATTCAATTAAAAATACACATAGCGCGCTTCTGTCATAAGAATCTCGATCTACATTAATCTACGAATTCATTCATCTCATTTTAAATTGCCAATATAATAAACATTTATTATGTGTTTCTAATGGGAAGTAATAATAATTAATCGACATAATAACTACACTAGCATTGCCTTTTTATATAGCTATCTAACTTTAAATATGTAAGTGTATAAATATGCTTATTTTTATAATTTGTATTTATGACTTATGTAGTAAAGGTAAGACCATAAATATCCAGAAGTATACTGCTACAATATAGTTTTATACACTTAGAAAGTCAGTCAGTTTTAACACTTATCCAAACATAATACCAAGTAGCACATAGTCACATGTTGCCGTAAGACATATTTTCAAATCATGCATATTAATATATTAATATTTTTTCATCCTATTACATAATGATTTGTCGTTTTATTACTTTCTTTTTTAAAGGAAAAGCTTGTATTCTTGAAAAAATCCCTCCCCCCTCGAAATTTTTGGTTGTTTTAAGTTTAGAGCTCGTTTTTATCGGTCTGTGTATCTGTCAGTTTGTCGCACTTTTCATACGAAACTCTCGAACGACATGGGATATCTATTTCAAAACTTGCTACATATATAATACCTAAGGATGGAACAAAACGTATAATTTTTAGACTATATCACCTAAGAAGAAAACCCTGAAAGGGAAGAATTTTGATAAATTTTTAAGATGGTAAACAAATTTTGTGCGTAAAACATTTATAGTAAAACACAAAAAAGGTTAAATGAGTGGGGGAGGAAATTAGAGGCAGTGTTTTAGATATATCGCATTATATGTTCTTTTCAGGTTTTTCGAAGTCAAGAAATCTAAGAATTAGGTTAAGGAGGAGGTGGGGGACGTTAAATATTGTATAGTTTCAATAGTATTATGAGAATTTTTCCAGGCTTTTTAGTTGATATAATGAACATATTTTAAGCATAGTATTTATACCCAAATATGTTAGAGGTAAGGGTGGGTAGAGGGATTGCTTTGTATATGTTATGTTATATATATTTTTGGGGCTCTTAAAGTCGAGGAATTTAAAAATTCAGTATTATTTTTTTCACTACTTCCAATTTTAACAGCCGAAGGGGATGAACGAGGTGGGAACGATAAATATTGTAGTTCCAATAATATTATAAGAGCTTTTCCTTGTTTTTTTTTTTTGTTAGATGTAATGTACACATTTTAAGCATATTCTAAAATATATAAGGGATTAAAGTGAGAGTGCTAAAGGAGGTTAAGAGGTTGTTCAGTATATATCGCGTTATACATCTTTTTTAATCTTCTTAGAGTCGAGGAATTTCAAAAGTAATTTGATTACTTCAAATTTTAACAGGAAAAAGGTTTGAAAGAGGTCGTTAAATATTATATAGTTTGAACAGTGTTATGAGAATTTTTCCAGGTTTTTGGTTGTAATACTGGACAATTTTTTGGGTAAAATACTAAACTGTAATACTTCGATTAAGTTATTATGTAGTGTGAAAAAGTCAAATTCAATGTTTATTTGCAAGAAAAGTATTGGGTATATCACTTTACCGTTATTTCTGATATCGATCATTTTTTATCCACTAAAAAGCTATTTTTCTCTGACGGAAAAAGTTAAGGATATTTAAATTTTCCCTCAGCTGACAAATAATAAGTTGTGTGATGTTATCCATTAAACAAACAACCTGTACAATATGTCAAATTGTTTCAAAATGGGGACTAAGTTCTCATATACCATACGTGCTGTCGTCGATATACATTTGCCTGTTCTCTCCATCTCTTGATGATTTGTTGATGGCTAGACAACAATCCCCTCTCGCGGACACCTTGTCGTCGGTGAGAGGGCTCAGTAACCTCCAACATCCAGGGAGCGATGCCGACTGTAACATAGCTACTGGCAGGGCCACCCTTACCGGTAAGGTCTCGAAGCTAAGAGGAGGAGAAGCTAAAAAAGTCCACAACAACAGCGTCTGACCCAGAGTAGGCCGCTGCAAACAGTGTTTGCTTTCATGTTAGAAACGGCTGATCTTATTCGCAGAAAGAAGCCAGAACTTACAGTGATAACTCCTTCCCAAAAAAACCTCTGTTAAAATTGTAGATGACACTAGTGATGGTGTGCTATACGATCCGACTAGCAATCGGCGCTTCGGTTCTAGGACCGCAGATGTGTAATGGGCTACTGGCCGTGGAAATATGGACAACGGGGTAGTCCGCGGAAAATGTGCTACCAGTGGTAAATCAAAAAGTAATATGAAAGTATGCACATGGATCGTCAGAGAGCTGAATAAACCTGGCAAGCTACATATTATTGAAGAAATCACGACAGGGGTATATCTGAGACTCATTGACAAGAGTTAGGCCCTTTCACATTAGCCAATGGCAATCTCATAATTTGCCTGGGTACCGAAAGAACATCTAGCAGTGGAGTGGCTATAATGGTGAACAAACGCACAAAATACTCGGTTCTGGGTTAAGAGGCAGTTATTGACAAAATTATGATAGCCAGGATTCAAGCAACACCCGTAAACTTAAATTTTGTACAGGTTTACGCTCCAGCAGCTCAAGCACCAAAAGAGGACAACAACTAAATGTCCCTATCAATAGGCTTTCTAATAAAGAAGTTCTACTACTCCTTGGTGATTTCAATGCAAAGATTGGCACGATGGAACAGGATAATGACTTGAGAAGCGTACTGGGTAGGTACGGTTTACGAGAACGAAATAAGATAGGAAACGCTCTAATGGAATTTTGTGCAGAAAATAATATAACAAACTCAAATTTCAAACAGCACAAACGTGAAAATTACCGACCTATCTATCTTATATGTCATGCACGTAAAATCCACATCATCCAAGGATAATTGAAACCAATTCTCTTGCCTCAAATTCCCCAAGTACAGGCAGGTTTTGTACCCAGTAGAGGCGCAAAAGAACAGCTAATCAATGTAAGACAAATGATAGAAAATTTCTACGAATATAATGTTCCTACCGTGTTCTATTTCCTTGATTATACAGAGGCCTTCGACACAGTACAATGGGATCACTTATGGAGAATTCTTCAAGAAATGGGGACACCAGACCACCTAGTCTTCTTAATCCACAAATTATCAACAACATCACTTATGTTAGAGTTGAGAAAAATCTGTCATTCCAAGTCGGAATAGGGGTGAGGCAAGGTTGTATCCTGTCTCCACTACTCTTCAGTAGTCTTTTTCGGTGAATGGATTATCCGCAAAGCGACGGAAGAGTGGAGAGGTCTCAGTAGGAGGCAGTAAGTTCTCGAACTTAAGATACGCTGATGATACTACAATAATGGCTAGCTCCGAGAAAGAAATGATTGCCCTGCTGCATCGAATCGAAAAGGTTAACGCAAATATCGGCCTTTCACTAAATCGAAAGAAATGTTCTCTTTTTATAGTAGATCGAGCTAAATTTTGCCTCCTCTCAAAAAAAATCAACAATATACCACTGAAGACAGATATTCTATACTTAGGCGCCAGAATTTCTTACAAGAAGGGCTATGAAAAAGAAACCAAAAGAAGGATAGCGATAGCTAAAACTGCAACGACAAGCCTAAGCAAAGTATGGAAAGATCACAGAATAAATAAAATGACTAAAAAAAGGCTTGTCAATTCCCTAATATTCCCTATAGCCACATACGGAACCGAGACATGGAGTATTGATGTAGCATGCCGTAAAAGAATAGAGGCTTTCGAAACTACATGCTACAGGCGGATGCTCAGAATATCCTGGACAGCTCATAGAACAAATGCGACTGTTCTGGGCGATCTGAATATCTAAAATAGTAACCGGCTGTTACCATCGATTCAGAGAAAAATAGCATCATTTTTTGGTCACATAATAAGGAAGGATGGCATGGGAAAGTTGCTGGTTCAGGGGAAAGTCGACAGTAGAAGAAAAAGAGGTAGATCTCCCAACAGATACATCGATCAGATCATGCCTACAATGCACTTGGAGTTACCGGAGATGATGAGAAGTGTCGAAGATAGAGAAGCCTGGAGGGCTGTTGTAAATTCTGTGTAACAATGCAATGAAGGTCACAACGCTGGGAGCCGAGTAACGATGCGAGAGAGAGAGAACAATCATAGAAATTTATCGGATATGGAATCGCATCTCGTTCAATTTTCTCTACGGGAGACCCTATATTAAAGGAAGTGCAGTTTTTATGTGATTATCGGTTTAAAATAATCACAAAATACTAAAAAAGTACTATGCTACGACACTGACCATGTAGCATATAAAATACTTAAAGATACCCTACAATGTAACATAAATATTTTAAAAACATCTTCCTTTGGTTTTATTTATTGCCCATTTATATCTGTAATATTTCGTAACCTGTTCTTGAATGTGATAAAATTATATGGTAACTTTGGTACACACGCACCTTTTTCTTTTATGGAAACGCCTACCTAAAAGAAGAAGAAAGGTTTAAAAAGGAGAAATATTTTTGTGAAGGCATACACGAAATTATAAAAGTATTATATATGTCATATTAGAGCTGCAGAAGAATATTATTAAAATCCCTCCTATGCTTTTGTTATTTTTAAAATCCTTTATTTCTGACATACAGAAGGTACAAGAATGTATCATTACATATACTTAATAAACACATAATATTCACGATATGTATAGAGCTAAGTATATAGTATGTGATACGTACAAATATTTGATTTATCAATTTTTAAAAAATATATATTACGATAATTTGAGAATTCAAATATTTTTAACCAGAAGCTTCTTTAGGCTAAATGTGATTTATTTATTTTTGTCGTAATAGAAGTAACATGTTAAAATAGTAAGAACCAATATAAATTGGAAAGGTTTTAAACTAGGTGTGAGAAAAAATGTTCAAAGTGAAACTCATCCGAATATTAGAATTCTTTTAGTTAGAAAGCTGTTTTAAATAAATACTAATTCGGGGATAATCAATCAGTTCAAAGCGCAATTTCTTTATTAGTGTTCCGTACGGAACATTTATAAGATCACTTCGGTGTCTGTCCGTCCGTTCATTCGTCCGTCCGTTACACCCGATTTTCTCCGAAACTATTTGATATAGAAAGTTAAAATTTGGTATTAATATAGGAATCGATGGCCTCATCAGAACCGTGTAGTTTTGAAAATTAAATTTTGACTTAAGAGGTTAGTTTTGGGGGGTGAAATCGGAAGTGAAAAACTGTTACTATTTCATCGAGTGAGGTGGCAAATGAAAGCTTGTAAAAAGTTCAAAAATATATATAATGTAATAGTTTCGCACACTTTTCTTTGTACTATTTTTAAAAAATAGCGAAAAATCGCTGTCCCCCCTTATCTCGAAAAGTACTGATCAAAAAATTTTTAAAAAAATTCTGGAATATTCTCCACAGGGTGTAGATGGAACGAAAATTTAGCACGAGTGCATAACCTTCCATAATTTATCTGGTATATATAAAAAAACAAAAATTTCAACGTCATCAGTTTTCAATAAAGATCGGAAACGAACTTTATTGAAAACTCATTTGGGGTATGTTGTGCGAATTCACTGATCATTTTATACCTCCGTAACAATTTTTTTTTTATTTTAAAAGCAATCAACGTACGGAACACTAATTGCGCAAGTTTAACTTGCACTTCACCGGTTATTTTTTTGCTAAAGTAATAGCAATTTGTAAGTAAACGCATTGTCAGGCAACAACAGCAACCCTTTAGATATTTTTCCTTTGCGTTTTTCCACAATTTTTTGTCGAAGTTTAGTTAATAATGAAGAATAATATTCCCTAGTCATTGCTTTGGTGTTCCAAGCGATCTGTAAGAAGTATCCTATTCTTGTACCAACAAACGAAACCAAAACATTTTCCTACTCATTTTTATAAGCAAAAGGTCTTGTGAAGAGGTAAGCAAGCATGTTTTCACTCTTCCGACTCGTTCTTTCTGTCTGGATCATAACAATGGACCGACTTTTTATCTATAGTTACAAATTCAAACCAAGTTAGATCAATCCTCTTCCGAACTCTCTCCGAGTCAGTTTTGGTCGACGTTTAGTCATTTAGGGATCTATTAAGCAGATATTTTTTTTAAACCCAAATCAGAAGAGACACTGTGTAAAACACGTTCGTATAAAGTATTCATAGGCTTTGCTGTACAGTCCAGCCCAATTGGTCGATTGAACCAAAATCATTTCATGTACAGCCTCAACATTCTCTAGGATAGACACAGAAATGGGTTTTCTAGCACGGTATTCATCACTGATATCGGTTCTTCCTCTCCTAAAAGCCGCAACCAAGGTTTTTATAATGTCGTAGATAAGACATTGTCCCTTCGATGTGGTGAGCCTGCCACCATAAAGTTCTTTAGCGCAGAGTCCTTTCAAAAAAAAGTTACTTTATTACCGGCCGACATTTGATTTTACTAAATTCACAAATTTTGTCAACTAAATCTTCTTCAAAAGTTCGCCATAAAGAGCACAATAAAATCTAAACCACCAAACTTTGCGTACGTATTTAATAAGTACACAACTACTATCTATTATCCCCGCATATGTTTTTGATAACGGAAACTGATATAGCCTAAGTAGTTATCAATGCTCGTAGTATTATGCTTTTGTAGAAAACACGACACGCGATTGATATCAGCATTCTAATGAGATTATATCTTAAACCAAAATGTGTCTGCGCCTAATGAGGTCAAATAAAGTCAGTGGGAGCATTAAGTCTTGAACAAATTGACTCAATATATACCGCCCAATTTAAATGAGGATGAAAATCTTGTATAGTTCCCAGAGTATTATGAGAAATTTCCCTGGTTTTTACTTCAGATAATGATCAAATTTTAAGCGAAACCAACTATATCTTTTATGTCATTAATATCTCGCCATGAGATCTATCATTTAAAATATCAAATTGTAATTCTTAAATTATGTTATTCCTTAGTACAAGGAGGGCAAATTTAGTATTGGCGCGTTTGCGAGGGAAGTATTGGGTAAATCATTTCACTAATTTTTACCTCTCTTCCTAAAAGGAAGTATTGTATTCGTAACAAATCATTCTTAGAGATTCTTGAATCTCTTGTATTAGGGCCCCTGGGTTGATGCGATAACTCTCAAACGAAATGAAATGTGGATTTTAGATTAGATAATACTTGAAGTAGGTATGATACGTATAGCTTTTGGGCTAGATCGCTTCAGAGTATTATGATGAAAGAGGTAAAAGTCAATAAAATGATCTTTTTAGCACTTTTACACAAGTTTTTCCGGGTTGTTAGTTGGAATAGAAAACAAATTTTAAGTATAAATATTTACAGTCAAATGTTAAATGGGTAAAGCAGAGGGTTAGCGGGGTAGCTTTTGGAGTTGAGAAATCTCAAAATTGTGTTATTTTTTCATTAAGAGCCGATGTGTTTCGTAGAATTTCAATATAATAATAGAAATTTTTCTTTTTATTTGTTTCACAGAAAAATCAAATTTTGGGTATAATATTTATACTAAAATATATAAGGATGAGGAAGAAAGTTCGAGGGAGATATCTTGAGTGTATCTTGTTATAGGTCCTTGCCAGTTTTCCCAAGCTCTAGGAATCTTAAAATAAAATATTTTTTTATTGTTAAGTCCAATCTGAACAGAAATAATTTGTAGGTGAGACTAGCATGCAATTTCATCCGTAACTATTTTCAGTCGAACAGAGAAGGAACATAGATGATTACAATCCAATATTTGGTAATACCAAAAGTTACCATTTCCTTTTTAAAAATATCGATTAGTAAGAATTATTCCTTAGTAGAACATTTATTTTACAATTTCCATAGGCAAGAAAAGGAAGGAGTAAATAACTTTACAGTAATTTTTTTATATATTTGTTTTTCTTCCATCTTACAAGGATTTTTAAAATTTTATCAAAATAATTTTTATGAAATTACGTGAGCAACATGTTCCGTAACCTACAGAGGGCCGCCCATCCGACCTCTAAACACTACGCACATACGAGGGTTGTATGATAAGTACGTGACCTCGGTCAGAGATGACGCTACTACTATTTCAAACAATTGTATTTCTCGTAAACATAACCTGTCACACGGATCCTGTCAAATTTTCAAGTCGCTGCCTGATTTAGTTTCTGAGTGGCGGCCATTTAAATAGAACAACTTTTATAATTTTACAACAATGGAAAAAATTGAATATCGAGCAGTGACAAAATATTTGTTTTTGAAAAAGAAAACGAATGATGACATAGAAGCGGAACTCAACGACGTTTATGGAGCCTCTGCAGCTTCGTTATCAACCATAAAATATTGGACAGCTGAATTCAAACGCGACCGTACAAGCATTTTTGATGAAAAGCGTTCAGATCGTCCAAATGAGGTTACCACATCAGAAATGATTGAAAAAATCCACGATATACTGATAAATGATCGGAGAGTGAAAGTGCGTGATATTGCTGAGACTGTGGGCATCTCAATTGAACATGTGCAGAATATTATAATATAAAAATGTGTTTTTCTTGTCAAGGCCAGGTACTTATTAAACAACCCTCGTACTATACATATGTGCATAAAATATATTCCAATCCAATAATATAAACTTCATGTAGAATTAAATGCTAAAAAAATTAATTATTAGAAAGGTACTTTAATATTGTATGTATTATCATAAATTGTTCATCATTTGTTTGAAAATTATAGATTCTAAATTTATCCCTATAGACCGAAAAATTAACAGGAAAATATATTAATTAGGCTTGATAATTTAGTTAATTTTTTTTGTTAATGTTTTTGGAAGAAAATTAATAAAATTCTAGGCATCTACTACTGTAAATAAAAATGTTGCTTGTATATTTTATCTAGTGTATGTTTTTATTTTAATTTACTTAATACTTTAGTTTTCCAAAAGCGGTTCTGTAAACGGTTTTTTCCGGTTATTTATTGACCACACTTTTTACTTTGCATACTAAAGGAACTACATATTGTATTTATAAAAAATTTTATTCCAAAATTTTTACATTCCTTCACGATTCAGAACCTCTAGGCCATAAAAAGGTAAATTTTCAGTTTACATCTATGTGTCCGTTTATCGGTCTGCCTTTCCATTGGCAAGGTAACTTTTGTACGAAATGAGATATCGATTCCCAATTTGGTACAGTATAATAATACTTGAAGTAAAGAAGAAACTTATAGTCTTTGAGCGATATTGTTTCAGGGGAAGAGAGTAGAGGTCGGTAAATTTTGTAGAATTTTAATAATATTATCAGGTTTAAAATAATTGTTACAAAGAGCAGATTTTAAATATAATTACTTATCGTCAAATATATAAAAAATTCGAGAGGTGACGAAGGGAGTTAGAGGGGTTGCTTCGAACATATCGTGTGACAAGTCCATTTCAAAGTCCACGAAGTAGAGCAATCTCAAAATAATGTTACTTTTCATTATTTTTAATCTTTAAAGATACATTATGTAGAAGGAAATTTGAGTTGGAAATCGTCTGCGTAACCATTTAGAATATTCAGTGTAATGCTTAAAGGAAGTTATTCTTAAGTGTAAGAAAGTGCGTACATTCTCAAAGAATTTTTGTTCGTATAACAAGTTTTATCTGCGTAGAAATGTAAACGCCCTGTAATAGCTGCACCTCATCTGTTTCTGAAACAATGCTAGAAGACTGCTTCGATAATAGATAAAGTTCGTTTAATTGCATTAATTTTCAACTGTTGAAAAAAACGAACTTGTTGGCTGAACTCTTTGCTTCACATTCTACTGTCGATTTCCAAGGAAAAAACATCACCTACTATTCCCGTAGTACAGTCAGGGATGCCCGATATTGTCTTCAGGCAGGGTATCATAAAACGTACTTTAATGAAGCTAGACACCGCAAAAACTTCAAGCGCTGACGGAATATCTGCCATAGTTCTCAAAAACTGTGTGAGGGAACTAACATCAGTTTTCTCTAGACTTTTCAACCTATCCTACAGAGAGGGAATATTTCTTTCTGCTGGAAATGTACCACAGTTTAGCCGATACCTAAAAAAGGCAGGAAGACCTTGCCAAATAACTACCGACCAGTCGCACTGCTTTCAATAATATCTAAAGTCATGGAAAGAGCTATCAATCAGCATCTTCTAAAATATCTTGAAGGATTCAACATTATTAGCGATCACCAATATGGCTTTCGTAAACATAGATCAACAGGAGATCTTCTGACTTATGTAACACATGTTTGGAACAACGGAATTAAACACTTTGGAGAATCTCGAGCGGGTGCTCTTGACATATCTTAGGAATGCCTTGGATGTGTTTGGCACGATGGACTGTTGGATAAGCTACGCTCTTATGATATGTCTGAAAAGTTCTGTTTGTGGCTTTCATGTTTCCTCAGAGAGCGTTCTTTACTAGTGGCAGTCGACGGATTTCTTTCTAACACCTTCACTATCAACGCCGGTGTGCCCCAAGGCTCCATACTATCTCCTACTCTCTTTCTGATTTACATTAACGATCTGCTAGCAAAAACCCGAAACTCAATCTACAGCTTTGCAGATAACAGTACGCATATCTCTTTATTCACTTTGAACGCTCCGACATCGGCTACTCAGACGAATATCCGCAGACAACGGGAAGTCGTTCAACTTAATCAAGATCTGGAAGAAATTCTATCTTGGAGTGACAGTAACCAAGTGGAATTCAACGCTACAAAAACCCAGGCGGTAGTTTTTTCTAAAACAGTTAACGTTGCTGAATCCAACATAGTTATGGCGGGGCATTCCATTCCTCTAACATCGTCATTTGTTGGGAGTTAATTTGGAGGCAAATATGTCCTGGCATGAACATGTCGCAGACATAGCGAGGAGAGCTTCTCAACAGTTGGGAATATTATTTCAAACCAGAAAGCTTTACACTCCACAACAACTGTTAATTCTTTACAATGCTCAAATTCGACCAACTATGGAATACTGCTCCCATGTTTGGGGCTCCGCTCCCAAACATACATTGCATTTCTTGGATTCTATTCAGAGGAGAGCTGTTCGTCTGATTGGAGACCCGGATCTGACCGGCGGCCTGATTCGCTAGAACATCGAAGAACGGTTGGCGACTTAGGCCTATTCTACAAATATTTATATGGAAAATTCCTCCCAGAGCGACGCATGTTAGAAATACACATCGCGCTAATACTTCACATCCGTATGAGGTTCAGCTTGTTACTCCTCGTACAACGCTTTTCAAGCAGTCTTTTATATGGAGAAACATCATCCCTTTGGAATAATTTGCCCAGTACTGTGTTTCCCACCGAATACAATTTACAGCAATTCAAGAACAACGTGAATCGCTTTTTTCACACACGTGTCGCTCCTCTAGCGCTTTAGGGACTTTCCTGCAGCACGTGTGCTAAACCCATAAAAAGAAAAAAAAACTATTATTTTTATAGAAAAAACCTTAATTAAATCGCTAAGCAAATTATTCTATTTTAGAGTAAAGGTCGAGGATAATAACAAAAATTTTAATTTGAGTTAATTTTTTGGAAAGGCTATAAAAATAGTCTGATAATACAGAACTCGAAAGATACTGTATTAATTATTCAATATTTCGGGTCAGTGCATTTCTAAATAGTTTAAGAAAATAAAAACTATAAATAATACTCATAAATAAGAATATCAAACTACTTGGCATTAAATGATTATTAGTCTCATAAAATGGAGGTCTTCAAACTTTTATCGGCTGTGGAACTCTTTTCGCTTTACGTTTACTTATCTAGTTTATGGCTACAGTTAACTGCAGTCTAGTGACGTAGGCTCAAAAATCAACTTCTCAGTATGAATCACATTACTTCCCAAATATGTTTTTAATTAGTTTTGCTACAAATATGTATACACAATCAAAAAGTAAATATAGACCTATAGTATACCAAATTTAGTATAAAAGAAACCTCACAATAATTAAGAGGATTGATCTCAGGCTATTTGAATACTACATATACTAGACGAAAGAATTATTCTTCTATTATTATTCTATGTAACTCATTGTAAATTTTAAACAACTAAAACTAGGAAGCGAAGTCGGAAATAAACTCTTTGCAATAATAGAGGTAGATACGAGGTAGGATCCTGCATTTCAAGAGTATGTAGAACCCAGCACAAGATGTGCTAATAGAATAGCCCCGTTTCCCCATATTTCTGAAATAGTCGATCATATTTGGTACAGTTGTTTCAATTACGTTTTATAAATTTTCTGAACCACCTATTATATTAGAGGTAAGTACTGTATTTTTTAAAAAATCTAGTACCTAAAAGATATCTTAAATTAAATTCTTTCCCAAAAAATTTTTTTGCTCATTTTAAAATATAACATATTATAACATACATAACATAAATTTAATAAAATAAAAAAAAAACACTTAATGGATCACTATAACTTGAAAAAACATAGAAAAATACTATAACATTTTAGTTCCCAACCGGTGGGTCGCGACTCATAAGGGCGTCTCCTTGGCTTTTTGGGGGGTCGCCGGTTATCAATTTTAAAAACCAAAATTAAATTTTAAAATCTATAAGTAGGTATTAAAATGTTAACATCAGTGGACGGCTGGCGCACGCCCCTCAGCCGCGAGTTTAAACTTTCGAATATAAATATAAATGTACAGATAAATTGTCGCACTCAGTAAACTTGTTACCTAATGTTAAGTCGTTACTTTTTGTCGTTTGTATATAGTGTAATAAAAAAAAGTCAAAACAATGATGAGATAGTTATATAGTTTACATACAAAAATATTATGATTTTATTCTCTCTGCGGTGTTACTAGGAGTATAGTTTTGGACCTCGAAAAACTTTTTAAAACGCGTGTTTTGAGCTTAAAATGTGAATAACTCCGGTTATATCAGTCGCATCAAGACAAACAAAAAACTAAACTCTTCATAATGAAATTTACAACAAATTCTCGTCGGTTTTAAATCGCTCAAATGTGTACATAACCTACAAAATTGAAAAAACAGGCAAAAATCTGTTTTTTTTTTTTTTTTTTCATTTTATTGTACAGGTCGACTAAGTGAACCGATCGGCTTGACACTTTCAGAAAATATTCCTTTTGTTATAGCAAAAATACCCTGAAATTTTGAAACAAAAATATTGAACCCAGTGGACTCAATTGAATTTGTTATTAAAATTTCAATTTCCCGCCATTTTATGCCATTTAGTCCAAAATGAATCTTTTTTTTTCAAAATTTAGGTCTCGACGTCAGCTTTCCGATGCCAGTCTATTTGATGCAATGTGCTGAATCTATGAAACTCTCAAAGCTCAAATGTCACTTAGAAACAAAGCATTCCGAACATATTACAGAAGACTTAGACTTTTTTAAACGACATGAGGCGGCCTTGAAAAAACAAGAGTTGGGTTTTACTGGGACGTTTAAACAACAACTGTAGTTCAGGCATCATATGAAATTAGTCTGGAAATTGCAAAAAATAAAGAACCTCATAATGTCGGTTATGCTAATTTTGGAAAAGCGAATGAGATTAAAACGCGTAATATATCTTTGTCCAACAACATAAATCAGAGACGCATTTCAGACATGTCCATAGATGTGATGGAACAAAATTTTATCTGAAATAAAGGCATCTCCTATATTTTCCTTTCAACTTGACGAGTCTACGATGTTAATTCATGTTCTTACTTACTCGTTTTCGTGAGATATATTCACTTGGAGGACAAAAGGAAGAATTTCTGTTTTGTAAAGCACTAGAAACTACTACGAAAAGTTAAGATGTCATGATGATAAGATCATTCTTGGAAAGTAATGACTTACAATGGAAAAACTTGTGTGGAGTATGTACCGATGAAGCACCAACCATACTTAGATCGAGGTGGGTCTTTCAATCAAAGTTAAAGAGCTTGCATCCCAAGCAAACAGACTGCATTGCATGATTCACCGATGTGCCCTTACTACCAAGACTCTTCCAAAGCCTTTGCAAAAAATGTTCGGCTCTTTGATGACAATAGTCAATATATAAAAAATCTAGTGCTCTCGTCTGTTCAAGGAACTATGCAAAAATATGAACTCTGATCACGAAGTCCTTCTTTTTTACACTGCTGTCCGTTGGTTATCAAAAGGAAATGTTATTGGCCGAGTCTTTAAATTGAAAAACGAAATAAAACAGTTCTCAGAAAGGAAAACATGAGTTTATGGCACACTTTAATGCTGAGGCCCTGGATCCAAGAGTAGCTTATTTATTTACTATCTTAGATCAGCTAAACAAGCTAAATTTGAAACTGCAGGATAAGAAAACGCACATTATTCACTTTTGAGATAATATCCAGGCATTCGTATTAAAGTTGCAAAACTGGCGTCGTAAAGGATATTTTCAAAACTTTTGCCTTTGGACCAAGACTGAAGAATCGGAGCCGGGAATTGTATATAATCTAAGAGAGAAAATTGAATGTTTGAATCTGAAAAACAACGTTATTTCCCGGAGTTCTCTGAACAAAAAGCTGCATTAGTATGAAACTCATTTCATGTAACTTTGGATGTTACTGACATTCTCGATGAAGTGCAGCATGAATTTTTGGAGCTGCGAAATGACTCCTAAGCGCGTGATTTATTTCAGGAAAAATCGTTACCGCGATTTTGCTTTCTTTTCGAATATTAGTGCCTTTTGCTTCTACTTACCTCCGCTAAAGTGAATTTTCAATTCTTCTGAAGATCAAGACAAAAGCCAGGAATAAGCGGGATGTTCAAGATGACATAAGACTGGCCTTGACAAAAACTCAACCAAGAATTATTACATTTGCTAAGCAGATGCACACTCAATTATCACATTAATCATTAATACTTAAAAATTAAATCCTTTATAAAAAATATCACTGTTAACTCCTAAAATATATTTTTTTCAAACTCTTTTTTTTGTGTTTTATTGGTCCAATATGGCGGATGGGAGAGGGGGGCCGCGAACATCTTTAAAAAATCTAAAAAGTGTCGCAATTAAAAAAGGTTGGGGAAGGCAGTGGCCTATAACACGTACCAGTAAAACATAAATGTCATTAGCATTTTGAGTTCTGTATGGATAAAGGCATTGCCACGATATCAGCATCTCTGTTCCTCTGACAATCATGTCGATGATGCCGAAGACATATGATATTTGTTGCAACACATCTAAAGCCAAGATAATACTAATCTGAAATTAATCGCTTAATATATTGATTGGCATTTTAGAATTAAAAATATGATTGAAAATGGCTGTCATTTCCGGTATACTAGGCGTCCTACCAAAATTAGGTTACGCACTAGTTCATGTCCATTCTCAACTCCACTCCATTCTTTTGGTTTGTTGTCCTATACCAGTTCAATGGCGTGTGCTTCTACATTGGACGATCAAACGCTAATCTTTCTATAAAAAGTGGCAAAGTGATTTACCCTGTACATGCCTTGCAAATATGCAGTTCTAAAATGAAACTACGGAAAGACATCCCAATGGCGTCACAACGATACTTTAAAAGTACCTGATGAATGAGATAGTAATAAAAAGAAAGTTAATCAGTGAAAATTATGAAAAAATAACATAATTTTCTGATTTCTCGACTCCCAGAACCCCTGAAAAGAACGAATAACACAATATATTTCAAGCGAACTATCTAACCCGCTCTCCATTTCTTTTGACCCCTTACATGATTGAATACAAATAGTTATGGAGCAAGGACTATTTTCATAAGACTATTTAAACTAAACAAAATTTATCAAACCCACACTATCTTCGCCTTAAAGTTATTGCCTGAGAACTACAGGTTCTCTTCCCATTTCAAGTTTTACGTGTTTATCAATCATTATTTGAAACTGATGTAATTTTTGCCAGCAGGCCTAAGAAAATATGTTTTTCATAAACTAAAGGTCTAAATAAGCAATTTTTTCACGAATATAATACCTCCCTTTACGAAGAAAGTAACAATACAAATCTAATTAATAAACAAATATATTCTTTTCTAATTCCCTTGACTTGGACGCAATTTTTAAAGTAAATTGAGAAAAAGAATAAAATAAATTGTTAAAGTTTGTTCAAAACAGTTTAAAAGATCAGTCGCGTGAGTGTACTACAGGTATTTTTATACCAAAAAAATATCTTATGAAGAAAATATACCTCACTAAAAAATGTGTAAAAAAATACAAAATTTGTTTAGTTCGTTAAAAATATGCATTATAACTTTTTCCATTAACATCTTTCATGCGTACCTACATTATTAATATATTTCAAACTGCAATACTTTAATAATTTGTTTCTTTTTTTCAATTCAATATGATCTTAAATTTGATCAACAAAATATTCTTTTCTTTTTTGTTATCTATTACTGTAATTTTTTACCAAATTATTAATTTAAGTGACAGTTGGACAACAATTTTTATGTCCACATTAAAAAAAAAACGGTCAAGTGCAAGTTGAACTTGCGCAATTAGTGTTCCGTACGTTGATTTGCTTTCAAATAAAAAATTTTGTTACAGAGGTATAAAATGATCAGTGACTTCACAAAACACACCCCAAATGAGTCTTCAACAAAGTTTGTTTCCAATCATTTACTAAAATCTGATGACCTTGAAATTTTTTTTTTTTTATATACCTGTATGAATTATTAAAAGTAATGCACTCGTGATAGTTTTCGTTCAATCTACACCCGTGGAGAATATTCCAGAATTTTTTCAAAATTTTTTGATAAGTACTTTTCGAGATAAAGCGGGTGGACAGCGATTTTTTCGCGATTTTTTTTAAAAATAATACAAAAAAAAATGCGCGCAAAGTATTACATTATATATATATATATATATATATATTATATATATATATATATATATATATATTATATATATATATTATATATATATACATATATAATTACTCGTATTTTCATAAGCTTTCATTTGACACCACACTCGATTACCTAGTAAAAAAATTTTTTTTTTCACTTCCGATTCACCCCCCCAAAACTAACCCCTTAAGTCAAAATTGAACTTTCAAAACTACATGGGCTGGGTGATGAGGCCCATCAATCCTATATTATTACCAAATTTCAACTTTCTATGACAAATAGTTTCGGAGGATAAATCGTTGGATTTGTTTTTTGTGACAGACGGACAGACGGACAGACAGACGGACAGACGACAGACACCGAAGTGATCTTTATAAGTGATCCGTACGGAACACTAAAAAGAGGTGGAAGTAGTTAGAAGTTAGTAATTTTCTAGTTTTTATGTTTATGTTTATGTAGTTATGTAGTCTAACATTTAGGATCAACTACACTCAGTACAATCTCTCAGATGAAAGATGTTCTTAAGGTAATAAAAATGAAACAATATACAATAACAGAGAAGCTTTAAATGTATTTTAAACATAAGAAGTTAAATAAGCCTCAACACTTAATGAGATCTAGTGAAAAAAAATACAAGATGGATTTTAGAAGAAATTTGTTGATTATAGATCTCCAACAGACCAGTAATATCCTCGTATGTATGTACCTAAACGAAATATGATATATTATCAATGACATCGTAAGAAGAATATTTTATTATTCATTCATGGGGTAAACAAATTATAAATATTCATGCAGGAAAGGCAAAGAGGTAAAGGTTGCCAAAAATTCACTAATTATAATAGAAAATTCATTCAGGAAATTAGACACCATTTACTTCATATAACAAAAAATTGTGACAACAAAATTTTTTAAAATAGGTAAATATTCAAATTAAAAAATATTTTACTGATCTAATAAATTATAATTACCATCGTAGTAGAGTAGAAATATTTTATGTAAAGGGTCCGAGAATGAGAGGATTGTATTGAGAAATTATCTTCTTTAGTCTAATATAAATGGGTGCAAAAAATTCGACTTATGTTGCATAATTGTGCAAGTGAAATGTATGAGAATATTGCCCAAACCTCGTGAAACAATGACTTCAATTTAGTAGAACTGTAACAGAACTTTTACGAAAAAACAGACCTGAAGTAAACCAACTTTGGAAAAAGTGCGAATACACGTCAAAACTTAAGATAAGTGGTATATCCGATTGTAATGCATCTCAAATTAAAACTTATACTGAGAGTAGGGATATTAATCATTTTGAGCTGCAATATTAGTTTGTAAATACAAATTTTATAGATTAAATTTTACCTCCGTCCGATTCGACTAAAGCTTTAATACAATCGACTGACAAAAATAAATAAAACGTCAAATTATCTCTCAATTATCACATATTTGCATGAGAATTTCACTTAACAATTAACCCTTTCGTAAATATTTGGATAACATTTTCTGATGTGTCTCTCCTACCTTGTAATCAGATTACTCTTTTTCTATATGATTTATAGTGATTCTATTTATAATTGCGTTTTTTTATGTGATAATTGAGAAAATATTAATGATTACTCTATTATTTGTTACACTATTATCAAATGATTAAAATACGTAATTAAAAGATAATAAATTATTACGAGATTATGTTTCTCTCTCTAGTTCTTTTCATTATTAATACCATTAACATTTTTTTCACCATTTCCTATATTTTCGTAAAATATCCTTTAGTCAAACTAAGTTTAGAATAAAAGGAGACTTTTTCGCTTTTTTATCTTTAGAACTTAATGCAGGATATTATGTACCCATTCTTATGAGATGCAATCTGAGGAAGCTTAATACGACGCTCTTCCATCACGATACCCTACATTTCATCGATCGTTTCTTCAAAGAAACCTCAATCGGTCGTCCTGAATGAGAAGAATCTGCAGTGCTTGTACAGCTACGATTAAATTCATTTACCTAATAATAAATGATCTTGAGTTGTGGTGGGGTACATTGTCTCCAGGAATTTCCTTCGACTCAGTTCTTATTTAGACCGCAGTTCACTTTTTTTATTTAAAAATGTTTAATCACTGCACGATACTCAGCTTTGTCGATTTCTAGGAAACGTGTAACACCGATCACTTTGAATACAACAATTACAAAAATCATACTTACAACAGTCATACCTTTAACAAAATTTCCCGCCATTTCGTAGACATTTACCAGACTTATCAATTCATCCCTCGTATGTATAATGCATATATTTCTTTTGGCAATATCTTTCAATCATTTTGTTTAATTTTATTTTGGATACGTTAAATTTTAACATAATGACATTTAAAATTTAATTTCAATATTAACTAGTATTAAATTTTTTAGGAACATTGATATGCTAGGAGTCCGTCTCTCTAACAATTAGACCTTAAGTTGGAATATAACAAAACGAACTCTAAATCTACACTGGTGAGCAAAAAAATCGACTCACGTAAACGATTTCGCTTCATTTAAACATCGATCCTTGAATTTAATTTTCAAAAATAGTGGTATTATTTTTGGGTATCATTAGAATACTGATCCATTTCTGCTACGCGCAGATTCTTTCCAATAATACCAAAAACATTTGAATTTCTAAAAGTTTTTCTGATTAAAACAGTTCTACTCAACAGAACCGTTTTTGGTCGCTCAGCAACGTACTCTTTGCGCGCTATTGATCCCTATAAAAATACATGCAACTGCATTTTCCTATCATTCCTTTATTAGAACTTGAACTGTCAACATCTCTGCTATACTTGGTCACTAATTACGTCATCGGAAAATGGATGCCACCCCGAAAGAAACGGCACAAATCATTGCGCTATTGCAAGAAGGGCGCAGCCAACGTTTAGTCGCTGCACAACTGCACCTGAGCCGGTCAGCTGTCTCCAGAGTCTACAAACGTTACCAAGAGACTGGCGCCTTTACACGGGGATCAGGACTAGGAAGAAGAAGGTGAACCTTGGATCAAGACGACCGCTTCATTGTCAACACAACTCTAAGAAATCGTCACTTGACCGGCGTTGAGATTCAGCAGGAGCTCCGAAAAGTTCGTGGTCGGACTGTTAGTCATTGGACAGTCAGAAGAAGACTAAAAAGAAGCTAACCTAACTCCGAAGAGACCAGCTAACGGACCTAAATTGACAACAGCTCAGATTTGTCCGATTGTCCGAGTCGACTGGACTGATGATAGAAGAAGACGAGTCTATAGGAGGCCTGGGGAGCGCTATGAGCAGTGCCGCATTGCTGAAACGGTCGCCTACGAAGGAGGTTCTGTCATGGTATGGGAAGGCATCTCATTGGATGCGGAAAACCGTTTTCGTGACTGATGAGAGTCATAGCGGTCGATTAACCGCACACCGGCACATTAAGGAAATCCTGCAGGAACAGGTCGTTCCTTATGTTGGGTTTGTTGGGCGACATCTTCATGTTAATGCACGACAATGTGAGGCCAGATGAAGCTGCATCGGTGCGGCAATACCTGGCGGAAGTGGGAATACCTACATTAGACTGGCCTGCGCGGAGTCCTGACCTCAATCCAATCGAGCACATGTGGGATGAACTTAAAAAAAGGGTTCGAGCCAAAAATCCAGCCCCCCTGCATCACTGAGAGACTTAAAGGTTGCGATGGTGGAAGAGTGGGGAAAAATTCGACAGACAGTTAGGAAAAAGCTCACCCGCTCCATGAAAAACCTGCTGGAAGCAGTAATAAGGGCTAGGAGGGGGTAATACAAAATATTGATTTTGGTTTTTATAAATAAGTTTAATTGGTAAACTAAAAATTTGTTTAATTCTTTCTTTCTCTTATCCCTATTTTCAATTCTTGTTCTCCTTTTATTCATTTTAATCAGTAAAAACCATGAGCGTATTCTATGGAATTTAGTATCATTAGAAAAAGAATAGAATGGGCTTTCAAATGATACTAACATCTATAAAAAATATATGAACACTAAATTCTAGGATCCGTGTTAAATGAAGCCAAATACGAGGCTGGTTTGAAAAGTCCGTGCAAAAATAAAAAACTACTTATGTGTTTGGGGTAAAACCTTTTTTATTTTTCGACATAGTCTACCTTTTAGGCTTATACATTTCGTCCAACGATGTTCTAGTTTGTTGATCCCTTCCGAATAATAGGATTTGTCCAAATCTGCAAAATATCCATTAGTGTCTGCAATTCACCTCCTCGTTTGAATAAAATCTTTGTCCCGCCAGCCATTTCTTCAAATTGGGAACAAATAGTAGTCCGAGGGAGCCAAGTCTGGAGAATAGGGGGGATGTGAAACGAGTTGGAATCCTATTTCCATTAATTTTGCGACCATAACTGCTGAGGTGTGTGCTGGTGCGTTGTCGTGATGGAAAAGGCCTTTCTTGTGGGCCAATCGCGGGCGTTTTTTCTTGCAGCTCGGTTTTCAAACGGTCCAATAACGATGAATAATATTCACCTGTAATAGTTTTACCCTTTTCCAGATAGTCGATGAGGATTATCCCTTGCGAATCCCAAAAGACAGTCGCCATAACCTTTCCGGCCGAAGGAACGGTCTTCGCCTTTTTTTGGTGCAGATTCCCCCTTGGTAACCCATTGTTTAGATTGTTGTTTGGTCTCAGGAGTATAGTAATGTATCCATGTTTCATCCACAGTGACGAAACGACGCTTAAAGTCCTCTGGATTCTTCTGGGACAGCTGCAAACCATCCTTGCAACACTTCTCACGATTCCGTTTTTGGTCAAGCGTGAGCAATCGCGGCACCCATCTTGCGGATAGCTTTCTCATGTCCAAACGTTTATGCAAAATATTATGTACCCGTTCAGTCGAGATGCCCACAGCACTAGCAATCTCACGCACCTTAACTCTTCTGTCATCCATCACCATATCATGGATTTGATCAATGATTTCTGGAGTCGTAACTTCCACAGGCCGCCAGAACGTTCAGCGTCACTTGTGCCCATATGGCCAGTCCGAAAATTTTGAAACCACTTATAAACTGTTCTAATCGAAGGTGCAGAGAGTCACATAATGTTTATCAAGCTTCTCTTTAGTCTCCTGAGGCGTTTTGCCTTTCATAAAGTAATGTTTAATCACCACACGAAATTTCTTTTTTCGTCCATTTCTTGAAAATCGCTCGACTTCCTTGATTCACACGAATGCCAAACACAAAAAATAGACCAATATGGCTGAAACTTGGTGTGCGTTCATTCAAGAGATGACTACTAACTAAACATGACCTCGATACGCGCCGGTGGTGCCATCTCTCGGACTTTGCCCGGACTCATTTCAAACCAGCCTCGTAGTTTGAGTAGATTTTTTTGCCCACCAGTGTATTTGATATCACTTATCCTTTTTAATTACAAATACCTATTTGGATCGCTGTACGTATTAATTTTTTGTATCAATAATATCATCCTTTTGTCTACGTCAAAAACAAATGTTCAACCGAATTCACCAAATACGTTTTTCGCTTCGTGGGTTCATACACCCATCAAACTACAAGATGCCCATGTAAAAAATTTTGGTTCTTATAAACGAACTTTCTTGTTTTTATTACACACATAATTTTTAATCACACTCTCCAATACGTCCTACTGTTCGGAAAAGAAAGATGTTTTTCTTTTTTCAAAATTGTTTTCTTCATAAAAATTACTGTCAGCTGCTAGCCTGCTAATCCCACACATTGCACTCAGCCTACCACCCGCGCGCGCTTCATGTGTCACGCGCAATCTTCGAGCATTCACCTATTTGTCTCGATCGCAATATCCTCGCCGCGACCCCCAAATTAATTGTTATTGTATCTTTTTTGCATGCACGTCACTGATAAGAGGAAACTGACTCCTTACAAATAATCCAACCTGTATCGCAAATTATATATTTTTCACTCAAATCTTCTTCATTTAATTATAACTTCGGCATTTCAAAACTTAAATTATTATGCATCCTATTAAGTATTATCTCAATTAAGATGCAAGACAACACAAAGGCGGAAATATTTATGAAAAGTATGCCCGTAGTCACATACGTCTTATTACAAACGGATGTTGGTTCTTTATACGCCCCCCCCCTGCTAAACGTGGACTGTTGATAAGGTAACTAAACAAGAACCATGCACATTAATATCCCCGTTCCAAAAGTTTAAGATACAACTATAATTTATCGTACTTTCTATTTTAGGATAATTGCGTATATACACTAATCTGACGATGCAGTCCCTCTACTCTCAGTCGCGGCTCCAGCCCTCGCACACACACACACCAAACTCTTTATGAAAAAAATGGTATAATGGTTATTTTATTATCTATTTCAATTCTTCCAAATGCAAAATTTTAAGTTATAACGGTCAAGATGATTTTCAGAATAGGGTTGGATTACCAATTTTCAGATAATTTATAGTTCAGGAAAACCTTCTCACCTCTTTAACCTCTTCTATGTCTGGCTATTAAAGTTTACATGATTGTTCCTGTAACAAACTATATGAAAAATTTATCGGACCCCGTCGGAAACCCTTCATACCCTTCCCTCGAGCAATTATTGCATCTAAATTATAGGTTCCTTTCCTACGCCAAGTGTCATATATATATATTTGCAAACAATATCTGATTTCCTTCATGCGGTGTCGTTCCATTGGGAACGAGAAATTGAAAAATCATTGGTCTACGTAATCTGAGGACTCTTGAAAAAAGTGGAAAAAACAAGTGTATTACTTCCTTCAACAAGAGATTTGTTATTACAATATTCCGCATCAGAGCGCCTCATCATGCACCGCTGCTCGTATCTCAAAGTTGTCACCTTTGAAAAAACAATCTCATGGCTAATTTGTAGTCTTACCTAGAATTTTTAGTCGGAAAACTTTACATTGTATGTCCTTTGTGAAAGAAAAATTTAAACAATAATTTTACTGATGAATTTGATTTTTTGCTTATCCCTTAATTAGTAATGAGCTAAATTTTTATATAAAATGTAGATTCGCATTTTTAGTAATTAAGCTTATTTTCTAAATAACTGATGTTTTGCTTAAAAAAACCAGGTTTAAATGAAACAGTGTAAATGTTATGAACTTAACATACTAATTTCTATTTGAGAAAAGTTTAGTTTAAGTAGAGATAAGAGGAGGAGTCAGCGGACAATATGCTCTATGTTCAATTTCAGTCATATACAGTGTTCTTTTCTTTCTTCTATTTTGTGGTGTGTATATAAATAGCATAATGTGCTTTATCAATTTAGGTCTCTTCCGATGTAGACGTAGATTCTTTCCAATTTTCGATGGTCTGCCCTAGTTTTTCTTTCGCAAGTTTTATTGAGTTGGCCCTTTATGTTGTTGTTTGTCGTCCATCCGATATAGTGCTTTTATTCCCTTTGTTTTTGGTTTGGACGCATTTCGATTTTCTTGATTTAGTGGTTCTTGTTAGACCTTTGCTGGCGATTTTGTCATGGACAGATTTCCCATTGGATGGCTCTAACCACCCTCACTTCTATTGGTCTCATAATTTTGTGTTTCCCATGGGTCAACTCACATAAGTTAATAGTCTCTGTGGGGATCGGTCTCACTGTTTGTCTTAGTATATCCTTGTTTTGCTTTCCTTGTAAGGTAATTTAATTTTTCCCAGACTATATCCTTCATGCAAACTGCTATTTAGTGGTACCTTCATAGATTGTTCTTTTGACTTCCTGTTTAAGTCTTCCATAGCTTATTAACATAGTTGTCGGGCCGTTACAATAGTAACCCTGTTCAATAATTACTTTCTTGGATCTCCACCCTTGCACCTTAGTAATTATTTGGAAGCTTACCATACTTTTTGTCATGGTTGTCGTTTAAGGTATCTTCTTGGGTTTCAAAAAATTGAAAGGCGTGAAAGATCTTCTGCAGGTTTATCATCAGATGAGGACCTCGCGCATCGGCCTTAGCAGATTATGTGGAAGTGTGTGTTAACCCATTTTGCATTCTCTGATTTTGGAGATATCAGTATTTGCATGACGAGATAAGGGGACTAAGTGAATCGTTTTATTTAGCGTTTATTTACTTCCTTGTCAGTAGATGCCCCACTTTTATGTTTATTTTGCAATCTGTGATAATGTCATACATGATTTTTATTAATTTCTTGTTTATCTGCTTTTCTTGTTATAATTTTTTAAAATATCGTTAATTGTACTCTATCGTGGGGGTTGAATCATGTCAAACGATTAACACATATTGCAGATCTAAGGTTAGTTTCTCCACTATCAACCTCACTATAAAATATGGCATTGTATGGTCGATCGATTTACAGAAGCCCTGTTATTCATCTTTTTTGAATAATCCCTGCTCATTTTTTCAGTATACTTTTAAGGTAATATTTAAGAGCGTTATTCCACAGTAGGTTTCGGTTGACGTCTTTTGCTCATTTTTAGTGTTCCGTACGAAACACTTATATAGATTACTTCGGTAGTCGTAGACACATGTTGTCCTGTCAGTCCGTCTGTCGTTCGCTGTCTGTTGTCCGATCTGTCCTGTCTGTCGGTCACAAAAAGAATCAACCACGATTTTCTCCGAAACTAATTGACAGTCTTAGACAAAGGTTGGAATTTGGTAGTAAATATAAGCGAATTGATGGCCTCATCAGATCCATGTATTTTTGAGATAGTTAAAGTTGTGACTTAAGGGGTATACTTTTGAGGGGGTAAACATCGAGAATTGAAAAAAATATTTTTTTAACTACGGTAATCGAGTGTGGTGTCAAATGGAAAACAGCTTGTTAAAACACGAGTAAAAAATGTAAAAGTAATATAAAGGTAATCATTATACCTTGCGCGCCACATTTTCTTTGATATTATTTTTAAAAAAAAAATCGCGAAAAAATGCGTCGCTGTCCGAGCGCCCGGTCCTTAATGACTCTCTAAAAGTAACTTATCATAAAATTTTTTTAAAAAACTTCTGGAAATATTCTCCACGGGGTGGTAGATTTGAAAACGAAAATTTATCCCGATTGAGCATGATAAATACCCTAGTATACTTAATTTATCTGAGTATTATATCAAAAACAAAAATTTCAAGGGTCATCAATTTCAGTAAAAGAATTGGAAATTAAACTTGTTGAAATCTAGTATATTTATATTTTTGTTTTGATGAAGTCGCAACTGATCAGAATTTTATACATCATCGTAACAAAATTTTTGACATAAGGAGATTCGTTTTTGAAGGTGTGAACATCGGAAGTGAAAAACAATAGATATTTTTTTACTAGGTCACGTGTGTGGGTCAACTGAAACGCTTGTGAAAACCGCGTAACAATATATTATAAATATCTATATATAGTTATATATATATATATTATTATTTATATTTATATATATATTATATATATATATATATTATATATGTAAAGTTAATACTTGCGCACATTTTCTTCGTATTACTTATTTAAAAAATCGCTGTCCCCTACCTTATCTGAAAAAGTACGGATCAAAAAATTTTTTGAAAAAACACTTGGAAGATTCTCCACGGGTTATAGATTGGACGAAAAATTATCACGCGAGAATTAACCTTTACTAATTTATTTGGTAATATAAACAAAAATAAAAAATTTCAAAGGTCACCAGTTTTCAGTAAAGATTGGAAACAAACTCATTTGGGGTGTGTTTTTTTGTTGAAGTCACTGATCATTTTATACTCACCCTAACTAAAAATTTTTATTTTAAAAACAAACGTACGGAACCCTAATTGGTGCAAGTTCATCTTGCACTTGACCGGTATTTTTTTTCTCAAAATATGCTTGCCATTCTTGAATTGTAAT
>CM032446.1:158984737-159114737 GCA_019049505.1 Pachyrhynchus sulphureomaculatus
AGACGTTAAAATTTTACAATTCAACAAAGATTTACACTCTTTCATTAAGGATTTAGAAGCGTTGAAGAAACAAATAGACGATTATTCCGAAAAAACTTTTATGTTCAAAATTTTTTCGGATTAAAAATTAATTAAGATTTTTAAAATTATGAGTGTGAGACTAATTCTGGACATACAAGGATTCAAAGATGAAAAAAATAAATTTATACCTAAAGAATTAGCAGCTTATGATGGCAATAGGATAAGCCACTTTATATTTAAACAAACCATTTGCATTAAATTTACTTTCTCCAGAATTACATAAACAAGCCGTTTGGTTGATGAATTGTCATCACTGCATTAACTGGAATGAAGGATACACCCCTCTTCATTGTTTTGCTGACATTATGAAAAAACTTACTAAGGATGTCCAATTTATTTATGTTAAAGGAAATGAAAAAGCAGAATACCTTAAGAAATATTCATCCAGTCCTATAATTGAAATAGATAATGAACCCTCTATTAGAGCTTTAACACCAAAATGTTTTTATCACTCAAAGTCAAAATCTATATGTGCTTTATCAAATGTATTTTTTTTGTATGACAATTTTTTTATGAATGAATAAAACAACTTAAATATGAAATAAATATTGTTTAATTTCTATTATACATTGTTACATTGTTACATTTTCTTTTTCTAAATATTGTTCAATTAATCTAATATATTCATATAATTCTAACAATCTAAACTCTAACAATAATTTTTTTAAGTCTTTTGTTTTCAAGTAAAAAATACATGAATTAGCAGCATTTCGACAAAGTTTAATGATCTGTTAGTTCAAAATATATTGACCAATCTTGTGCTTCATGATCTCCTCCTATATCTCGATAATAATGGGAACAAGCCTCTGACATAATACACTCTTCATATATCTCCTTAACTAATTCCTCCATTTATCAGAAAATAACTCTATCATCTCAGCACGAAATTGTTCTCTTTCAACTTCACGGATGTAATTTAATGTTGTTGGATCTTCTATATAACCTTTCAAATGTGTAATTTCTTTATGGAAACCACTTTTTTCCAACTCCTTTATGAATTCTAAAATGTCTTCATTTTTGAAATATTTTATACAAGCATCTATCCCTTTTGAATAAAATATCAACTATATTATTATAAAAAACGGGCTTTTTCTTGAGAGCTATGTCTAGCATAAAAAACCTGTTCCTCAGCCAAATCACAAATGTAAAATACAAGTGTTAGAATTTGTTTTTCTAATTCACTGCAAGATTCTTCTTCTTCTGCAGACATTATTTACACGTGTTATTGAAGAGAACTGAATAAGCTAATCGTTCTGGACTTTCTTATATCATGAAATTCTTACCCCTTCCACATATATGCAAATTTATTTTTATTAGAATTTGTGGGAATGTTGATGGGAGACGGAGGAGGCAAAATTTCAACTCTCGGAGGCAATCATTTCACCTCTCGGAGTGTCTCCGAGAGGTGAAATGATTGCCTCTCGGAGGCAAAAATTTTGCCTCCTCCTCCTCCTCCTCCCTGCATTCCCACAAATACACTACTATGGAACAAATTTTCACAGAGCAGAAAACTTAAACTGAACGGGGATATTGAGGTAGCGCCAAAATAACAAAAATAAAAAATTATTCATGTTATACAACTACAAAAGGATGGAAGAACAGTTGGTCAGGTGAAATAAAGGGAGAAATCCTCAAAATCTTTTCAGATGAAAGCCCATTCATTAATCGATTCGTAATCTTATTTAACAACATGTATGAAACTGGACAAATTTATTTTGTCTGGCTGAAGTCGACTTTCATCCCAATACCTAAAAGGTACGTAAAATATAACGATTATCGCCTGATAAGTTTCACATTCTCAAGATATTTCTAAGGATCATCCATACCAAAATATAGAGAAAATGCGAAGCAGTTTAGATTCCGAGAAAGCATGGGTACACGCGAAGCTTTATTCTTATTAAATTTACTAGTCCAACGCTGTAGAGATATGAACATGCATGCCTCAGATTTTACAATAAAGCTTTCGACTGTGTGATACACGAGAAATTAATAAAATTCTGAAAAACAACAAATATAGACAAAGGAGATCTAAATATCATCAAGAATCTATACTAGAATCAATCACTAGAAGTTAAAACTGTCTTGAAAAGATCCGAAAGCAGAAAAATAACCCAAGGTGTAAAACAGGGATGCATTCTCTCATCACTATTGTTCAATCTTTATTCTGAGGCTGTGATTAGTGAAGCCATATAGAAATCCACTGAAAGCATAACAGTTAATGGGAATACACTAAATAACATGCGATATGCTGATGATACTATTCTATTAGCAAGCAATATCAAAGATCTCCAAGAACTGATTGATCGAGTCGTATCAGCCAGCGAAAAATATAACTATGAATATAGGAAAAACCAAGTGGATGGTAATAACAAAGAAAAATCTACCACCAGAATCCCTCGAAATCAGGAACAATGCCGTAGAACAGGTCTCCACATTTAAATATTTGGTACCGAATATAAACAAAAAGTGGGATCCAAGAAATGAGATATATGCCACAATTGAACAAGCCCGAGTGACATACATGAATATGAAGAAATTTTTCCAACGATCAAGTCTTAGACTCGAACTCTTAATAAAAATGGTGTTATTGTATGGATGTGAGTGCTGGACTCTTGACCATCGCTCAGAGGAACGACTAGAAGCATTTGAAATGTACATTTATTGACGCCTTCTTCACATCTCCAGGAAAGAGAAAATAAAAAACACGAAAATACTAGAAAGAATGAATAAAACCAAAGAGCTACTAATAACCCTAAAAGTAAGAAAAACTAAATACTTCGGGCATATAATGAGTGACTCAAAATACAAATTAATTATTGAAGGCAAAATAAAAAGCAAGTCATCGATCGGAAGACGAAGGACATGCGAAGTGGTTTATGTGTACTTCGGGTGATATTTTTGGAGCAGTAATCTATAAAGTTCGTTTGGCCATATGGATCGCAACCTTCGTGAGGAGACAGCGTAGTAAGGAGAAGAAGGTATTTTAATAGAACAGTTTTTAATTATAAAGAGTTCTAGTCGTAAACAGCTGACTGAAACTTGACAAATGATATTTTGCATAATATGGTTAAAGATATCGAATCGTAAAAAATATACATACAGAATTTTTCTCACCTTGAGCTTGCAGTATACTTCCAGAGATACTTTAACTAGTATTTATACAACTTAGCGTCTTGAACCCCTATTCATGAAGAGACGTTTTAACTACTGATTATACAGTTTCACATTTTGAACCCTTGATAAGGGTATCAGATATCATTATTGGAAAATTATTAATAAAATTAAAAACATGCTAAGAGAATTTGTTTCACCTTCAGTTTGACAAATATATAGTTACGACTATATATATATATATATATATATATATATATATATATATATATATATATATATATATATATATATATATATATATATATATATCTAGAAATAGTTGAGTATGTTTCTTCACAATTTTTTTACAATAGTTAGCTAGTTAAAATATCTCCAGGAGTATAGCCTATGTCAAACCTAATGTGGAACAAATTGTCTGTGTATTTTCTGTATATATTTTTTAATTTTTTATTTCATATTTAACCTTCGCTTTACGAGTGCCTTACACCCCTATGAAGGATCAACAAAAATTCTTCATTAAATTCTCAAATCAAAACTCTTTTGTGTGTAAAATTTTAATTAAATAGTGATTAAGTATCAGTAGTGATTAAGTATCAACCAGTGTATTTATTATGTGTACCTTCCATAAAATAAAAACTCGTTGGGACTTCGTTGCTAGGTTCAGACACCGGTTTACATACTATTTACCAGGGATTCCCAAATTAGTCGAGGAAATCAAGCAAAATTAATGAAATTTGCATTTAGCAACAATATATAAATAACAAAATGTTTAAAAAAATAATTAAAATAAATGAAAAAGTCGATGCCAACAAATATTAATTAGTTTATTTTAGGCCAGAAAATTGATTTTGTGTTATTTTATAAGAAATAAGAATTATAAATAACTAAAAAAATAAAAGATTTTTAAACGGTTTTGTTAACATCTGATAACTGAATTATTAATTTGGGAACACAACAAAGTAAGTAATTAGTAGTTGATCTCCACCTCGGATGTGAATGGTATTACAGATATCTCTCACTTTTAATATTTAAGTATATGCTGCGCTAACCATTTCTCCAAAAAAACCTATTGAATTTGTATCCGATGAGGTTCCAAGCACCAGTGCCAATTTATTCTGAATTACTACCGCTAGTGGAGAGGCAAAATAAATTCATCACAATTAATTTCATTAAACAAAAACAAAATATAGGTGAAATCTGTACAATATGACAGAAATAGAAACAATGATGGTTAATTTTACATTTGAGATAAGAACAGAAAAGGTCATTAAAACTGTTATTAGATAACCTTATATACATTAATGAAAAAAATCAAATCAAAATTTTTATTAAAATCAAATGGATTTGTAATTTTATTTCTTGCTTTTTCTCACTACCCTAATATTGTAGAATATTTTTGTAAGCATTGTAACTGGTATTAATTACATATTATTAATTTTTCATTAAGTTCTTATTCTAGGATACCTTCTCAACATTCCATAGTCATTTAATATCGTTTTGGTTACCCCCCTTTTTGAACTGATGTTTAGCTGGGTGTGCAAGAATCCTATGCTTACTTTTACTACACACCTACGTATCATTTTTTAGGTAATTTATGTATTGAAGAAGGTAAGGATTCACACGTAGAAAGTTTTACATGCGTTTAGTTGCATCGAGTTGCATGAATGTCCAGAGATCATAGGCTAGTGATAGTAAATAATTTTTACTTTTTTTTAGTATAAGCCGAGTGTAACACGTATCTGTGTCTCTACAAGTAAAACGAGAAACACTAAATGTTTTGTTTTTACTTATAAGATATACACGGGACTATTGCCGAGGACTTGTATTATAAAAAACTCTTAATATTTTGTTTTAAACCCGGTGCACTACAACCAACCCTTATTTTTGGTGAAAAAATTACTTCAGAATCAGATTCGAAACAGCAACTAAACTATCTGCTATTGCTGTTGCATCTATTGGAAAAATATTGGTTGCTGACGGATATTTTCGTAGCAGAATCTTGAAATATAATGCTACCGCCAGGATAATACCAAATCTTTCAGGTAAATACATTTATAAAAAATTGTAATCGTACGTTTACATAAACCATTTCATTGTAAAATCACATTTTTCTTTATAAGAAAATTATAAATTGCAGAAAATCTATATAAATAAAACTTCTTTCCTCGGTAAGTTTCTATGTCAAAACCAGTTATTGTTACAACCTTTTTTTTTAATTTTATAGATGTTGTATATTTTTACACGGATTTTTCAGATCAAGAAAACCTCTCCACAACGTACCAAAACTTGCGCAACCTGGGCTATGCGTCTCCATTACTATGAGGCAACTACTCCCCTAATAAAGTCGCGCCTGGAAAACGGTAAACCACACTTTAATTTTGAATATGACGATACTGACCTTTTGAGTAAATTCGTATGACTGACCTTTTGAGTAAATTCGTATATATATGACAATACTGACCTTTTGAGTAAATTCGTTAACTGGAATTTTTCATCCATACAACATCAGCAAAATGGCGAGGAAGTTGTGAATGCACGTCTTCTAGGTTGCTCGTCAATCTGATCAAAAATTGATTGTCGCCTCCGGCTAGAAGCTCAGCCATGTGTTCGCAACATCTCCCATTATACAAACTATAGATTACGGAACACATACACTCACCAGGACACCAGCAGCCACCATTCCCTCAACACCTTCCTTTACAATTACATGACTATTTTGCAGATTATCATTACCCTCCTCTACTATGAGTCTTTGCCAAATTATGGGCCTTTTCCTCCCCAAAGTACCTATTGATTCCTACTAAAACGTACTTTTCTCTTCATGAAACATACTTGATTTGTACATGAATTTTCCAAAGTTCATGGAGTTCATGGAATCTGAACTACTTGAACCGTTTAGTTTCTAAACTGTACAAGAATAATTAGAGACATTTACACCCAGATTCACTAAAAGGGTTCAAAAGTTAGACTTGGTCTAGAACATGTAGCTGTCCAGTTGTTGACAATGTAATATATCATATTGTAAATATCACCAGATAAACGTAGTTATAAATAAGAATGAATTTTCTAGTATTATACTTCACAATTTTAGTTGTCTTACTAGTGCTCTTGTCAGTTTAAATCATTAAATGCAAAATAAAACCAGTTTTGAGGTTAGACCCTTTTATTGAATCAGGCTCTCAGCCTTGTTGTAGAAAATGGTCTATTGTTGGTCATAACGTTAATTACAAAAGAACTGTTATTATTTTGATATTAAAATTTGATTACTCGTTCGGAAACTTACCCCAGTGTTTATAAATTAAATGATTTATTTCTACTTGAGATTTAAAAGTTACGAGGCATATGAAGAATACTTTGGACTAGAGTAAAAAATTGGTAATGTGATTTTCAGGAACTCTTCTTGCAAATATGCAATTATCGAAAAAAAAAAAAACACTAAAATCTCACACTAAAGAATAATTTAACATATACTTTAGAATAAAATATTAATCAAAAAAACGGAAGTAATGATAAAATAAGTAATTTTTACATTCGTCAACTTCAAGACCCTTGAAAAGGATATATACTAAACTACTCCTCTAACCTCGCCCCCTCCAAACCATTTAGGCACATATATATTTTGCTAAAAATATTATTACTTAATATTTATCACCACACTTTATCTAAATCTAACAACAAAGGAGGGAAACGTGGAGAATCTAGAAGTCGATAACGAAACAATAATCAAAGGAACCGATAGATTTAAATATTTAGGAACCATCATTTCAAAAAACGCAACATCAGAAGAAGAGATTAAAGCTAGATTAGGACAAACGCGGACATGCATAAGACAATTAAATTCGATCCTGTGGGACAAGCACATTACAAAGAGAAACAAAACACGCATATATAAATCAATACAAAGCATAATGACATACGGGTCAGAAACATGGACGATCAACAAAAGAAATAAATCTAAAATTAACGCGGTAGAGATGGAGTATTGGAGAAGATGTTGTAGAGTGACACGTATGGAGAGAATAACAAATGAAAAAATAAGAAGCAGAATGAACATGAAAGAGAACGCAATAAACACCATTGAAGAAAAACGATTAAAATGGTATGGACACATAAGACGGAGCGAAGATAATAGGTGGATAAAGAAAATATCGGAGTGGAGCCCTATAGGGAGAAGAAAAAGAGGAAGACCCAGACGATCGTGGAGAGACGATGTGGACGAGGCTATGGAGGACAGGGGTCTAACAGATGGAGACTGGGAAGATAAAAATGGATGGAATCAAAGGCTGAGAGAAGGAAGACAGCGTCAGCTGTAGAAAATCCTTGATATATATATATATATATATATATATATATATATATATATACATATATATATATATATATATATATATATATATATATATATATATATATACAGTAATACCCCGCTTTACGCGAGGGATACGTTCCGAAAAAAATCGCGCGTTAACTGAAATTCGCGTATATCGAGGTTTATGATTAAACATAGTCAAAATTTAATACAAAAAAATACAAATCATTTTAATCAATCACTTTAATTCTAAGAACACTTTATGCAATACATACTCTTATTTTTTACGGAAAAAAACACATCTATTGTCTTTTGGGTAACGTTTTGTTTACGTTCTTGTAAAATACGTTCATAACACCCAACACTGTTTTTAATTGTTTGACACACGGTCAAGACACGGTCATCATTATTGTCTATACTCTGCAATATGTCCAAACCTGAATAAATTTTTGAAAGTGCATTTTGTATTTCCCCTGAAGATAAAACTTTCTCTTCTACTTGTTCTTCCTCATCGTAGATAGGATTATTCTGTAACTCGATCAGATCTTCATTGCTAATAGGATCGTCGTGCGTTGCTACAAGTTCTACGAGATCTTCTACCGTGACATCTTCAAGTTCAGACCCCTCAATCATTGCAGCAATGTCTTCAAGCACTTGTCTCTGCATCTGGACAATTCTTCTAGGTGCTTCCACTACATCTGGCCAAAGATTACGCCACACCCCATTCATACAACTCATTTTAACTTCCTTCCAAGCCTCTTCTATGTTGTGAATAGACTTCATAATGTTGTATGACTTCCACCACTCTCGCATAGACTGTCTTCCTTCCCCGTCAGTTTCATGAATTAGTTGGCTAAAAGTGCGGCGATGGTAATAAGCTTTGAAGTTTGCTATTGCTCCCTGGTCCATAGGTTGTAATATTGACGTAGTGTTTGGTGGAAGGAACTTTACGTACACTTTTAAGTCTCTGGGCGTATCAAGTGAGGTTGGATGTCCTGGGGCATTGTCTAAGAGTAATATAACTTTAGGTTCAAGCCCATTTCTGTCACAGTATGATTTGACTGATGGGCAAAAACTATTAGAATACCATTCTTGAAAAATTTCCCGTGTAACCCACGCCTTTCTGTTTGATCGCCACACAACTGGTAGACTTGTCTTGTCTGTGCCTCGCATTGCACGGGGTGTTTCTGAATGGTACACTAGTAAAGGTTTCAGTTTGAAATCACCAGTGGCATTACCACCCAGCAGAAGTGTTAGTCGATCTTTCGCAGCTTTGAAACCACTGGCTTGACGTTCTTCCTTAGAAATGAATGTTCGAGATGGCATTTTTTTCCAGTAAAGTGCGGTCTCATCAACATTGAAGATGAGACAAGCAGGAATTTTCTCTCATCTAACGAAGTCTTGAAACTTGTCTGGAAACTCAGCTGCAGCTTGAATGTCCGCGCTGGCCGCCTCGCCTGTTATGTGGATATTGTGAAGATTAGAACGCTGCTTGAACCGATGGAACCAGCCTCTGCTGGCAGCAAAAGTCGGAGTGGCACTCCCTTCTCCTTCTTTTGTTTTCAGCATCTCATACAAAGATTTTGCTTTTGTGCATATGAGATCTTGACTTAGTGGTGTGTTCTTCTTATTCAAATCTTCGATCCAGACTGACAGTAATTTCTCCATTCTTTCTAAGATAGATGATCTCGAACGAGAAAGTTTTGTTGCACTTATAGGTGTTGAACCTTCGCTGGAGATTTTAATTTTTTCCCGATTTTTATAAATCGTTCTCACAGTCGATTCTGAGAGTCCAAAATCTCTCCCAACAATTGTTGCTTTGCCTCCATTTTCCATTCTTCTTAACACTTTCATCTTCAATTCCAAAGTGACGCTTTTACGCTCTTTTTTCTTTACAGGCGGCATTTTTAACGTAGGGTTAAATTATGTATGTATGTATCTCCAATAAATATTAAAACAAAACTGCCAGCCGACCGAACTAACATTACGGAACAAATGAACACACGAAACGAACGAGGAAATCCCCATAGAACAAAGTCGAATGACAGGGAATTCCCAATTCTTCAAAGAGAATATTCAGAGAAAGCGGGGATCCCCCCCGCGACCATAGAGAAGTTAATGACTACATGAGCGCGAAATTTGAAATTCGCGTTATAGTGAAACCGCGCGTAACGGGGTCGCGCTAAGCGGGGTATTACTGTATATATATATATATATATATATATATATATATATATATATATATATATATATATATATATATATATATATAATTAACACCACTACACCAACCACTTTATTTTTGGGCTAGACACGCCTTTTGCTAATATGATAAGCGAACCGCGCGTCCATTGCAAAAATAAAGTGTTTAGTGTAGTGGTGATAACTCTTGTGTTGTGTCATTGTGCCAAAGATTCCAAAATCCTAACGTAATAATATACTTAAAATCAGCCCATTACCTTAACCCGGTAAATGCTTGTAATACCATTTAGACCAGTGATTCCCAAAGTGGTTCAGGTGGACCTCCAGGGGTCCACGGGAGACTCGACGGGGGTCTACGTTGGCGTGAAAAAAAAATGGGGGTTCACAAGTTGTAAGTGGGGGTCCACGAAAATTTATCTGGTTTCGATAGTAAAGAACAAAAATGTTGGCTTGGCTTTACCTATCAATGTAGGCAGATAACACACTACTCAAAAAAATTAAGGGAGCAAAAAAAAAATTCCAAATTTTTCGGTGATTTTTGACAGGCTGTATTTCGGTGAAAAATGGTAGTACTGAGACTTTAAAAAAAAAGCATTTTGAAGCTTTAAGATTCTAATTTTCAGATTTTTTGGCTAAAATTTTTTAGGAGCTACGGTTCTCATGAAACCCTAACAGATAGCGTAAAAAAATAATATTGCAAATATTTTGCTTTTTTTTTGGTCCACGGGCTTGAAAAAAAATTTTTCAGTTAGGCCGGCATATGGATCAGATAGCCTGTTTATTTAGCATTAATTTCCTTGTTTTAAAACCTCCCTTAATTTTTTTGAGTAGTGTATTTTAAGAAGGTCAGCGACTGTTACTTGTAAAAACTTGCATATTCGATATTCAGTACAACGCGCGTCGAGACTTGCAAGGCCGCCGCCCGCCCGCCCGCAACGCAACCCATTCAGACGTGCAAAGGGACGAAATACGACTTGTGCTGTGCTTGCAATCTTGCATGAACTTGTTTGATTCTTCACCAATATAAGTACGCAAGCCAAGGACAAACGTTACTCATTTGTTTCCGGAATTTTGAAAAGAAAAGTGTGAGTGAATCGATGTCAGTGTTTGCCAGTTCCGGAAAAAAGTAAGTACCTGCCTATTTGTTATTCATACTTTTATTTTATATTGTAATAATATTATATTTGTTATGTTTGCGTGTAGCAGGTACGTAATAAAAATTAAATACTGAACAGGGCCATTATTCGATACTTCTATAAAAGAACAGAAAGCCGAGAAAGATTGAACTTTTAGTACTTTTTATTAGAAAATTATTTATTTACCCGACTGTGGTGATTCCCTAAAGGAGAGATATATGATTGACCTGCATGTTTGTACATATTTCAGTGCCCTCGTAGTTGCTAATGCTAAATGTCTAAAAATATTTTCATAAATTGTACGTGTCTTTATGTACCACTCGTAACGTACATCAAAGTAATAAATAAATCATTAAAATTGCGGAGTTTTGATGTCAAAATATTCTTTAAAAGTATTTTCTCTCGAATTTACAGAAATGTATCAAAATATAATTAATCAAAAAATATTTTATATTACATTAAAATAGGTTCAGCCGTTTTGTGAAAACCTCTATATGGGTCTTAGCAGTTTATTGCTTTTAATAATTTTAAATTTAATTAATAATTAAAATCAGTTTTGCTGCCGGCATTTTGGTTTTTTCATTGCAATAATTAATTAATCCTATTTTATTCTGTTAAAATAGCCATATCCTGTTAAAGTCGCCTTATGATTTCTAAAACAAACATTTTTTTTTTCTTTTCAGGTAGGTAACTGATACGAAACATGGCTGAATCTAAGAAGAAATATCGACAGTACAGTGTTGATTATTTGAAATTTGGTTTTCTTCCATCAAAGGCAGACAAACGATTGCCCATATGACTTTTATGCAACAAATTTTTGAGCAATGACTCTATGAAACCATCGAAGCTCGAAGATCATCTAAGAAGGTGTTATCCTGATAAAATAGGTAAAGATTTAAAATATTTTCAAACATTGAAGGAAAAATATGAAAAGAAACCCACCGTGCACAGTATGTTCGCTTCAACGTCTCAAAGTAACGATGATGGCTTGCGGGCATCTTACAATATCTCATTGCTTATAGCGAAATCTGGAAAACCGCACACCATCGGAGAACAGTTAATTTTACCCGCTGTTGAAGAGGTTTCAAAAACTGTTCTGCACAAACCTCCATTTGACGTACTCAAAAGAATTCCTTTGAGTAACAACACTGTACAAAGACGTATTGATGAAATGAGCTCTGATATTGAAAGCTTATTGTGTAATTATCTGCAAACAACTCATTTTTCTATTCAACTGGACGAGTCAACTTTACCTGGTAATGAAGCATTATTATTGGCATATGTTCGATTTGTTATGGACGAAGAAATCCATGAAGAGCTGCTATTAGCCAAAACTTTGGAGACGGACACTAAAGGCGAATCAATATTTAATGTCCTGAGTGATTTTTTTTAAGGAAAAATCGATTCCATTTACAAACATTATTTCGGTGGCAGCAGATGGAGCTCCTGCCATCTTCTGGCGATATCGTGGGTTTATAAGCCATCTTAAAAGAATTATACCAAGAGTAACTACAGTTCACTGTGTCATCCACCGACAACACCTGGTAGCGAAAAATTTGAGTGATAGATTGCACCAATCGCTTCAATTTGTGATTAAAGCAGTTAACAAAATAAGAAACAATGCGTTGAATACCCGTTTATTTGCACAATTGTGCGACGAAAATGATGAAGACTTCCAACGATTGCTCTTACATACTGAAGTACGCTGGTTGTCGAAAGGTGCATATTTAGCAAGTCACTTTTTGAATCAGTTTTAGAGTTTCTGGAAAGTAAAGATCCAGATTTAAAAGAAAACCTGATCAAATTGAAAGCAGACATCGCGTATTTGACAGATTTGTTCAAAAAATTTAATCACATTAACTTGCAGTTACAAGGGGACAGCCTAAATTTAATAAAAACAAAGGGTGTAATTTCGGCTTTTCTTGGAAAATTGAAATTTATGAAGCAAAATATTAGTCGGCGCGAATTCTCCCAGTTTCCAAACTTGTCACAGGCAGAATCTCTTGATGAGGATATTCAGACATACGTTCAACATTTAAATGCCCTGCATGATGACTTCAAAAATAGATTTGAAGATATTCTGACGATGGAAATACCACCATGGATCATAAATCCATTTGACGAAACGGAAGTGGCGAATGTGGTATTACAAGAGGAGCTACTCGAGCTTAGCACCAATGAGGAGCTGAAGCTGAAATTTAAAAAAGGCTATCAAACATTTTGGCTGCAGGCAGAAATACCTGAAAAATATCCTGGGCTGTGGGAAATTGCGAGAAAACTTTTGATAGCGTTTCCCTCGTCATACCTTGTCGAAAAAAGTTTTAGTGTCGTTACAAACCTATTAACAAAAAAAAGGAGCAGATTGAACATCACAGAACGGGGAGATTTGCGGTTATTCCTTACAAAACTGAAGCCCAAATATTGATAATTTGCTGTCAATCCATCAAGTACATCCCTCCCATTAAAATTATGACTATTTTTTTTTTTAATTGTTGATTTGCATTGTTGAAGTTACGGTACGTTGTTAATGTTTAATTTTAATTCTATTAAGTCTGTAATCACATTATTTTAATAAATAGAACACAAGAAAATATATTATTTTTCTTTTTATTTTTACCACTCCGAATTTAGGATTGGGACTCAGCCACGACGCAAATTTCCATCGTTAGATCTAATCTTCACATTTTTTGACGAGTTTTGGGAATATGGTAGAAATGTAGCAGCAGGGGGTCCACCGAAACCAGTAAAATTTTGAAAGTGTTCTACGAGAAAAAAAAGTTTGGGAACCTCTGATTTAGACTATACAGTATTTAACAACCTCCACCTCATTCACCCTCTTACCCGGTTAATATTGGAAGCAATGAAAAATAACTTAATTTTCTGATTTTACGACTACAAGAACCGTAAAAAGGACATAAAACACAATATATAGGAAGGAATCCTCTAATTTCGTCCCCCACCCATTTACGTCTTTATAAGTTTTACTAGAAATAAATATGCATTAAATTTGTTTATTATCTCAACAAAAAACAGAAAAGATTACCATATTATGACAAATACAATACGTTCCTTTAGCAATCAAAGTAAATAGTAATAATAATTGGTCATTATTTTATACATTGTTTTTGTAGAAGAATCTCTTTGAATGTATTGAATCCATGGATCGACTGTGTGTTGCCAGTCGAGAAAATATGGGTATAGTATGTCTGAAACTTTATAGTGTACAGGGTAAGAAGTCGGCCGTGACTATTCGGCACTCATGGACCGAGTAATTGGAGTTGCTGCGAAAGGAACGAGGATTAGATGAGAAAAATGTATTAACAAATTAACTCATAATAGGCTCCTTCACCATGTAGTCAAGAAATTTGTAATTAATTAGAAGAAAAAAGTATTTTACATAGTAATAATGAAATAATGATTATACCATATTTTAAAATAAAAATGTATAGTTAAATACTTTATATTTTTTTACAATTTTTTAGTATGAATAAAAAAAACTTGCGCCCCCGGGTGGGCTCGAACCACCAACCTTTCGGTTAACAGCCGAACGCGCTAGCCGATTGCGCCACGGAGGCTTTTTTTTCTAGTTTTCCAACACATTACTTAAAGAAAGTGCCAGGAAAGACATTAAAAATAAAATATTTTTTCCATATAAACCACTGAAAAATCCATTTCTCAGCAGTTTTTGAGCATCACGACTCCTCCGCCGAACTAGGATCGCAACTTAAAGTACTTATCGCGTTACTAGCGCAAAGAACAAATAAAAGACTAGTACTGCGAAAAGTACTTTAAGTTTTGTTAATTTCTCCGTCGATCCTAGCTCGACTGAGGAGCCGTGATAAGGCGAAACGCGTGGAGCGGCGAGAACCGCCAGAAAAACTGCTAAAAAATGGGCCATGTCCAATATTGATTTTTATATACTTGGGGTAGGACCATATAAAGCGCTATCAAGCAGTAATTGTTGGCAACTTGCTGAACAATTCCTCTATTGTTCTGTGGACCTAACCAGCCACCGACAGAGGGTAGGTATGCCTTCAAAGTTAGGCTTACATCTGCCAGTAAATTGTTGTTGTACCTTTCTTAAAATATTTTTTATTGAGAAAATACATCCAAAATGTATTTATATTTTTGGTTTCAGAAAAAAGTATGTATCTATGTATCTAATAAAATCGATTAAAGAAACGATTTAGAGAATAGATTTAGAGGTAACAAAAATGCTTTTAAGTACTTTCCAGATGTATTTATAAATATTCTTTCAAACACTAAATCCCAAATACTTTATGAAATCATTTATTGATGCCAATACCAAATCTCTGGGGCTCAAAATATTTAATTCCTAAGGGCACACATATAATTTTTTTAAACAAAAACAGTGACAATCGTACAGCAGCAGGGAACAGAGGGCAACTGCTCATCTGCCCCTTGGCTGCAGCACTTTTTCTGCCTGCTGGGAAACAGCAGGATAGCCTTTTCTGCTCCCACTTCCAATATGTTTTAATTAAATAACACTTTTATCTGTTGGTTGGTTGTAAGCGGGGTAGGCGTGCCTGTTTGTGCACTGCAGCCTCTTGGCTTATTCTGGTCCCCTCTTGGTTACATAAGCGGCGTCCCTTTAAGAAGGTTTATTAGCTTTCTTCGAAGCTCTTCATGTGGTAATTTATCGCGACGATGTAGATCTCCGAATAGTTTATTCGGAGATCTATATCATCGTCGTCGTCGTCGTAGGAGCATTGCGGATACCCTTTGTCCGTAAATAGGTCCGCAGGTGATAGTGGCCGCTGATCAGTCCCATCTTTAGTTTAGTCTGGGCCCTTGTTAAACAAAGGACATCAGTTCTTAATTTCCTTGAGAGACCGCCAATTACGTCCCCCGCATGTATTTGGCCAGATGTTTATCACCTCTTTTGGTATACCAAACGCTGGTTATGGATACCTATTTTCGTAGCTCCGAATCTTGCTAATTCGTCCTCTTTTACATTACATTTTATCCCCAAATGTCCTGAAACCCACGGTAGTTGAACCCTCTTGTTCCTGGAGGATAGTTTTAACAGGTCACGTTTGCACCCAATGTGATTTTTGAGTTGACCTGAAAGGCGTTTTAAGCCTTTAAAACAGCTTGATGTCTGAAAGAGTATATATTTCTTGGTTGTGGTAGTCCCGTCTCGTTCTCATGAACACATTTTTATCTGTGGCACTTACTTGATTTTAAGAACTATTCTTTTTCGAGTAATCTACAATTAGGTCACAGAGTTTTCAATGGTTTTAATTTTAATAGGTGACATTCATCTCGCTATAAAAATAAAAAACCAGAAATTTCTGGGGATTCCCTTAGCATTGCTCGGAAAACACGAATCTCTTGAAAGATTTAAAGTTAAGGAGGACGCCAGTAGATGCAGACTGATACAATCGGCACAAATATTTATCTCAGTTTACTATATTTTCAGCTATAGAGAAAGAAATAAGACAGACATGTCACTATTTAAAAACCATATCAAAATGAAAATTTTTGACACATGACGCATTTAAAAGTTTTTTCAGAAAACATGTCTTCTTCTTCTCAACCTAAGTCTATCCACTCCTGGACGTAAGTCTCCTCTAATGTCTTCCATGCTTTTGCCACTTTTAACCACTACTTGCCCGCTACTACTCTTGTATCATCGACCCATCGTTTCTGTGGACGTCCAACGTTTCTTCCTGTTTCTTTGGGACTCCATTCCGTGATCCTATACACCCATCTGTCTCCGGATGATCTAGCTACATGACCTGCTCATGGCCTCTTCATCTTTGCCACCTCGAGAGTTATCTCAGTGACTTTGGTTCGTCTCCTTATCTGCTCGTTATGAATTCTATCCCTAAGGGAGATACCAAGCATGCTTCTCTCCATAGCTGTATGTGAAGTCACAAGCTTTTAACAAATTCTTTAGTGAGACACATCATTTCCAGTCCATTTGTGCTGACCGGTAGAACGCAGGAATTGTAGACTTTAGTTTTTATATCCATGGGTATTGTAGTACTTTTTAAGATATGTCCTAGTTTCCCAAAAGCTGTCCATGCCAGCCTTATTCGCCTGATAATTTCTGCATGTTGGTTCTCCTTTCCGATCTTAATAGTGCGACCTAAGTAGATATACTCGTCGACGCGTTGTATGGAGCTATTTCCTATCTGTATGTTGGTATCTTCAGGACTCATAAATTTAGTTTTTTCTAAAATTAATTTTAAGACCTACCCTTACAGAGACCACAATCAGCTGGTTCAATATTTCCTGTAGCTTATTGGTGTTATTACCTACCACTACTTTGTCGTCTGCAAACCTAAAGTAACTGAGTCTAGTGCCGTCGATGTTGACGCCCTTCTCAGCCCCATTTAACTGCTTAGAAACGTCTTCAAGGGCCACCGTAAATAATTTAGGTGAGATAGTATCTCCTTGTCACACTCCTCTTTTTAGTGGTATATTGTTAGTGACAGTTATTTTAATATGTATAGATGCTTCTTTATAGATGTTCTCTATTATTTTTAGTGTTCCGTATGGAACACTTATAAGATCACTTCGGTGTCCGTCCGTCTGTCTGTCTGTCTGTCTGTTAAGCCCGATTTTCTCGGAAACTATTTGACACACAAAGTGTAAATTTGGTATTAATATAGAAATTGATAGCCTCATCAGAGCTATGTAGTTTTGAAAGTTAAATTTTGACTTAAAGAGTTTTTGGGGGTGAAATCGAAAGTGAAAAAAAAAAACTTTTACCAGGTCATCGAATGGGATGTCAAATGAAAGCTTGTAAAAACGCGAGTTCAAAAATATATATAATATAATATTTGCGCACACTTTTCTTTGCATTATTTTTAAAAAATTACAGAAAATCGCTGTCCCCGCTGTCCCCCCCCCTTTTCTCGAAAAGTTCTGATCAAGAAATTTTGAAAAACTTCTGGAATATTCTCCACAGGGTGTAGATTGAACGAAAATTATCACGAGTGCAGTGCTTTTAATAATTTATCTGGTATATAAAAACAACAAAAATTTAAAGGTCATCAATTTTCAATAAATACCGGAAAAAAAAAAAAATGCTTTTTTGAAACCTCATTTGGGATGTGTTTTGTGAAATCATTTTATAGCTACAAAAATTCTTATTTTACAAGCAATCAACGTATGGAACACTAATTGCGCGAGTCCAACTTGCACTTGACCGGTTATTACATATCTGAAATCTATTCTTACATTCGCTAGGGATTTTCGAACTGACCAGATTTTAACAGTATCAAATGCCTTATGAAAATCAATGAAGGCCAAATGTATTGGTAGCTTATATTGAAACATGTACTTGTCTCGCAACGTTTGTCTGTGTATCTGTCCGTTAGTGCGCTTATCACTCAAGAACCACTTATCTGACTTACGTGTTTTTTTTAATTCACACATATGTTCTCTGGCCAGGTTTTAGTATATATTTTGTTACGTTAAATAACATAAGGAATAAGCAGTGACGATAATAGTGAATCAAGTCGGAAAAAAGTTTGCCTCAATCGCGCTCTCTTGCAAAAAAACCTAAACAATAATTCTATAGTCCACACGAGTGGAGCCGCTGGCACAGCTAGTATAAATATATAATGTTCTTTTTACATATACTGGTTCAGTGGCAAAATGGAGATCTATCAAAATATCCTTGGGTTACCCGGTATTAAAAAAATACATTACATTTTTAAATACATGCACCCCAAAACCTTCTCACTCCCACTGGTCTTGCACTCACAACATGTCATTTATTATATCAATTTTGTTATTACGTATTTCATAATTTCTTTACTCAGAGAACTAATTTAGGCAGTAAACGGATCAACTAAACCCATGCCACCCATTTAAGGATCAACTGTTGATCTTGAAACAGGAACTCTAAACATGGAGCGTCTGAAGTGGTAATTAAGAATACAAATTATTATTTCTATCCCTCATATTAATTATTCGAAGGTAAAAGCGAGTAACGATAAATTACAACAAAATATTGTATAAAAAGTATTTGTACAAAACCTATTCTAGAATATTTCTAAATTAGAGCAGATGCTTTTACAACTTGGATCAGAGTAGAAATCGAAGTTCTTGAGACTAGACGATGTTAAATTGCAGTTACTTTCCGATGTTTCACAAATGATTGCACGAGGCATCTTCAGAGATCTTTCTCTTCGAGATTAGCGGATTTAAAAGTCAATTAAAACAAGGTAAATAATATTTTTTGCAAAAATAAGAATTTATTTCTCAACATAATCTCCATTGAGCTCACTAGATTTGTTCCAACGAGATTCCAATTCTTTTTACTCCTTCAGAAAAAAAATCTTTTTGTGCATATTACTTGTTTTCAGCACAAATAAGCTCTTCATCCGATGAAAAAACGCGGCACACATCGCGTATTCAGCTTTTTCATTTTTAGAACTCTATGCAGGTACCCGTTCATAGGAGATGGCTACCATCTCAGTAATCTTACAAAGCTTAATGAGACGATCTTCCATTAAGATACCATGAATTTTATCGACCACTTCTTGAGAAGAAGCCTCAATCGGGCATCCTGAACGTGCAGTATCTGCACGTTTAAATTTATTTGTTCAGTAATAAATGATGTTGACTGTTGGTGCGGAGTCCCCATCAACTTCCTTCAGGTTAGTTTTTCTCTTAGCTGTAGTCCACCTACTTAAATAAAAATATTTTATTAATGCACGATACTCGGCTTCATCCATTTCTACGAAAGGTGTAACACTGATCACTTACAATAACTGACCAGAAACAACTGGGCGTTGTATCTGTTTGAAACTTTGAATACAGCCGTTACAAGAATCAAGCTTACCAATAGCCTCTTAACAAGATTTCCCGCCATTTCACTGAAATTGATCAGACTTATCCATCCACCCTCGTAATTTTAATAGAAAATAGTGTTAGTATATCTTTTTGACGGATTATAATCATCTGTGTGGATCTGATCATAATTTACTTGTGTTAACATAGCGTGTAAAACTAAAAGCTGTGAGACCAACGAATGGCTGTTGGAAGTTACCGTATATTACCGATAGGACATCACTGAGTAATTTATATGGAAAATACGATTAGAAATACAGTCACCAAACCCATAGATGACCAGTGGAGTGTTATGATGGATACTGTTGTGGAAGCTATAGAAAATACACGACCATTGCCCTTAAACAAAACGCGTAAACCATGGTTAAGTGAGCACAGTCTGAATTTTATTAATAAACGAAGAAGAATGGCTAATCAAGGCTGAAATATACCAGAAGAGATTTCCATCTATAAAAAATTATCAAATGAAATACAGTTAAACTGTTGTCGAGATAAAAATCGGTACTACAATGACATGCGCACTGAAATTCAAAGGCATGCTAACACCTTAAATACTCATGAAGTTTTCCAAAAAATTAAAACTATAACCAGACAATTTAAAGCTGTGACTTGGACTGTAATAAATGAAGACAACGAACTGATCACTGAGCTTGATGAAGTTCTTAAGAGATGGCAAAGATATTGTGCAGAGCTGTATACCGACAATAACGACATTTATGCGATTCCTGGTGAACACCTAGAGGAATCAGATATTCTGGTGGATGAAGTCAAACGTGCTATCCATAAATTAGCCAATAATAAGGCACCTGGGTTGACAGAATAACTGCAGAAATAATAAAATCTTTTCCTGACAGTTATCTAATGATTATTCACGGTATATGCACACATGTATGGAGGACAGCGAAATGGTCAACAGACTGAACAACATCCATCATTCTGGTGGATGAAGTCAAACGTGCTATCCATAGATTAGCCAATAATAAGGCACCTGGGGTTGACAGAATAACTGCAGAAATAATAAAATCTTTTCCTGACAGTTATCTAATGATTATTCACGGTATATGCACACATGTATGGAGGACAGCGAAATGGTCAACAGACTGAACAACATCCATCATTAATCCTCTTCATAAAAAAGGTTCAACGACTAATTGCAATAACTTTAGACTGCTTGCTCTTGTATCACACGTTAGCAAAATTACAGTGTACATTATACACTCACGACTGCAGCCTTTTATATCATGCCACTTGTCACCTGAGCAAGCTGGTTTTGTGAAGGGCAGGGGTACTAGAGAACAAATATTAAATATACGCCACATCATCGAAAAAGCAAGAGAATATTATGTGCTACTATACCTCTGCTTCGTAGACTACTCTAAAGCCCTTGATAACATTAAATGGACTAAATTATGGTACATGATCTCAGAGATGGGCATACCCCTTCACTTAATCAACATTATTAAAAATCTGTATGAAGCCAGTACTGTTATGGTAATAATAAGTAACAATTGTTCGTCTAGATGTCGAATAATGAAAGGCGTAAGACAGGGCTGTATACTCTCCCCTATCCTTTTCAACATTTATAGTGAATTTATAATGAGACAAGTATTAGATCGATGAGAAGGAGGAAATAATATAGGTTGTCGTCGGCTTAGTAACCTTCGATATGCAGATGACATCCTATTGCTTGCAACAAGTCAAGAAGTGCTTTTTACCTTAATTAAAAGACTTCAGAATACGGTCTAGAAATAAATAATAGCAAGACGAAAATTCTGATAGTCGACAGGGAAAACAACAACTTCCCAAATGTACAGCAGATTAATGGATATGAGATGGTTAGCAGCTTCACATACTTGGGAGCTTTAATAAATAACATCAGTAACTGTGAAGATGAAATACGTCGAAGAATTCAAATGGACCGCACAGCTATGACTCAACTCACAAAGCTTTGGAGATCCGGGGATATCAGTCGTGATACGAAAATAAATCTAGTAGAAACCTTTGTACTCTCCATATTCAGGTATGCATCTGACACCTGGACTATATGCACCGCTGATCGACGCCGTATAGACGCGTTTGAAATGTGGTGCTGGCGAAGGATGCTGGGAATTCTGTGGACAGCTCGACGAACAAATGATTCAGTCCTTAATGAAGTCAAACCAAAACAGAGACTTTCCACCACAGTCTACGCTAGCATCCTAAAGTATTGTGGTCACATTACACGTGCTGATAATATGGAGAAACTTGTGGTGCAGGGTAAACCAAATGGAAGGAGGCGACGCGGAAGATCACCTAGCCGCTGGGTGGATACGATTGAGATGCTGTTGGGTGCCAACATGGAGCAAGCTAACAGAGAACGTTGGCGTGCCACTATTAGAAACATCGCCAATAGAATGTCTTGTCAGACACGATATGTCCGACAAGACATTCAGGCTAGAGGAGGGAGGAGGATAATCATGTCATGTATTTTTAAAATAAAAATAACTCTCTCTCTCTCTCTCATACGCGTATGAGTGTTATCGGTAATATATTTTTTAAATTCGCTTAAGGGGCTTAAAATGGTAAGATTTCTAGAGGATTATTACCAAGAAAAATAAGTAATACGAGAATGTTTTCTTAAATTCCTATCTACCTAGCCATAAAACAATTGCTTGGTTGTCAAATTATGTACTGTCGCTGTTCTAATTACTTTGACTTATCAAAATTTGGGGTGTTTTTATTAAGAGTGCCTTTCAGGATCTAATTATCATCAAGAATTTATATAAGATAGCTCAAAAACTGATAAATCCTAGCTGTTCTCGTGAAGAGAATACCTGATCACTATGAAGATTCAACACGCACTTTTTCCGGTAACTTCACATCCTATTAAACAGTAAATATGTAACGTAATCATGAATTTTTATTTAATAATTAAACAGAAGATTCATTGTAGCGCTACTAGCAAAGAAGCCGAAAAGAGAAACAGAGAAATGCAATGAGAAGATCGAGTTTTTCTGCATAACTGTTCGAAGTTGTTTAGCAATTCCAATTAGCAACGTCAAGAGATATGAACACTTAGCGGTCTGTTGGATATCAGATATATTTTCGATTCGATGAAGTTTCGACACTAAATAAGTACTTAATGGTTTTTAGGTAATCAACTGGCAATTTCATGCTAGACCTCTAAGACTACGCGATATTTAATAAATTTCATAATATATTTGCGGTTGTATATCCTGTATTTCATCATGAAATACAGTTGTGCATACATTATTTGTTGTCATGTAAAAGAGCAATGAAATAAATTTTTGCCCTTATGGTAGTGGACAGTTTGGCAGTTCATGTTGATTTTCATTTACTACCTGATTCAGAAAGGTCTAACTTTAAAAACTGATGTAATAATAATAAAAGGTTTAAACCGATAGAAGCACCAATAAGTCAACTAAAGTTATGAGGTTGTGTGGTATAAAATCAGAAAATTATGATTCAAACGATAAACATAGAAATAGTGTGTAAAAAATTTTTTATATTTTCTACGTGATTCAAGGTTTTAACGGTCGTTTCTTGGGTAAAACTTCGTTACGCGGGTTTTTCTGAAAAAGGATTTTCTTTTTTTTTGGAATAGGCTTAAAACGGTCTAATTTTGAAAGACTTACAAGAAAATATAGGTGGGAGGCCGTTTTCTGCATATAAACATTGAACGTAAACGTACGAAAGTCTACTATGCTATTGCCAACCACTGATCAAAACTGCTCGGGAGAACTCAGTTCGTTTATGCGTATGCGCCGAGATGATTATGCTATATTTACAGTCATAGTAAAATTCCAATCAATAAAGAACTTTGTGGTAAAATTTTCTTTGCAGAAAACAACGCGAAAGAACAAATCATAAGGTTTTTTTTAATGTATTTTGTAATTGCTGATTATTCAATTCAAGTCAGTTTCAGTTAGTTCAGGTTAACAAAAACGATTACCTCTCGATTTTTGCTCATAAATTTTTCAAATTTAGATTATTTCAAGCCTATTTAAAAAAAAAATCTTCCTTTTTCTGAAAAGCCTGCATTCCGAAATTATACCAAAAAAAATGACAATAAATAATTTTGTGGTAAGATTAGATTATAACTGAAGAAAATGTGGTAAAAGTTCGGTACGTGGGCTTTTCAGAAAAAGGGAGCTTTTTTTGGAATAGGCCTAAAATGACCTAATTTTGAAAGATTTACGAGAAGAAATTGGGGGAGACCGTTTTTGCTAACCTGAACTAACCGGAACTAACCTAAACTAAATAATCAATAAGTAGAACATACATTAAATAATGAAAAAAAATGACCTACCTTAATGTAAAAAAATGATGTACGTGCTATATTAGTGACTGGAGACCAAGTTAGTTGAGGTTAGTTTGGGTTAACAAAAATAGCCTCCCCCCGAGTTTTTCTCGTAAATCTTTCAAAATTAGGCCTATTCCAAAAAAGAAACCTTTTTCTGAAAAGCCCGCTTACCGAACTTTTACCAAAAATTTAATAATTTTTTGAAAAGATTAGGCTGACCTCTACATTTCACCCATTAGTGTGAACGGAGCTTATTTTTCTGAAAACAACTGACAGTTTCGATCAGTGATTATCAACAGTTGTCAGTAATATAGGTTAATTTTTATTTACCAAAAAAAAGTGCAAAAAAACGGCTTCCCCCGATATTTTCTCGTAAGTCTTTCAAAATTAGATTATTTTACGCCTACTCCAAAAAAAACCTTTTTCTGAAAAGCCCGCGTAACGAAGTTTTACTGTTTCTGGTAACAAATTATCTCATAAACCAAACATTTATTTAGTCATATTTACAATAAAAGTTTTTACATTATTAAGTACAAACCTCAACTTTACAGCTAGAGGTTAGAGATTCCATGACCGATCTTACTTTTAAACTCTTTTAGTCACACTGACTGTTAGTGTTTAGCATGGTTCATCAAGAAGATTATACTCTTGCGAAACTTAGAATCTTGAAATTATCAGTCTGGACGTTTTATGTAAGTTAAACATCACAAATAAAATTTCGTGAATATTTTTCCTCCATTAAATAAAATGTAACTTGACATTACCTAGACCACTGGGAAATTTAAAATTTCTATCGTTAGTTATATTTTAAAACCCTTTAAACCTCAATAAAAGGACAATCTTCTTTTTTGTATTGTCAAAATTTTTTAACATAATAAACTGGAACCGAAAAATGCAAAAGTAAAGACTCGCTTACTTACTCATAATTTGAAATAATGAGAGCATGAATTTTGATAGGAAACTTCCACCGGTTACAGAGCTTATATGTACAATTCTTCTGGATTTATTCTGTGTCGATTTAAAAAGTGATGCTGACATTTCGCCAATCCTCCTGCCAGGTTCTTTAAAGCTTGTACAGAAAACTGATTTGTTCGGAATGTATCAGGAAACGGCTTTAATTCCGCTTGCGCTGCGTTTTATTTTAGTGGAACAGAGGCGAGAGCAGGACTTCAGGGATTATCTATTCCCAGAAAGGAGAGAGGTAAAAATTGAGGTTTCTGAAATGTTTATTTTGATATTTTGGTAAACTTCCGAATTTTTCTAGGATAGAAAGAGGAATTTGTTGCAAATGTCTTAGATTGGTGAAAGAGAATCTCGTGTCATATTTTATGCTGGTGTTCAACAAGTACTGAAGTTTTGATTATTTTGTGTTGCTGCGTATATTATTGTGTGAATATCTTCGATTGTGCTTAAGTCTGTTATGTACTGGGGTATTATGTGCTTGTTTATTGTGTTGAGAATTGGTTGCGTGCTATGTTTGAAGATTAAACGAGGGATGAGATTTCTTGTTGTGGGGTCGATGCCTGACCATCAAGCTAAATGTGATTTCATTTCTGCTTTGAATGTTTGTATGAGAGATGATTCGGGGTAATGTTATGTAGATGTTGTTCAGTGATTGATTTTGTTGTCTGTGATATGGTGTTGTGTGGTGTTTGCTATTTGCTTTGTAATATTATTTTGAGTTATGCTCCTGCTGGGTGGTGGATATTGTTGTGTGTATTTTTGTGTTCGGCTGGTGTGTATGTGAAGTGGGTTCGATATCTGCTCTGTTGTTTTTATTGTTTGGTTGGTCTCTGTTCAGTTTAGCAACTACGAAGACTTAATCATATCCATATGAGCTTTCCCACCTTAAATCTGACTATTCTGCTGATATTATATCCTATGTATTTATGCTATATTGTATTTTTATATGATTTCTATTGATGGATAGTTATTTTAGTTAATCCCATTAAATAAGTAGTCAAATTTTTATGTTAAGATTACTTTATATTCAAAATAAAGTAGGTAGATTTCACATTTGTAATGATTTATATCAAGTTAGGTAAATTCAATTGGTGAAATAGGATTGCATTTATTGAGCCCTATTGAGAATCTTATGTAATTATTATATAGAATAAGAATTACAGTAATTTTCCTATGTCCGCAGGTAATGTAAGCTAAATGAAAACTTTTTCCAATATTTAAAATTACAATATTTAATCCTAATACTCTAGTACTGCAAGTATAAGTGTCGAAAATATATACGTCGATATTTTACGTTTATTTCTCTTTTTCTACGAACAATAATTTGTCCGAGTGTCTCATATTTTTAAACTGATTAGTTGTCAGATAAAAATCATGACTTGCAATAAATAAGCCTGTCGTCGCTCCTTTGCAACGAGTTCATTTAGATGACATTTTTAAATCGAATGGAACTGATACAAAATGTTTAAAGAGAAGAATGGGTTACATCGATAGCTCATTATACATACATTTTTCTTGCCAAACTTTAGACATCTCTATAACTTGTTTTTATAGATCAAGTTCTTGGACAAGAAGCCAACCGTCGATTTATTTTCACATATTAAACAATGGAATATTAGTTATTTTCATGTTGTGCTTTAAATTCAAAAGTTCGTTAAAACGAGATATTTTCGACATTTTGTGTTAAAATCAATAATAAACGCTTAAATTCTATAATTTTGTGTTTACTAATAATCATAACATTAATTAATAATAGATACACAGGGGAACAGCTGTTTTGGTGTCGAGGTTTTTTGAGCTGATTGCATATCAGTTTGATGTCCTGAATTCAAATAACGTATTCATTTGTACCTAGGAGCTCAAATTTTTAAGATATACAATTTTAGAGAAATATAAGTTACATTATTGTAACTCAAATCCGTAAGTGTAGTAAACAAAAGTAGATACGAAATTTTTATTTTAGTTATACAAAATACAATATTATGTCGTACTTACAAACAAAAAAAAAACATTGAAGAAATGAAATAGTCACTCAACACTTGGAAAGCTTCTTTTCCGCGACATTCTTGAATGTTTTTTTTAAACAGTCCCTTTTTAAACTCCAGCAGTAATCTGCCATCATGTGCATGTCCCATCTTCCTTGGTAGCGGTCCTCCATAACTTTAATATCTTGGTGAAATCTTTCACCTTGTTCCTCACTCATATCTCCTAAATTTTCTGGAAAACGGTCTAAGTGGCTGTGTAAATAGTGTATTTTAATACTCATATTGCACCCTAAGGATTTGAAACTATTAAGCATCTTGTTAACCATTTCAACATAGTTTTGAGCTTTATGTTTGCCTAGAAAATTTTCTACAACTGCAATAAATGATGTCCAAGCTTCTCGTTCAACTTGATTCATTGAATTTATGAAGGCAGGATCCTCAATTAATTGTCTTATTTGTGGGCCGTCAAATATCCCTGCTTTGAGTTTTTTTCTGTGCTCAACTGATGCATTTTTACCCCTATATATGCAAAACAAGACCCATTCTTATCAAGAGCCTTTACAAATTGTTTCATTAAGCCCAACTTTATATGTAACGGAGGAAGTATGATTTTTTCTCTTTCAACCAAAGCGTCGTTAATGACATTCTTTTCCCCAACGTCCATCTTTTCTCTCTGAGGCCAATCTTTTCTAACCCAGTGGTGTGTTTTGTGCCTACTATCCCAGAGGCACAAGAAACACGGATATTTCGTGTAACCACTTTGCTGCCCAAGAAGAAAGTTTACCATTTTTAAGTCTACACAAATCATCCATTGATGTTCGTAATACTTTATCTTCTGCAAGACCAAAGCTATGGTATTATATTCTTCTTTCAGTTTCGTTGAGTGAGCTAGTGGTATTGAACCATATTTATTCCCATTATGTAGAAGGACACATTTTAAACTTCGCTTTGAACTGTCAATAAATAGGCGCCAATCATCTGGAATATATTCAGAAAGTCCCATTTCTTTCATGAGCCCCCTAATTTCGTGACAAAATACAAGATTGTCTTCTTGAGAAAAGAATGGTAGCAGATCTTTTTCTCTTGTACGGTAAAAGGTAATTTTGGTTCCTTGTTCCAGTAAATTTTTGTCGTTCAACCTAGAAGCCAGTACTTCAGAAGCTTTTTTCGATAAATTGAGATCCCTGGTGAGATCATTTAATTCATTTTGATTGAAGCGTTGAGGAACTGATGACGTCCCTTCATAGTCACTGTTAGTTTCATTAGCATCAGAACTTTTATTAGCCTCAGAAGAGCGATCAGAGGGAAAATATTCGTCATCAGAGATATGTGGTAGCTGATGAAATGTTGGAATCGGTATTTCATCTGAGTGCGGGATAGGGCGTATTGCCGAGTCTAAATTGGGATAAGTCCACTTACTGCGGTTATTTCGATTGATTCCATTAGTATTTACTAAACAGAAATAACAATCATTGAAGTGGTTTTTTGGTTCTCTCCAAACCATTGGTACGCCGAATTTTAGACATTTTCTTTTCCCGGTAGTCCACTGCCGTAAATGCTCTGTACAAGTTTTACATACGACATGCGGGGCCCACGTTTTGTCCTGATCACCAAGCTTAACTCCAAAGTATCCAAGATACGCTCGCTTTACAAAGTTAGTAATAGTTTGTCTGTTTTGTTGAAACATGTATTCTCCGCATATATAGCAAAACACATCAGGTTGATTTACACAACTTCTTCTTGAACTGGAACCTGAACTCATTTTAATTCTGTTCAATAACACAAAAACACTCTTTTCTTAACATAAAATAACACGCCGAATTCGATCTACTCTCATTAGTAAGAACGCACAAACTGACGAGACTTACCCGAGTTAGGTGATTAAAAGGGTCAGTTCAGGTACCTGATAGGCAATGGTTCCACTATTTATAGATTTACCTGGAATTTACTCAATTACAGACTGACAATAAAACCATTGTACCTACATTAATGAATATATAATAATTTTAGAACTCTCATACTGAATAAAAACCACATTTGTAGATAAGTTGATGTATCTAAAAAAGTAGAGCTGATAGAGAAAAACGGATTGCATGTATCGATTTAGCGTCCCAAATATAGTTAAAATCAGCTCTAAAATCCCAGGCACCAAAACAAAAATATTTTTTTGTTGCCCTGTGTAATCATACATTATAATAACAGAAAAAATAAATATTTTTTAACAATACAAATTTGGTGAAAATATACTGCTGATAAAATTTATTTGTAAGTACAATTCTTCTGTAAAAAAGAAAAAATTTTGCATAACAATTAACAAGTGGTGCAAAAAATCATAAATCTGTAGAAAAGTCACCACTAACTTGTCAGTTAAGAAGGCGTGGGAGACATCTACATAATAAACCTAAATTTACGCTTCCAAAAGTTGCTTTTTATCGGACTTCTCAAAATGTAACATTATTGAAATCACCTAGGATAATAACAGCTTGAATGAATAAGTAGATATAATAAAAAAAGCCCAATTTTTAAATTTCAGTACTCCAATAATCCTAAAAAGGACGCATACCATGATATAAACAAGGAAACCTTTCTTATCTCCTTCCCTAATTCGTTGGCGTCGTATGCATTTTATCATAATTAATTGAATAATTAATAATAAAACACAATTTTCAGATTTCTCAGCTCCATGAACAATAAAAAAGAAATTATAATAGGCTATATACAAATACGTGTTTGATCATAAATAATTATACCTCAAATTTATTCATGATCTCATCTGAAAACCAGGAATAAATGAGATAATAATGTGGTAAATATACAAAACTTCTTGACTCCCGCTCCTTTCACTCACTTATCAAATTGCTTAAAAACTATAGGTTCTATTGGTACTTCAGATATTTATATATATATATATATATATATATATATATATATATATATATATATATATATATATATATATATATATAAATATATACATATATATATATATATATATATATATATATATATATATATATATATATATATATATATAAGCGGGGGGTCCTACAGCTTTGGCCGCTTCCCGCACTTCATACACCATCTCTCTCTGTCCCACCATTCGTTTTCTTTTAAATCTCTGGAACTTATTGCCTTCTTAATATTTTCTTTCCATGTCGTTCTTGGTCTTCCCTTTTTCTTTTATTCCACGGTACATATTGTACAGCCTTCTTCGGCCAACCTTCTTCTCTCATGCGCATTACATGTCTGTACCATATCAACTGTCGTTTTTCTATTCGATCTGTCACTGTCTCTGTCATCTTTGCTCTTTGTCTGATTTCTTCATTACGTATATGATCTAGTCTTGACACTCCATAGAATAGTGGCAAGTATTCCATTTCAGCTGCTTTTAACCTATTTTTTTATCTCGAGTATTCATTTGTCAGCATTCTGAGCCCTAAGTCGGTATACTCTATATATCATTGTTTTCGATTTTAATGCAATCTTCAGTGACCACAGTAGCGAGTTTAGAATTTGTATACATTTTCTTTCCTGTGTTAATCTATTCTGAATATCTCTGTCTCTGTTTCTCTTTTCTGATATTATGTTTCCTAAGTATTTAAATTCTTGGCAACCTTTCATTGTTCCTTGTGAAAGCTGGAGATCGTTGGTCTCACCTCCAACGTTCAGATATTTAGTTTTATCTACGTTAATATTTAAATTCCAGTAAATTCATCATCTAGTTTTCGGTACATGTATTGGATGTCATATTCATCGCTTGCAATGATTACCTGATCGTCCGCAAATATGGTAGAAGTGTATGTAGACAATCATTTCCAATTTCTATTCCCATGTACTTACATTTTTTTCATCCAGGAATCTAGAATTTTTTGAATAAACATTTTAAATAACGTCGGGAGAAAGACAACATCCTTGTCTCAAGCCTTTAGTGATATTGAATGATCCGAATATATTCTTTCCTATTTTGACAACTGCCTTTGCATCTTTATATGGTACATATTGTATATTGCTCTTACGTATAGTCTACTAAGGTCACTTGCATCTAGTACCTCAAATAATTTGTTCAAGGGAACTGTATCGTAGGCCTTTTCAAGGTCGACGAATATAAGGTGGGTATTCAGATTTCTAGCTGTTCTTGTTTCTATTATCTGATTAAGAGTGACCGCAATGTCCGTACAAGTTCTTCCAGCACGAAAGCCACTTTGTTCCTCCATTTCTGTCAATTTGCTTTCTATTCTTTCTTTCACAATTTTGCCGTACAACCTTCCTACAGAGCTAGTTACACTAACACCTCTATAATTTCTGCATTGCCTTTTGTCGCCTTTCTTATAAATAGAACTGATATATGCCAAATTCCATTCTGCAGGCACATCGTCTCCGAGTATTAAGCATCTATTGAAAAGGCACATAAGCATTTCCAACAAAACCTCTGGGGCATATTTCACCAACTGTATAGGAATGTCTCCTGGTCCAGATGCTTTTCTATTTTTCATCTTTCTTAGTACCGATTTAAGTTCTTTTAAGTTGATGAGCATATCATTTTGGTCCTCTACCATTATTTCTCTGGCTTCGAACTTTATCTATGGTTTCTTTTAAAAGATTAGAGTAATAGTTGTTCCACTCTTGCAAAAATATTATGGGTATATTGCTGGCCCCTATCGTATTTTTCCTTAAATTTTCGATTGTTTTTCAGGCCTCTGAAACTCCATATACATTTGGATTTGTGCACATTTATTTTCCCACATTTCATTTTTAAGTCTTGCCACCTCTTTCTTTACCTCTCTGTCGTGTCTTCTATAATTTTTGTGGTCTTCATTGTCATTTGTCGTGATCCATTGTTGATAAGCTTTTTTCTTTTCTTTAATTTTATTTGCGATATCCTCTTTCCACCACTCTACATATTGCCTATTGTAAGTTTCTTTGTATCCTAAGGCTTTTCCTGCAGCTTGAAGAATATACTTTTTAAGGTGTTTGTAAAGTTCTTCTGCATTCATCTGTTCTATCCTGATTTGAAATGCTGCTGCTAGTCTCATTTTGTATAAGAATTGTACAGATTCCTGTGTGAGGCTTTCTATATTAAAGTTCTTTGGTGTTAATTCTTGTCTTTAAGCTCTCTTGATATTGAAATTTTGTCGTTTGTAATTAATTATTATTTTAGCAATTAGTGGTCTGATCCGCATTCTGGTCCTCGATACACCCTTACATCATTTATCACTTTTTCATAGAATTCATTCTTGATTTCATTAGTGGAATTGTCATTAGGCGCATATACCCCCAAAATAACAATTTCTTGTCGATTGCCTCCCATCTTACAATATTGTGTTTCAATTTTTTATGAATAACTATGGAGACACCTCGCTTTGCCCTTTGATCTTTAGTTACTCCTTTGTATAGATGTATGTAATTAACAGTGTCTTCTGTTCTATTTCCCTTTTTCTTTGTTTCTGTTAATACACATAGATCAATGTTTCTCTTTTCTACTTCTGTCACTACCTCTTTTTGTTTAGTCCTGAGTCCGTGTACGTTCCGAGTAGTCAAAATAATCTGCCTTTTCCTTTGCCGAGTCCGTAAACCATTAGATCCTATCCGTTTCCGAGGCTTCTGTATGAAGTTTTTAGCAAAATAACAAATTTTTAGGGGTTTTTGGGATGCTGCCCAACTACCCAACCTGGAGGACCAGGATATTTGTAATGTGGAGGTTGTCTTCCTCTAACCGTTAACTATCCAACATCGGTACTACAAGGCAGCAGCTTCAGTACTTCAGATATGGGTACCAAATTTGATTTTGATATCTCATTCTCGTCCGAGAGTGGGCCAACAGACAGATAGACAGACTCCAATAGATTGGCAAAAATACAGCACTATATTTTTCGTGATATAGAGACTGTAAAATGTAAAGAAATGCAAAAATCTCGGAGGGAAACTTTTTCATGAATACAATATTGCCCTTTAGCAAGTGAAGTTAAAAGTCTTAAAATTGTAAATCAATAATATTCCCAAATATTGAGTCAGTATATTGCCAAACTTGACGAAGTCAAGTATGGATGAATTATAAGGCTCATTCAGGAAAAATATCATTTTTAGCAAAAGTTCAACTAATTTGAAACATTTTTAATATAATTTAACATCACATGATCTCCAAGGGAACTTAATTACAAGAGCAAAAATGATCTAAACTTTATTTGATCATAATACGTTTTCACATAACCCTTTACGATGAACTAACTACTACCACAGAATATATACTCTAGTGAACAAAAAAATCGACTCAAACAATTTTGCTTCATTTAACACCGATCCGTGAATTTAATTTTCAAAAGGTGATACTATTTTTGGTATCATTAAATGCTGACTTCCTACACTTTCCATTAATACCAAAAACATTTGGATTTCCAAAAAGTTTTACTGATTAAAACGGTTTTAATCAATCAATAAAACCATTTTTGCTCGCTCAGTAACGTACTCATTGCACGCTATTTATTCCTATAAAAACACATGTAACTGTATTTTCCTATCATTCCTTTATCGGAACTTAAACCATCAACATCTCTGCTATACCTGGTCATTAATTACGTCATCGGAAATTGGATACCACCCTGGAAGAAACGACACAAGTCGTTGCCTATTGCAAGAAAGGCATAGCCAACGTGTAGTCGCTGCGCAACTGCACCTGAGCCAGTCAGCTGTCTCTAGAGTCGACAGACATTACCAAGAGACTGGCGCCTTTACAGGGCGACCATGATCAGGAAGAAGAAGGTGTACCTCGGAGCGAGACGACCGCTTCATTGTCAACACAACTCTAAGAAATTGGCGCTTGACCGGAGTTAAGATCCAGCAGGAACTCCGATAAGTTCGTGATCGGGCTGTCAGTCATTGGACAGTCAGAAGAAGACTTAAAGAAGTTAACCTAACTCCGAAGAAATCAACTAATGGACCCAAATTGACAGCAACCTCTCGACAAGCGCAACTCAGCTTTTCCCGAGAACATGTAGACTTGTCCTTAGAGCAATAGCGCTCCGTTTTATTCTCCGACGAGTCTGCCTACATGGCAATGACGGAAGAAGACGAGTCTATCGGAGGCCTGGGGAGTGCTATGCGCAGTGCTGCATTACTGAAACGATCGCTTACGAAGAAGGTTCTGTCATGGCGTGGAGAGGCATCTCACGGGGTGCGAAAACCGATTTGTTTTCGTGAGTGATGAGACTCGTAGCGGTGGATTAACTGCTTACCGGTCCATCTAGGAGATCCTGCAGGAACACGTCGTTCCTTACGCTGGACTTGTTGACAATAGCTTCATGCTAATGCACGACAATGCGAGGCCATATGCTGCTGCATCGGTGCGGCAATACCTGGCAGAAGTAGGAATACCTGGCCTGCGTGGAATCCTGATCTCAATCCATTTGAGCACATATGGGATGAGCTCAAAAGGAGGATTCGAGCCAGAAATCCAGCTTCTGCATCGCTGAGAGACTTAAAGGTTCCGATGGTGGAAGACTGGGAAAGAATCCCACAGACAGTGGTGAAAAAGCTCACCCGCTCCATGAAAAACCGGCTGGAAGCAGTAATAAGGACTAGGGGGGGTAATACAAAATATAGGTTTTGGTTTTTATCAATAAATTTAATTGTTAAACTTAAAATTTGTTTAATTTTTCCTTTCTCTTACCCCTATTTTCAATCATTGTTCTTCTTGTTTCCCCTTTCAATCATTTTAATCAGTTAAAAACATGAGATATACTAGGGAATTTGATATTAGAAAGAGAATAAAATGGGCTTTCAAATGATACTGAAACCCGCAAAAATATTCTAGGATCCGTGTTAAGTGAAGCCAAATAGTTTGAGTCGATTTTTTTGCTCACCAATGTAGCTAGTATTAGATATATATTCTGTGCTACTACTAAAGAAATGTACATTGCTTTCAAGTGAAAATTTTAATATGGTTGATAGTAATGAATGAAAGAGATTAAAGTCAGCTATTTAGGAATTTTATAATTTATATGAACAAGTCAATATCGACAGTGTCAACCATAAAATATACGCGAAACTTTATTTGTCTCTAAGGTGATTGGCTATTTCTCGGATTATCGCATAAAATTGAATTATAAGTCAATTTTAAACTTTATTAAGATAGTTAAATGTGTTATGTAATTTACTATGAAGTAAAATATACAAAAAGTATTAAAGGAATATTATAAATAGTAACTCAAAAAATTACTATTGTAAAAATTACCTAAAGCCAGGGCAAGAATATAAACCTAATTAGATCTCGTAACGCAATGGGAAAGCAATCAACAAAAATATGGTTTTGACTAAATGGTAATCGAATAAATTAATTTAATTTCAATTGATCAAATCTTTAAATATAATTAATTTGTGGAAAAAGCATTCTGTCACAAGACTGTTCCTAGAGTTTATAAGGTTTTCAAAGAAATCACATTAGTAGATTTTATTTTATGTTAAATATAAATAGAGTACATACTTTAATTACCTAATTGAATCACACAATTCGGAAAGGGCTCACCTCAGATTTTTGAAATTTTAGAGGAGACATAAAAAACTGAATTTGTTTCTAACAGATTGAATTAAGGGAGCCGTTTTTAGTGTTCCGTACGAAACACTTATAAGATGACTTCGGTGTCTGTCTGTCTGTCACACCCGATTTTCTCCGAAACTATTTGTCATAGAAAGTTGGAATTTGGTAATAATATAGGAATTAATGGCCTCATTAGAGCCGTGTAGTTTTGAAAGTTAAATTTTGACTTAAGGGGTTAGTCTTAGGGGGTGAAATGGGAAATGAAAAAAAAAAATTTTTTACTTGGTCATCGAGTGAGGTGTCAAATAAAAGTTTGTGAAAACACGAGCAAAAAATATATGTATATAATGTAATACTTGCGCACACTTTTCTTTTTATTATTTTTAAAAAATCGCGGAAGATCGCTGTCCCTTATCTCGAAAAGTACTGATCAAAAAATTTTGAATAAAATTCTAAATATTCTCCACGGGGTGTAGATTGAACGAAAATTATCACGAGTGAATTACCTTTAATAGTTTATCTGGGTATAAAAAAAAACAAAAATTTCTTGGTCATCAGTTTTCAGTAGAGATTGGAAAAAAACTTTCTCGAAAACTCATTTGGGGTGTGTTTTGTGAAGTCACTGATCATTTTATGCCTCCGTAACAATTTTTTTTTATTTTAAAAGCAATCAACGTACGGAACACTAATTGTGCAAGTTCAACTTGCACTTGACCGGTTATTTTTTTTGAAACTGCTGCCTATGTGTGAAGATGTATCTGGGAAAATGACTTTTACGGTTTTCCGATATGGGTCCTTTTCGACATTTATCCATGGTCTCAGATGGTTTTAGTAATAAAACAGCACTATTAAAGAACGTTTATTATCGAAAAGAACAAATTTTCATTAAGTATTATTTTTCTTACAGTTTTCCTTTAATATTGCTGTATATAAATAAAAAAATGACCCCAAAAATTTGTTTTACTAAAAAATCTTCTTGGACATCTACCTGTGTTGCTGTATCTGTGGGCCATTGCAAAATGACTTCGTAGAAGTTTTCAAAATCCTCCGATATATACTGCCACAACTTTTGTAGATCGTTCATGTTTAAAGGATTGATTGGCACTTTAGAGGAGTTGTACGGAATTGCATCGACAGTAGGAATGGTTGCACAACAACCTTTCGTTTTCGACAGGACAAAAGTTTCATTCATCAAATTTTTGCCTATGAAGGCACAGCATAAGACTTCACCCGGCTTTCCAGGGTTGAAGTTGAGATCAAAAAAACTAGACACCTTAAAAGATATTTTGTTTTTTTTATTAACTTTTTGCCCACCTTTCTGACAATGGTTTTGACTTGAAATTGACATTACACTACGATTTAAAGTCTATTACATCGGACTATGTTATTGTTTTGACAGTCAATTTGTAACTTTTTGTACTACTGATTATTAAATTTACGGACTGCTAGTGAGTGAATAAACGATCTTCTTTTCCAATTTTATGCTTTACGGTCGCAAAATCTCTATCACGATTATTAAATGAGTGACCTCTTTGCGGGAAATAAAGGCAAATTTTTATATTTCGGGTGACTCATAATGCCAAAAGAAACTTTAATCATTATATTGTTTTTGTTCTGTCAACCAACACAGAAAAAGGGCAACTCCATCATTTTTTCCGGACCATTTCGTAAGTTTTCTATATTATCAAGCGTAATACTATAAACTAAGTTGGTTTATTTATGATTTATAACAAATTTCCAGGTACAATTTGGAATTACCCATCACTAAATTACAATGAATTGAAATTAAATTATTTTATTACAGAGGATTAAGGGACATTATTGTTTAAAATTTGAAGAAATACTTTTCAATATTTTCTTAAAACTTTTTACAAAAATTCCTTCTTCAAAGATATATCTAAAAAATTTCTAAAATACGCAAAACAGGGTTGAATTCTGAACATCTATTTGATTATTTAATAGGATTATATCCTTATTTTTATTGTGCGTGTAGATCTTTATAGCTTCTAAAATATTTAATTTTCTTCCTTTTTGTGCTTTATGTAATATTCGTAGATTATTTATGTCTGGAAAAATATGATTTGTTTGATGGAAGTGGTTGGCAAAGTTGGAGTTTTCTTTAATCTTCTTAATCTAAAAGATATTTGGTATTCTTTAAATCTATTATCGAAATTTCTCCCTGTTTGGCCTATATAACAGCTATTACATTCATTATATCACAGTTTATAAACTCCAGAGTCTTTGTTTTTGTGAGTTTTATCTTTTACATTGAAAAAGAGGGAAGAAAGTTTTTGGGGTGTTTTAAAAGGAATATTTATGTTGTCTTTTGCTAGTATATAAGCAATTTTTATTAGAAATTGGTCCAAAATATGTCAATGAGAAAAAGTATTCCATTTCCAAAAGGTGTCATCTCGATAACATGAGCCCTTTCCAAAATTTATTTGAGAAAGTCGTCCACGTTTCTCTACTAACAAGGCCACGGATCTCGTTCAAAAAACATAGGTGTACAAGAAAAAAGAGAGAAAAAGTCAAATTTCTCGAAAATCATGACACAATTATATTAAACAGATTTTAAAATGTTTACTGTTTTCTAAATTTCACTTTCTTAACATCAGCTTTTTGTTGTTTACCGTTTTTGTGTTCAAGCAGTGTTTGACGTCATAACTTCTTTCGTGGACTCTGTCCAAAATTTTCACATTACTTTTTGATTATTTAATTGAACATATTGACTTTTAGAACATTTAAAATGATAACACTAAAGCCTAACATAATATTATATTGCAATTTGTTTAAGATCTTTACGTTTATCTTATTAAATATGTTTACATTTCTCGAATTTATATTGTATTCATACTAGGAACGTATATATAAATATATTAAATATATCCCTAATTATTTTAGTCTTAATACAACGTAATTAATTTATCTTATAAAAAATCTCACATGTTTTGCCTCGGAAAAATTGACATTAATCGCTTTAAAATCTAGAATATGCTAAGTAGTTTTGGCTAAAACATTAATAATTGTATTAACTTTGCCAATTTTTTCATTTCTAAATGTAGGTATAACTAGCACAATATTTTAGGACTACTCAACTTAATCCTTAAAACCATCTAAATACAAATTATTACTTTATATATATTTTTTACTCATATTATTTACTACTCGTATGTAATACCCACATAACCGATATAAACATGAAATTAAATAACACATTATGATTATGATATTAAAAGACCCATTATAGACAATAATAGATCTTAAAAATCATCTATATGTTTTCTGTATTAATAGCAGATTATTTTATGTTAGATCTTTTTTCTTTTTCTTTTGGGAGAAATTTTATAAGCCTGTAAGCTTTATTATTTTATTGCCTAATGATAAAAAGATGTAAAATCACAATATTTTTGTAATTAACCTAGAACATCCCAAATTTAAAGTTAGTGAGCCTATAGTTCTTATGAAATTTCTCAAGACATATCACAAAATTAGCAAAGCGATTTGCAACCCGTACTTCCCAGGTAGTTGTAAAATAAATACTGAATTTGTCTTTTTCATGCTGAAATTCAAGCAATACAAGTCGATATTTTAAATAGTAAGAAATTAATCAAAAAAAAGTTGCTTGCTTGAAAGTCTTCAGAGACATTTTAATATATATAGTATATCATTTGTGGTAAAATTAAAAATAATACACTTTTTAGATTTCTTCACTCTAAAATCTCCTACCTTGAGTTTTTTGTTTGAGTTACTAATATATATATATATATATATATATATATATATATATATATATATATATATATACATATTTATATATATATATATATATATATATATATATATATATATATATATATATATATATATACATATTTATATATATATATATTTATATATATATATATATATATATATATATATATATATATATATATATATATATATATATATATATATATATTTAACAAAAAAACACCTTCATCAACTTTTTATTATATAAAAACAACCCCACTAACTTCATTAACGCCTTTTTCACATCTACACGCGCACACATCAGCCCTCCTCTAATGCCTTCTTAACAACCCTTTTTTTTTTTTAAAAAAAAAAACAACCATTAAACCTCTTCTAATGTCTTTTTTACAAATTTTTATCAAAAAAAAACTACTAACTTCATTAGCACCTTTTTCACATCTGGCCTACCACATTACATACCAAAAATAACCAAGCAAATTCTAACGATAACATAATAAAAACTTTTTAACCCAGTTTAGAACACCCCTCAACACCATAATAAGGACTCTTTAGTCAACCAACATTAACGCCAGTTTGACCTGCAACCAACACCACACATACATACGCCTCAACGACGATGATCATCTTCAGCCGAAAAAATACTACTTCACATAGAGTTGGCGACACTTTCTCATAACGTCCTTCTGACATCTAACCTAACTCCATTATACACTAACAATACCCTAGACAGCCAAAAAACTACTTCTTTACACAGAGGTGAGGCCTATAATAATATAGATGGGATTTTGAGACCGTTTAGTTATTGTTAGTTGTAAATCTTTTATCTCTAAATATTTAAGCAAGAATTTTGTCCCAAAATATTTAAAAATAAGTACATAGCACTGTTATGTATATAGGAGTGCTGTATAGTATGTTTTGTGAAAAAATTCTTATATGTCAATATGATTTATGACAAAGTTTAGGATATGGATATGAAAAACCGCTTATTTCGAAGCTATATATATATATAAATATATATATATATATATATATATATATATATATATATATATATATATATATATATATATATAGGGTGTTATTGAAATTTCTGCATAAATCGAAACTCGTGGAGTAATGTAGACGCATATTTAAGACTTTTTTTTGAAATATAAAAAAAAAGGCAAAAAACTAGATTTTACCACCAAACCAACCCGCACCTGTCCGCTATTTTCTACAATCGGTCTTGCTACAAAAAAGGTCAGTTTCAATATATGCAGTAATTTTCTTAACACCTTATATATACATATACATATTATACATTATATTATATGTATTATATATATATATATATATATATATATATATATATATATATATATATATATATATATATATATATATATATATATACAGTCGACACTGTTTATAGTGAAACTCTATATAGTGAAAAACTCTTTATACAACAATTTTTTCAAGAGCTAAAATATTTTAATGAAATTTCATGTAAAAAGCCCTGCATATAGTGAATCTGTAAAATAATAACACTCTATATAATAAAATTTTTACCGGAATTTTATGTATAAATTTTTATGCATTTATTGAGATCTTGGCCATTTCGGGTTTCCCCTTTTTATCTAACATTAGCACGAATTCCATTTTTATGACACATTCTTTTGAAAAGGTTCTTAACGCGTTTATAACGCCTAATGGTTGGCAATAAATTAGGTAGATTTCTGTGAGAAACCCGGGGAATAACCCATTTTATAGAAACCCGGGGGAAAAACCCATTTTATGGTCGAGGCCTAGTAATTCGCAAATTCAGGTTCAGCTTCTTTTTGTTTAAGAATCAAGTAAGATGTCCAAGCGAGTGTGTTTAAGTTTAGCTGAGAAAATTAAAGTTTTAGAGGAAGTTGATAAAGGCTGCAAAAAAAATTGATGTTGCTGCAAAATTTGGTGTTTCTCCAAGTTGCATCTCTGTGATAATAAAAAGTCGCGACAGTATCATCAAGAAACCTAGTGTTCCAAGCAGTCGAAAACGAGTACGGGTGAGTACTTACGAGGATGTAAATGAAGCAGTTTTACGATGGTTTCAAGTGGCCCGTACGTATCAAAACGTACCAATATCGGGAAATTTAATAAAGCAGAAGGCTCTACAATTTGCTAAAGAATTTAACTTCGTTAATTTTCAAGCTAGTAAAGGATGTTTGAGCGCCTGGAAGACTCGCAATTCAATTGTTTTCAAGACGGTGTCTGGCGAGAGTGCAAGCGTTAGTCAGGAGGACTGTGACATTTGGACTGAAACTGTTTTAAAAAGTGCATTGAAAAAGTACGAGCCAAAAAACGTTTTCAATTATGATGAAACCGGTTTGTTTTTTAAATGTTTGCCAAATAAAACTTTTGCTTTTAAAAGTGATAAATGTTTTGGTGTTAAAACAAGTAAAGAAAGAGTGACACTTATGGTTGGTGCAAACATGGATGGCTCAGAAAAACTGAAATTACTGCTCATAGGTAAAAGCAAAAATCCCCGTTGTTTAAAAGGAGTTAAATCTCTGGAGTTAGATTACGCCAATAATAAAAAGGCATGGATGACTTCTGAGATTTTCGAAAGATGGATCAAAGAACTGGACACGAAAATGAAAAGCCAAAAGCGAAAGATTGTGATGTTTATAGACAATTGTCCTGCACATCCAGTTACTGTAAGTAAAAAAATAGGGAATATTGAATTGATCTTTTTTCCACCAAACATGACCTCCAAATTGCAACCTATGGACCAGGGTATTATAAAAAACATAAAACATCATTACCGAAACAGAATTGATCACAAAATTGTTAATGCGATTGATAACAACCTTCCAGTCCAAAAATTGATTACCCTTAAAGAGTGTATAACCGAAGTCGCTAAAGTATGGAGTGAAAATGTTTCTCAGAAAACCATCAAAAACTGCTTTTCTAAAGTAGGTTTTACTGAAAAAATTGACGAATGGGAAGAAGAAGACGAAATAGATCTCGCTACCTTAAAAAGGCAATGGGGTATTCTACAAAAAAACTGCTACCGTCGACGCAGATTTTTTACTTGAAGTTTTCTCAGAAATCAACAATGATGTTGGCACGACAGATCTCCCAACTGACCAAGACATAATTGACGATATAAAAAGTAAAGAAGATCATGAAGAAGAAACTGAAACCGGAGAATGTCCTGCTAAATTTAGTGAAAATGAAATAAGAAATGCATTTGACATTGTGCGAACTACTCTCAGGGGCCAGGAAAGTGTACCTGATCCAACCTTTATGCATTTGAATAAATGCGAGAATTTTGTTGAGCAACAATTATTTTTCAAAAGTAATGTTCAAAAGAAAATAACTGATTATTTTTCCTAGTACGTATGTACGTAGTATGTACATATGTATTAACAGATTTTCTATTATTCTTTTTATTTCGTATGTAGTACATACATACATAAAGTCTGTACGTTATATCTTTACACGTGCGTCATAGTTTTCAGGCAATATCCCAGACGACTATTATATTTTTTGTCTCTTTTTACCAATACCTACGATTTACTGGTGAAAAGAGACAAATAATATAATAGTCGTCTGTTATATGGCCTGAAAACTATGACGCACGGGTAAAGATATAACGTACGGACTTTATGTATGTATTTAGCCTTGTACATGCTACGTACTATTTAAACTTTCAAATGTTTAATAAAATCTTTTCTAATAATTCAATTTTGCAATTTTTTTTGTTGCTTGTACCTTATAAAATACAAGTAAATAATTACCAATATAAAATACATACATAGCAATATATACGGATTTTTTCTTTATATAGTGAAAAACTTTCTATAGTGAAATTTAGGTCAACATTGTGGTCTGTGTCGACTGTATATATATATATATATATATATATATATATATATATATATATATATATATATATATATATATATATATATATATATATATATATATATTATATATATATATATATATATATATATATATATATATATATATATATATATATATATATATATATATATATATATATATATATATATATATATATATATATATATATATATATATATATATATATATATATATATATATATATATATATATATTATATATATATATATATATATATATATATATATATATATATATATATTTATATATGTAAATATAGCTATCGCTACAGAAAGACCAACACTTGAAAGAAAATGTCGGCACAAAATAAAGCCGGCTGGTTACCTACAAGAGCGTTAAATGCATTCTGTTGATTTTTCGATATGTGTCGATATTTTATGTAGCTAAGGTTGTTTAAAAATTGCGTTGAAGATAATATCATCATCTATTGTCTACTTGTTTCTTTTCTTTTGCGTTCCACCAAGAACGCCAATGTTGTAAAATATTATACTTGCTTTCACGACGTGCGAATAAATAAGACATTACCTTGTTTTGTGAGTGGAGTGCACGAAAGATGTTTTGACTTTTTATTCCGCTCATTTAAATACAAAGAAGTACTAAGTGATCCAATTATAACTGGCCACTTCATCTTTTCGTTATCTTTACATATAATGACAAGACGCAACTAATAAAGTGAATATTTGTAAGTAATTTTTGAGTATACAGGATGTATGTAGAAAAGTTGTAGTTGTTTCTTAACAGAAAACACTAGTCAGCATTATTTGATAATTTTTTCATTCAGGTTCATAAAAGTGAAAAATGACTTACTTGATTGTGAACCCGTAACTTCTGTAGTCCATAAAAAATAAGAAATTCGACTTATTTGTTAAATTTCGAAAAATTTCATAAGGAAAAGTTGTCTTTCTCAATTTTACAATTGTAAAAAATATTAGCCGACAATTCAACTTTTTTTTCTTCACTTTTTTTGGTAATTACGAAATTTCTAAACAACGAAAACTTTTCTAGAAACTATTTTTGTCAGTAGTCACATCACAGTACTACTTTCTTCGACCCAAATGTGGCTTGTATTGACTTTTTTTAATAAAGGCAAAAACGACACAGTATTACATTGAAAAAATTAAAATATAAGCGTTCTGATTTAGTTAATTAAGGGATGAGTAAACATGTTTCAATTTTATCGTGATTGAAAGAAAAGTTGATATTTATTTATTATTGTCATGTTGGTGTATTTTTACTCACTTACTATTAATTAATGATTTATATCATAAATTAAAATAAATATTTATTATAAACAGTATTGCTGGAATATATCATCCATAGAAATTAAATAATTAAATGTTTAGATTTATTGTTTTTTCATAAAAGTTCAAATAATTATTTAGATAATAATTCGATTTGGTAATTTTTCTATTAATTCTTATCTATACGTCAATGCAGTATTCAAAAAGTGTATTATTTTAAATTATTGAGTCTTTTTAAATTGTACCTGTTTCATATTATTCACGTCTGAATTATTTATTATATTTTGAAAAAACTCGAGCATTAAGCGTGTTAACACATCTCTACTTTTTTAGTTTTCTAAACAGTCTAAAAATGGCAACTTCCAGTTTGATATGCAAACAATATTTTTTTTCAAACAAGAAATGTATTCTTCCACTGAAAAGGATATAAATAGTATATTTTTGGGGGTATAAAATTCTCATCTGTAATTAGATCGAGAGAAGACGTTCATAGTAACAAGGCTTTGGCGGGATTAAAAATACATAAAATTAATCCACGTAATTCTCGTTGCTGTAACTTCTTCCCAACACTTTTTTGTTTGCAATGTTATAAAATGGCGCCTGCCTTAATTACAAACGGGAATAAGAGACTAGATAGAAACACAAAAGTTACTTTATTCTAAAAGGCACCGTTGGATGCTATAGTCTGTTAAGGTGTGAGACATGCCATTTTTACACGTCATTATATCAGAAACCATATAATTTGGGTACAAGCTAAGTTAATAAAATATTTCTAGAATTCACCGTAGAATCAAAATATCCAAAAAAAATACAAAATTGCCCCTTTTTAATAAATATAACTTCACTCCGCTACACTTTTTAGTGTTCCGTACGGAACACTTATAAGATGACTTCGATGTCTGTCTGTCTGTCACACCCGATTTTCTCCGAAACTATTTGCCATAGAAAGTTGAAATTTGGTAATAATATCGGAATTGATAGCCTCATCAAAGCCGTGTAGTTTTGAAAGTTAAATTTTGACTTAGGGGGTAAAATCGGAAGTGAAAAAAAATTTTTTTTACTAGGTCATCGAGTGTGGTATCAAATGAAAGCTTGTAAAAAACACGAGTAAAAAATATATATATAATGTAGTACTTGGACTCACTTTTCTTTGTATTGTTTTTAAAAAGTCGCGAAAAATCGCTGTCCCCCCACCTTATTTCGAAAAGTACTGATCAAAAAATTTTGAAAAAGTCTGGAATGCTCTCCACGGGATGTAGATTGAACGAAAAATTATCACGAGTGCATTACCTTTAATAATTTATTTGGTATATATAAAAAAAAAAAAATTCAAGGTCATCAGTTTTCAGCAAAGATTGAAAACAAACTTTTTTGAAAACTCCCTTGGGGTGTGTTTTGTGAAGTCACTGATCATTTTATAGCACCGTAACAAAAATTTTTAATTTAAAAGCAATCAACGTACGGAACACTAATTGTGCAAGTTCAACTTGCACTTGACCGGTTATTAAAATTAAAAAATCTTGAAATTCATTTTATTAGCTAGTAATTTTTCTTTTAAATCTTTTTCGAATATCTACAAGGATAATGAAAACACGGGGTGTTGAATTTTAGTTGGATCATCTTGTATATCTTTTAAATACGGTTTTCTCGCTAAGAAGAATATCTCGGATCGCTTGATCGTCAATAAGATGGTATTTATTAAACCATTAAAAAATGTTAAAAAGTTTATTTATCAAACATAAAGATTTTAACTGAAACATCATTTATTAAAAAAAAATAAATAAAAACTGCAAATATGCAGCTAAATTTTTTATCCAAGCGTTTATAAGTTAAGAATAAGGATCGTGAAAAATCAAATCCTTGAAGTATTTGCTATAGTAATCCATATCTGTGGGGATTTCTCATTATGTGTCCTAAATACTCCCATTTTCCTATTTTCCCTAATTTCCAGTTGCTTGTTCATGTGACGTAAGACATCCTCGTTGGTAATATTGTCAGTATAAGAATAATTCAAATGCCTCAAGTTTCTTAGAAGTGGCTTCAGTCAGCGTCCAAGATTCCACGCCATAAAGGACACTGAAGACATAACATCTTAGGAGTCCCATTTTCATGCTCAATTTTATTGCCGAGCTTTTATAAAGTGATGTCATTTTGAGGAACACTCCTCTAGCTTTTTCGATACGACAACGAATTTCCTGCCGATGATCCCATTGTTCGTTTATCATGGTACCTATATATGCATATTGTGGAGTTCTTTGTATTTGCTGATTGCTAACCATCAACAAGGTAGCAGGAACCGGAGACTTGCTGATAACCACTTTATTTTGCTGATATTAAGTTCGAGACCGTATCGATTACTGACCTCGTTTATTTTTGTCATAAGAGACCCTTTAAGTTATCAGCCATAACCGCCGTATCGTCAACATAACGAATGTTATTTATTCGTTCCCCATTAAACAGTATTCCTTCATCAGCCTCTTCCAATGCCTCTCTGAAGAATTGCTCAGAGTATATTTTTAAACAATAGTGGAGACAAAACCCAACCCTGCCCTACTCCACGCATTATAGGTTGTCAATAATCCCAGATTCTTTCCATCTAGCCCAAGGTCTTTCAGAATTTCGGCCATTTTGTGATGTTGGACTCTATCAAAGGCCTTTTGGTAGTCAATCAGGCACAAATATACATCACAATTGACTTCTCTACATCGCTGAATCAAAACCTGCATAGAAAACAAGGCCTCTCTGGTTCCCATAGCATCACGAAAACCGAATTGTGTAGCTGACATGTTTTCTTCACAACTTGTATATTCTTCTATGAATGATTTTCAGAAATATTTTTCAAAAATGGCTTATGAGGCTAATTGTTCGATATTTTCCGCATTTGTTAGCGCCTTCATTTTTTGGGATCGTTATAAACTGAGACTTTAACCAGCTTTTTGGGATTCTTCCTAAATCATAGATTTTAGTGTAGATCACCGTAAGCCACTTAATCCCATCCTCATCTGAGAGCTTAAAAAACTCCCATGGAATTCATCGGGACCGGTAGCTTTTCCATTTTTTAGTTAATTTATTGCAATGCACACTTCATCGGTGGTAACACAGGGCCTAAACCAGTCTATTGAGCGTTGTGGCTGATCTGGTCGTGCATCAGAAAATAACTCTGCAATGTAGTCTTGCCATATCTTCATTTTCTCTTCTCACACATTATAATATGTTTAATTCACCTCTCGCCCCCTCCGCTTCCCTAGTTCCTTCTTACATGTCATAATAAATTTAACCACAAAATTAGCTTACTTCAAGAACTAATCAAAAATAAAACTCATATAATGAAATCAAGGCAGATATGTGACCTCACCTATTTTAACACCCTAAATGAATATAGCTCCACTATACGCTTCAAATATACACCCTTTGTCAAAAGAGAAACAGAACTTTTAATAAAAAATAAAACACAGACTAATTCTAATTATTATGTAATTGAATTTATTGCCATCAATATATTCTCGCTCAGTTTCGATACAGCAATTATATGGTCAATTAATGCGTCAAATATTTTTGTCAAATCAGGTAAAAACGCGAAAAACCAAATATACAGATTTGTTTTTTTTTCTCAGAAACTGTCTCACAAAGACCAAACGATGAGTTTGTCGGTCAACTTGTGGGGAACAAATTACGAATTCAATTAACACAAGCCGAAACTCTCGTTCAGAATATTATGTACAGCTTATTTTGGAACTCTTAAATAATATTTAATCTCATAGGCGATTTTGAGTTTTTCTTTGATGACTTTTTCAATATTAATTTTGCTCGGTCCAGTTTTGATCAACATTTTGTCGTCCCCAAGCATTTTACGACTACCTTAAAATCGCCTAAACCATTCATACACTTGTGTATGAGATTATGATTATCATTATATGCTTGTCGAAGCATTTAATGTGTTTTAGATGATGAAATTTAATCGTTTGATTGGAGAATAAGGAAGGAGGGGGACACAGAAGGAGCCTACACGCAATGCGATATCATTAAGAGAAACTTTTAACCAGTAGCGAAACGATTTTTATGTATCGCTGGCGTCCCCTGGAAATGTCTACTTAAGGCGGCTATCCTTCTAGCAACGAATCAGTATGTGCAGTAGGGGTGCCCAAAACGTAGAAACGTCAGAACCAACCCTGATGATAAGCACTGTAAACATCGAGGGTATTACAAGAGATAAAGAAAAAAATTTAACAGAGCAGATGCAGATTTTCAAAATGCAGCGTGTTATGTGTCCAAAAAACCATAGAGATAAAAACGCACGGAGACCTCACATACCGGACCAACAGCTGATTGCCGAATTACCGTACTCAAAACATGGTAGCGCTATCTTCACTGGGCCAGATCTACTTGTTACCTCTGTTCATACAACTAATTCCAACGACATAAAAGCCCTCACGGTAGAAATACGCAAAGGATCTGCCTTCGTATTTACCGTACCAGCAAACTTTTATTTACAAAAAAGTCAGTTCACAGTAGACGACTTCAACAGTGACAGTAATACCTTGGGATATAATTCTACTGACTCAAACGGAGAACGTGTCAAACAATGGGCTGAACAAATTGAGGTTACACCAATATACTATCCCAAATTGCCTCCTTCCTTCAACAGCAATGTGTGGAAACACAGTTATAACTCCGATCTGTGCTTTACCAGTTCGCATATTGGACAACAATGTAGGAAAGAAGTTCATCAACCAATACCTAAAACTCAGCACCGACTGGTAGGAATAAGCGTTTTCCATGCCATAAGTACCCCCACAATCCCCTTCAAGCGAAGGTTTAACTTTATAAAGGCAAAATGGTATAATTTTGCGGCCGAACTAGACGTCAAGATCAACAACATACAATCACTACCAGAGAACTACGAAAAGTTCGTGGAGCTAGTCAAATAGGTCGACGACACATCCCAAGAGGCTGCAGACAACAATATCAACCGGAGTTTAAGAAAGATTTAAAACAATTATCATCAATTGTATAGTGAACTCTTCGATAACAATCCCTTTGACGAAGCAGCGATTGAGAATGGATTTATCCTACTACAGAAGTTGGGCCTTACCAAACAACGCAAATGGGTGGAGACATTAAAACGGATGGACATGACACATAGCAATAAGCATGCGTGGATTACCTTAAAAAACTCAACGGGGATCCTCGAGAACCCAAACAACAATACAATGTTAGTGCAAATCAGATGACACATCAACTGGTTGCTAATGGGAAAACCCAGAAAAGGCACCAAACTCCGAAAATGAATAGCGACAAGAATGTAGAAATGAATTCGCTGGGAACACACTTCACGATGAACAAATTAAATAATGAAATATACAGCCTAAAAAATAATAAATCGGCCGGCGTTGACGACCTATTCAATGAACAAATAAAACATTTCGGATTGAATACTGGCCCTTAAACTACTACCGATTAACCTGCAAAGCACCTAAAATGTAGCTGAAATCAAAAGTTGTTGCCCTGCTGAAATCTGGTAAATACCCAGAAGCGCCCAGCGGTTACCGACCAGTCTCCTGACTATGTTACATCTTTAAAGTCTATGAGAAGATAATACTGCAGCGCATCTAGGGACACAGTGACTCGAGGTTGATCCCCCAACAGGCAGGATTCAGACTAGGCAAATCATGCACTAGTCAAGTCCCCTGAACTGAACATATAGAGGAGGGTTTTGAGAAGGCACTAATCATGAGAGTTGTACTGATCGCCCTTACTGCTGCCTACGACATGATTAATCACAGAAACTAACTCTATAAAATCTAAAATTCTTTAAGAGACTTCCAACTGATGCGGATAATCGGTTCCATTCTACAAAATAGTAGATTCTATATCAAATTCTATGGCAAAAAGAGTAGATGGAGGGATCAAAGAAATAGCCTGCCCCAAGGAAGTCTTTTAGCGCTAATACTTTTTAATATATATATATATATATATATATATATATATATATATATATATATATATATATACCATTGACCAACCGATTACTAATGGTGCCAAATACTTCCTATACACTGACGAACTAGCAATCGCTTTACAAGAGCGAGACTTTCAAAGTATAGAGACCAGAATGAAGAGTATACTCCTGACCATGGGACGTTATTATAGAACTAACACCAGAAGCTTAATTCTGGAAAAAACCCCAGTTAGTGCGTTACACGTAAACAATCATAACACAGAAACTGAGAATCTCATGGGAGAGCAGACAACTGGAATACACAATTACTCCTAAGCACCTCGGGGTAACGCTAGACAGAAACGCTCTCGTATAAACCACACTGTCAGCAAACCAGACAAAAAGTGGCTAGCAGAAACAATATCCTTAAGAAACTAGCCTGCAGTAGATGGGGCGCGAGCTTACAGGTACTTAGAACCACGGCGCAGGCGCTATGTTTCTCCAGTAGAAAATATGCCTGTCCTGTCTGGAATCGCACAAAGGAGGTCAACATTGCCCTCAAAAAACCCTGTACGATAACTGCAGGCTACATGAGACCTGCACCACTCCCCCAATTCTACAAAGCAGCAGGCTTGGCAACTCCTGCCAATCGGCTACAGAATATGTTGAATTTAAACAAATTTTTGATGAGCATCACGTACTCTATGAAGCGCAACAATCCCCTAAATGACTTAAATCTAGGAAAAACTTCCTGGGCCACGTCGGCATCGAACCTCCAGAAGAGTACCCAGTCTCAGAAGAACCAGCAATTGGCCTCGACCTGGATTGGAAGATCTGGAAGATGCTCAACAGAGTCCGAACTGGCGTAGCCCCAGTGAAAACCAACCAACCAAATTAAATGGGGACTCCAGGACCCCTAAGATTGCCTCTGTATGTGTGAGGAGCTGCAGGATATGGCACACCTTTTTTCGTGCTACACCAATACTTGCCGGTTAATAACAATGGGCACGACGTAGTCCGATACTGGGCTAAAAATCTATGATTCGGACCCAAAAAGTAAAAGAAGTAAGGTAAAAGTCAATCGCAGCTCGTTGTTTGAAACTCATTTTCCATCTTCATCAAAGCACACTGTCACACTTCCCACTAAAACTAGCAGTTTAATTATCGAAAAGCTAATACAACACTAATGAAAATTGCTATATTAAACAAGAATAAAATGCAACAGTCTAAATTACTATTTTCTTCTTTTTTCAATTATGGTGGTTATTTTTGGAAGTGTTCATAATAATAACCTCTATCAATTAGAGCTTCAAAAACCCAGGTAAACCATAATATTTGACGTTACCCGTCTCTTATCCTTTCTAATACACCATATAAAGTAAATTGCCAAAATGGAACCACTTTTCTTTTTGGATCAAGTTAACCTTATTACTAATTCCTGAATGAAGGAGCAACAAAGTTAAGAAACAGTTGTTAATAAAGCAATGTAAGTGGTGTTCCTAGATCATTAGTTGAATCATTCAAAAATAATAGTGAAAAATTTGAAACAAAAATTTTTAGTCGGAAAGAAATGGATTTTAGGAACATTTTATTTTTACACCATTTGTTATAAAGTCTTAATATAATTAATATTTCCTTGTTTTTTATAATTGACCATGCATATTTAAAAAACGACATTTGGAACACAATCTAAGGACACTAAAATAACTAGTCGTTTATACTTTATTAGTTTTTAAGGAATATGTTTCTAAAAGGTCATCAAAAATTATGCAATGCTAAATTAAAATATTTCTAAGGTACTATAGTTTCATTAGGTTTTATAATAATAATTACTTTATTGTGTCTGTATTATCTTAGGAGTAGGCACACCTTGTTATAATTCAAATTGAAAAGATACATTGTATAGTAGAGGTAATAATACTAGATTTATTAATATTTAGAAAATATCATCGTTTCGTTGAAATTTAATTAGGTTAAAATGTTTGCCCGCTCATCCAATAACAGTAAATTAGTTTAGTCTTATTTTAGCTTAACTAACTTAACGTTCAACTGTACGTTCTCTGATTCCTGGTTATCCCCAAGCGATATTGTTCGCAGGTTTATTGCATACCTTAAATAATATTATAAGTATGTATGTCAAATCTCTTTTCATTCGAAAGATATATTAGCAAGGAACGCAGAAATAGACAGGCAGATATCCGAATTTATAATTTTCGCAATTCAGGAGCTTTAAAATGAGATATATAGTACAAAATACCTAATTAAAATGGCGAAAATGAAAATAACCCTTAAGAGATAACTTATTCAGCAGCTTAAAAAATTTAAGTCAAGTCTTAAATATTTTAGGATTGATTTATCAAACTAACTTCACTTTTTTTCTGATGTGCTTCAAACCGGATTGAATAGTTACATAGTTGCCTTAAACTGCATCTAATAGGTTACATGCCAGTAGATTTACAATTTTATGTTCATGCGAGTTTTAAACAAAAATATGGATGAGGAAGATTAACCTTCAATTCGAAACCACTTCAGTTTGAAGTTAGTTTTAAGTCATCAATAAAAACATAGATCCGATAGAGTAAAATACACAAACCGTGTTTACCTTTATCATAAGAAAAAAATAATTTCAAGCAAATTTACGGTTTAGATATTTCCTTCTATGACAGCAACATTATCTCTGGAATTCAGGGATATATCATGGAACAAAGGTTAGAGGAGTAGTGAACAATGACTCCTAATTGTGTACAATCACAACCAACCTCAAGAAATTCATTATCTGAATAGAAGAATTTACTAGCCCAAGTCTGTTTAACTAATTTTTTTAACAAATTTGGATTTAAATTTAGATAGTGTGAAGGTATTTTATTACGAAAACATAGTAATTTAAGCTGTAATGACTAGCCTTAAGCCTAAGCAATCGTTAGATCTTTACGGAGTCTAGAGTTATAACTATGTAAATCACTGTAATGAAGATAATTACTAAGACTTTCGGGTACTATAATATATAATATATATATATATATATATATATATATATATATATATATATATATATATATATATATATATATATATATATATATATATATATATATATTTATATGTATATATGTATGTATATATATATATATATATATATATATATATATATATATATATATATATATATATATATATATATATATTGTAACATTCATTTTTTCCTAGATTTTAAGACCATGTAATGTTACTGATTTTTCACTTCAAATTGTACTTATTTTCATTTTTGTATCGAACGGTATATTAAACAGAGATTCCAAGACGTTCGGTATATACTGTGCAGTGCGGGTTCCTGACCGAATCTACCGCTACGCCGCGATTGGTGAAATGTGTGTATCCGCAGTTTTGGTTCCGGCGTCGCCACGGCGGCAGAGTTTGCACGGTTTATTTAAGGGTCCGAGAAACGACTGTCTTGGCTAATTTCCATCCAGCCGCCGAGTAAGCGGAGTAACATCAAGCCGCAGCCAGGCTAATTTTCATCGGAGCCGCCAAGTAGGCTTCCTTCGATGGAGCTACAGCAAAGGCTCATAACAACCATCATGCGAGCTAAGTAAAGCACCAGTTTCTTAACGAAAAGCCGTAGTGGGCTCTCTAAGTGTTTGCTAGAAAAGTGTGAAATCGGTCGTATTCCATCAAAGCCGGAATAAGAACAGTAAGTTACCAAAACATCCTTCAATAGACCTATCCCTGAGTAGTGCCTTAACAGCAATTTAAAACTGACTAAAAAGTGAAGTGAAAAGCACTATTTTTCGTCTTTGGGGGTAGTCATAGTTCAGAATTTAAATGTAATAACTACTAGTTAGGCTAGAATTTTTTTGTAGAACTGCAAAGGTTAGAACTTTTTTTTTTTTAAAAAACATGAATAAATTTTCTTTTTGTTGATTAAAGCTAGTGTCTCACTGAATACCTATTTTTCTTTTCGGGATAAGTTGTACTAGACTAATTCTTTTTAGTAATACCCATAAAACCCTTCAGTATTTTTTCATTTTTTTAACTGAAGTTAGATCCTTTCTATTTTAAAATGAATGGTGCCCAAAAAAAACTTGTACAACTGAAGCTTTTTAAAAATAGAAAAAAAATTCCAAAAAGACGTACAAAAATTATCTCTTACCCATATCTCTCTACCAAGGAAAACTGAGCTAGTGTGTGTTTAATTTCTTTAGTTCTTTTAAAATCAGGATTCACTCGATTCATTATCAGAAATTAAAGCGGGGCTGTAAGAAAATTGTGCTCAAGCTTGGGGCGTCCAATATTCAAACGGTACAAAATGTCGCAGTGTACGTGGGGCGCAATTAAACACTTTTTCATAGGCAACAAAATTGCGCTCAAGCGTGGGACAAACAACTTCTCACAGGGTACAAAAAAAAGATGCCTCAAACTGAGGACAGTTTAGCAGGTTACAAAATGACACCACAACGTGCGGGCAAGTTCCAATGTTACAAAATAGCGCTGTCAACGCGGGGCTTTTGGAATTTTATTTTTTAAAAGGGTTCAGTGTACTAGCTTTCGAACAAAGTAAAAGCTCTAACTTTGCAGATATTTTTATTTCATAATATTTATTAAACGAAACTACACTATAGCAGTAAGACAAAAGCAGGAAATTTGTAGAATTTTTTATTTCAATTTATCTGATGGTGGTATAGATATTTGAATTTTGTTAATTGACTCTAAGATAAGTGATCCCTGTTTTTTTTAAAAGCTAGCTTTATAGTTCAGATTAGCAGATGTGCTGGTTTACTTTAATTTTTTGCAGTGTTAGATTTATTTTGCGGTTAACCGAACAAAAAAAACTGTACGTTTTCTTCTCACCGATGTTTTGCATGAATATTAAAAATACTTTGTCGATACGAAACGGTATTTGGAGATTTTTTGTTGAAAATTCTTAACATATTTGGTAAAAGAATTTAAATACAAGGCGATACTTGGAATTTTTTTTTGAATTGTCGAAGATTTTTTTAATGTTTGGTAAAGAAGCTTACATATTTTAAGTGCCTTTACATATTTTTTATATTTTTTTTGACTATTGGGAGCACAGGAGAAATATTTTCACGACTTTTTAAACTGTTCTTTTAAATTTTATTCATTTATCATGGAAGCCTTCAATTTTAAAGTCAATCACCTACTGGAATATGAGTTAGACTATGAACTGAAAATCCGTCGTACTTTCTCAGAACGTCCGGTCGCGGATAAAAGAAAGATTCTAACGAGGATCTTAAGTAAAGAAATTAATGAGCCCGGAAAAAAAAAAAAAAACGATAAAAATAGGGGATGACACCCTGTCTTTTAAAGAAGAAACAGCTGGTATCGAAAAGAGTTTAAATTCTATCCAAAACTTAATCGATAGTTATGACGGCGATCCAAATGATTCACTAGTACACCGGGTTAAGTCACGTTTATCGCATGTTGCGGGTCGCGTACAAAGAATTCCCATGCCGGATGACGAAGAGGAAGCGTCGAAGTTTTCCAAATATGTTCAGGAAACAATAGCTACGTGTGTGCTCATGGAAGCAAATCTTGCAGAAAAGATAGCTCCTGGTCATGAGTTACCACAGTTGCCTATTACAACCCCAGTCATAAACGTACCAGCTCCAATCGTGAATTGCGCAGCCAGAAATATTCCTGTCAGCGAATGGCAATTGAAATTTAATGGAGACTCAAAGAGACTCTATCCTTTTTTGGAGAGGCTGACTGAAATAGCACAAGCTAGGAAAGTATCGGAAGATGAACTTTTCAGCTCTGCTGTTGAATTTTTCACTGGCGATGCCTTCATATGGTTTAGAAGCATAAAATCAAGCGTCAACGACTGGCATTCCTTGGTAGATAGGCTAAAGAAGGACTTCTTGCACTGTGATGATGATGAAGAATTGTGGTCGGAAATAAAGAGGAGGCGACAAAAGAAGAATGAGTCCACTGTGATTTTTATTGCCCCCACATGGAATCTTTATTTTGTAGGTTGTCCATCAAGCCTTTGGAAAGTACCAAAGTTAAATTTATACGGAGGAATATTCTGCCTAGTTTCGTCAATCGGTTAGCTCTACTAGATATTAATTCGGTAGCCGAACTCGCCGGGTTATGTAGAAAACTTGAAGAGTCCGATTATTTGTTGGAAAAGAGCAGACCAAAAAGCGAAACTAATATACATCAAGTAGAGTATAATCCAAATGGCCGAAGTGGAGTCTCGACAAATAAGGTTGGGAATTTAAATCGGAACTCTAGGAGTAACCAGAAAACGGGTAAAAGAAAAGATAGTGATTCTAAAATTAGCGACACTGCAGCTAAAGTGAACGACAAGCCGGTTTCACCTAAGGCAATTTTCACGTGTTGGAATTGCACAGGCCCGAATCACACTTACCAAAATTGTACAGCACCAAAGAGGGTATTTTGTTTCAAATGTGGAACAACTGGTGTGAGACTAACATCATGCCCCAAATGTACAAAAAACGAGTAAGGACGGTATATTACGAGGCGGATACCCTAAGTCCCACAAAAAAGCCTCTAAACATTCGGCTAGGTTACAAGCTCACGTTAGCAGTATAGCCCCTAATCCAAAACGTTCTAGAAACACAGATGGACAAAAATATTCCAATAGATCAGATTGGACTAAATGGTTACAAAAAGTTTCTGATTTTTTTAAGTCTAATAAAAATCCTCCTTTTCAAGTTAAAACTCCTGCTTCTCCAAATGGTCACATGTCTCCTTTATTCGTGCATAAATATTCAGATAACAGACCGCATATCGAGATAAATCTATTAGGTGCCCATTTCTCGGCTTTATTTGACTCTGGTGCAAATGCTTCCGTTATAGGTCAGAATGGTATTAAAATTTTAAGTCGTTTAAGTATAAAAATATGCCATGTCAAAAATAGAAGTGTTACCACTGCAGATGGCAGCCGTCTAAAAGTTTTAGGTACGGTTGAGTTGCCGCTAGTCTGCAATGGTCATTGTTTAGTAATCTCTGCTCTAGTAGTACCTTCTCTATCACATACTTTGGTTTTAGGATGTGATTTTGCACAAAAATTCGGAATTCTAGTAAATTTTAAAAATAATTCGTGGTATCCACAGTCCCTAGAAGTCAACTCTCAAACAAGTTTTAGAGATTGTTATTCAGAAAGTTCTTTAGAAAACCTTTTCTCGCGTCTATGTACCCTAGATGATCTCTCGCGGACGGAACGCTTAAAAGCAGAAAACGTAATAAGCTCTTTCAATGAAATAAGTAGTAAAGATAGGTTAGGCCGAACGAATAAAATCACCATGTCTATAGATACGGCTGATGCCAGTCCTGTAAAGACAAGGCCCTTCGCCATGTCTCCGTATATGTCAAAAGTATTAAATAAAGAGTTAGACGAAATGTTGAAACTCGGAGTGATTGAAGAATCAAACAGTCCTTGGTGTTCTCCAATCTTATTGGTGAAAAAGGCCGATGGACAGTATCGTCTATGCTTTGACGGAAGAAAGCTCAACGAGGTCAGCAAATTTGATAACTATCCATTACCGAACATCGACAGAATTTTGACATCACTCAGGAATGCTAAGTATGTATCCTCGATAGATCTTAGAAAGGCTTTCTGGCAAATTCCTTTGGACAAATCCTCTAAGGAAAAGACCGCTTTTGCAGTAGTAGGCCGAGGTCTATTTCAGTTCGTCACTATGCCGTTTGGTCTAAAGAACGCTGCTCAAACTCAGCAACGTTTAGTGGACGCTATATTTGGTCCGAAATATGAGCCACATATTTTTACCTATCTCGATGATATTTTAGTAACATCGGAAGACTTCGAATCGCATATTCGCTTACTTAAAGAAGTAAAAAATAAATTGAAAGAGGCCGGACTGACTATAAATTTGAGCAAATGTGATTTTTTCAAAACTTCTCTAAAGTTTTTAGGCTATATTGTAGGCTCAAATTCCTTGCGTACCGATCCGGATAAAGTAGCAAGCATGGTTAATTATGCGAGACCTACTAATACTACGGAAGTTAAGCGCTTCGTAGGAATGTGTTCATGGTACAGACGTTTTATCGAGAATTTTTCTACCCTTGTTGTCGCCTATTAATGATCTTTTGAAAGGACGAAAAAAAGGACAATCGATAGATTGGACAAACGCAGCGAAAGATCTTTTATAAAGATTAAAGAGCTATTGGTTTCAGCTCCCATTTTATCCCAACCAGATTTTTCCCAACAGTTTTATATTTCTAGTGATGCTTCTAATACCGGTTTAGGGGGGGCGTCCTAACACAGAAAATCAATGGTGAGGAAAGAGTGATAGCGTATGCCAGTAGAACTTTATCAAAGGCTGAACGTAACTATTCGGTTGTTGAAAAAGAATGTTTAGCAGTACTCTTTAACATCGAAAAGTTTCGACCTTACATAGAAGGTGTTCCTTTCACGGTCATAACAGATCATTATAGTTTATTGTGGCTTAATTCAATTAAAAACCCTAGTGGCAAACTAGCGCGTTGGGCGATTAGGCTGAGACAACATACATTTAATTTAATTCATAGAAAAGGAGTCCACAATGTTATTCCTGACGCTTTGTCAAGAATCCCAGATCATACCGTGGACGAAAACAGTCTTAATGCACAGATTGGCGTAAGAATCGATATAGTTGACATAGATCGCATAGATCCATGGTACGACAATTTACGGCAGCAAATCAAAGAATTTCCTGAAAATTTTCCGCAGTGGAAAGTGGAAAATGATTTCGTGTACAAGTTTATCCCAAACCAGTTGCCTTTAAAAGTTAATGTACCCGAGTGGAAAATACTAGTTCCTAAACCACAGAGAGAGGAAATTATAGACATGTGTCACACTCCTCCTACTTCTGGTCATTTTGGCTTTTATAAAACTCTTCACAGGGTTCAGGAACAGTATTATTGGCCAAAAATGCGTTTTGACATCGTAAAGTTTGTGAGGACTTGTGAAGTATGTGGAGCGCAGAAATCTCCAAATGCACTACCTATGGGACTGATGGGAAAAGAGAAAACGGTTAATTACCCTTTTCAAGTCATAGCAGCTGATCTAGTAGGCCCATTCCCACGTTCAAAAAAGGGAAATAAATGGCTTCTCGTGGTTTCTTGCTGGTTTACAAAGTATACCATGCTATTTCCTTTGAAAAGCTCTAAAGCTGGATATATAGAGAGAATTTTGGAAAATAATGTCTTTCTAATCCACGGGGTCCCATCGCTCTTAATATGCGATAACGGTACTCAGTTTACCTCTAAAAGTTTTAAGAGCTTAAGTGAAACTTATGGTTTTAACATCCGTTTTAATCCCGTGTACTCTCCCCAATGTAATTTTGTGGAACGTAATAACCGAACAGTCGGGACCGCTTTAAGAAGTTACGTGGATTCACATGACACTTGGGATGGCAATATTTCCAAAATCCAACAAGCGATAAATACCGCAAGACACGAAGTAACAGGGTTCACACCGTCTTTCTTAGTTTACGGCAGACATATACCTCTATCTGGATCATATTATAAAAACTTAGATTTGGATGTCAATGTTGACAGCGAAATAATTCCGGGTAACAGGGGTGCGTACGCCGAAAATTTAAAGGGTTTAAAAGATATTTTCACCGACGTGCGTAGTAGGATACATAAGGCTTATGAACGGAACAGTAAGTCTTACAACCTTAGAAAAGGGATTTTGCCTTTAATATAGGTGATCACGTTTGGCGAAAAAATAAAATTCTTTCCAGTGCAGCAGATAAATTCACATCTAAGTTGGTACCTAAGTATGTGCATTGCGTGATTAGAGAAAAGATTTCAGATTTAGTTTATGGTTTAGTTAATTTAGATGGGACTAAAATAGGACGATGGCATATTAAAGACTTAAAACCATTCAATGAACCTAACCCTAGTGAAAGTTTGTCAGAAGAAGAATAATTTATATTTACATTATCTTAATTGCTTTACTTTATTTTTTTTGATGTTGCTCTGTAGAGGTGACGACCTCGTTTTTTTTTTTTGACTGTTATAAAAGTTGAGCAGAGAATAGCTTACTTTTATTGTTTAATGCTAAGGTTTTGGGTACTGATCATATCCAAACTTAGGTTGATTGTAGTTGATGTTTAGCATCGACTCAGCTGTTGCGAGCTTGCGAAAGAGTCACACTCAGGATATATCATAAGACTGGTATGTCGGTGGTCGCGGGATTTGATTTGCTTATGACCCCAAATAATATCCAGTTCTTGACACTTGGAAGCGAAATTTTGATTAGAGGCAATCCAAGGTGATCTTGAGTTAGGACAAGCGCAAGATGTAGCTCGTGTAGTGTGATGTAGAGTCAAAATTTTTATGAGCAATTTCAAAGTTTGTTACCCGAGTGGGTGTATTTTTATTACCTTAGTGGTATATGTTGGGTGCAATTAAGAGTAAATTGATTTTGGTTTATCCAGTAAGTCTAAGACTTGGATTATTTTGATTTAGATCTTCTTCTGAATTGACAAACTGAGGGTATTTTCTATTTTTTTTCAGAGCCGTTTAAACGTTACCTTTGAGTCACTAATTTTTTTAAAAATTTTTTTGCATGGACTCATAGGCGTATGTTGAGTTTTTTCGGTCTACTATCAGATTGATAGAAAATTGAAGTTCTGCAGGAGAACTAAAGGCTGATCATTTACAGGAGATGAGAGCAGAGTAAGACAGTCGTTTCACAAAGAAATGATCAAAATCTGATACCGAGATGAGAACCTTGTCAAGAGAGGCTAAGCGCAGTGAAGGAAGATTCCTAACCGAATTTTTAGATTTCCAAGAGGTAGTCTAGAAGTTTGGGCTGACAGAAAACGGTTATGCCTGATACCTGTAGCAGTTTCTTCTAGAGGCTATTGTCTAGGGAGACGATTAACACCATGATCGAATATTTTAGCTGTCAATGTTTTCTCCTTGTTTCTGATTAAGCTGGAAAAGCTCTTGTCGTCTTCAAAAGTTTTGTTGCGTTGCCACCGAAAAATTTGAGAAATTTTTGCTTCATGTAGCTTTTTAAGCTCATTTTCGTTTTTTTAAAATTTCGTTAGAAGCTTGGTTAAGTCAACCTTGTAAACCTTTTAGGTTGTATCCCATGAGTTATCTGTTTTTACAGGCTGTGATGCACCGGGTGCTAACAGATGCCGTTACGACGTTTGGCAGGGAGTTAGTCTTCCTGAGGAACAGACTGATTGGAAGGGTAGTCTATGGGGGGTGAACGTTTGACCTTTGGGACCTTTAGGGGTTTTGTTACCCAATGGTTATTTCTATTTGAACCAAAGGAGAGCCTAGCTACTGTAGTCGACCTCAGCTCCAATTAGCCTATTAGTGGTGACAGGTTGTTGGCAGTAGTGTGTTTCGGAACACCCTATTGATTAAATTTTTTTTGACTTATGGTGGTGTGGTAGACACCGTTTCAGTTTAGTGGATGCTATAATCTACTCCCTTTTGTTGGTGGACACCGGGGTCACCAATTCTGTATTTTATTGTCTCCACCATTCAGTATATCGTGGTGAGGTGTTTGTCTCCTGTTATGTGGGATGGATTGAATGTTTTTCGTTGTTGTTCTAGGGCGAGACCAGTACACGAGGGTTCTTCATGCAACTTGGAGAAGCGCAATGCTGGTTAAGTTTTATATCTCTGTGTAGCCACCCTGAAGAATGACGGAGGGCGTTTCTTCTGGCTCATGTTTCTAGGCAGATTTGTCACTTTGGTGCGATGTGCCGAAGATTTGATTAGCTTTTGCTAAGAGCTTTCACCAAGCTCAGTATGGAGTAACCATAACCAAGAGTTTGGGATTTGAACTCCTGAATGTACTTCTATATATATTTCTGTATATATTTCTGTATATATTTCTGTATATATTTCAGTGTATGTTGGTTGCCTGAGGGCATGTGCTCAAAATGCGAGATTTTGAGTCGTTTTGCTTATGGACTCCTATATTTAGGATTATGACTTTAGGGAGGTCCTATTTCGAGACTTGCTGTCTCATATAGTTATGTTAGGAATGTTTCCTTGAATGTTAGTTGCGCGCGGACTAATCATTCTGTTCTTAGTGAACATTGCTTTTTGAAGCAGGATCATTCAGTTTGGTGAATTTTAGCTTTTATAGCTATTCACTGTGTTTAGGGTGAATTTTAGCTTTTATAGCTATTCACTGTGCCTATAGTGATATTGTTAGCTTTTATAGCTGCTCACTATGTTAAAGGCGAGATTGTTCTTTTAGAACGCAGACTTTGTGTAGTCGAGGACTACTTACAGAGTGTTTTCTTGGCGAGGAGCTGAGGCTTTTTTTCTGGCGATATGCCAGAGTGTTTTCTTGGCGAGGAGCCGAGTTTTTTCTGGCGATATACCAGAGTGTTTTGTTGGCGATAAGCTGACGTGTTTTCTGGCGATCAACCAGAGCGTTTTCCCTAGCGATTTTAGCATGTCTAGATGTCTTAGGACGTCGACATTGCGCGATAGAGTGCGATTATTTTCCGAGTGCGACTAGTAGTGATACTAGATTTAGAATGTTCTCTTAGCGATGAGCTAGAGCATGGATGGCGATTTTTCCCGAGCGTTTCTCTGGATATTTATCCAGATATTCTTTTTTTGGCCTAGTGCTAAATGGTCTGACAAGACTTTTTCTTTTTAGTGTAAGTGTTTGCACTAGAATCATTTTTTTTTTTTTTTTCTTTATTTAAGAATTTTTATAAATTTCTTTTGCTGAAATAGAAAATTTTCAGACAATCCTTAAAATGTTTTAAGGGGGGTGTTCATATTTTATTTCAGTTCACTTTTTTGATTTAGACAAGAGTCTAGACAAAGTTATATTTTTTTTTGTTTTGGTAACAATAACAGAGCTGATTCTTTTATATAAGAAGACCGCGATTGTTATTTTGGAAAGGTATTTCTTATGTTCATGCAAGGATTTTTATTTGCTTTTTGATGTACTTAACCTTAGTGTCTAATTAAGTTAAGTCTAGTTATAAGATTCTTGTGATCATGCAAAGATTTTCATTTGGTTTTCATTGTACTTAATATTAGTGCTTAATTGAATTAAGTCTAGTAGTAAGGTCCGAAGTCTGTACTTTTGTTTTAAGTTCTGACCTTAGTATTAAGTGATAGTGTACCACTTTGTACCTTTTCATAAGTAGCCTAAGTTTAATAGACTAGTGTAGTCTATTTCTTTTTGGAAGGGGGTAAATGTAACATTCATTTTTTCCTAGATTTTAAGACCATGTAATGTTACTGATTTTTCACTTCAAATTGTACTTATTTTCATTTTTGTATCGAACGGTATATTAAACAGAGATTCCAAGACGTTCGGTATATACTGTGCAGTGCGGGTTCCTGACCGAATCTACCGCTACGCCGCGATTGGTGAAATGTGTGTATCCGCAGTTTTGGTTCCGGCGTCGCCATATTACCGGCAGAGTTTGCACGGTTTATTTAAGGGTCCGAGAAACGACTGTCTTGGCTAATTTCCATCCAGCCGCCGAGTAAGCGGAGTAACATCAAGCCGCAGCCAGGCTAATTTTCATCGGAGCCGCCAAGTAGGCTTCCTTCGATGGAGCTACAGCAAAGGCTCATAACAACCATCATGCGAGCTAAGTAAAGCACCAGTTTCTTAACGAAAAGCCGTAGTGGGCTCTCTAAGTGTTTGCTAGAAAAGTGTGAAATCGGTCGTATTCCATCAAAGCCGGAATAAGAACAGTAAGTTACCAAAACATCCTTCAATAGACCTATCCCTGAGTAGTGCCTTAACAGCAATTTAAAACTGACTAAAAAGTGAAGTGAAAAGCACTATTTTTCGTCTTCGGGGGTAGTCATAGTTCAGAATTTAAATGTAATAACTACTAGTTAGGCTAGAATTTTTTTGTAGAACTGCAAAGGTTAGAACTTTTTATTTTAAAAACATGAATAAATTTTCTTTTTGTTGATTAAAGCTAGTGTCTCACTGAATACCTATTTTTCTTTTCGGGATAAGTTGTACTAGACTAATTCTTTTTAGTAATACCCATAAAACCCTTCAGTATTTTTTCATTTTTTTAACTGAAGTTAGATCCTTTCTATTTTAAAATGAATGGTGCCCAAAAAACTTGTACAACTGAAGCTTTTTAAAAATAGAAAAAAAATTCCAAAAAGACGTACAAAAATTATCTCTTACCCATATCTCTCTACCAAGGAAAACTGAGCTAGTGTGTGTTTAATTTCTTTAGTTCTTTTAAAATCAGGATTCACTCGATTCATTATCAGAAATTAAAGCGGGGCTGTAAGAAAATTGTGCTCAAGCTTGGGGCGTCCAATATTCAAACGGTACAAAATGACGCAGTGTACGTGGGGCGCAATTAAACACTTTTTCATAGGCAACAAAATTGCGCTCAAGCGTGGGACAAACAACTTCTCACAGGGTACAAAAAAAAGATGCCTCAAACTGAGGACAGTTTTGCAGGTTACAAAATGACACCACAACGTGCGGGCAAGTTCCAATGTTACAATATATATATATATATATATATATATATATATATATATATATATATATATATATATATATATATATATATATATATATATATATATATATATATATATATATATATATATATATATATATATATATATAGATATATATATATATATATATATATATATATATATATATATATATATATAGATATATATATATATATATATATATATATATATATATATATATATATATATAATATATATATATATATATATATATATATATATATATATATATATATATATATATATGTATATATTTATGTGTATATATATATATATATATATATATATATATATATATATATATATATATCTATATATATATATATATATATATATATATATATATATATATATATATATATATATATATATATATATATATATATATATATATATATATATTATATAAAACCTTCCTTCTGAAAGCCCTAATTATTGATTATTGCTTTTTTCTTATTTTATTTAATTTTTTGTCTAATATAATTTCTTAGTTAACCTCTAAAATCAAAAACATTTTACAAAAATTGAGCAAAGAATATAAAAAGAAGAACTCTGGATTATTTTAATCAACAATAATACAAAGCCAAAAAGTACTTCATTATTTTTATTTACTTTTAGATGTATCACACTGTTATAAATTATATAGGCTTTTAGGTTTGATTGACATGTTACTTCTATTTAGTGCCGATTATATTTTTTAAAACTTCAATTTTACATCCAGGCAGTAGTTTAAATCGCTTGAAATAAAAGATTGTAATTTTTCAGTGGATGGGTTGCAGGGGACCAGTTCAATGGTATTTACTTTTGCAACATAAACGGCGTCTATGTTTTAACATATTCCCAATTCATTTAGGATTTGTGACGTCTATTGATATTCTAGTTGACAAATAAAAACGAACAAAAAGTATAAACATAACTTTTAGTGGTTAAACAACAAATGAGTTGATAATTTAAAGCTCACGTCCCGCTTTGTTGATTTAGTAAAATAAGTAGTATGTTTATTTAAGGATATATCAGCAGAAGTAGAAGCCGTTTGTCACTATTTAAAATATACCTTGCTAGTAAATATTGACTCAACGGATTTGCTTAGCTACCTACTGTATATATTCTGAAGCAATAAAATAATTTAACTCCTGGAACTACGATTTTACCTGCCATCACAGCAAACAATATATTATTTTTTAATGTAACATATAGTGGTATTTGCCAAGGAGTTCATGTACTGACAATTTGGTCCTCTAATCTAAAAATTAGTTATATGAACTGTTCCTTAGTTTATAATAATATTAATCGTTCTAGTCTTTATAAATCGGAGATCTTGGAGAGCTTATTTAAGTTTGACTTTGTGGTTATCGTTATCCTAAGCCTATGCAGTATTAAAGCAAAAAGAAAGAAACGAAATTTTTATCGCAATCTGAAGCATGCATAGTGATAAAATAATGAAATTCTTCCTCAATTCACTCCAATGAATAATTAAATTTAGAAGTTGAATAATTTTAACCAGTTTGAAACCACCGTCTGAAGCTCTCACGGTATATGTTTATATATATATATATATATATATATATATATATATATATATATATATATATATATATATATATATATATATATATATTATATATATATATAACACGTAGGTTGAAAAGTTTTTGGCCTAGCTACTTAAAACACATGTTTTTTGCAAAATTCGACTTTATTCATCGACATAGTCTCCTTTTAAGAGCGATACAATCACTCCAACGCTTTTCTAACATTTCTATACCTTTCTTGTCTATGGATTTGTCTTTCCCTTCAAAATTGGCCCCAGTTTCGGCGGTAACTTCTTCATTGGAGCCAAATCTCTTTCCCAAGAGCATTTTTTTGAGGTCTGCGAATAGATAATAGTCGCTAGGGGTCAAATTTGAAGAATACGGTGGATGAGGAAGCAATTCGATCTTCAGTTCATGCAATTTTGCCATGGTAACCACTGACTTGTGAGATGGTGCATTGTCTTGATGAAAGAGCACTTTTTTCTTGTTCATTTGGGGCCGTTTCTTTGCGATTTCTGCCTTCAAACTCACCAATAACTTTATATAGTATTCGCTATTGATGGTTTTTCCCTTCTCAGCACAGTCAATGAAAATTATTCCATGCGCATCCCAAAATAGAGAGGCCAAAACCTTCCCAGTCGACTGTTGTGTCTTTGGTTTCTTCGGACGACTTTCACCGGCTGCTGTCCACTCAGCTGACTGGTGATTTGATTCCGGTGTATAGTGGTGGATCCACGTTTCATCCATTCTCACATATCGCATAAAAAAATCCTTTTTATTGCACTTAAACAGATCCAAACAACGCTCAGAATCATCAAATCGTTGTTGTTTTTGGTCCACTGTGAGCAGTACCCATTTTGAATAGAGCTTTCTCATGCCCAAATGTTCATGCGAAATATAACCAACACGTTCTTTTGATACCTTTAGGGTGACAGCTATATCACGCAATTTCACTGTACGGTCATCCAAAACAGTTTTGTGTTTTTTTTTTATGTTTTCCTGTGTAACCACCTCATTTGGGCGTCCAGAGCGTTCAGCATCATTTGTGTCTATACAACCGCATTTAAATTCAGCATACCAGTAAATGATGAGTGATTTTCCAAGGGCTGCATATGTTTTCCAATTTCGCCACTCCATAGTATACCCTTTATACAGCCGTGTAATTTGCAACCTGATTTCTTTCTAATCTCTCTCACTTCGATCCAAAATAGTTCTCAGGTAGGTGTGTTTCTTCACAGAGTTCAATTTCGTCGTTGTTTTCTAGCTGGGTATATAAACATGTTGTACATATTTCTGTACCCATTCCATGACATTTCTTTTTCCATTCTTTTAATGCCTTTCGAATATATATTTTAAAAAGGGCGGGGGATATACAAGAGCCTTCCCGCTGTCCCTTATTTACTAAAAATTCTGAGAATAATTTGTTTCCTACTTTTATTTGTTATCTTACATTATCGATTATTTTTGATTGTTCTTACTAATATGTAATTTATGTTGGTTTCTTGTAATACATTCCACAACTTAACTATCGGCACTGTATCATATGCTTTTTGCAAGTCAATAATCATAAGGTGTATTTCTTGATTCGTACTTGTTTTCTTCTCTATTAGTTGCTTCAAATAAAATATGTTATCATTACAAGTTCTGCCTGTCCTAAATCCTCTCTGTTCTCCCTCTTCCTTTTCCTCCGTAAAGTCTGCTAACTATACAAATGATAGATATTCCTCTATAATTATTTAATTCAATTTGTCGCTCTTTTTACGTATTAATGATACATACGCTATTTTGAAATCTTCAGATGGCGGGTAACCGTTAATAAATTTATTGAGTAACCAAGTTAGAATATTAAAAAGTTTCTGAGTGCTACATTTAAGCAGTTCGCCGGGAATGTCCCAGGGTCCAGAAGCTCTACCGTTTTTTAATTTTATTACGGCTTTTTGAACCGTTGTAACTTCTATTGTAATCTCATCCCCATTGTATGTGCACTTCGGTAGGAGAACAGTTCTGTCTTCTGTAAGAAGTTGTTCGTAGAAATGAATTATATGTTCGATTGGTTTCCTTTTGTAGCTTTAAATTTTCCAAGAAATTTCCATGTTTGTGAACTTTTTTGTCCCCGTAAGTAGCTGTCAATTTCTTGGCACTTGTTATCCTATGTTTGTCGCTTTGCATTGGCCATAGTTTTCCTTGCTCGTCGTTTAATGTCTCAATACGTTTCTCTATCTTCTGCTTTCTTTAAACTAAGCCATTTTTGGTAAAAGTGTTTATTTTCCCTCACTAAAATTTAAATTTTTTCATTCCATTACATTTTTTTGCTTTTTTGTTGTGTTTTTCGCCTAGTGCTTCGAGTGCTGCTTTATGTATGCTATGTTAAATAACATGTTTTTACAAATCTACATTTCCTGAGGGTATTTTTGAAAATTTTTCATCTAATTTTTGTTGATAAAGTCTTTTAGTGATATCCTGAAACAAACTTGTTGTTTAGTTGTTCTAACATATGGAGTTCTTTCGGTTCTCTATTGGCATCAGGTATTAATGTTTTAGAACCAAGGATATAATGATCTGATCCACATGTTACATCTCTGTAGACTCTTACATTGTGAATGTGTAGCTTGGTGTACTGTCTTATTATTAGGTAGTCTAGAATTGATTTCAAATTTCCAGTTCTCTGATTCCAGATAAATTTATGGATGTCTTTATGCCCGAAAACTCCGTGGGTAATTTTGAGTTCGTTGTTTCCACATATCTCAATTAATCTTTCTCCGTTGTTATTTTGATGTTCTTCTCGATATGGACCGACTATCTAATCATTAATTTTAGTTCCTATTCGATTTTTTGAAATCACTCAGTAATATTAATTCTCTGAATCTTCCTACCTGATGACTTCATCATTTACAAAGAATGCGTCTTTTATTTTAGAGCGTTCGTTGTCTGAGTGTCTCACAGTATTGAAATAAAATTACTTTATCAACAATAATAATCTTCGTAATTTACAGTAAGCTACTGATATTTGTTATGTGCACAGCACACGTGCTGCAGGAAAATCCCTAAAGCGTTACATGAGTGACGCGTATGCGGAAAAAAAAAAAAAAGCGATTCATGTTTGTCTGGAATCGCTGTAAATTATACTCGGTGAGAAAAACAGTCCAAAGCAAATCATTCTTCAGGGATGATGTTCTCCATATAAACAAATTCTGGAAGAGGGTGGTACAAGGAGTAGCAAGCCAAAACCTATAAGGATATGATGAATTAGCGCGACGGGTATTCCTAGGATGCACTACTCTGGGAGAAATTAAGCATGCTACATCCATTGAAGACTGTCCATGAATATGCTTATAGAATAGGCTCAAGTCGTCAACCGTTCGATGTTCCACGGAATCATGGTTACTGGTAAGTTCTGGGTCTCCACCCAGTCGAATAGCACTCTTTTGAATAGAATCTAGCAGATGTAGCGTATGTTTGGGAGCAGAGCCTCAAATATAAGAGCAGTATTCACTCATTGGTCAAATTTGAGCTTTGTATAGGATTAAAAGCTGATCTAGAACATTAAGTTTTCAGGGCGAAATAATATTCTTAGCTTTTGAGAAGTTCTCGTTGCTTTACATGTAACATTCATGCCAAGACATATTTGCTCCCAACGTAAACTTTTTTAAAAAAAATGGCCGCCTGGATTTTTACAGGTTTAAATTCTACTAGGTTGCTGTCACCCCAAGGGAGAATTTCTTCCAAGTCTTTGTTAAGTTCAACATTTATATGGGTAGCCAATGTTCGAGAGTAAATGAAGAAACAAGAGTACTGTAGTCGACAAAGCCATAGATCGGATTTCTGGTCATTTCCAGCAGATTGTTAATGTAAAGGAGAAAGAGAGTAGGAGACAGTATGAAACCTTTGGGCACACCAACATTCATAGTGAAGGTATTAGAAAGAAATTTGTCAATTGTCACTCGTAAAGAACGCTCTCTGAGAAAACAGAAGAACCATAAACCAAACTTATCTGACCTACCTTACAAATATGATCGAATGCCTTGGTTATATCAAGTGCTCGAGATTCTTCAATGTCCCTAGTCAAGTTGTATTTCTCGCCACACATCCATGTCATCTCTAGGCCTAGAAGTGATGACATATTCTCCAATTTTTCGGTCGAGTTACTACATCAGATTTAAAATTAGCCGTTACTTGTACGGAATCTTACAACGAAAATTAAAGTCGACAAAGTAATTTATCCAGTACTTCCCTTACAACATCTAAAATCTAAACCAGCACTGTATTTGAATTTCTCGTACTAAAAAATAAATAAGATATACACGCGGTTACCAGTCTAATGCCCTCCCTTATCTTATTAACACCTTACATATTTGCCAATTGAAAATAATAAAAAGAAACAAATTTCAGATTCCTTGTCTCCAAGAATTCTGGTAAGTACGTATAATACAATATATATGTATAAAGTAACACCTCTAATCCTCCCCTCCACCTCATTAACGCTTTATATACCCGATCCATTTAAAATAATGAAAAAGAAAATAATTTTCAGATTCATCGACTGCACTAGTAATGATATAGACATATTCTACTCAATGTATTCAAAGTAACTCCCCTCGCTTTCTCCCCAACCTCATTAACCCCTTATATGTTTAGTCAAAACTAGTTAAAATAGAAAAAAATAACACACTTTTCAGAATTTTCCACTTGAAGAACCTTGAGAAAGATAAGTAACGTGCTACATAAGAAGCTACATCTCTAATCCACTTCCCTACCTCATAAATCCCTTACATGTTTGATTATAAATAATTGAAAATAATGAAAAAATAACACAATTTTCAGATCTCTCGATTCCAAAAAGCCTGAAATAGACATCTAATATGATATAATCAAAACTCACTCTAATCCCTTTCCCCAACCCCCCTAATCCCCTATATGTTTTACTATAAGTATGTTTGATGTTTATTCATTATACCAGCCAAAAACCAACACAATACATATTGATTTAGAAGATAAAGAAAGTTAATGTTTTAAGATGTTCTGATGCAAAAAATTCAAGTAATCCCCCTAACCCTCTTTCTAAATCTTTTAAATCCCTATATATATATATATATATATATATATATATATATATATATATATATATATATATATATATATATATATATATATATATATATATATATATATATATATATATATATATATATATATATATATATATATATATATATATATATATATATATATATATATATATATATATATATATATATATATATATATATAGTGAGATATTAACAAAAAAACAACAAAAGTACTTCTAATAAATTTAAACATATTGAAAAATATATGATTTTTAGATTTCAGTTCCAAGGAATCTTTCTAAGCCTCCCTCCAATCCTTTTAAACCACTATATGTTTAACTATAAATAATAATGATTCAAATAAGTTGGGAATGTGGAATCATTGGCACAATGACATTACTCAGTATATATCACCACTACACCAAACACTTTATTTTTGCACTCGACACGCGTTTCTCTAACCATGTTAGCTTCATCAGGAGCGATGATTGACTCGTCATAGTGGTGATATATACTGAGTAATAATGCTTCAGATTTGTCCATCGCCTGAACCAAAAAAAATCAACATTGAATTTGACTTTCTCACACTAATGAATAAGTTAATACAAGCATTACAAGGTATTTTACACAAGAGGTACTTTATAGTGAGATAATTAAAAATAATAAACCGGTCAACTTGCGCAATTAGTGTTCCGTACCGCGATAGCCTTGAAAATAATTTTTTTAGACTTCATAAAACACACCCCAAATGAGTTTTCAACAAAGTTTATTTCCGATATTTGTTGAAAAGTGATGATCTTCAATTTTTTTTATATACCAGATAAATTATCAAAGGTAAAGCAGACGAACAGACACTGAAGTAACCTTATAAATGTTCCGTACGGAACACTAAAAATTGCCACAAGAAGACCTAATAAAAATGGAAATAATAAAAAATAATATTTTCAGATTCTCGACTCCAGGAATCCTGACGTATATACGCAACCACGCCTCTTACCTTCCACCCAATCCTTAGGTAAGAAAATTTGTAAATTCCCAGGCCGAGAGCCCTGATATATATAAAAGTAGACCTGTAAACTTTTCTCTCATCCCTTTAACCCATTATAATTTGTACTTTTTTGTGTTACGTGTTTATGCCTCAAATTTGCCAATTATTTCAACCAAAAAACAAAAAAATTCTCATAATATTATGAAAACTATAGAATATTGGACGATCTACCACCTCCACCCCATATCACGTCCTACCCCCTATTAATATTCAAATAATGAAAACATATTATAGTGGTTAGATTCATTGACTTCAAGAATCGTTGAAAAACCCTTATATAATTTACTCTAAATAATTATGCTTAAAGTTAATCTATTATCTCAATTAAAAACTGGGAAAAATTCTCAAAATACTATTAAAATTATAGAATATTTAACGACTACTAATCTTTCACTCTTCTACTCAAATTAAAAATAATGAAAAAATAAACCCCTGTAATCGCATATATATTTTACGATAAATGATACTCAATAATTACTTTGACCATGCATGTGGACAAGTTCACATAACACTATTGAAACTATGCAATATTTAACAACCTCCACTCCCTTTTTTAACTAAAAGGTGATCTCTACAGCTTAGTTTAGAATGTAAGGCTGACAATTCCAATCTTTATTGACCATTCTTAGAGCTAATTTAGATAAATTAAGGCAATTTTACCCACATATACACAGATTCATCAAAAACAAGGTTGGGAGGGAGCTTTCTATATCTTTTCCATTAAAATAAAATCAAAGTTCAAACTGTAAAGCCATTGCGATTCTACAATCGCTTGGTTTTTGCAGAAAATTATTATTATGAATTTACTCTCACTAATCAAAGCGTTAAAAATCTTACGACCTAGAACCACAGAAAATTTCATATTCTATATGAAATTAAACAGATATTAAGGAAACTTACTCTAAGTAAAACAAAGATATCCTTTCTGTAGATTAAAGCAACCAGTGGTCTTGCCCACAACAAAAAGGTTGACCAATTGGCGAAAGAGGAAATTGTTGACAGTGAATTCTTATCACTTCCAATAGGATTATCAGATACTCATGAAACTAGAAGAAAAAAATTATGGTTGGAAGATAAAATACATGGAAAAGTTCAAAAGAAGTAGTAATACATATTTATCTCAGATCTATCAAGAATTCGATATTGGCACAATCAATTGAACATATTCCGAAGATTTATTACTACTATTATACGATTAAAATTTGGTCATGCATGTTACCCTCTTCTTCAAAAAATTAATGTCATAAAATACGGCTTATGCGAGATATATGGAATTGTTGGCGGCTTAAATCATATTTTTTTTAATGTAGCAAATAAAGTAATGATCTGTAGCCAAAATTCATAAAGAGCTACTATAGACTAGGACCATTAAACTTTCTACATGTACTCACACTGTTAGACAATTTTCCAACTTAAAGTATCGTCATATCTTATTTACATGAAAGCAATATTAAACTTTCCACTGCTTGTTTTAAAATGCTCTAAATGGCTAAGAGCGGGAGGAACACAAACCTCCGTACGGAACACTTATAAGCTCACCGAAACTATTTGACATAGAAAAATGAAAATTGGAAGTGAAAAAAAATTACCAGGTCATTGAGTGAGATGTCAAACGAAAGCTTGTAAAAACACGAGTTCAAAAATATGTACAATGTAATACTTGCGCACACTTTTCTTTGTATTATTTTTAAAAAAATCGCGAAAAATTGCTGTCTCGAAAAGTACATATCAAAAAATTTTGAAAAAATTCTGGAATATTCTCCACAGGGTGTAGATTGAACGAAAATTATCACACGTCGATTAGTAATTTGTCTGGTATATAAAAAAAAAAACATTTCAAGGTCATCAATTTTCAGAAAAAAGATCGGAAAAAAACTTCTTCCTATACCTCCGTAACAAAAATTTTTATTTCAAAAGCAATCAACGTACGGAATATGAATTGCGCAAGTCCAACTGGCACTTGACCGGTTTTTTTTATGCATTTTGTAATAAGTAGCAACAGCTCAATCTCTATGAATAATTTTTCATACCCCGAAAGTTGAGTACAAAGTGTGCCAATTAGTCACTGGCTGTATGGCAAAAGTATCCAAACTCTCCCCTCTTTCCCTTTTGAAAATATGGTAATGAAAAAATAATTTAACTTTCTGAAACCTCGATTCCAAAAACCCTAAAAAGGACATATAACAAGATATACCAAACAGTCCTTTTAACCTCCTCCTCGAACCCTATAACCCATTATAGGTGTTACTATTAATAATTATGCATAAAATTAGTTTATTATATATAAAAAAAATCTGGTCAAATTACCATAACACTACTAAAATTATACAAAAATTTTTCAAAAACCTCTTCTACTAAAGCATGGGTGTAATCTATGTAGTAAATTTAAAATTGATATATCATTGCGTTCGTGATTTATTGTGCCAACAGACTGACAGGGAGACTGGCGAAAAGTTTTTCGTGATCGAGGACTCCTAAAAACGTGAAAAAAAGGAAAAACTCCGGAGGGTGACTTCTTTACAAATACAATACTTCCTATTAGCAAGAAAAGTAATAGAAGCGTAAGATGCTAATTCATTCGAGTTGTAGACAAGCTATTCTGTCAATTTTCAAAGAATAATGTAAAAAACTCTGACACTGATATGCCATCGTTTCTATTTGACTCTCCTAATCAAGATTACCTCCTCTCTTGTATTCTGTCTATTGAAATTTTTTCTTTGTTATTTGCAAGGACCATTCCCTACCCTTAGTATTTATTTCGAAAAAGCAGTCTGCCCTTGAAAATATTCCGAGAACTCATTACATAAATCTCTTTTCTTAACAAATAAAATTCGTTTCCTTCTCTACACCTAGCGTAAGCTGTAAATCTATTCCTAAGGTAAGTATTATAATCGTGAATTAATAAATTATTAGCACAGTACACAGAAAAAATTTAAATAAATATATTATGAGAAAATATGTCATGGGACTTCCGTTTGACACTTCGAAGCATGAGGACGTGTGCTTTCGGTTGGGGCTTCTGAGGGCAAAGTTCACGCATTTTTGAGCTCCAGAGTGTGGAACGGTAATCCACAAATTGCTGGGTAGGGGTTCTAATCGCAGAGGGTTGCTAAGCGCTGTGCAGACTGATTCCTAAAACGTCGATTTGAGGTTATTTGATTTGAGCAGGTAGTCGAGCACGTGCGGCCGTGCTTTTTGTGAAAGTTGGGTAATCGGACTGACGGGCTGACAGAAAACGGTTACCTTTATTAGAGACCATGAAGCATATGAAAAGCTTAAGCTAAATATTTAAAATATAAAATATCTACAAGGGTAGGGACATAGTATCCAGATTCATTTTATTGTGGACCCTGTTGGGAATCATTTAATATACCAGAAAAAATAAGGCTTTGAAATATAAACCGACACTCGGACGAATAGTCCTGGCAGCTGTGGCCGTAAAACATATTGAGAGAGAGAGAGAGAAAGAAAATATGTCATGGAGTATATAATGTTGAAAACCTGAAAAAATAATAAAAATCGCATCTTAAATATATTTATTTCATGGGTGTATTACTGGGAATGTAAATTAAGATTATCCTTTTGTCCACAGTAGTCTATCAGTAATATCTTCTAAAAATAGATATAAATTTTAGTGGTACAATTTTATTAAAAACAAGGGAAGTAAAACATAAACCCTAATTAAAAAAAAATACTTACATGCAACAATGATAAATCGACAGATTGTTACATCATAGCACAGTGCATAGATTAAATTTAAGTAAGTTTATATATATCTTCTAAAGAAAACATGTCACGAGTTGTCTTCTAATGTCAATGCCAAAAGATTGAAAAAAATAATACCTGTATTGCATCTTAAATCCTTTTTGAATGTTTCCTGGAAGTGATATTGAAATTTTATATTAACATTATCAATTTATTCAGCAGTTTCTAGCATCAATATCTTCTAAAAATAAAAATGTCCATGATATAACTGTCATGAACAAAAAGACAACAAAAATTTACTTATGTAGTAATAGGCAAAACACACCAAAATACTTTCAAAAATAAAAAGCAAATTTGAGGTTAGTTCTTTAATGTTACAAATAAGTGGCTATTTAAAAGTTACAAGACCTAATATTTGTTTAATTTTTTTACTTTAATGCTACTCCATGCTTCAAATAACGGAAATCATGAAGGCATGCCACAAAATACGAGTTACAAGATCTTTCAATCGATGATATCTTTAACTGTTGTATTTTCTTAGTTACCAGTAAATTAAGTTAGTTTAGGTGTGTAATATATTTTACTTCCTATTCCAGACATAAGTGGTGAAAAGGTTACGAAAAAAGCGACTACATCAATCCCACTCTTTTGTAAATTCACCCTAGCGAATTTAAATTGGCTGTTTTTAAAAAGACCAATGTAAGACTATTTTTTGGGAAATGAAATTACAGACAGCAATCGCAATAGAGCAGTACTAATGAACACCTTAGACGAGAATGCAGAAAAACTATTACATAACCTTCGCGGATTAATGTTATGTCAGAAGGAAACGTAACGAAAAAACAATATTCCTATTAAATTTAAATCTGTCAGCGAAAAAAAAACACTTAAAGATATAAGACGGATATTCTACCTGACTTATTTACTGAAATTAATATAACTTACTTCAGTTTTTTTAGTATAAAAAATACAGCTTTTTAGAAACTACTGTTTTTGTCAACGCCTTGTTTTTTAAGCTTCTATGTGTTACATATTAAGGTCCATATTGTATTTATGAACAACGTAGCCATCATTTCAGTTGCTTTACATGAGTTTTATTTTTATTATTGTTATAAAATTATTTTACTTAGCTAGTTGAGATATATTTTGTCTATTTACTGGAAGAAATAGTACAAAAACTGCTCTCTGTGGATATTTGCATGAGTAGCGAGCGTTCAAGATATATAAAAAACATGTTTGACATTTTCCAGCTATTCGTTTTTGTAAAAAAAAGACAATATGGAGCTACATATTATCGGAAAGAAATCTATCAACTGCCACTTGACCAAAACGATCTCTAAGGAAAATCTCAGAGACAACACAACAAAGAATGGAGTCATTCGAGATGTGGTGCTATCGCCGCGTATTCCTTGCACAGCGCATACTACAAACGTGGAAATACTTGATCGGATGGGAAACGAACGAGAGTTGATTCCAGCTCTTAAAGAAAAAAAAAGCACTTACTTTTTTCATATTATGAGAAGCCAAAAGTATGAGCTCCTGCAACTTATAATTGAAGGAAAAATAATCGGTAGGCGAAGACCAGGAATGCGCCGCAACTCCTGGTTGAAAAACTTACGACATTGGACCAACATGACATCTACTGAACCATTTAGAGCATCAATAGATAAAATCAGATGAGCAAATGTGATCGCCAACGTCCTTAGAAGATAAGACACACTAAGAAGAAGAAGCTCTATAAATATAACCTTTTTGGTATACCATAATGGCGCAGCTTAGCCACAAGCCCATAATACCAAAACACTTCAAAAGCTTTGGTAATTCAAGAGCATACGCTCTGTCTCTCCATAATGATCAAAGATACGTTTCATAGGTTAGAAGATCTATTGTTGATCACTGCTTACAAAAGTCATACTAATAGTCGCTAAAAATATTAAATACTTTTTAAAAATTTTAAAAAGTTGATAATTTTTTCCATTTCCTTCCATATTACTGAAAGCAATGCGACTGGTCGGTAGTTGTTTGGTTTAGTCTTTTTACCTCTTTTAATTATCGGCCAAACTGGTACGCATTTCCAGTAGGAAGGACATATATATTTTTTTCAGATAAGTTAAAAGTCAACAAAAAACTGGTGTTAGTTCGTTAGTGCATTTTTGGAATATGATTACAAGTACTATATTATTGCCAGGAGCTTATTGCGTGTTTTGCTTCAATATACGTTCCATAGCTGTCTGAAAACAATACCGAGCATTTATAACTGCACATTGGGAACAGTGAGTTTTTCCTGCAAATTGACAATGTGACGCAAGGACTTCAGGTTTGTTAACTTTTTTAACAGGTATTGCTGCAAAACTATTATCTAATCCTATATTTGGTGGTATAGTTAATTTAGTGAAATTTGGGCTAATAACCGTAGCAACCAACCAAAAAGACCTTGAACTGTTTCGAGCAATAACAAAGATGTTATGATTTATGGAGTTAAGGTTTTACGTCTTTGTCGGTAAAAAACTGCTTTTTTGCAAAGCTTGATGTTGGAAAAGCATTTCTAAGAGAAACGTCCAATTGCAGCCACAATGGTATCAGAAACTTCCTTAGAGCAATCGGATAGGAGGTCCGACGTTAAACAAACGTCAAACTTAGGGAAAGTCCTTTAGATCTTATCATATATTTATATTTCCAAATTAGATTTAGGTACTTCCTTGCTACTAAAACGAGTTTATGGTGGGTAGATTCCAACGGAGGATTTCTCTCCTCTCTCCTCTCCATTAGCTTTCATCGATCTACTCTTGAATATAGGCCTCTCCCATGGAACTCCATCTTTTCCTGTCCTGAGCTATCTGATACCATTTTCTTCTAGCCAACCTTTCTAGATCATCGGACCATCTTTTTTGAGATCTTTCACACTTCTTTTTATTGTACGTAGACAATGAAGTTTATTTGTCCATCTGTTGTGTTCTTGTCTTTCACTATGCCCCACCATCTCCATTTCTGGCTTAAAATTACACTGGCGATATTATGGTAGTGGCTTTGGTCCGTCGTCTTATGTCTTCGTTCCTTATCCTATGTCTTAAGCTTATTGCGAACATTGCACGCTCCATTGCTCTTTGCATAATTTCGAGACGTTGCATGCTTTTGATGGTTTTGTGTGATCGTTTCTATACCATAAGTTATTACTAGCATGATGTAATTTCTGCTGCTTGATTATCTTTCTCTATCCTTAGTAGACGCCCCAAATATATGTACTCGCCGAAGCTTTCAACGTCAATGTTATTAATTTTAATTTGATTAATATCTTGGCTCATGATTTTTGTTTTTGCCATATTCATTCGCAACCCTATTTGTCTTGATGTATTTGAAAGCTGTGCTAGCATATCTTGAAGTACGTCTGAGTTGCTACCTATGACAACAATATCATCAGCGAATAGCATATTACTCAGACAGGTTTCTTCGATGTTTATTCATCTTAGAATTTTAAACATGTGTTCCAAGAGCAAATAGTTTGGGGGATATTATATCACCTTGTCGAACCCCACGTTGAATTTTGATCCTATCATTTGTAGTGTTTTCATCTATTTGGACATGTGAAGTTGCGATGTTATATATGTACTTAATTAAATTGGTATATCTGAAGTCTATACGTGCTGCGTCCATTGATTCAAAGATTGTGGACATTTCTAAGGTGTCGAAGGCCTTATGATAGTCTATAAATCCTAATAGATAGGGATATTGTATTCGGTACATTTTCCTGCAAAGTTCGAATCGTTTGTAAATGATCTATGGTGATGTATCCTGCTCGAAATCCTGCTTGTTCTACAGGCTGATACAGATCATATTTATTTATGACCTGTGATTATTTTTGTCAGTAACTTAGAAACTTTAGAGAGCAAACTTATGGATCGATAGTTTTCAATGTTGGAGTTGTCGCCCTTCTTGAATATTAAGACTATTTTCGCATCTTGCTATGCATCTCGAATTTTGCCTTCTTCTAGACCAGGGGTGCTCAAACGGTCGATCGCGATCGACAAGTCCATCGCGAGTGCTTTTTGAGTCGATCTCGAGAAAAAAATTCCGATATAGAACTATTCACAGATTTTGTTTCAGGTAACTAAAACAAAATGTAATGAATAAACTACTAAAATTTATTTCGATCCACAATTAGGCCAGAATAACCCCCTCATCACTTTCTTTTGCGCCTGCAGGAATAGGAGTCAGTCTGAGTCGTAACTTGAAGGCGATACATCGATACAAAGTTTATTAATAAATAGTCCAAAATGAGTGCGGCGAAGAAAAGTAAAACTTATCATTTTAATAACGATTGAGAGGAAGAATTATTCTTTTGTATGGTAAAGGATAACTGCATTTGTCTCATTTGCCGTGCGTCAGTTGCAATACCTAAGCGTGGGAATTTAGAGAGGCATCATAAAACGGTTCATAAAAACTATGAAAAGGATTTTCCGTCACAGAGTGAATTAAGAAAACGAAAAGTACGTGATTTGATAACTTGTTTGAAAAAAGAACAAACCATGTTCACGAGACCAGCCAAACAATCAAAAGCTGCAACGATCGCGTCATTTAAAATATCTCATATATTGGCGAAACACAAGAAACCATTTGATGATGGATTGGTTGTGAAGGAAGCATTTATTGAAGCGGGTGAGACTTTATTTGGAGATTTTAAAAATAAAACAGAGATTATGTCTGCTATTAGAGAACTTCAGTTATTTCGTCCGACTGTCACAAGGCGTGTTGATGTCATGAGTCAGGACATGGCAGATAAACTAAAACATGATATCATGGAATGTACATACTTTTCTTTACAGTTGGACGAATCCACCGATATGACAGACACTGCCCAGCTGTGTATTTTTATTCGAATGGTATTCAATGACATGTCGGCTAAGGAAGAGTTTTTGACAATGATTCCTCTGAAAGGAAAGACCCGTGGCGAAGATATATATGACGTTTTCTTCAATTTTGTAACAAACTACAAGCTACCAATATATAAACTAGTGTGCATTACAACCGATGGAGCACCAGCAATGTCTGGAAACAAAAATGGTTTTGTGGCATTGTGTCGAGCTAATGATGATTTCCTTCATTTTTCTCCTTCCATTGCATTATACATCAACAAGTTTTGTATTCAAAAGTTCTAAACATGGAGGAGATTATGGGCATTGCAATAAAAAATGTGAATTCTATCCGTGCACGTAGCTTGCAACGACGGCTCTTTAAATTGCAGTTGGAAGATAGTGAGTCAGCTGAACACACTGATTTAGTTCTTCACACGGACGTCAGGTGGTTGAGTCGCGGAAAATTCCTAGAAAGGTTTCAAGAATTATTGCTCGAAATAACAGCTTTTCTGGACGAAAGAGGTGATGACACTCAGATGCTGAAAAACGGAAAATGGCTGACTGATTTGGCATTTTTGACAGACATCACAAAGCATTTAAACACCATTAATTTGGAGCTTCAAGGTAAAGAAAAATCTATTATTGAGATGATTAGCGCAATAAACGCGTTCAAAAATAAATTGCAACTTATGATAGATCAACTGAAAAGAAAGGATCTGACAAATTTTCCGTCTTTGAAAGCAAGGATTCCTCAGTTGAATTATGATATTTATGAGGCAGAATTATCAAATATTTTGATTAATTCGAAATACGTTTTTATATTTCAGTAAATTGTCAAATATCGCATCATTTATGAGTTATCCTTTTTCGTGTAATAACATTGCGGAATTAGCTACTGAAATAGCAAGTCGGTTTAACATGGACTCATGTTATGTTGAAAATGAGTTAGTGCAGATTATATCAGATATACATTTCAAAGCCACAGCATCTGATACAAAATTCTGGTGTTTTATATCTGAAGATAAATATCCGAATCTAAGGTAAATCGCCCTTCAACTGACAGCAATGTTTGGGTCAACTTACTTGTGCGAGTCTGCATTTTCTGAAATGAAGATAATTAAGTCAAAATATCGCAATTGACTAACTGACGAACATATGTCATCATGCTTGCGATTAGCACTCGGTATCTTATGAAAAGTATGCTGAGGACATGCAGTGCCACGCTTCAACATCCAAAGTCACTCTTTAGTTAAGTTTAGACACTAGAACTCGTTTATTTTGTAAGAACCAATAAACTCGCAATTTTGAATAATTATGAGTTTTTTCATTGACATTTTAGAACAGACCTACACTTACCTTGACTAAAAAAATGCATATTGTGCGGAAAACTAATATCTATGCCACGATACACCTACCTAGACGACAATCCTGCATCACACTTACTTGCAGCCTCTCAGAGTCGATCGATCGTAGTCTAACAATATTGAGGTAGATCGCCAGCAGTTCAAGTTTGAGCACCCCTGTTCTAGACATTTATGTGGAGTATTTTTAATACATTTACCAGTTCATTGTCACCTGCCTTTAGCATCTTAGTTGTTATCGTGTTTTTTCCAGGGCATTTTTTAGTCTTTATCTGCTTTATTTCGTGTCGTATCTCGTGTTCGTTTATTTCAGGTATATCTTCCGAAGCAATATTTTGAATCTGTGTTTGCTGGTGCTGTTTTTGACGTATATAAATTTTAATGGCTGTCGCTTATCAGTTGTGATAGTTCGTTATTAGATATTATTGAACCTACTTCATTTCTTATTTTGCATATATAATTTCTCCCTCTAGCTCTATTAGTTTTTAAGACGTTCAGATTCATCGTCTTTTCTATGGCATTATTAATTATCCTTGTGTTGTAGTCTCTAATATGTTTTCTAGTCTCTTTTTGTATGAGTTTGTTTAATTTTTTGTAATCGTCCGTCCCTCTGCTAAATTTTCTTCGGTGTTCTATAAATTTAACTGTATGTTCACTGATCCTTTTGTTCTTATGGGATTTTATTTGTGAATAGGTTTTTTTTGTTGTCACTTGTAGATCTCCGATAATTTTGTCATTTAGTTCATCAAGGTTTATAACATTCAGATGCTTAATAGGTTCCAATCTCGTCTTTAACTCGTTTTCTTTTTAACCATAATCTCTCGGGAATGATGTTTTCTTGTATTTTTTAATTTTGGTCTTTCACTTTCCTTGTCAAATTTACGACACTTACGGCTTTGAAAATGTTCCTGAGGATTTACATTGATTAAATAAATTACCGGATTAGTGTTAAAAAATAGGTCAAGAATACTAGCGAACACTGCTTCATGCTCAGGAATTCATATGGATTCATCGAAAGGCCTTAATTAACTGACGAAGATTCAGCTTCACGGTCTTGTTCGTCGGTGGTATTTCAATTTTTAAATCAGTTCATGTTGTGCAAATTACATTTACTTGGTTGGCACTTCCATGATCAATCTATGAATACTCAATGGTAATTATAAGTAACAAAAAGGAATAAAATGTTCAAGTATTACTCTGTCGTCTTATATAGATAACACAGCTGAAATCCTAAATTATGAATGAATTCTTATTTGCATAAAATTAGTAACTAAAAAATTTGCAATATCAAAAAGAATAACAATAAGCATTTTTAATAAATAAGTTATTTTATTTTAGGTTAGACTTGGAAAAATGGTAGTCCTTTTAGTCAAAACAAATTTGCAAGACACATGCCGTTCCTCCCGATAATGTGCACTTCCAATGAATACGAGTACATTGAACTTATCTGACCAGACCAATATAGAGCGTAACAAATAATTTGTCTTCATCTACTCTAGTAATAAAAAATAATTTAAATGTGAATCCAACAAATTAATGACGACCATCTGTGTAGTCAGATATTAAAAATATTAATCTGCTGCCTTGGTTCTCATTAGAGCTTATTTACATAAGGTATAGACAGTAGGAACTTTTAAAATTCGAGATTTAAAACGCAATAGCCAATTTATAAATAATGAATTCAAGAAAAGCTAATGAACTAACATGGGAGTAAAATTAACGTACATCTATTTATTATATTACTATATATTAATGATAACTTATTGCTAGTATAGTGGAGTAGTGAAGGTGTTTATAGAGAATAGTCGACCAAAACAGGATAGGAAATATTTATTTTTACTCAACTGCATATGCAAATCTGCAATTGTCAAGTTTTCTCTGCTACATATATATGTACAGGGTGGTCTAAATTAGACACTTTTAAAGGTAAATCCCTTTATCTAAAGGAGATAGACGAAAACTGATGTCGGTGTCTGAGACTCAATTTTTATGATAAACTCAATGGTGAAACCCGCATATCGATATCTAGTACCATTTCATATATACAGGGTGTTATTCAAAAATTTGCATTTTGGAAAAATGTTTGTAATTCTTTTCCTATTGAAAATTTTTGATTTCTGTAAAAACATTCTCAAAGCACTTTTTCTCGTGGATTTCAACAGTGTAAGTTACATTTTTTTACAACTAATATTTTAATAGTTATTAACGCAAAAATATATTTTTTAAATGGGATACCCTGTATATTTTTCCTTATCCGAATAGAGCTTTAAATTACTATTCTAAAAATAGAGCACACTTTATATTTTGCTTAAATCTACTTCAAAATATAAAGGTTTTCAGTTTTTACGCGAGATCTAAATGGATATTTTGTGAAGTAGGCTTTGGACGGAGCGGCAATATCAATTGCTTACCGATAGCAGTCAAATCGTAAAAAAAAAAACCCAGAAGTAACTCTAGGAGTCATAACTACAATGAAATTTACTAGTACTTTAAACTATGTAGAAAATAAAACAAAACAACAATAAAACAATTTATTCCAAGTAGAGCAAACTAAAACAAAACAAGTTTCTATAAGAGATGTTAGAAATGTCGACCAGTTTCATTTACACATAGGCGGCACCTTTTCTGGACACTTCTTGAGTTGATTAGTTCAAGAGGAGTGAGAGCTGCAAAACTTTGTATCACTGCGACATCTAACTCTTGCCTGGTGTTTGTCGGCAATTTAAAAATTAGGTCTTTCAATCTTCCCTAGAAATAGAAGTCCATGTGTGTTAAAACCGGTGACCTTGCCGACCAACGGTTCGGACCTTGGTTGGCTATCCAGTTATTGTCGAAATTGGCCGATAAAAAATTACTGATAACTGCAGCGTTATGAGGGGTGCCTCGTCGTGTTGAAAAAATATATTTCTAAGGTCCATTAACGGCAGTTCATCAACCAGAGGTTCTATTTGCTGCCTTAAAATTTTTAAATATCTCTGAGAGGCTTATAAAATAAATAAATGGACTTATAACCGTGCCTCTAAAAATTCCTACCCACACATTAAATCCAAATCTGCCTTGATTTCTTTGCTCCGTAACTAAATGAGGATTTTCTTGTGCCCACGTATAAGAATTGTAACGGTTAAAAACACCTGCATTGCTTACATAAGCAGCTTATATGTTCTTCTCAGAGTTCTTGGAGACGAAAAATTTGAATATTTTGGTAGTTTTTATTATTTTCTATTATCTATGATCCCACACATTAAAAGTTAAAGGAGAACGGGAGGAACTGAAAGGGTTGCTCTTATACGCCATTTTCAGAGTTCTTGAAGTAAAGGAACCTGAAAGTTGTGTTAATTTTTCATTAATTTCATTTATTTATATTTAAATATATAAAGGGTTAAAAAAGTGGGGGGAGTTAAACGACCTCTCTGGGGTTATTGGGATCTGGGAATCTAAAAATTAGGTTGATTTATCATTATTTTTAATTATTTAATGTCAAGGATATAAAAAGTTAAAAGGACGAAGATGTGACTTAGTATATATCGCATTACATATCCTTTTCAGGGTTCCTGGAGTTAAGAAATTTAAACATCATGTTATTCTTCATTATTCTCAATTATTTTTAACCAAATATATAAAAGATTAAAGAAGTGGGCTGGGAGTTAGAGGAGGTGTTCTATATATATCGTACAAATCCTGTTCAGATTTCTAGGAGTCGAGGAACCTTAAACTGTATTTTCCTTTCATTATTTAAAAAGAACAGATAATTGTAAATGTAATCATTCGCTCACATAGAGGGTTTATTAGTTTGTGATTAATGTTTCACTATAAGGTATTATTTCCTTATTGAATATCTATCGGGTATTCCATATTTATTTTACAACTTGCAATGCAAGAGAGGTACTGGGTAACTATACATTTTTTTTTTTTTTTTTGATTTATAGCGTGCTCATGGATTTATTCTTTGCACCAAAGGGATGTCATTTTCTATTTCAATAACCTACAAATTAGATTTAATATATCTGCATTGTATTAAAAAAGGTGTAATTAGAAATATAATTTCAATTGCCAAGTATTGAATTAACAGTTTCATTACAGGGATAATGATTTTATTATGTTTGTTGTCTAATTTTTACATCATTAAGGTTTAAAATTTACATTTTATGCTAGGCATTCTAGCAGTTTCTAAGGCCTTGGTAAATAGATGTATAGACTCCAATTTAATAAGTTTAACATATATATATATATATATATATATATATATATATATATATATATATATATATATATATAGTGAAATCTCCCTTGGGCGGACACCAAGGGACCGACCGAAAGTGTCCGTTCAAGAGGGGTGTCCGCTTAAAAGAAATGCAAAACAAAATGTTTTTTTTAATGAAAACTGTAATTAAAGAATTTGGGACATTTGAAACGTATACTTATGTATGTACATATTTTTAAAATAAACAAAAAACAATGTTTTACCTTTAGATGCTTATAAAATATAATAGGATAGAGTTATACATATGAAATGAAAGGTCACTTTAATGACGCAAAAATTCATAAATTGTTGTTTGTCTCCTCTTTTTCTATAAAATGGCGTCCAGAAATCGTATTTCTAATTTGGAGAGAAGCTCTAAAGACTCTGCATCTCCGTTATCTTCGGCAAAACTTTTAAGCTATTTGGTTAGGGTAATAGCTTCACCATAATTTGAAATAGCATCTGTTGGAACATCGACATCAGAATCTTCGGAAAATTCTTGTATTTCAACTGGATTTTCCATTTCCTGTTCTGAATCTGGATTTTCAACATACAAATTTTCATCTATGTTCAAGAAATCATTAAACTTTTCATTATCAGTCAACTCCAACAAATTCTTATTTTTGAGGATATCTGCAAGTACGTTAAGTGGTAAGTTATCTTCTGGATCAGATGTAACAGCCTAGTTAACAGGTCTTCACTTTGCATATTTTCATGCTTAAATCCCGCTTTACGGAAGCAGTTTTTAACTGTTTTTCTTGGTTACTTGTTTCGAAGCGGTTTTTGCAAAGTAAACTGCATCCAATGGCGTAATTTTCTTAACTAAATCAAAAGCTGTACCAGCAGTTTCAATGTTTACTATCAGGTGTTTTAGTATTATATACTTCGGTAAAAAATTTTAAAATTTTTTATAATTCCCTGGTCAAGTAGTTGACAAACTGAAGTACAGTTAGGGGGCAGAAACAAGATTTTTATATTTTTTAAGCAGACGTCTTTTGGATGAGATCCTGTATTGTTTAGAAATAACAAAATGTTTCTTTTTTCTTTTGTCATTTTCCAGTCAAGATCTTGCAAGCACTCTGTCATAATTTCTCCTGTCATTATTATATTTCCAAGTTACAGGCAGGTTTTTTACGTTAATATTTTTAAATGTTCTGGGTTTAGCTGCCTTACCAATGACTAAGAATTTTTATTTTTCTCCCGCCATATTTGCACGATGCAAAATTGTAAACCTCTCTTTGGGATATTTACCACCAACACATGTTTCTTTTCTTAATGTTAGCGTTTTGTTTGGTGGGGGGGCCCTAAGATACAAGCCTGTCTCATCGGCATTATAAATGTCTCTCGTTGAATATCCCTTAATTAAAGAAAGGCATTTTTCCCAAAGTGATGAAACAACTTCAGCAATAACCGAAGCAACTTCTCCTGAAATCGCTTTAAAACTTATGTTGTGGCGGATTCTAAATTTATTAAGCCAACCAGAAGAAGCACTGAATGTAGAATGTCCCAGAGACTCGGCTATTTCTTCTCCTTTGCATCGTATTAGAGGACCTGAAAAAAACATTAAAAATAAGTTTTATGCATTTTTGTCACGACAAACCTCTTTTATCCATTCTCTGAATTGATATGAAAAGAAAATCAACGTACTAATTCCAGAAGACCTTATCTAAAAAAAATAATTCATGTGCTTACCTGTCAAAGGAATCCCCTTATGACGAGCTGCTATAAACCAGTTATAACAAAACTTGTCAATTTTGGTACCATCACCAGTCAATAACCTTCTTTTTTCATTCACTGCTGTTCGACATTCACTTGTTTAGAAAGATTTCTTTATGTTTAATTATTTCGGCAGCTTGTGTTTTTTTTCCGATATTAAAACGCTTGGATAAGTCCCTTGCACTTAACTTTTCCTTATTTTGAACTTAAACATTCTCAATTTTTTGTTTAAGCGTGAGAATTTTTCTATTTGGAGCCATTTCTATAATGAATGCGTCGCCCACTGTGTCTCTTTTTCGCATAGGCGTTAGACTAATATTAAATCCCCGCGTGTACCGAAAAATTGAGATCGATAAATTCCCGGTTTACTCGGGGAAGTCCCTCAGTGAAGGCAGGCAGCGACGTTAGCGCGCGGCGCGATACTCGCCTCAGAAAAATCAGACAAGACGTTTATTTTTTATTGGTTTTTGTCCGACTAAGAGAACATTTTTTGTGCCCGCGTCCGTTCAAGAGAATGTCCGTCCAAGACGCAGTTAACACAATGCCCGTTATATGAGAGTCGGTTGGGACCATGAGAAACTGTCTATTCACGAGAGGTGTCCGTGTAGGAGGGTTGTCAGCGAAGGAGAATTTCACTGTATATATATATATATATATATATATATATATATATATATATATATATATATATATATATATATACATACATATATATATATATATATATATATATATATATATATATATATATATATATACTTATATCCTAAGATTTCTGCATTTTTCCACGTTTCAGGGTCCCCTTGAAAAACATAGTCAATAATTTTTGTTTTTTGTCATATATATATATATATATATATATATATATATATATATATATAATTATATACCAACATTTCTGCATTTCTTCACGTTTCAGGGTTTCCTTGAAAAACATAACTCATTTTCATGTTGTATATTTGCTACATTATTATATATATGAATTTTTCCCGAATTTTGATTGATAATTATTTGCAGTTAAATATGTAATGTGTTAAAAACGTGGAAAAGGGGTTTAGAGAAGTTATCTCGTATGTATCGTATTTTAAGTTCTTTCCGTGGTTCGTGATGACGAGTCATCTGAATATTGTTTTATTGTTTCGCTACTTTCAATTATTTATAGTGATAAACACTATTTTTATAAGTAATTGAAAATAATAAAAAAATAGGTCAATTTTTAGATCACAGATACGTATGTACGAAGTAACAGCTCTAACATATACTTACTAAACATATATAAAGGATTAAAGGAATAGGGAAGAGAGTTAGAGGGCTTGCTGCAAATATGTCATACATCATTTTCAGGGATCTTTAAGTTGAAGATTCCAAAATACCTGTTTTCAATTATTGTCAATCACTTATCGCCAAATATATAAAGGGTTAACAGGGAAGGCCAGAGAACTACGAGTATTTATAGTTTTCAGGATTCTTGGAATCAAGAAATTTAAAATTTTTTATTATTTTTCAGCACATAAGGCGTGGAAAAAAGGTTAGAGGGTTGATCTGTATGTGTTATAAGTCGTTTTCCGGGTTTTTGGGGTACAGAAATGTGAAAATTATGTTATTTTTTCATTTTTTTCTGTCATTTAAGATCAAACATATAAAGCGTAAAAAGAAAGGAGGAACTGGAGGGGTTGCACAAGTTGTACAATACATATCGTGTAAAACACCCAGAGTTTTTGGAATTAAGGAAGCTGAAAGTAGCGTTAATTTCCTTTATTTTTAACTATTTATAGTCCTTTTTAGGTTTCTTGGAGTCGAAGAATTTAGCAATTGTTATTTTCTAATTATTTCCGATAATTTATATTCAAATTTTTAAGGGTTTAAACAGATGGGGGAAGAAGTTAAAGGTATGTATATTATTAGTATTATTCCACTTTTAGCTTGTTTAAGATTAAAACAATAGATAGTTTGTGATTGACGTCTCACCATAAGCTATTTTTTCCTTTTTTCTTTTTATTTCAAAAATCGCCAGTTCTAGTGAAACTATCGGAAAATGACTAATAAATAAAATAATTATAATATTTTACCATTATTTGTAACAGAATTAAGCATTATGTAAAATAAAATTGTTAATAATTTTTTTTCTGAGTTATTCGCTCGTTTTAAAAAGGGACTTATCCTCTGAGATTTTAAAAGCAATATTAAGAAAACAGGTAAAATTTTATAATACTCTTAAAGAAATCTAACAAATTATGTCATAACGTCAGTAAACCCTCATGCTGACGACCATTATATTCTGTCTAAAAATATCTGTATTATTTACATTTAAAAGAAATTCAAAAGGCGGTAAAATCAAACAAAACCGGCTTTTCGACACCTTTCCTGCTCAACCTTATACTGAACGTTGTAAGTGTAATTTATATTTTCAATCTGTTCTTTATATTTTACCGGCCGACAAAAACATCGTTAGTCGTAATTTAGAGCTTTCGTTAAAACTCTTGGAAAAAACTTGAAGTATGTCCGTTTTAAATCATTAAAAGTACAACTAAATATTTGTTTGTATTAAGTTGCCAGTCAATTATTTTCCTTGCGTCCTTCCCCACTTACACTGGTGGATATAACGAACGCTCAGAGCTCCCAGAAGGTAGAAGCCTGAAAATGTTTCAAACAGCTGTATTTTCTACGTTCTTTGTACAAGATATTTGATGAACCAAGTTATTTTATTGAACAGTATATCCTATTATATGAATAAAATCAATTAAGTCTACTTTTTCGCTTTTCGATGTCGCTGAAGTAAATGTGGTTGACATTACAGTTAATTTGTCGTATGAACAATATTTGCTGCCAACATAACACTAACATCGTAAAAGCGAATCAGTGGTTTAAAAACATTATAATAAAAATCAAAGCACTTAAACTGTGATCGCTTATTTCACACACTATTGACATTTAGGTACTCCATAAGGTATTTCTCCAGCTCTTCTTGTTTTCCTTCTCTTTGTTAACAACTTTCCTGCTCGAATATCTCACGGGAAAATTTTCATGTATGTCGATGATACTTCAATAAAAATAAACGACCGGAATGCTAAAAATATCTTCTCTTGTAGGTGCTTTAAACATTTGCCACTTGACGTAATACCAATAAAGTTTAAATTAACTATTCAAAAACGATATGCTTAAGGCCGCTCCCTGATTTGTCGGTGCGGAATCGTTTTTCTCGGTGTGCTCGGTACCGATTCGGTAACGAAAATATGTCGAACACCTGTATTTCAATGAAACCCTGCTCCACGCCCGCGCATCCCGCGTAAATCAGGCACACCGAGAAAAACGATACGGCAATGACATATCAGGGAGCCGCCTAAAGGTTACAATAATAGGAATAGCCCCTTCCGATTATGTGTTCAGTTGTGGAGGACACCTGCTTTACTATCAAAAGGTCATCGATTTCCTGAGACTGAACATCGATTCATTTCTTAATGAAATGGAATTTATTGAATGGTGTCCTATAGACCGAACAAAAGTTTTTGTGTTATTAATTCTTGAAAAATTCTATAAAAGGCATAAAAATTTTACTAGATCTTTACTTTCCGTTTGACTATTCTGCCATATTATAAGAATTTGGAAACAAACTGTAGACATTCATTCAGTAGAAATTCATAACGTTTCTGACATTTTAAAAATAATAATTCGTTTGATTTTTGATCTACCCTATAATTCTACCTGCTCTGATATTTTATAATGATTTCAATATAGACGAGTTGTCTGCTTAACCAAGAAAATGATCTCATATAAAAAAAAAAACCGGTCAAGTGCAAGTTGAACTTGCGCAATTAGTGTTCCGTATGTTGATTGCTTTTAAATTAAAAAAATGTTATAAACGAAAGTATAAAATGATCAGTGACTTCACAAAATACACCCCAAATGAGTTTTCAACAAAGTTTGTTTCCGATCTTTACTGAAAATTGATGATCTTGAAATTTCTGTTTTTTTATATACCAGATAAACTATTAAAGGTAATGCACTCGTGATAATTTTCGTTCAATCTACGCCCCATGGACAATATTCCAGAATTTTTTCAAACTTTTTGATAAGTACTTTTCGAGATAAGGCGGGTGGACAGCGATTTTTTCGTAATTTTTTAAAAATAATACAAAGAAAAGTGCGCGCAAGTATTACATTATATATATATATATATATATATATATATATATATATATATATATATATATATATATATATATATATATATATATTTTACTCGTGTTTTTACAAGCTTTCATTTGACACCACACTCGATTACCTAGTAATTTTTTTTTTCACTTCCGATTTCACCCTCCAAAACTAACCCCTTAAGTCAAAATTTAACTTTCAAAACTACATGGCTCCGATGAGGCCATCAATTCCTATATTATTACCAAATTTCAACTTTCTATGACAAATAGTTTCGGAGAAAATTGGGTGTGACAGACGGACAGACAGACACCGAAGTCATCTTATAAGTGTTCCGTAAGAAACACTAAAAATTGCTTAGTTGCCAGAGGACCCCGCACATCTCTTATGACCCTCACTGAAATTGTCTGAAATCGATATATGTTATTCCTCTCGAGTTCTCATGGGCACAAAGTCGGAAAATGGACAGTTTTTCAGATAACGGGGGTAGAAAGACGATGTTCGGAGATCTTGTCGACAATATCGTAGAGCCGTGAGGTTATTTATGCTCCGTTCTCCGGAGTATACGGGTTTCCAAATCTGGTGTCAAAAATGACATTTGACAGTTTGCAGCTGTCAAAAAACTGTCAACTCGCCCTATTTCTAATAATGCCCATCTAAATATACATGGGGACATGTACACGTTCGCTGATTCCAATACCGATGTCAAAAAGGATATTTGAAATTTGAAAGCTACCTACAAAATGTCTACTCACCTTACTTGTAACAAAATATTCATCAGAATATATATCAGATGGTTTTTTTTTTATCTGCTTTTAGCCTTACAGCTTTTAACAGCTGCCAACTGTCAAATGTCATTTTTGACGCCAGATTTGGAATCAGCGACCGAAGAGGCTCCCGTATATCCCGGCGCATAAACAACTTCACGATTCTACGCTGTTGTCGACAAGCTCTCCGAAAATCGTCTTTCTACCCCCGATATCTGAAAAACTGTCCATTTTCCAATTTTGTACCCCTGAGAACTTTTGATCAGGAGCTTGAGAGGAATAACATATCTCGGTTTCAGACAATTTCACCGAGAGCCACTTTCCGTAAAAAATGTGCGGGGTCCTTAATGTCGCTATTCTAAGTCCCAGGTTTTACAATTTTCTTTCGTTCAAAAAATAAGTAAAAGTGATACCAAGCATCGCGCAATAATAAAGTTTTAACACTAAAAAGGCAAATGCACCAATTCTGAAAGAATGTCTTAGATATACAGAATCTTATTTAAGTAAAATTATGGTTCGAATAAACCAGGGATGTCAAAGATACGGCCCCCGGGACGTATCAATAAGGCCCGCGATCGCAAGAAGTCAGGTATCTGGATCCTCGAGCTCAAAATAATTACCCTCTTTTATAATAATTCAGTACATTTTTTTTATTTGAATCTGGCCCGCCTACACATTCTAAATTTAATATATGCAAAATTGAGTTTGACACCTCTGGTTTAGACTGAACTAAGATTTACTTCAAAATGACCCGAGATTAAGCAGACCGGTTAAAGTAAGAACTGAGGAAACCATCAGGCTGGTGTCACATCGACAAATGAAGGCCCCAGTGCTTGTTCAAGAAACTGTAGTATCAGAAACTACAATTTTTAAGGATTAGCTGCTGCCAAAACAACGAATGAAGAGCTTAGTGCTTGGTAAAAAAGCTGGCGAATCTGAAACTACAGTTTTGAAGAGTTAGGGATGAAAAAGGTTTTTGCACGAACTATTCCCAGACACTGGTGAGGCAAGAAATTTCTCAAGAATATTTGGCCGCTTTACAGAACGATAAGAGTTATTTTTTTTTATAAATTGTCATACGCAATGAGATTTGGGTATTGTATTGGGATCATCCCAAGAAGCAGTAGTATATGCAGTGAATTCATAAGAGCTCTTCACCGATAAAGAATGCGAAAACTCAGTGCTCCTCTGGAAAGTTGGATTTTAAGGAGTGCAATGGAATTTTGCTTATCGAATATATGGAAAAATGAAGTAATTTACAAAAGGATAATTCATAACCTAAAGCAGACAAGAAGAGAAAAATGTCCGAATTTATGAAGAACCAAAACTTTTGTGTTGCAAAACGACTGCCGGATCTACAAGGCTCACACAGTTTAAGCCATTACCTAACACTGCGGATTCACCGAGTTGCAATGGCCACCCTATAGATCTGATTTACCGCTCATTCTTGCTATTCCAACATGTGTAGAAAGAGTAGCAGAAAAATTTTCTTTAATGATAAGTTAAAAGCTGCTGTAACGTCGCAAACAAAAGATTTATATTATGGACGGAATGAAACAACGCGAGAAATGCTGAACCACGTCTATAACTGAAGAAAATTTCTCTTTTTTAAGCTTGTTTTAAAATTATTTGAATAATCATAAACAAATATATTTAAAAAAACCGGCCAAGAGCCAGTCGGATTTGCGCAATTAGTGTTCCATACGGTGATTGCTTTAAAAATAAACTAAAATCCTTACCTAGGCTAAGTTAATTAGGACCCTGACATGTATATATCTTAAGATTCAATATGTATTTTCACATTTTTTCTTACTCAATAACGTATAATAGTTATAGCATCTTACCTACTTAATGCTAATAAATCAATCTAACTCAGTATATATCTAGTAATAAAAGTGTAAAACAAGTATTTACTACCTAAATATTTGTTTAATTATAAACAGATAAAATAAAATTATTTTATCTCGGTAAAGCGACGCAGTAATAGAAATGTACTGAAAAAAGTATGTTTAAAAAACCTCCACCATATTGTCAAGTCATATAGTTTTCTTGTACCAGATAAATTATCAAACGTAATGCATTAATAATAATTTTCGCTCAATCTACATTTTATGAAGACTATTCCAGAATTTTTTCAAAATATTTTGATTGGTACTTTTCGAGATAGGGTAGGGGAAGAGCAATTTTTGAGAATTTTTTAAAAAATAATATAAAGAAAACTATGCGCAAATATTCCACCATACAAATTTTTGAACTCGTGTTTTCACAAGCTTTCATTTGATACTCCACTCGATGTCCTGGTAAAGAATTTTTTTTCACTTCAGATTTCAACCCCCAAAACTAACCCCGTAACTCAAAATTTAACGTTCAAAACTACAGGGTTCTGATTGGGCCATCAATTGCTGTATTTGTGCCAAATATCAACAGACACCGAAGTGATCCCATAAACATGATATTATTATATATATATATATATATATATATATATATATATATATATATATATATATATATATATACGTAGGCTGAAAAGTTTTTGGTTTAGCTACTTATAGCACTTTTTTTTTTGCGAAATTCGACTTTATTGATCAATATAGTCTCCTTCGAGAGAGATACCATCAGTCCAACGCTTTTCTAACATTTCTATACCTTTCTTGTAGAAGGATTTGTCTTTGCCTTCAAAATAGGCCTCAGTTTCGGCGATAACTTCTTCATTGAGGCCAAATCTCTTTCTCACGAGCATTTTTTTGAAGTCTCCGAATGGTCGCTGGGGGACAAATCTGGAGAATACGGTGAATGAGGAAACAATTCGAGTTTCAATTCAAGCAATTTTGCCATTGTAACCATTTATTTGTGACACGGTGCATTGTCTTGATGAAAGAGCACTTTTTTTTTGTTCATTTGGGGCCGTTTCTTTGCGATTTCTGCCTTTAAACGCACCACAAACTTTATATAATATTCACTATTGATGGTTTTTCCCTTTTCAGCATAGTCGATGAAACTTCCAGTCCAAAACCTTCCCAGCCGACTACAACAGACTTTGATCGCTTCGGGCGGCTTTCACCGGCTGCTGTCCACTCAGCTAACTGCCGATTTAATTCCGGTGGTGGATCCATGTTTCATCCATTGTCACATATCGCATGAAAAAATCCTTTTTATTGCGCTTAAACAGGTCCAAACTGCGCTCAGAATCATCAACACGTTGTTGTTTTTGACCCACCGTGATCAACGCGGTACCCATTTCGAACAGAGCTTTTTTATGCCCAAATGTTCATGCAAAATATGACCAACACGTTCTTTTGATATCTTTAGGGTGTCAGGTATCTGACGTAATTTCACTTTACGGTCATCCAAAACAATTTTGTGGATTTTCTTGATATTTTCCGATGTAACCACCTCATTTGGGCGTCAAGAGCGTTCAGCACCATTGTATCTGTACGACCGCATTTAAATACAGCATTCAGTAAATGATGAGTGATTTTTCACAGGCAGAGTCCCCGTCACACTTATCAAATCATTGCTTTGCTTGAACGGTATTTTTTCCCATCAAAAAACAGTGTTTAATCAACACACGAAATTAGATTTTTTTCCATTATTTTGAAAATATCAAAAGTAGCGTCACTAAAACCACTGTAACTTATAAACTAATCGTCGAGATGTCATGAAGTTTTGACACGTATCGTTTGAAGGTTGGTACTTCCTAAAAATCATATGGATTTTTTGAGAAGGGCTGCATCTATGTGTCAGACCAAAACTTTTCAGCCTAACCGAGTTGCGATTATTCGAGCTCCGGATTAACCGAGCCAAACTAAAAACCTGATTATTTGAGGTACGCGCGTCTATGCTGCGTATTAACCGAGCTTCTAAAATATGTATGTACATATTTCCATTTAAAATCGTCGGGGCCTTCGGGGAATCCCCCTGGCCCGTGTGAGGGGTTCCCCTATTTATGTTTTTGGACTCTTTCAGCATGTAAATTGGCGTGAATGCAGTGCGTTATAGTGTTTACTACGGAGAAGTACGAGTATACTCACATAATTTATTTGGTTGGAGTTCTGGTAGTTAGGTGTAATTAATACGAACTGCTTTGTTTGAATTTTTGTTTGTCGTATTAGGACAAAACAAGCGTAAAAGACTCATCATTCGTATTGAAGAAAAATTAAAAGCCATCAGAAGAATTGAAGCAGGAGAGACAATTAAAGTTGTTGCACGAGATTATGGAGTAGGTGAGGTAACAGTTGGAGATTGGAAAAGAAACCGCACAAAAATAGAAGAGTGGTGTATAAATCAAGCCTCCTCGTCCTCAGGAAGAAAATCAAAGAAAACCGGCGACTATGAAAAGGTTAACGAAGCTTTATTCATGTGGTTTAACCAACAGAGATCAAAAGGTGTGCCTCTGTCAGGTCCAATTTTACACAAGAAAGCAATAATGATGAGTAGGAAATTCCCAGAGATAGATCAGTTTACCGCCAGTTCTGGATGGCTTGACCGCTGGAAAAAACGGTACGGTGTACGACAACTGACTGTATGTGGTGAAAAACTTTCTGCTGATGTGTCATTAATTGAGAAGTTTAACCGGACCTTTAAAAGCAAATCGAAGATTGTGAATACACATATGATCAAATTTACAACTGTGACGAAACTGGTCTAAATTATAAAATGCTTCCATCAAAAACATTGACATCTCGACAGGAAAAACAGCTCCTGGGCACAAACGAAGTAAGGAAAGATTAACTATAATGATATGTTCCAATGCATCTAGCAAGCACAAAATCCCACTGATGGTGATTGGCAAATCTACACGTCTAAGATGTTGTTGAATGGATTACAGCAGGTGATTTAGAAGAAGAAATGAGTATTGCAGAAATAACGAATGCCTTTCAGGAATCCGAAAAATCAGATGATGATGACGATGCGGCGGTGAATGAACAGTCTCCCACCAAGATCTCTTATCAAGAAGGTTTTGCTTCTTTGGAAAAAGCTTTGAGGTATATCGAACAACAACCAGAGGCAATCCCAGCGGATTTGCTTCTTCTTAATAGACGGAGAAACATTGCAGCGAGAAAAAGAAGATGCAATATGAAACAGAAGCGCATAGATATCTATTTCACTGTTTTATAATGTATGTACCTATTTATATGTTAAAAACGTTAATACATCGGTTTAAAGTATTGGTGTTTGTTTTTTGAACGAATAAAAAACAAATCCGGAGTTTTCAGTTATCCGAGGAGGGTGCCCCCCCACGTTACCTCGGATAACCGGGGTTCTACTGTATATATATATATATATATATATATATATATATATATATATATATATATATATATATATATATATATATATATATATATATATATACATATACATATACATATACATATACATATACATATACATATATATATATATATATATATATATATATATATATATATATATATATATATTATATATAAATTTTGAAAAAAGGTCATCTACCTGTAATTGTCCCTCTGAAAAGAAAAAAATTCTCCGCCATTGCATGGTTCAAGACTTTATAATTACGGGCCTTACTTGAGCGAGTCACCGGCGTAATAACAGGTGGTTTTTACAGAAGTTATGTCTCAATAAGCAATCGGCTTCTTTGATCTTGTCGGGGTGATTCAATTAACAATTTCGAAAAAAATTGCCGTAATTTGCCAGAGAATTAGTAATTACAGTTAAGTGTTGTTATTTGGATACACCTTTTTTTGTTAATGCGATTCAATGCTGTTTAATTCGTAATTAGTGAAGAGAATTGAAGATTACTTGAAACTTTATTTTTAACTTTCTACACTTAAAATTCTTGAACATCATTTATTTCTAATTAGTTAGATAACAAGTAAGATGGCTAGTGTCAATTCTGGCACAAATTCACATAAAATTTTTAATTCTCTTGACGGAACATCATTAAAGTCTTAGACATGAACATAACAGAATAACAAATTTTATTATTTTCGCTAGTGTGAGTCATTTTGCAGTTACATATTACTTTTTACCATAAACTACAGGTCGAAGCATATATTTTCGCGAACTAAATGACATCATGCACACTTTTTGAAAAGTGTAAACACATTGTTAATACTGTACGCGCAAATCTGATTCTAATCAGCTAACTACCAAATACGATTTTATTGATGTAGCAAATTTGATAGTTCCATTAAACCACTAGTTTATTTTTTTAAGTACCGTGAAATTATTTATAGAATTTTATTTTGTTATGGACTACATATTCTTATTATTTGTTTTAAAAAATCAGTAAAGTACTCAGTACTTTCCTCGCAAATATGTAGTCCTAAAGTAAGTACTGAATTTGACTTTCTCGTACACAAAAGAGACGCTCCCCTCCGGTAAAATGCTTCATGGCGCCTAAATTTACAAAAACTAGGGTAACGCTTTTTCTCCCACCTTGCCGTTGTCGCTCGTTGTATTAAATTCGTCCAGTTATTTTAATAAATATTATCTAGATAATTAACTAAACATAAACATGTTTTCAAAACCAGCGTTTTCTTTAAAAGACCCTGCAAATTTTTACCGATTTTTTAAATACTTTCGAATAATCAAGTTTTTGTATATACAAAACTTATGGAGATCAGTTGAACATTAAAGGTGATCTTAAGTAATAAATTTGACTGAAAGTGTATGGTGAAAACACTCCTTAAACCACGTAATATAAATCTAAAAACTTAAACATTTTTAGTTTACTAGACTGCAAACATCCATACCTTAATCCTCCTAATGGTCCCTTCAAAACCCAAAAATCTATTCTTTTCTGATACAGAAAAGCAAATAATCTTTGTAAAATTACGTACTTTCAACAAATCTGTCGATACTGAGGTATCAGCTGTCAATTTAAATAGAGCTTTTAGGTATAAAAAATAGGTTTATAGTATGTATTATGCTTATTTCAAAAGATGACCGACCCTTCTTAAGAACTGCATTACCTATTGTGCAATTTTCGAATTCAATATATGTACAGGGTGCTTCTTAACTTGGGACTTTCCAAAATTTTGTAATATTCACTTCGCCAAAAATACAAAAGTTTTGATTAGTCCGGACCATAAATTGTTGTACGCTAGTTATCATCTAAATGTCACAATGCCTGTAGTGGCAAGATAGATTGTGTTGGAAAATGAACTTTAAACAAATATAAAGAATTTCACATATTAAGGAATCAATTGTCCTTTCACTGTACGATCTCCACGGAAACTCAAAAGCCATAAGCAAAACCATTCAAACATGCTATATTTTTGCTAATAATATTAAATCCTTCTAGATATTTAACGAAACCAACAGAGGTTCAATCGACAAGCGGCTAGTATGGAAGGACCAAGTCGCTTCCTCTGCTAACCAACTCCTCGGCAAGTTGTACCTACTCCTCAACAAGACCAGTAACTTGTCAACTCGCCACAAGTTGACAATTTATAAGAAGATCATCAGAACCGGACTGACCTACTCCAGCCCAGCATGGTGCCACGTCACATTCACAAAAACAAGGCTCTCGGCATGATCGCCAAAGCCACAAGGTTCATATGGAGCACACAGCTTCACAGAGACCTCAAGATGCCGACAATCCGGGAATTCATGACCAACACCAAGATAAAATTCTTGTACAAAGCCATATACCACCCCAACCCCACAGTCAGGAACGCTTCCCCCCACACCATATCTGACGCCGACTTCTATTACCCTCGGACTCCCTACCCCAGGAGCAGCTTAAATTAGCCTTAATTAATTAAGTTTAATCTTAAATTTTCTGTTCATGAAATATCTTCAGTCCAAATATCTTAAGTTCTCTTAACACATTTATATAAAATTCTTACCTAGGATAAGTTAATTAGGTCCCTGACATGTATATATCTTAAGATCCAATATGTATTTTCACGTTTTTTTCTTAGTCATCTATAATAGTTATAGCATTTTAGCTACCTAGTAGCCAATAAATAAATCTAGCATCTAACAAGGTCAATCGGGAGTTTACCAGAAATTGGCATCTTCGAAGAAAGCAAAAGAAAAACGAGCAAGTGCGTTTTGTTTAAATGGTACTGTTAAGTTTCTACAAAACGATAAATTGTTAACAATTCCATTTTTCAAAAGTCAGTGTCGTAAAAAATATTAAATTTGTACCTATAAACATGAATTTTAATTAAAATTTACAAAAAACATAATATACAATGTGTATTCATTAGGAAAATATGTACTTAGTAATTTGAACTTTTAACCCATCATGTACACACATGTACGGAACACTTATAAGATCACTTCGGTGTCAGTCTATCTGTCCGTCTGTCACACCGGATTTTCTCCGAAACTATTTATCATAGAAAGTTAAAATTTGGTACTAATATAGGAATTGATAGCCTCATCAGAGTCGTGTAGTTTTAAAAGTTAAATTTTGACTAAGGGGTTAGTTTTGGGGGCTGAAATTGGAAGCAAAAAAAAATTTTTTTACTAGATCATCGAGTGTGGTGTCAAATGAAAGCTTGTGCAAACACAATATATATATATATATATATATATATATATATATATATATATATATATATATATATATATATATATATATAATGTAATACTTGCGCACACTTTTCCTTGTATTGTTCTTAAAAAATCGCGAAAAATCGCTGTCCCCCCCTTATCTTGAAAAGTACTGATCAAAAAATTTTTACCTTTTTCACTCTTATACAGAACACTTTTTGTTTTCCAAGTTTCCTTTTAGAAAAACGCAAATATACGTAATACGACATATTTTTACTTTAGGGCGGGCATCTAAAACAAAAAGCCTTATGAGAGCTACAGAAATGAAAACACTGCGCACTATCAAAGGAATAACCCTGAGAAACCAGGTGCGAGAAGAACTCAAGATATCGTTCGAGAGATCAATACGTCCATATATAGCCAAACTCTAATTTTAACATAAAAAAAAACATATTAAATTCAAATTTTACAACTTGCCTGATTGAAATAAATGCAGAATTTGACCACCGATGTAAACCGAAATGAAATCAACTTTGTTATTTATTGTAAAACATGCTGTATATTATATCATTTTTGAATTCTACAGAAAAAAAAATTAATGCTGATAATGCATATGTCCTTCTCTGACAGAAAAAAAATTGCTGTTGAAAATAGCAAATGACATAAATATTGTATTTTTGAAAGAAAACAAATAAAGATATAAACAAAATAATATCCTTATTTGGGCTTATATAAAAAGTATTAATGACAAAATTATTACTTCCCGTCAATTTTTAAAGGTTCAATAACTTGATGGTATGGTATATAATTTGTTAAATATTTATATCTACAGACAATTTTAAACAATTTTTGTGTATATTTTCGAAAATTTTAAAATTAATAGTTTCCGAGATATCGATAAAAATATTAGTCGTGATTCGTAAAGTCTGAATTTACTCCTTTACAAAATAATCTAATTATAAGTGTTATTGCTTTAATTTTAATTAAATTGTCTGTTTTTACCGAAGAATATCTAATTGACATGTTCTTACTAAACGAAGAAACCAGGAAAAATCGCAGATGTTCAGCAGTATTCAAAGTGGGATCCAAGATATGAAAATTATTTTCTTTAGTTAAAAAAATCATTTAAAAAAAGAGAATAATAGCTGCAATAAAAATGAATTTATATTAAGCAAAGAGGCGGAAATAAAGGCATTAGCTATGTCCAACTTGATCAATGTCCATACGACAAATTGCTGGTGATTTAGATATATGTCGCAAAAGTACCTATTAAGATTGAACTTTATAAAGTTATATCTTCACCAGGAACGTCAACACCTAAATTTAAATTTCTTTATTAGTGTTCCGTATGGAACACTTATAAGATGACTTCGGTGTCTGTCTGTCATTCTAGAATATTCTCCACAGGGTGTAGATTGAACGAAAATTATCACGAGTGCATTACCTTAAATAATTTATCTGGTATATAAAAAAAAAATTTCAAGGTCATCAGTTTTCAGTAAAGATTGGAAACAAACTTTGTTGAAAACTCATTTGGGGTGTGTTTTGTGAAGTCACTGGTCATTTTATACCACCGCAACAAATTTTTTTATTTTTAAAAGCAATCAACGTACGGAACACTAATTGTGCAAGGTCAACTTGCACTTGACCGGTTATTTTTATATTTTTGGGCGAATCTCGTTTCACTAACGTAAAGATGTTTAACAAAAATCATACTAGGTATTTGCCAACGGAAAATGTTCATTTAGTGAGAGACGGTGCTTTCCAGGGAAGATTTAGAATTAACGTTTGGCTTGTCGTTATAGGAAGGCGAATCATAAGATCAATTTTTTTGAAGAACGTTTAAATACTAAACAATATTTAATTTGTTTAGAAAATCAAATCACAAATGTTATTGATAATTTCCCTGTTGGGAAAATCGCATATATTACTTAACAACCAGACGGTGCCTATGTCCATAATGCTAGAGTAGTAGTTGACCATTTAAACTTTTGGATATTGTTCGATCGGTACCAATGATCCAATAAGGTCACCAAACTTTGCGCCTCTTGATTTCTTCTACTGGGACTATATCAAAGAATACGTATACTAGAGGTCATATCAAAGAAAACGTGTACAGAGAATATCCAAAATCATAGAAATAGGATTATTTATACGGACCTTCAAATGAAAAATCTCCTTTGCGAATTTTAAAAACGAATTCGTTTATTCCGGGAGGAGAATGGTCAATGTTTTGAACAATTAAATATATCAGACATGAAACTTGTTTGAAGATCAGTTTTTTCCCTAGAATTTAAAAATGATATAATATACAGGATATATTGTAAGAACTACCGAAACTGATTTTGTTTTCGGCTAAACCGGAAGCGAGTCACTTGTTTTTTGTTGTGAAATTCTTAATTTGTCTTAACCATATAAATATCTAAAATTTGAACTTAATATCTTTTTCTATATTAAAATAATGTATAATTAGTACAATAAATTTAATTTTTACTCAACTCTACATTTTACTGCACATTATGTTTGAAACACGAAATAATGCAATAAAACATCCATAAAATTTACATTATAATAAATCATTCTGTTATCCTTTTAATATGAACCATAAAATTGTTTGTTACTTAGACTTCAACTATATAAATATTATGAAAAAAACATTTTTCAAATTCTAGCTACCTCGCACATAATATAAAGCAAAAATACATATTATAAACAAAATATAACCTTAGAGCCTATCAAACTGATAGGCTCTAAGCTGATAAAATGTGCTCACATAGATCAATTTATATTGACTGAGTGAATGAAGGTAGAACAGTCACCGATATGCCTGGAATCATTGACGTTTGGAAGGGTTACTGTAAAGAACTTTTTGTGGCTCAATTAGTGTGTGACTGCAGTGTCGACAAAGAAGCCGCAGAAGAACAAGAGCCATGTATTCTTAAGTCTGAAGTCAAGAAGCCTATTCAAAGGCTAAAGAATAGAAAAGCAGCAGATACTGACGAGATCACTGCGGAAATAATAAAGATGATGGGAGAAATCGCCGTGACTACATCAACTGTGTAATGAGGTGTGGAAGACTGGAAGATGGCCGAAAGACTTGGCGAAATTGCATTTATACCCTTGCATACCCTTTGGATTGCAACAATTATAGAACAATCGCTCTAGTGTAACACGCTGCTAAGGTGTTTCTCTGGATCCTAAATGAAGAACTCAAAACGTTTTTGCTGCCGCAAATATCTATCGAACAAACAGGGTTCATTCCAGGAAGAGGGACTAGAGAACAAATTCTCACCATTCGCCAGATAATAGGAAAACTCAAGGAATTTCAAATAACAACCTATATTTGTTTTATAGACTACTCTAAGGCTTTCGATTACATACAATGGAACAAACTCCGGTCGATTCTAATCAGCATGGGAACACCTATACATCTTGTAAACCTTATCCGATCCTTGTGTGAGAACACAAATGGCAAAATTAAACCGAATAATTCTTTTTTCGATCCCTTTCTCGTAGAACCGGCGTCAGATAGGGCTGTATTCTGTCGCCTTTACTTTTTAACATATATTACATATAATAAGTTTTGTTTTGGATGGCTGGAGTGGGGATGTGACAATCGGAGGAAAAAAGCTAAGTAACCTTAGATATGCTGATGATACTGTTATACTTGCAACTTCAATACAAGATATAGAATCAATTATGGAGCGCCTGGAAATCACTAGCAAAAACTATAGATTGACAGTTAATAGAGCGAAGACCAAAGTAATGATTGTTAGTTGTAATGAAGATCTGTCGCACATAAATAAAATTGCTGGTTTCACTGTTGTAAACCATTTCAACTATTTGGGATTCCTCATTACTAACAATGGCGGTTGTGAAGCGGAAGTAAGAAGACGTTTGGCAATAGCTAGAAACTCGACCATCAAACTCACTAAAGTCTAGAAAGATCCAGCTGTCACAAAAAATACAAAGTTAAGATTTCTATCCAGCCTTATATTTCCCATAGCAACTTACGCATCGGAAACACGGGCCATTAAACAAGCTGACAAATGACGAATGGATGCATTTGAGATGTGGGCATATCGAAGAATCCTCAGAGTATCATATACCGAACATCGTACTAATGTATCTATTCTTGAAGAGCTTGGTTTAAATGATCGACTTTCAAATGGAATTAATAGACAGTACCTGAAATATTTTGATCACATTATGAGGAAAGTGGATGCCATGGAAAAGCTTGTAGTAAGGGGGAAGGTAGAAGGTAAAAGATCAAGGGGACGGTCTCCGACAAGATGCCTGGAAATTGACTGTTGAGGCAGCAACTGCATAGTGTCACCGACACTCCTATTGGGGTGAAAGGATTGAGAAAGAGAGTGAATGTAATGTGACCACCGTTCAGACTGAGTTTGATTTTTTATTTTTAATCACCTGTAAATAATAATGTTCAGCTCTAAAATATTTTGTATTAGCATACTTCTGATAATATATAATTTACATTGTTAATGGTCTAGCTCCAGTCTCTAGTCCAGTTATACTAAAGAAGACCATTTTATATTACAGGAATATATTTCGTATTGTTTCTAATTCTTGCCGACAGAACCTGCCTTATATAACTAAATATTCCACATGCATTTTTGTAATAATCCAGCTTGGCGTAGAATCGAACCACATTCATCGAGGTTCGTCACATCATAATCTAACGCCTTATATTAATTACGGAAATTATTTTTATCCGATTACAATACTTACGAAATAAAATCACTTTACCAGTATAACACCCTATATAAAAGTTTTCAAAAAAAGTGCTTTATAAAATTTGTAGAAAAAACTGTTAATTTTCTAGCCGATTGAATGTATCCCGGTACCATCTTGATACCATTATATTCTTACTTACGTATGATCAACTATTATCTTTCATAGTTTTATACGTAAGCGAAAGATAATTTTGTAAGATCATATTTTCCTCATTAAATAAGATAAGTAATTAGTCGAGGAATTTAATATTCTTTAGTTTATGATATGAGAAATAGAGTTAACATGAGATTTTTATCTTGAGTTATAGACTCTAGTTCATATTAGTTCTCACAAATTTTAATTGTTTCTTATACACAGTTCTATTTATTTCGTTTAGCTAATGTACTGCAGACGTCTATATATGGATATCTTACCGCAATGACTTGTGGAGCTGTGATATTTGTGAAATCACTCTGTCTGTCTGTCTCACTAAAAAACAAAGTTGTACATCATCATTTCTGGTACTTAAGTCTGACGTGTTTAAGAGTATGCTGGCAAGTTTGGTAAGGCAATGGCATGCGTGTTGTAAAGTCTCTTTTAAATGTTTATTTAATCAAGTAGCCAAAATATCTGTATTATGAGTAGAAAATAAGTTTAATCTGAAGGTCTTATATCTTTTATAAACTTTATTGCCTGAAAAGAAATAGAATAGTGGATAACAATTACGACTTTACCATTTCCAAAAAGCACATTTGTAAGCAGTGCAACTAACTTACTTTTTTAAAAATAGTTTGTTTCGGAAAACATAAAAATTTACATTTTGACAAGGACTATATTTAAAAAAGTTTCTCCTATTTAACCAAATTCAATCTCATTGATTGAATGATGATACTTTAATTTAAATATTTCATTTATAATCGAAATACTGTCATGAAATAAAATTGTGTGGTAGGTATATTTATTAGAAATTTTTGAATACAGATGCTCGTCTATAGGCGAATTATTTCACAAAAATTTAAATAATATAATTCCTACAAATGCTTTTTTTGGTTAGAACTTTATATTATTTTGAGCACCTAGAGTGAATTACAAGTTTTATTTAAAAACCACCAACAATATTAATAAATATCTACCCATATCAGAAATTAAGACTCAAAATACTGTTTTAATATAATCTCCTAAACTTGTTACAAATACAAAAAAAATTAAGAAAATTAAGTGATCTTTAAAGAAACGACAAGAAAACAATGTTATTTTCATAAATAAAGTGTCTTGGGATGTTACTCAATTTGAAATGGTGACTGGGCACATTAAAATAAAAAGAAAAAATGTAATATTCGTTGACTACTCTATCAAGCGTGAATTTAAGACGTTAATAATAAGTTTGGTACCAAAGAAGTGATCAAGAACCACTAATATGCCTCTCTTTTCTCTTCGTCCACTTGCTGTGCCTTAAATCGCCCTGTCATTACTGCCGCCACATAATTAGGGACTGTAGCGGCTCGCCAGTTATTCGATCGGCAGTGGTGTCGGGTACAAAAAATATACTTTAATCTGATTCTTCTAACACTCAAAAATTTCTAAATTTTGTGCCTATCACTATTCTCGCTACGGGAAACATTATATTCATGAAAAAAGCACACTCCATTTTCAAGTTAGTCGTCGTTCTCTTGCCGCCCTAACTTCCTAATAAAATGGGATATCGATTTTAAATTAGGAGCATTTAGTACATAAAGCAAGGAAAAAAACCTATGTTTGATTAATATTGTTTCAAGGGAAAGTAGTATACGAGTATATATTTTGTGTATTTTCAATAGTATTATGACAATTTTCCTAGGAGTTTCAGGAATTTCTCTTGGTTCTTGGTTGGAAGCATGACAAAATTTTAAACATTGTATGTATTGTATTAAATAAGGGTAGTATTTCAGTCAAACAACTGAGGGTTCGTAAGGGGATCAAAGAAGTAAGCCATGGCCTTTTTTGGGGTTCTCGAAGTCAAGAAATCTGAGAATTGTATTACTTTTTCATTATTTCCAATGTTAATAGAAGTGATATGTAGAAGAAACAGGGGCGTAATTACAGAATCACCGAAAAAATCAACAGCATTATTCCACTTTCATCCCTATTTTTCTTTAGTCGGAAAAAGTTAAATTTAAATATTTCTAATTACATCTCCAAGGAAGATAAAGTATTTAAGAGGAAATAGACCAATATCATGTCATGTTTAATTTTCAGTATTCTTGAAGTAAAAGAGTTTGAAAATCATGTCATCAATTTGTTCTCACATCAGCACGTAAATCTGTCTACTATGACAATCACAATTCCGAAGGTAAAATAGCCCCCCGTTCAGATCTACGGGTGGGGGCTAACTCGGGGTTGTCAGCATGCGGAGATAGCAATTTTAACATGGATTTTGTTAACATACAAGGCTTAAAGTCCAACACAAATCCAGTGCACCAACGCCTGCAATCAAATAAGCCCCCTGTATTCGCTCTCTGCCAAACCAAGGTCAGTTCATCGACCAACACAGTCAACTTTCTTTATCCTGGGTACGACCTCTATTCCCGGTTTAGGCGCAACTTTGAAATCTGTCTTTTTGTCAGAAGCGATCTCTCTTGCCAACGAGAGGAGACCCTGGAGCCCCAAAACTTTGATGTTATGTGGTTGAAAGTAACGCCTCAAGAAATTACAAGGTTTATCTGCTGCTCTATCGTTACTAACTTTAGAACACTTTTCTCTCCACTTTAATATTCACAACAATAACTGCCTTGAAAAATTCAAATACGACCGACAAACAAGGGCGTGAACCTGAATCATTCTCAATCAGAAGTGGTTTCGCTCAGCTTATCGATCAACCAACACGGATCCCTGATCGAGATGGAGAGTTTTCCAGTTTTCTTGATCTGTTTTTAACCACCAATTCAGAGATTTACACTGTCACTTTAAATCCTCCCTTAGATTCTTCCGAACATGAACTGCTTTAGACATCGATTATTCTACTGATTAGTGTCAGAGAAGCATTTAATATTTTCAAACTTTCCCTTGCTTAAACGTTTGTTTTAGATCCGACGACACATGGGACTACGGTAAGGAGGTTTCTGATATAATTTTGCCTGGTATTGGAGCTTACATCCCTTTTTCGAAAAAATGCTCCTTCAAAGGCAAACCTTGGATCGACCGAAAATGCAAAGAAGCTGTTGCTTCTAAACCTATCGACAATGATGTGACAATTCTAACGTCATGAACTTTCCAGGTGCTTCTAGTCAGTCACTTAGTCAAAATTTAACCAAATTCTCTATATCACCATTCCCACGGTTAGATAATACTATTGCAACCCCACCTGTTGAAAAAGCCAACTTCTTGGCTGAATTTTGCTTCACATTCTAATGTCGATTTCCAAAGAAAAAAAAACACCACCCACTACTCCCATAATGCAGTCAAGGATGCCCGATATTGTCTTCTGACGCGCAACATAAAACATATTTTAATTAAGCTAGACACCAAAAAAGCTTCTGGTGCTGATAAAGTACCTGTCAGAGTACTAAAAATCAATCAGCACCTCTATTTTTTTTTTTTTTTTTTATCGATCGCCTCCCCGCCTGAGTAGGGATTTTACTCTTCTTTTTCGTATCCTAAGGATATCGGCGAAGATCTCATAATACCCGTCAACGTTGTTCAAGAGCCGAAACATACATTTTTGTATTTCACGGCACCTTTTTGACAGCGCGGTAGTGCTGCCACGGACCTTATTGCATTTCTGCAAACAACTACTGCCTATGTACGTGGCCAGGCCAACTATACTTAAATAAATTAATAAATACTCGCAAGTATACCGACCTGCGGGATTGAACCCTCAACCTTCGGCACCGTAAGCAACTACTACACCATGGAGCCACGGGCCGCAATTTAAAATATCTGGAAGGATTTAACATCATTAGCGATCATTAATATGACTTTCGTAAGCAAATATCATCAACATTTTAAAAAATTCGGGGGACTGCACTTGATATATCCATGCAACCGTGTTTGGCATGACGGATTATTAGGTAACCTACCCTCTTATGGTATATCTGAAAGGTTTTGTTTATGACTCTCGAGTTTCCTCAGATAGCATTCTTTACGAGTGGTATTTGATGGATTTCTTTCTAATACATTCACTGCGATCTGCTGGAAAGGACCAGAAATTCGATCTACGGCTTTGCAAATGAGAGTACGGTTATTTCTTTATTCACTTTGAACACTCGAACATCTGCTGCTCATGCAAAAATCCGCAAACAGCAGGAAATCGTGCAATTTAACAAAGACCTGGAAGAAATTCTATAGTAGGGTGACAGTAACCAAGTAGAATTTAACGCTACAGAAACCTGTTTTTTTAAGGAAGCTAACTTTGCAGACTCCGGCATAGTTATGTCAGGACACTCTATTACTCTAGCATCGCCACTCAAGTTGCTGGGCGTTAACTTGGTAGCAAATATATATTGGTATAGAAATGTCACATGTATAGCAAAGAAAGATTTTTAAAAGTTGGGAATACCATTTCGACCAGAAAGCTTTACACTCCACAACAACTGTTAACTCTATCCCAATTCGAGACCCATCGATGGAATACTGCTCCTATGTTTGGGGCTCTGCTCCTAAACATACACTGAATTTGTTAGATTCTATTCAGATGAAAGCTGTTCACCTGATTAGAGATTCAGTATTCCCAGAAACCTTCATACCTTGGAATGTCAAAGAACGGCGACTTGAGTCTATTCTACAAGTATTTTCATGGAAAGTGTTCTACAGATATAGCCTGCTTAATTCGTCCCAGAGCGGTGGATGCTATTAATACACGTCGCACTAATACAACACATCAGTATGAGATTCAGCTTGTTACTCCTCGTACAACACTTTTGAAGCAGTCTTTTATACGGAGAACATCATTCCTTTGAAATGATTTGCCTAGGACTATGTAGCCCACCGTGTAAAACTAACAGCGATTCAAAACCAACGCAAATTGCTTTTTCCGCTACAGTACCTATGCTACGCCCATCGCTCATCGTAGGGTATAGGTGGGAGTCCTTAGACTTTTCATGTTTCATATCTTCATTCTTTTATAGATTCGTACCACAAATATGGTCTTTTGGAGTCTCCACATTTCTCTCTCATAAGGAAACGATTTGCACGTTATAAAAATTTTGTAGTTAGTAAACTAAAGAATTCTTCCTGGTTCCCCTATATAACATATCCTTCGAGAGTGATATTTATTTTTCATATATAACACATATTGCATGGCTTTAAATTAGTTAAGAATCATTTGGGAAGTACTACCTCGTCTTGGTTCTCAAAAATACAAGTAATAAATTGAGGAGGGAACCTTTATAAAAGAATTATAATTATGTTAACATCTACTACTACTTAGAGCTCTCCCTGTCCAATCTAGATCGTGACTGTTCTTATAAAGAATAGTTGGTAGGTTTTAAAATTGAAACAAAAATAATATACTAAGTTGTAAGAACAGACTTGTTCATAATTACTCATGCTTTTCCTGCTTCACAAGTGTTCGGATTGACAGCATCCATGGAGTTGAGAGAGATACGGTCATAGTATACATACTATTACTACATTCCTTCGAACTATGTGAATATTTATTACAATAAATATATTTTCGATCGTCAATTGCTTTGACAAAACACGTCGGTACCCCATCTAATCCCCTATTCTCTCTTGCTCTCGAAATATAAATTTCCAACGCTGTAGATATGTTTCCTATTTTTCATTTGGGAAACAGAATTTATATCTTTTATTTGTTAATCAAAAGTTTAATTTATAGACAATTCTAAATATAGCTTTTTCTTTGGGCTTTAGATATGATGCAGTAATCAAATATCAAATTTTTTAGATTCAGTTACTAGTCATCTTTCATTCATAAAATGCACCTACCAGATACGCCAATGCTTCGTTGTAAACCAGCTTATGCAGACAACTGTTTTTTTATCTTCATCAGCATCAGAAAATATCTGGAGTTTGCTTTGTGTCAGTAATCTTAGTATGTTTTAATTAAAAAAGAATGATGACTTTATCTTCATGTCTTAAGTACCTGCACCTAAAAGTATTTTTATTTGTGTCTTGTATTTAAGTACTTTTTATCCGGAAAGTTACTACTTTCAGAACATTTTTTTATTCGAAAAATAGTCTTTAAAATTACAATTTATCGAACTATTTTAGTTGACAGCAGTAATCCAAGCAGGTACCCGAACCGTGAACATAAAATCTTCATATTCATTATGCCCGTTTCGGGAGTAAAACCATTTATGGATCCACAAATAATTAGATGTGGAAGGCGGCAAAGTTTTATGAAAGAAGTCTTATGCTACAGTTGTTCCTCCTAATGACTTTCATTTCATTCTATATCGTTTATCTGAAGGACGTGCTTCGAGCGTTCTTTTATGTTGTATCTTTCTTTTAATGCTGATAAAAAAAAATTTAAAATGTACTGTTTAATACATGGAAATAGTCTCACGACACTTTTTTTAGTTAATATATGAAATCTTCCACCCGATTTAGTCCAGGACGTTAAAAATTACGTTATGAAAATGTAGAAAAGAGTTTTTTAAAAACATATTTTCATATCGTCATTTACATCTGAAGTCAATTTAGCTGAAGGATCTTTTAACGAATATCAGCACCTTTAGATCTTTGCACAAATGTCTATCAGGTACATATTAGTCAGAATCTGAGTCTCTAAGTTTGGGTGGACGGCTGATGAATATTAAATCGATGTAGATAAATTAAAAATGACAATCTGGATATGATTTTGTTGTCGAGTTTGTTTTTTTTTAATTGGAATTACAAAATCTGTCAAATTTAAAAGTCCAGTAGTAAGTTTGCTTCCTCTTCTTCAGCCTTCATCAATCCAATACTGGATATAGGCCTCCCTCATATCGTTGCACCTTGGACGGTCTCGTGCTTGCTTCATCCATATAAACCCAGACCTTCCCTTGATGTTATCAGTTCAACGCTCAATCGCTTATCCATGTATGTTCTCCATTTCAATATAGATTGAGACCATGTTTTATTTGTATATCTTACAACATGGCCCGCATAGCTCCATTTAAGTTCAGCTACCGTCTGTGCTCTGACCTTAGTGATTGGCCTAATATAAGGGTTGCTTTTACGATCTTCCAAGGATATACCCAGCACTTGTCATTTCATAGCACGTGGTGTTGTCTGTGTGTATCCATGCTTGGGCTCCATAAGTTAGGATGTAGGGATATTTTTTTGTTTGTTAGCATTTTACTCTTTTGCAAAGTCAATCTTTTTCTTATATAAATTTCGGTTGTTTTATTTTCGTAGCCCAGTTTTATTCTACTGTCAAGGTATATATATATTCGTAAACATTCTCCAGAGTAATGTTTTCAACCATGATATTCGGGTCTCTTTACACATTACCTTGGTTTTTTGCAAATTTAATTTCAATCCAACAGTCGATAATTCTCTCTCCAAGTTAATCAACATTGCTTGCAGTTCAGCGGGATTATCTACAATTAAGACAATACTATCCGCATACCGAAGATGATTCAGTATTTTTTCATTAATCAGGATACTTCGATTGTCCCAGTGCAAGTTCTTAAATAAGACTTAATGTAAACAGCTCTGGAAAGAGAGTAGCACCCTGCCTTATGCCTCTTTTTATGGCAACAGTGAAATTTGCATTGTCATATGACGTCGTAAGTAATTTTATAAAAATACTTAAGGTCATCGAATCACCAAGAAAATTCGACAGTTTTGAGTGTTTATTGAAAATATTTTAGGTAACAAATTTTTGTATGCCTTTTATGTATATATGCTTAAAAATAAAAGAATTTTGGCAAAAGACTATTTTGTCTTGCAAATCGTAAAAAAGTTCACTTATCTCAGGAGATATTAATTGTTTAAACAAAACTTAGGATTAGCAACTCGCTAAAGAAATTCAGCAGAGGTTTTAAACCAAATTAAAAAGTAACGATATAGACTTCTTTCAGTATTTTAAACGAGCAACGACATAATTGCTATAAATGCCCAGGTCTTCTTGAAACATTACTAGGGTCAAGAAGTGTTTCACAGAAGTTTCATTGCTTCGAACTGTTACTGTCATACATTTTTGCTAATTATTCAAATTCCTTTAGAAAACTTTTTACGAATATAAAATTCTGAAAGCTTTGTGCAATAAGAGTAATTATTATTACTAATGATTTAGACATCCTATGAATCAATATTTTTCTTACTAAGATTATAGTGGAGAATTCAAGACTATTTCGTAAAAAAAAAACATAACAATTGGGGGGTAAAACAAAAAAGATTAATAATTTACTTTAGGCAAAAATAAAAAATTAACAAATTACAATCTCTTATAAAAAACCAGAACAAGTTCATCTGGTTATTTCAAATAAAATTCTGATATTTTAAGATTGATGTTCGCGTATTCAATAAATACCCTTAGAAACAGGTTATCGTAGAACCCGTGGTGTGGTAGATACATAGAAAATACGTTAGAAATCATTTTAAATGAAAATCGGGTATGACAGATGGACAGACAGACGAACAAACAGAAACCGATGTGTTCCGTACGGAACACTAATAAAAGGAAAACACTTACTTATAAAAATAAATAGCACATATAATTTGAGTTATTTTTCTTCATGGAAGCAAAATTCTTACAAAGTAGTACATTTCCATATAATTCACCCTAAATTCTTGATATGTAATTTTTCAAAATTTTCAAACGCGCTTCCAACTCACCTGAAAATAAAATAAAATTAACATTAGTTCACCAGTAGTAACTACATTAAAGCATTACATATTTTTGAGAGCTGATCGGTACTGAATCCTTGTATAAAATAAAGTACCTCGATTGGGCTATCTTTACAATAAATTATTCCATTCTTAATTACATTCGTGTTAAAATATTTAGTGAAACAACAATGTCAAATTTTCGGAACCTACTTCCCGTGAAGGCGAAATAACAACCACTAGGTAAGAAAAGCTCCAGCAGTGTTACACTAGAGGAGCCCAGTAAGGTTTTTACTGATTTAACTAAAACTTTTATGTTTAAATGTTGACAAATTTATATTTTACACAATTTTAGCTTCAAGCTGCTTCTTAGTTTTGTTAAAAAAACCCCACTGTTCTTGTGCTGAAACAACGTGGCACTCTCACCCGCAAAGTCATCTTTGAATTACTAAATTTTATAATTATTATTACTTGTTTATTATGTCAAAAATTGGACATTATTAAGCCTACTTACCTTAAACTGAGCCCAATTTTCAAAGTTCTAGGATCTGTAAGACCCATATATATTATCAGGAAGAGCTTCCCGAGGTACTATTTCTTTGCTATTAATAACCATTCCTGCACCCGTGTTCTTAGAGATCCTGAGAGTATTTGATCAATCAAATGTTATGTTAATATTAAGTTGAAGTTTAACACAACCAAAGTGAGAAACCTCAGTATCGTACCCACTGACAGCTTACTTTTAATCAGGTTCGGTAAAAAGTCCCTTTCACATAGTTATGGAAGAGCATTTAATTTCTCGTTAGTGTTCTGTACGGAACACTCATGGATCACTTCGGTGTCCGTCTGTCGGTCTGTCCGTTACACTCGATTTTCTCCCAAACTATACACACAAATATAGGAATTGATGGTTCAATCAGAGCCGTGTAGTTTTGAGAGTTACATTTTGACTTAAGAGGTTAATTTTGGTGAGTGAAATCTGAAGTGAAAAAAAAAGTTGAAAAATATGATATATTACTTGCGCACCCTTCTTTTTATATTATTTTTAAAAAATGGCCGAAAATCTCTGTCCCCCCATCCTATCTCGAAAAGTACCGATAAAAAAATTTTAAAAAAATTCTAGAATAGTCTAAATAAAGTGTAGATTAAGCGAAAATTATCACGAGTGCATTACGTTTGATAATTTTTCTGGTATAAAAAAACTATGTGGCATGACAGAATGGTGAAGGTTTGGAAAGTTGGAACTTCAACCGGGACCAAGATCTACGAAATATCAATACGTATTAGGTATAATCAGTAATATCATGATAACTGTTTATAATTAAACAAATATTTAGGTAATAAATATTTGTTTTCAACTTTTACTACTAGATTCTAGATTGAGCTGGATTCATTTATCAGCAGTTAGAGAGCTAATTTTTATTTTAAAGTTAATCACGGTACGAAACACTAATTGCACAAGTCCAACTTGTACTTGACCAGTTATTTTTAATCTAATTGCGTGAGTAAGTTTATTAAGGTTAGCTTTTCAGCAAAACTTAAAAATTATTATTATTTAAATACTTTGTAAACTCTATGGTTTCAATTTTGGGGTAACCTTTGGTACTATACTTTGATACCTTGAATAAACACATTAAATATATATTTTTTTCAAAATATAAAAATTAAAATTTATTTTCAAGACAAGATAACGTTTTGCGTCATTAAGATATAACTGCCTAAATTATAATTGTATTTTCCAAACTATGACCGCTTCCTTCCTCACATCAACTTCTGAGTTTAAAGGATCAAATTATAGAATAGTTACATAGAAATATTCTTTTGAAATAAAATTGTTTTCTCAATTCTCACTAGTGTTTTCTTTTAATTAAGAACTCTGATTCCTTTTGTCAGTTTTTTTAGAACAATAAAACATACGTGAGTTCCTATCTTTCTTTGATAATTTGGAGTACCCATCCCACACTCGGAAGTTTACGGTTAGAGATTGTGCAGATATTTTATCATGTTATTATAACCGATTTTTCTTAGGGCCCACTTATTATCATTTATGTAATATAAACATATTTTCTTGTTTTTTATTTTACAACGGATATAACTGACGTATGATATAATATTTTAAGTATAGTTTGTTTAATATTGTTCATATATACCATTACAGTAAAAAGAAAAATTCATCTAGGTTTCTTATTTAGAAGGGTTTATGGAAAAAGAAAAGGAAACCTGTGAAAAAGTTTCGATAAAAAAATGATTTGATCATAACAAAAAATATATATTTTGTTAATTTTATGAATACGAGTTAAAAATGTTCAGGACAGTGTTTATCAAATTGGTAAAAAATTTACTCACAATTTAAAGCTAAGATAAACATATATGCTTTATCAAGCAGCAACCTACAACCAATAGGCTTTTTATTAGCTGACACCATGTTTTACATACTTTTTAGAGAAAGCTAAAAATATTTAGACTTTTTTAATAGCTTCGCCAAAATTTCAAAACAACGTCATTTAGATGAATGATATATAGCACTGTTATACATGATATACTTGAACTACGACCTTCAAATATACATATTACAACTTTGCAAATTTGACAAATACAACCCGTAAAATTATATGTCCTAATATACGGTCCATTGTAGAATGAATATAATTAGTAGTCTGTCGTATAAGTATTTTTGCGTTATTTAAAAAAAAAATAAATAAATATTGTCCATTTCCACACTGTGGGACGCCTTTAGTTTTCCAATTATGACTGTAGCAGATTTTTTCCAGCTAGAAACATTAACAGGCAATAAAGAAGGAAACCTTGTCGGAATTGATTAAAAATTTTCATGTCTAAGAACATTAAATATAACGGTTAACGTCACGGGATATATCTGAATTTTCTAAAATAAAGGTTTTAGTATGAAAATCACAGCAATATGTTTAAGCCATATAAGAGTATTATATATACGAGTAGTATTTCAAAACTCTTGCATATCTATATAGATATCGATTGTTAATTTTATAGATAAATATAATTTTATACGTGTTGTTCAAAACTTTCAATTGTAATGATTATTTACTATATTATATATATATATATATATATATATATATATATATATATATATATATATATATATATATATATATGTTAGCTGTCAGCATTTTCTGTATGGAAAAACCCCCGTTCCAGGCGTTGAAGAAAATTAGGATAAGCCGAACGATGCAATATGAGAAGGAGAATATTAATTATTGATAATTGGTTTCAGGCAGACTGACTTGTTTACATTACGTAGATTAAACTATACTTAAGTTACTGTTATTGATATGTCTCAAATCACCAAACCCTTGAGTCTGTTTTATGTGACAGGTAGGCCATATCTGTCACACACATTATAAAAAGTCTTTATGTAACCGTAATGAGATTTAGGTAACAGGGATACTTTTGGTAAACATTATGAAGAATAGTTTTAGAGAGAGCCGAAGTAGTCGGCCAGCTTTGTTAGATGTCTGAATGCAATTGTTAATAAAAGTTATTGTTGTCGAAATTGCCCAAAAGTGTTTAAATTATTTTCTTTTAAAATAAAAGCTAACATATATATATACATATATATATATATATATATATATATATATATATATATATATATATATATATATATATATATATATATATGTATATATATATATATATATATATATATATATATATATATATATATATATATGTACGTAACTTTTTTGTCTACATGCCACTATGTTTTAAGAAAGTCTGAATATTTCTATTCCTGAATTACGCCATCCCACAATCTTTAAATAAAACTATTACTCATATTATTTTTATTTTTGTGATTTTAAGAATTTCCTTACAAAAATTTCTTATGCAATAAAAACTAAAGATAAAGTTTATTGTAGTATAAATCTTCTACACCTACCTATAAGCTACTCGATAAAAAAATAAGTAAATATTGATATCCTCTATCAAGATGACGACCAAGATGAGAAATGTCAAATTCCAATATTTGCTTGTTTAAATATCTCATCTGAAAAACGAGAAGCAAAACTGTGATATGCGAAATTAGCTTATTGAAGTAACTTGAATAAGCTATAGCTACCAAAAAGTAGCCTATTTATTAGTTTAACTACCCAAACCTAGCCACTATACATCTTAATAAAAATTATTTATAAAAGTAATTTTGCAATATCACTTAAAAAAACCGACAGCTGATTTTGTTAGATCCTTCTACAAAAAAAATCAATTTGAACTACACACTGATTATAAGGCAATAACTGATATTTTTTAGAAAAACGAGTTATGGCAGTTTTAAAATAATCTTTTCGACGTTTACCTTTTATATAATATAAGTAAAGCATAGGTAATTTGTGATAACATATGTTAAGAGATAATTCCTGTTTTATAAAACAACTTTTGTATTTTTGTCATAGTTGTTAGCTTAAGCACATTTGGAAATTTAAATGGATATTCTTTAAATTCCAAGTGGTATATATATTTTTTAGTAAATTTATTTAGTTTAAATATTATTATGTACAAAATAACCATTTTTAGTTTTTCAAAATGAAAAAGAATTTTATTGATTTTTCTTTAATAACCTTGTCAATTAAATATTTTTGTATCATTCTAACCGTACCATTTTATTAGGTTAAAGTGATATTATTTCTAAGTTCTAGAATTGAAAATATTTTTAATTGGAAAAGCGAGAAGGAACTAACTGCCTTTCTTCGATAAAGCAAAAAAGAATGATTTGCTTTATATTATTAATCCGTGAAACCCGTAATAAATATCTGAAAATTGATTTCAAACAGTTTTTTTGAAACTTAAAAATAATTTTTTTCGGTTAACTTAAAGAAAATAAATAACAATATTTTTAATCCATTATACAATTTGGTTTTTTTTCATATGTTATAATATATGATAGAAGCTCCACCGATCTTTCTATTAAGATTTTTTTTTTTGCAAAAAAAATCTATCCGTATAGCACTTATACATTTATCCTATGCTCCTTATTGTTTGTTAAAATAGTTATTTAGACATATGTATATATGTCTTATTATAAAGTCCATTTAATTTTTCTAATGCTAATACTAAAACAAAAAATTAATGCAATAACATTAAAAAAATATGTTTGAAAGCTAGATTAAGAAAATTTTTACGCCCGTCATAGTTCTCATAACAAAATATTAACTTTTAGGATATCCGTCGACATTTGAAACAGAATTTCGGTTGTTTTGCAGCTAGTACTTTGCTTAGAGACTTTCGGTGTCTGGTTCGACAATCATTTTCTTCAAAAATATGGCACAGTATGAAGTCAAGGAAGGCTTTAATATCTGTATGACAGAATACATTTTTCTAAAAATCCTAATCTTTGGCATTGTTAGCGTGTGTGACTCCAGAAGTATTGAAACATTTGTATATTTAGCTCGTCCTTATATATACCCGAACTAAATCACATGTTATTGCAGACGGAAACACTCTACGTTGAGGATCCCTGTTGAATCTAAAATGTATTAGTAAATTATTCTACAGCCTTTTTCTACCACACCCGAACTTTATTTAAAAGACTAGATTTTTGCTGGCTGTTTGGACCCCTTTTATGGTTACTGCTGCATAATCGCGAAATTCTCGTAAAAGCGTTCTGCCAATGCCTTGAATAGAGAAATACTACAACCAACTTTTTTAAACAACAATTTATTACAAAAATTAATAAAAAGAAAAGAACGCTTAACAAATTAGGAACACAAGAAAGAAATGATCTAATATTTACTATTCAACTGATAGAACATTCTTGCCAACAGTATGGTATTTTCAGTCTTAGCTTTTTTAAATTTTTCTATAAAAAAATTGTTAGAATCTATTCTTTTCGCCCAATTCATCCCTAAACTTTCTTAAATAATTTAAGATATTGTGAGCAAAGCAATGCTCAATTCTTATGACTTCACTTCTTTTTTTAGTGTTCCGTACGCTTATAAGATGACTTCGGTGTCTGTCTATCTGTCCGTCCGTCTGTCTGTCTGTCACACCCGATTTTCTCCGAAACTATTTGTCATAGAAAGTTGAAATTTGGTAATAATATAGGAATTGATAGCCTCATCAGAGCCGTGTTGTTTTGAATGTTAAATTTTGACTTAAGGGGTTAGTTTTGGGGGTTAAATCGGAAGTGAAAAACAATTTTTTTTACTAGGTCATCGAATGTGGTGTCAAATGAAAGCTTGTGAAAACACGAGTAAAATATATATATATATATATATATATATATATATATATATATATATATGTATATATATATATATATATATATATATATATATATATATATATATATATATATTATTTTTTAAAAATGGCGAATAATCGCTGTCCCCCCCTTATCTCGAAAAGTATTGATGATATTGAAATTCTGGAATATTCTCCACCGCGTGTAGATTAAACGAAAATTATCATGAGTGCATTACCTTTAATAATTTATCTGGTACATAAAAAAAACAAAAATTTCAAGGTCATCAATTTTCAGTACAGATTGGAAACAAACTTTGTTGAAAACTCATTTGGGGTGTGTTTTTTTGAAGTCACTGATCATTTTATACCTCTCTAACAAAATTTTTTATTTTAAAAGCAATCAACGTACGGAACACTAATTGCGCAAGTTCAACTTGTACTTGACCGGTTATTTTTTTAGATATTTCCTGTCAATACGGCAAAGTAAGGAATTGACAAATTTTTTGTTCGAGAACATCTATTACCAACATTTTGGGTTAATTTATCCGATGTCATAGTACTATACAGGAGTATTTCAGTACCTCGCAATAACTAAGCAACAAAAAAATCTCCTGCACATTTTCCGCGCCTAACAACGCTAAAACGGTTTTCATACTTACCTCACAGACAGAACTAAGCTGAGTTATGGATGTTGCCAGTATACTCTCGAAGGGTAAAATAACACGTCTGTAGTAGTACTAGTTTGTATGTAAAATTCGCTATCGCACTGCGTAATTGACAAAATTTGTAGCTAGAGTGTCTAATGATTGATTAATAGATGTCAAACTTTTAATCCATCATATAGAATCTGGCATGTCGAATTTGTAAAAATTAATCAAATATTCGCAAGTCAACTGTAAAAATTCATAATTAAAATTTTTTATTGAAATCGGTTCGAACTGAAAATGAATAAACTTTTAGTCTTAACCTTATTGAATTCGACCGACCTATGTATTTGTAAATTATAATCTAATAAGCCCTTACATAATTCTGTTAAAAATTAGGTAAAATTGGAAGTGTTCAGAACCGGACTAAAAACGAGCCACTTACAAAAAATATCACACTCACACATCCACAAAAAAAGAGACGAAATAATAAATTTACAAAAAGGCAAGTTCGAGTTACGCTATAGCCAATTTTACAAAGGCCAGAGTGCGAAAAGAAGCCGCCCCTTTGCCCTCCTATACGATTCACACTGAAGCCCAAATGAATCTTATGGAAAATATTTAAAGAAATGTTTATTAAAGAATCATGTTAATATTTGCAATCATTTTCATCAATTTCATACCCAAAATTTAAATAAACAAATCAACGTCTCTGGTAATATCTCATGCAATATTCATGTTGTTAGTATGTAATATGCAATTCTTCAATTGGCATAACTCAAGACTTGTCATTACGCCTTTCCCTCGAATTGAAACACAATGCATTTTGAATAAATAATAAATCTAGGTGTTAAGTCTATACATGTTCTTACATATATGGTGTGGTTGTTACTTACGCCCATATATTTCTTCGACTGCTTATCGATGAAAATGGTCACGATGGAATACTTTAACGCTAGGCACATGCGGGACATGAATATGTTAATAAATCTTCTTTGATACCGAGATAGTGTTTCTGAAAAGTTTCATGTGATATGTTCGGCCTCGTTGTAGTAAGATACTAATCACCCCATTCTTAGATGAACTTTATTATCGAACTTCTTTTATGGCGTAATTAGTAGTAATCTAAACTTGATCTGCTTCTTTTTAGTGTTCCGTACGGAACACTTATAAGATAACTTCGGTGTCTGTCTGTCTGTCTGTCACACCCAATTTTCTCCGAAACCATTTTGATATAGACAATAGACAGACAATAGACAATTTATTCATCTTTTCAGCTACAAAAGTTGTAGATAAGACATGTCATCAAAGGGAAGTATGATCCTATCTTAGGTAATATCAAAAATAATATATAGAAAAAAAAAGAAATCTTACTATTAAACACATTAATACACAGTAAATACAAGATATACCAAAAACATAACATACATATTTATAACAAACAAATTTATAACAAACAAAATACATACTGAAGATGCTTTAATTAAGTAAGGATGTTATAAAGAATAACATTCACACTCTGCCCAGCAGATAACTTTCAAATTCAGTTACAGAATAAAAAGTTTTACTTAATAGTATAGTTTTTATTTGTTTTTTAAAACGTGCCATAGATTCAATAATTTTTACATTTTCCGGCAGTAAGTTAAACAGTCTGCAACCTAAGTAATGACTAGTTTTTTTAAAATATTCATGATTGTGTTTTTCAATATAAAAAATTTTCTCTGTTTCTAGTCGGATAACGATGAAAAGATCCATGCGACATGAAGCTATCTTGATTTTGATAGATATAAATTAAGAGTTTACATACATAAATACTTGTAACTGTTAATATTTTTCTATTCTTAAAGACTTCCCTACAGGATGCGTTATATGGCATACTAAAAATTAGTCTCATGATTCGTTTTTGCATTACCAGAACTCTGTCCAGTTCCTGCGCCCTTCCCCAAACCGCCTGACCATAGGACATGGCGGGGTACGCATTAGCGTAATAGACAGCTATGAGGTTGGGAACACTTAATGAGTTTTTTAATGATTTTATCATAAAAAAACATTTATTTAGTCTTGAACAACCGTCATCTATGTGCAAACTCCATTCGAGGTTAGAATCTATTATGATTCCTAAAAACTTTGAACTATGGCTAACAGACAAATTCATATTATTAAATACAATATTTAGGTTTATTGGTATGCACATTTTTGTCTTAAATTCCATAGACACGGTCTTTGATAGATTTATCATAAGGTTATTCTTTTTACACCAGTTTGAGAACTCAGTCAATATTATTTTAATTTTTTTCTCCAAAAGTTTCTTATCTTTGGCTGAGATGACTATGGTCGTATCGTCAGCGAACATAAAAACGATTCCACATGAAATGTATTCAGGTAAGTCGTTTATGAACAACAAGACACTGCCTTGAGGGGTCCCTAAGTCACAGTTTGTCATTTGCGAAAAAATATTACCAATTTTTATTTTAAAAGTTTCTACCCTTCAGAAATAAATTTAAACCATTTATTTAGTGGTCCTCTAATACCTAGCCTTTCAAATTTTTTAACAACAAAGCCTGGGTCTATTGTGTCAAATGCCCTTGTTAGATCAAATAGTAGAGCTACTACTTTCTCATTTATATCAAGTTTTTTATATATATTCTTTATAAAGTCGATCGCTGCGGTCTCTGTAGAGAGCTTTTCTCTAAACCCGTGCTGGTGTGAGGTTAGAACTTTGTTATTATCAAGAAATGGAGTTATTTTATTGTAAATAACTTTTTCGAAAACCTTTGAAAAATATAAAACATAGAAAGTTGAAATTTGGTAATAATACAGAAATTGATGGCCTCATCAGAGTTATGTAGTTTTGAAAGTTAAATTTTGACTTAAGGAGTTAGTTTTGGGGGGTGAAATCGGAAGTGAAAAAAAAATTTTTACTAGGTCATCGAGTGTGGTGTCAAATGAAAGCTTGTGAAAACACGAGGAAAAAATATATATGTAATGTAATACTTGCGAGCACTTTTCTTTGTATTATTTTTAAAAAATCGCTGTCCCCCCCGCCTTATCTCGAAAAGTACTTATCAAAAAAATTTGAAAAAATTCTGGAATATTCTCCACGGGGTGTAGATTGAATGAAAATTATCACGAGTGCATTACCTTTAATAATTTATCTGGTATATACAAAAAAACAAAAATTTCAAGGTCATCAAATTTCAGTAAAGATTGGAAACAAACTTTGTTGAAAACTCATTATTTTCCTTTAAACTAGTTACTTTTATTAAAACCTTTGAGACAACTTTTCAATTGTCAGAACCAAACCATTTTGGGATCCCTATTTGGGTGTCCTCTAATGCAGGAAAATGATTCCGAATTTCACGTTCATAGCTTTTTTTAGTTTTTCATTTTCATAGTTCATAGTTATTAGTACCCAAATTAACTATGGCAAACTGAATTTTCTACAATCAGTTTACCAATATCAAAACAAATATTAATTTGAATATTCAAACATCTTCCACGGAAACTTGTCGGATTTAAAAACTGTAAAATTGGAGAATCATGCCTCCTTCTGTACCATAACAGATCGGCCATAATCTTTAACCTACAAGATAGCTACCTAAAATATATGAACGGATAATATATATACATATATATATATATATATATATATATATATATATATATATATATATATATATATATATACATATATATATATATATATATATATATATATATATATATATATATATATATATATACTAGCAGTGCCCGCGGCTTCGCTCGCGTGGACTATATATATATATATATATATATATATATATATATATATATATATATATATATATATATATATATATACTAGCAGTGCCCGCGGCTTCGCTCGCGTGGACTTGATTCACTACTATCGTCACTGCTTATTCCTTATGTTACCTAACGTAATAAAATATCTGCCATTATTTCCAATTATATCCCATTATTTCTCCTAATCTCCCATTATCTCTACATAATTTCCATTATCTAGGCTTATCTCTGCTCATCTCCCATTATTTCTTCTTATCTCCCATTATTTCCCCTAATCTCCCATTATATCACCTTATCTCCCATTATCTAGGCTTATCTCGACTTATCTCGCAATATTTCTCCCTATCTCCTATTATTTCTCCTTATCTCCCATTATCTCACCATAACTCCTATTATCTAGACTTATCTCTGCTTATCTCCCACTATTTCTCCTTATCTCCCAATATTTATACTTATCTCCCATTATCTCACCTTATCTCCCATTATCTTGGCTTATATCGAATTATATAGAACATATGTATAAATTTATAAAAACACGTAAATCGGATAAGTGGTTCTCAAGTGATAACCGCACTAACGGACAGACAGACAGAGAGAAGTTACCTTTTATATATATTATATTATTTGCTACATGATATTGTTCCATATTTAATGCTTTAGGCAGTGTATTGCAAGAGACCGTGCTAGCGGCAAACTTTTCTCCGACTTGATTCACTATTATCGTCACTACTTATTCTTTATGTCTCCTAACGTAATAAAATATATCCTATAACCTGGCCAGAGAACATATGTATGTTTAAAAAAAAGCACGTAAATCGGATAAGTGGTTCTCCAGTGATAAGCGCACTAACGGATAGACAGACAGAGACACGTTGCATTTTATATGTATTATAGATATTCTTTGCTACATCTTATTGTTCAATATTTAATGGTTTAGCATGTTTAAAAAAAGCAAGTAAATCGGATAAGTGGCTCCAGTGATAAGCGCATAAACGGACAAACAGATAGAGAGACGTTACATTTTATATATATTATAGATATCCTTTGCTACAAGATATTGTACCATATTTAGTGGTTTAGGCAGGAAATTGCAAGAGAACGCGCTAGCGGCAAACTTTTTTTCCGATTTGATTCAGTATTATCGTCACTGCTCATTCCTCATCTTACCTAACGTTATAAAATATAGCCTATAACCTGGCCAGAGGACATATGTATGTTTTAAAAAAAGCACGTAAATCTGTTAAATGGTTCTCCAGTGATAAGCGCACTAAATAAAAATAAATAAATAAATAAACTTTTATTTCATGAGACCTGATACAAGGTATGGAAAAAGTCAAGTCAAGTCACAAAATGTATACATCCTGTGAAAATAAGGATCTAAAAAGCTTTACAGTTGCACGTACTGCAGCTAACATACAAATATTTATGATATAAAGATCCAAAAAGTTACAATTACACGTACTCTAGCTTACATACAAACATTTATAATGTAAAGTCCTCAATCTGAAAAAAATCCTGAGTGCTATAAGGGACATTCTCAATTAACAATCTTGATATTAGTTTCTTATACATACTTAAATTTAAAGATTTAATACTAGTCGGCAGACTATTAAAAAGCTTTATGCCGCTGTAATAGGGACTCTTTTCAAATAGAGATAATGTGTGTTCTGGTATAACTAAATTTTTGTTTTATCTCTCTGTTATGTCTAACAGACAGACAGACAGAGAGACATTGCATTTTATATATATATAATATATACATTGCATTATATATATATATATATATATATATATATATATATATATTATAGATTATAAATATTCTCTGCTACATAATATTGTTCTATACCAGGGGTGCTCAAACTTGAACTGCTGGCGATCTACCTCAATATTGTTAGACTACGATCGATCGACTCTGAGAGGCTGCAAGTAAGTGTGATGCAGGATTATCGTCTAAGTAGGGTGTATCGTGGCATAGATATTAGTTTTCCGCACAATATGCATTTTTTTAGTCAAGGTAGGTCTGCTCTAAAATGTCAATGAAAAACTCATAATTATTCAAAATTGCGAGTTTATTGGTTCTTACAAAACAAACGAGTTCTAGTGTCTAAACTTAACTAAAGAGTGACTTTGGATGTTGAAGCGTTGCACTGCATGTCCTCAGCATACTTTTCATAAGATGGTACGTAATTACCGAGTGCTAATCGCAAGCATGATGACATATGTTCGTCAGTTAGTCGATTGCGATATTTTGACTTAATTATCTTCATTTCAGAAAATGCAGACTCGCACAAGTAAGTTGACCCAAACATTGCCGTCAGTTGAAGGGCGATTTGCCTTAGATTCGGATATTTATCTTCAGATATAAAACACCAGAATTTTGTATCAGATGCTGTGGCTTTGAAATGTATATCTGATATAATCTGCACTAACTCATTTTCAACAGAACATGAGTCCATGTTAAAATAACTTGCTATTTCACTAGCTACTTCCTCAATGTTTTTACACGAAAAAGGATAACTCATAAATGATGCGATATTTGCCAATTTACTGAAATCATAAAAACGTATTTCGAATTGGCCCAAAATATTTGATAATTCTGCCTCATAAATATCATAATTCAACTGAGGAATCCTTGCTTTCAAAGACGGATCTGAAAAATTCAGATCCTTTCTTTTCAGTTGATCTATCATAAGTTGCAATTTACTTTTGAATGCGTTTATTGCGCTAATCATCTCAATAATAGTTTTTCCTTTACCTTGAAGCTCCAAATTAATGGTGTTTAAATGCATTGTGATGTCTGTCAAAATGCCAAATCAGTCAGCCATTTTCCGTTTTTCAGCATCTGAGTGTCATCACCTCTTTCGTCCAGAAAAGCTGTTATTTCGGGCAATAATTCTTGAAACCTTTCTAGGAATTTTCCGCGACTCAACCACCTGACGTCCGTGTGAAGAACTAAATCAGTGTGTTCAGCTGACTTACTATCTTCCAACTGCAATTTAAAGAGCCGTCGTTGCAAGGTACGTGCACGGATAGAATTCACAATTTTTATTGCAATGCCCATAATCTCCTCCATGTTTAGAACTTTTGAACACAAAACTTGTTGATGTATAATGGAATGGAAGGAGAAAAATGAAGGGAAATCATTAGCTCGATTCAATGCCACAAAACCGTTTTTGTTTCCAGTCATTGCTGGTGGTCAATCGGTTGTAATGCACACTAGTTTATATATTGGTAGCTTGTAGTTTGTTACAAAATTGAAGAAAACGTCATATATATCTTTGCCACGGGTCGTTCCTTTCAGAGGAATCATTGTCAAAAACTCTTCCTTAGCCTACATGTCATTGAATACCATTCGAATAAAATACACAGCTGGGCAGTGTCTGTCATATCGGTGGATTCGTCGAACTGTAAGGAAAAGTATGTACATTCCATGATATCATGTTTTAGTTGATCTGCCATGTCCTGACTCATGACTTCAACACGCCTTGTGACAGTCGGACGAGAAAACTGAAGTTCTCTAATAGCAGACATAATCTCTGTTTTATTTTTAAAATCTCCAAATAAAGTCTCACCCGCTTCAATAAATGCTTCCTTCACAACCAATCCATCATCAAATGGTTTCTTGTGTTTCGCCAATATATGAGATATTTTAAATGACGCGATAATTGCAGCTTTCGATTGTTTGGCTGGTCTTGTGAACATGGTTTGTTCTTTTTTCAAACAAGTTATCAAATCACGTACTTTTCGTTTTCTTAATTCACTCTGTGACGGAAAATCCTTTTCATACTTTTTATGAACCGTTTTATGATGCCTCTCTAAGTTCCCACGCTTAAGTATTGCACTGGCAAATGAGACAAATGCACTTATCCTTTACCATACAAAAGAAAAATTCTTCCTCCCAATCGTTATTAAAATAATAAGTTTTACTTTTCTTCGCCGCACTCATTTTGGACTATTTATTAATAAACTTTGTATCGATGTATCGCCTTCAAGTTACAACTCAGACTGACTCCTATTCCTGCAGGCGCAACATTTATATCGGCGCAAACGAAGTTTCGAATGTTCCCGTCAAACACACCGCCCGAAAAATCGGCGGGAATCA
>CM032446.1:159119737-159172237 GCA_019049505.1 Pachyrhynchus sulphureomaculatus
TACAGGTGGACTAAGTTAACCGAACGGCTTGAAACTTTCAGAAAATATGTCTTTTGTTATAGTAAAAATACTCGAAAATTTCGGTACAAAAATATTGAATCCGGTGGGCACAATTGAATTTGTTATTTAAAATTTGGATTACCCGCCATTTTATGTCTTTTGGTCCAAAATGGATCTTTTTTTTTTAGGGTCGACACCCGCTTTCCGATGCCATTAAAAAAAAATTTTAAGTCATTTTAACCGTTGTTTTTTACATTTGTTTATTAATCGAATAAAAACAAATACGTTTTTCGGTCATCAAAAAAAATTGAAATTTTTTTATCACATCTGGTAGGAATCGCGAGACCTTTATTTTAGAAAAAAAAAATCATTTTCGTTAACAATTTTTCTTTTTTCAAAAGGACAATTGTTATTTCATCAATAAACAAATGTAAAAAAACGGTTAAAATCACTGCAAAAAAAATTTTTTAATAGCATTGGAATACTGAAATTAAGACCTAAATTTTGAAAAAAGAAGATCCATTTTGGACTAAAAATCATAAAATGGCGGGCAATTCAAATTTTAAATAACAGATTCAATTATAACAATAAAAGTAAACAACTGTAACAAAAAAAGTAATTAAGTAGTTTTATTGTTAAAATTACTGTCACAAAGTAACGGACCAATCAATCAACTCTTTAAATTCAATTGTGCCGACTGGGTTCGATAATTTTGTTCCAAAATTTCCAGGTATTTTGACTATAACCAAAGGAACATTTTCTAAGAGTTTCAAGCCGATCGGTTCACTTAGTTGAACTGTACTATAAAATGAAAAAAAACAGATTTTAGCCTTTTTTCAATTTTGTAGGTTATGTACACATTTGAGCGATTTAAAACCAACGAGGATCTGTTGGAAACTTCATTCCGAAGAGTTTAGTTTTTTTGTCTCGATCCGACTTATATAACCGGAGTTATTCACATTTTAAGCTCAAAAAACACGTTTTGAAAACTTAAATTGTTTATAAACAAAAGAACGCAAGTTTTTCGAGGTCCAAAACTCAGGACAATACTCCTGGTGATACCACAGAGAGAATAAAATCATAATATTCCTGTATCTAAACTATGCCTATCTCATCATTATTATGACCTTTTTTTACCGCCCTAAATACAGATGTTTACAAAAGTTTCAATGATCAACATTAGCATCATGAACAATAAATAATAACAAAATAGACGCAATAATCAGAACTTTACATTAGTTTAGGTTTTTTTAGCAAATTTTTGGCAATCTTAGGAACGTGCGATTTTATAGTAACTCCCTCTTTTTTTGATAAATCCGAGCAAAAATTGCTTAGTAGAACTTTTTTCATATTAATTTGTTGGTGAAAGAGCTCACACTTTTTTATAGATTTTATTTAACACTAAACTCAGTTACTAAAATCGTTTGTATGTGTAGATAAACCTAATGCAAACACGTTATATTTAAATTTGAGAATAAATAATTAAACAGCAAATGAATTAAATTTGCATTAATGCTGTCCTCGCATAGTGCGTATGTGCTAAGCTTAATAAGAAATAATTCTCTTTGAAATTATCGGTAGAAATTCTATTCAACCATGTAATCTGCATTCAAAAACTGAAGACGTTATCCTCTGTAATATCTCGCACCAGTCAAAAACAAGCCGCTTTGAAGTGCCTTTAGTTACACAGGCTTAATTTATAATTCTATCGAAGACAGCCGGTGATTATAAATGTACGAACGTCAAAAAATTTTTTTTGGTAAATAAATTCTTGTACTGAACCGAAGATTAAATTTATACATAAATCATTTTTAAATACAAATCGATAAAGCCGATTATGAAATATTAACTAGTAGGATTAGATTAAAACTTCTATAAAACATATTACTTATCATAAAAATATGACATCAAAAGATGCTAGTCTTCATATTACTATAGTAAAATATACATATAATTTTATGGAAACTCTGGTCTTGAGGCATGGATTATTTAAAATTTATATATAATTAATATATAAAAAACCGGTCAAGTGCAAGTTGAACTTGCGCAATTAGTGTTCCGTACGTTGATTGCTTTTCAAATACAAAATTTTGTTACAGAGGTATAAAATGATCAGTGACTTCACAAAACACACCCCAAATGAGTTTTCAACAAAGTTTGTTTCTAATATTTACTAAAATCTGATGACCTTGAAATTTTTGTTTTTTTTTATATACCAGATAAATTATTAAAGGTTCGTTCAATCTACACCCCGTGGAGAATATTCCAGAATTTTTTCAAAATTTTTTGATAAGTACTTTTCGAGATAAGGCGAGTGGACTGCGATTTTTCGCGATTTTTTAAAAATAATACAAAAAAAAGTGCGCGCAAGTATTACATTATATATATATATATATATATATATATATATATATATATATATATATATATATATATATATATATATATATATATTACTCGTGTTTCCATAAGCTTTTATTTGACACCACACTCGATTACCTAGTAAAAAATTTTTTTTTTCACTTCCGATTTCACCCCCCAAAACTAACCCCTTAAGTCAATATTGAACTTTCAAAACTACATGGCTCTGATGAGGCCATCAATCCCTATATTATTACCAAATTTCAACTTTCTATGACAAATAGTTTCGGAGAAAATCGGGTGTGACAGACGGACAGACAGACGGACAGACACCGAAGTGATCTTATAAGTGTTCCGTACGGAACACTAAAAATAGTACATTTCTTGGAGGTGTTGCAATTTTTACGATTAATAATATATTTATGTAAACATATATCATTCTTGCCTAAAAAATATATAGTCTCAAATGTGTATTTCACAGTAATGATTGATCAAAAAAACTTCCACACAAATTTAATGTTATATTCTGATTTAACGTTTGTCCTCCTCGCTCGAGACTGCAATTATCCAGAAATAATAAAAGTGGACAACGAAGATGTTGCATAAACGCTACTGGCCTATTACAGAGACTATTAACTATATTTTGGCTTATAAATAATAAAGCAAACGGTTACTTAGTGTCTCAATAGTATTATATATATTAAGAATATTTCATATTTTTGTTCGAAAGAATTAACACACAAGCATAATTATTTATAATAAAACATATAAGGGTAGGAGATCAGATTGAAGGATGTAGATTCTATATATCATGGTATATGGAGAAGAAACAACTCTCCATCGAATTATCTTGTCCGGCAAACACAAGAGCTAGATCAGCCCTTCTACTATCTTAAAACAAGACGTGTTCAAAACGGGCCCTCAATAGGCCTAAATACTGTAGACATCTGTCAGTAATGTGTCTATCTAGTATGTTACATGTCCTGACTTCTGGATAAATAAATTTGAAAATTATGTTATCTCTACCTTAATTCCAATCTTAATAAGATGTATGGAATGTAATTAATCAAAAAATAAAATTAATATCTTTATTTCACTAATTTTTTTATTTTTGATTACAAAACAAGCTGATTTTAGGAGTAATTATTTTTAATCAAACTTATAAACATATATAGGATTTCGAGGAGTTACCTTCCAATATATAATATTATATGACTTTTTTCAGGTTTTTAGAAACGAAGATTTTCTAAACCATGTTGTTTTGTAATTATTGTCAATCTTAACATAAATATGCTAGTGTTTTTTAAGTTATCTATCTAGCGAAAAAGGAAAACTCGCAGACCTTAAAAAATATTTTCCCAAATAAGTATCGTTCATACTAATACACTTAGTCTAGCGTTTTTTAAGTTATTTCATTCCGTCCAAAAAATGTTTTTGTTTTCTCCTCAAAAATTTTTTTTCTTTGCTTCTCAAAAAATGACTTGACAACGACTTTCAACTACTCATCCGAGGAAAATTTTTGGCCCCTGAGGTCTTTCTTTAGATATTTAAAGAAAAAGAAGTCGTGAGCCGCTAAATTAGGACTATAGGTTCGATGTTGTAACTATCCACAGCAGGGAATATTATTAGTTGTAACTATCCACAGCTTTCGGTAATGGCTTGAACCGTACAAACCACGTGAACCTTGCAGTTGTAGTATAATGACAAAGTTTTACTTCTCTGAATCTCTAATGACCTATTCCAGGTGCGAATCCTTCTTCTCCAATAATTGTAGATCCTTTTTCCAGATATTCAATAAGTAAAATTCCTTCTCAGTCCCTATTAAAAATGATCGCTATTAACTTTCCAGAACACGACTGAATTTTCACTTTCTTTGCTCATGGAGAGCCCTTATAAACCTGTTCCATCGACTTCTGCTTCGTGTTAGACTCTCAATAAAACACCAAGTCTCAAGCAGCCAAATGTTCTTTAAAAATTGTTTTTCTTCGCCAATTTCTTCATTTGTCGATTTGACACCCTCAAATCGTCAACAGGCCTGATGGTTTCCTCAGTTCTTTTCTCAACCGGTCTTCCCGATCACCGGTCATCGTGAATTGAGTGTCGGCACCATAAAAACTATTTAGATCAACATTTTAATTGAAAATAAGATGGACCATATCCAATTTGCACTTTAGTGAGAAATCTTATTAGAGCGGAATGTTCCAAATTACTCACACTTATTTTTCGAAAGAAAAATAAATCATAAAAACTGAGAAACGCAACGAATTTGTACAAACTTTTGTGGAAGTACTTTTTGGTATAACGTCATTTTCACGACTAGATTGACTCGTGGTTTGTAGAAGGGATCGAATTTGTTTGACAGAGTGATCCAAAAAAAAGTATTTGACTTTTTCGTTGCGTTCGTTTTTGGTTGCAAAAAAAAGTTAGTTTTAAACGTAATTATTTTTATTACCCACATAAGGGCATATGAAGAGTTTGAGAGAAACTGAAAAAGGTAGCTACCAATATATCGTATTATATGTTATGTCATTTTCAATTTTCTTCGAATCAAGGAATATTAAAACTGTGTTGAACCAGGTAGAAGAGGTAACTAGAATGTGATGAGAAAAGTCATGATAAAAAGTTTTTTTTTATTGATGTGAGAAAGCAAAAGGTTTTGAATAAATTTTGGTTAAGTTGATATCTTTTAATATAAAGGAAATACATAGAAAAATGTTTAAAGCTAAAATTGGTCGAAACTTTTTGCCCAGTAGGTACAGTAATCTAGTAACATTTCTGTGTATAAACACATCCAATATGCAAAAAAAAATATTTACAAAACTAAAAATCGCCGATCAACTAATGGTATCACGAATCGATCCACGACATTTTGGTATTTCAGATAAACATTTAAGATATTCAGATTAGTTCAGGTTCTCTTGAGCCTTTCCTAGTGTTGTTTTTTGCAATTAGCATCTCACCATAAAATACTATTAAATATATCAAGTTATAATGTTTTTATTGGAAAAAAGCTAAATTCATTATTTATTTTCTGCTTGTATTTGTGAGAGAACTACACGGTGAATAACGTTACAACTATGTACTTCCAATTTCCATCGAAGTACGGAGAGAGAGGTTAATTATTAACTCTGAACCCATAAGACTGTGGCAGCCATTTCGTCATTATTAGAACTTCTCGCACCACCATCCTCGCAGAATCGGTTGAGTGAGCCTTAGATGCAGCCTACCTTGGTACGTCATATACCGTGGTGTAGCCAAGGGATGCTTCCTTCGCCAATATGAATATAGAAAATGACGTCTACTGAGAAAGAAGTCCTTTACTCGTATATTGGAAGAAATTCTTAGTTTTATTATTTGAAAAGGTTCTGAAGCGTTTTAAAGTTAGGTTAAACAACTACAACTGTAACTACTACTAAAAAACAAACTATGAGAATATTTTGTTTAAAATACTAATTAAAACAACAATAACATTGAACATAATGACAAATATACAGTACGCATGAAAGTTATCGTTAAGGTGAATAAATTTTATTTTTCCAGCGAGCCTTAAGTTCATACGAAAAATTAATTAACATATTATAACTAACCTACCGTTCCTACACATATTATAAACTAGGATAAAACATAACAATTAATAGACTTTATGTGGAAAATAATGTGTAATATAAATTATGTTCAAAAAAACTTCAATTTATATATAAACAGTATTTGATTTGCCATTATAAAGTATGCTCAATAAACAAATAATAAAGTTAGTTATGAGTTAAAACAGTGAGAATGAAGTTACGGATGTGATAATGCTCAATACTTTTTTTGAAAAATGTGGAATAATATTTACGATGTGTCGTAGTGAAAAAACTGTAAAATTGAAAATTTACTATTATTCCAAGTAATTAAATTACATTCAATTAAAAATACACATAGCGCGCTTCTGTCATAAGAATCTCGATCTACATTAATCTACGAATTCATTCATCTCATTTTAAATTGCCAATATAATAAACATTTATTATGTGTTTCTAATGGGAAGTAATAATAATTAATCGACATAATAACTACACTAGCATTGCCTTTTTATATAGCTATCTAACTTTAAATATGTAAGTGTATAAATATGCTTATTTTTATAATTTGTATTTATGACTTATGTAGTAAAGGTAAGACCATAAATATCCAGAAGTATACTGCTACAATATAGTTTTATACACTTAGAAAGTCAGTCAGTTTTAACACTTATCCAAACATAATACCAAGTAGCACATAGTCACATGTTGCCGTAAGACATATTTTCAAATCATGCATATTAATATATTAATATTTTTTCATCCTATTACATAATGATTTGTCGTTTTATTACTTTCTTTTTTAAAGGAAAAGCTTGTATTCTTGAAAAATCCCTCCCCCCTCGAAATTTTTGGTTGTTTTAAGTTTAGAGCTCGTTTTTATCGGTCTGTGTATCTGTCAGTTTGTCGCACTTTTCATACGAAACTCTCGAACGACATGGGATATCTATTTCAAACTTGCTACATATATAATACCTAAGGATGGAACAAAACGTATAATTTTTAGACGATATCACCTAAGAAGAAAACGCTGAAAGGGAAGAATTTCGATAAATTTTTAAGATGATAAACAAATTTTGTGCGTAAACATTTATAGTAAAACACAAAAAAGGTTAAATGAGTGGGGGAGGAAATTAGAGGCAGTGTTTTAGATATATCGTATTATATGTTCTTTTCAGGTTTTTCGAAGTCAAGAAATCTAAGAATTAGGTTAAGGAGGAGGTGGGGGACGTTAAATATTGTATAGTTTCAATAGTATTATGAGAATTTTTCCAGGCTTTTTAGTTGATATAATGAACATATTTTAAGCACAGTATTTATACCCAAATATGTTAGAGGCAAGGGTGGGTAGAGGGATTGCTTTGTATATGTTATGTTATATATATTTTTGGGGCTCTTAAAGTCGAGGAATTTAAAAATTCAGTATTATTTTTTTCACTACTTCCAATTTTAACAGCAGAAGGGGATGAACGAGGTGGGAACGATAAATATTGTAGTTCCAATAATATTATAAGAGCTTTTCCTTTTTTTTTTTTTTTGTTAGATGTAATGGACACATTTTAAGCATATTCTAAAATATATAAGGGATTAAAGTGAGAGTGCTAAAGGAGGTTAAGAGGTTGTTCAGTATATATCGCGTTATACATCTTTTTTAATCTTCTTTGAGTCGAGGAATTTCAAAAGTAATTTGATTACTTCAAATTTTAACAGGAAAAAGGTTTGAAAGAGGTCGTTAAATATTATATAGTTTGAACAGTGTTATGAGAATTTTTCCAGGTTTTTGTTTGTAATACTGGACAATTTTTTGGGTAAAATACTAAACTGTAATACTTCGATTAAGTTATTATGTAGTGTGAAAAAGTCAAATTCAATGTTTATTTGCAAGAAAAGTATTGGGTATATCACTTTACCGTTATTTCTGATATCGATCATTTTTATCCACTAAAAAGCTATTTTTCTCTGGCGGAAAAAGTTAAGGATATTTAAATTTTCCCTCAGCTGACAAATAATAAGTTGTGTGATGTTATCCATTAAACAAAAAACCTGTACAATATGTCAAATTGTTTCAAAATGGGGACTAAGTTCTCATATACCATACGTGCTGTCGTCGATATACATTTGCCTGTTCTCTCCATCTCTTGATGATTTGTTGATGGCTAGACAACAATCCCCTCTCGCGGACACCTTGTCGTCGGTGAGAGGGCTCAGTAACCTCCAACATCCAGGGAGCGATGCCGACTGTAACATAGCTACTGGCAGGGCCACCCTTACCGGTAAGGTCTCGAAGCTAAGAGGAGGAGAAGCTAAAAAAGTCCACAACAACAGCGTCTGACCCAGAGTAGGCCACTGCAAACAGTGTTTGCTTTCATGTTAGAAACGGCTGATCTTATTCGCAGAAAGAAGCCAGAACTTACAGTGATAACTCCTTCCCAAGAAAACCTCTGTTAAAATTGTAGATGACACTAGTGATGGTGTGCTATACGATCCGACTAGCAATCGGCGCTTCGGTTCTAGGACCGCAGATGTGTAATGGGCTACTGGCCGTGGAAATATGGACAACGGGGTAGTCCGCGGAAAATGTGCTACCAGTGGTAAATCAAAAAGTAATATGAAAGTATGCACATGGATCGTCAGAGGGCTGAATAAACCTGGCAAGCTACATATTATTGAAGAAATCACGACAGGGGTATATCTGAGACTCATTGGCAAGAGTTAGGCCCTTTCACATTAGCCAATGGCAATCTCATAATTTGCCTGGGTACCGAAAGAACATCTAGCAGTGGAGTGGCTATAATGGTGAACAAACGCACAAAATACTCGGTTCTGGGTTAAGAGGCAGTTATTGACAAAATTATGATAGCCAGGATTCAAGCAACACCCGTAAACTTAAATTTTGTACAGGTTTACGCTCCAGCAGCTCAAGCACCAAAAGAGGACAACAACTAAATGTCCCTATCAATAGGCTTTCTAATAAAGAAGTTCTACTACTCCTTGGTGATTTCAATGCAAAGATTGGCACGATGGAACAGGATAATGACTTGAGAAGCGTACTGGGTAGGTACGGTTTACGAGAACGAAATAAGATAGGAAACGCTCTAATGGAATTTTGTGCAGAAAATAATATAACAAACTCAAATTTCAAACAGCACAAACGTGAAAATTACCGACCTATCTATCTTATATGTCATGCACGTAAAATCCACATCATCCAAGGATAATTGAAACCAATTCTCTTGCCTCAAATCCCCAAGTACAGGCAGGTTTTGTACCCAGTAGAGGCGCAAAAGAACAGCTAATCAATGTGAGACAAATGATAGAAAATTTCTACGAATATAATGTTCCTACCGTGTTCTATTTCCTTGATTATACAGAGGCCTTCGACACAGTACAATGGGATCACTTATGGAGAATTCTTCAAGAAATGGGGACACCAGACCACCTAGTCTTCTTAATCCACAAATTATCAACAACATCACTTATGTTAGAGTTGAGAAAAATCTGTCATTCCAAGTCGGAATAGGGGTGAGGCAAGGTTGTATCCTGTCTCCACTACTCTTCAGTAGTCTTTTTCGGTGAATGGATTATCCGCAAAGCGACGGAAGAGTGGAGGGGTCTCAGTAGGAGGCAGTAAGTTCTCGAACTTAAGATACGCTGATGATACTACAATAATGGCTAGCTCCGAGAAAGAAATGATTGCCCTGCTGCATCGAATCGAAAAGGTTAACGCAAATATCGGCCTTTCACTAAATCGAAAGAAATGTTCTCTTTTTATAGTAGATCGAGCTAAAATTTTGCCTCCTCTCAAAAAAAATCAACAATATACCACTGAAGACAGATATTCTATACTTAGGCGCCAGAATTTCTTACAAGGAGGGCTATGAAAAAGAAACCAAAAGAAGGATAGCGATAGCTAAAACTGCAACGACAAGCCTAAGCAAAGTATGGAAAGATCACAGAATAAATAAAATGACTAAAAAAAGGCTTGTCAATTCCCTAATATTCCCTATAGCCACATACGGAACCGAGACATGGAGTATTGATGTAGCATGCCGTAAAAGAATAGAGGCTTTCGAAACTACATGCTACAGGCGGATGCTCAGAATATCCTGGACAGCTCATAGAACAAATGCGTCTGTTCTGGGCGATCTGAATATCTAAAATAGTAACCGGCTGTTACCATCGATTCAGAGAAAAATAACATCATTTTTTGGTCACATAATAAGGAAGGATGGCATGGGAAAGTTGCTGGTTCAGGGGAAAGTCGACAGTAGAAGAAAAAGAGGTAGATCTCCCAACAGATACATCGATCAGATCATGCCTACAATGCACTTGGAGTTACCGGAGATGATGAGAAGTGTCGAAGATAGAGAAGCCTGGAGGGCTGTTGTAAATTCTGTGTAACAATGCAATGAAGGTCACAACGCTGGGAGCCGAGTAACGATGCGAGAGAGAGACAACAATCATAGAAATTTATCGGATATGGAATCGCATCTCGTTCAATTTTCTCTACAGGAGACCCTATATTAAAGAAAGTGCAGTTTTTATGTGATTATCGGTTTAAAATAATCACAAAATACTAAAAAAGTACTATGCTACGACACTGACCATGTAGCATATAAAATACTTAAAGATACCCTACAATGTAACATAAATATTTTAAAAACATCTTCCTTTGGTTTTATTTATTACCCATTTATATCTGTAATATTTCGTAACCTGTTCTTGAATGTGATAAAATTATATGGTAACTTTGGTACACACGCACCTTTTTCTTTTATGGAAACGCCTACCTAAAAGAAGAAGAAAGGTTTAAAAAGGGGAAATATTTTTGTGAAGGCATACACGAAATTATAAAAGTATTATATATGTCATATTAGAGCTGCAGAAGAATATTATTAAAATCCCTCCTATGCTTTTGTTATTTTTAAAATCCTTTATTTCTGACATACAGAAGGTACAAGAATGTATCATTACATATACTTAATAAACACATAATATTCATGATATGTATAGAGCTAAGTATATAGTATGTGATACGTACAAATATTTGATTTATCAATTTTTAAAAAATATATATTACGATAATTTGAGAATTCAAATATTTTTAACCAGAAGCTTCTTTAGGCTAAATGTGATTTATTTATTTTTCCGTAATAGAAGTAACATGTTAAAATAGTAAGAACCAATATAAATTGGAAAGGTTTTAAACTAGGTGTGAGAAAAAATGTTCAAAGTGAAACTCATCCGAATATTAGAATTCTTTTAGTTAGAAAGCTGTTTTAAATAAATACTAATTCGGGGATAATCAATCAGTTCAAAGCGCAATTTCTTTATTAGTGTTCCGTACGGAACATTTATAAGATCACTTCGGTGTCTGTCCGTCCGTTCATTCGTCCGTCCGTTACACCCGATTTTCTCCGAAACTATTTGATATAGAAAGTTAAAATTTGGTATTAATATAGGAATCGATGGCCTCATCAGAACCGTGTAGTTTTGAAAATTAAATTTTGACTTAAGAGGTTAGTTTTGGGGGGTGAAATCGGAAGTGAAAAACTGTTACTATTTCATCGAGTGAGGTGGCAAATGAAAGCTTGTAAAAAGTTCAAAAATATATATAATGTAATACTTTCGCAAGTAGTAGAGGTAACGCGCTTCTGGGACTGCGGATGGCCATTTTGTCAAGAATCGGTGTCAAGAATTGACCACTAGCCGAAGAAGTGCTGAAAATCCCTGAAAAATTTGCAAGAATATCTGAAAAATTGGTGAAGGCGCCGAAGAGTTGTCGTCAATGACGACACAGTCCAGTGGTTGTTGAACAGTGCCCTTTTGTCATATTTTCTTGAAGAATAGCTGAAAATGTGTAATCTATTTACCTGTATACCTGTTTACCTGTATACCTGTATACCTGTGTCACCTTTTACCTGTAATTTACCTGTAATTTACCTGTAATAGTTGAAGAAGTTTTGACGTCACTCGTCCAGTGGATGTAGCTCAGTGCCTTTTTGTCACTTTTGTTGGCCTTGAGGACTTAGAATAAATGTGTGTTAAATGTTGTGAATTAAATTAAATAAGTTAAAAAAAGTCATGTCTGTAGTAGGATTTGAACCTACATAAGTTGGTTTCAATACTGCAAAACCTGGGGACTTATCCTACTTAGCCAAATAGGATTCGTAATAGAGAATGCAATTGTTGGGATGACATAAAAAAGGATTGGTGAATAATATGTGAAAAGTCTGCAAGAAGTGCTGAAAAATTGGTGAAGGCGAAGAAGTGTTGTCAATGACGTAAATTGTCCAGTGGCTGTTGAACAGTGCCTTTTTGTCAATATAAGTTGTTGAAAATGTCTTCCGAATAGGTGTAAGATAGGTGTAAATAGGTGTGTATAGATGTCTTAAGAGCCTGCAAGAAGTGTCGTCAATGACGTAACAAGTCCAGTAGATGTGCAAACAGGGTATCTTAACTTCATTAAAACTTTAATAAACTTTCATTTGAGGAGAAGTTGCATTAGTTTAGATGCTTATTGGTGTGGTCTTATCAGAGTAGGCGTAACCTGATAAGAAAAGTGTTAATTTGATAGGTTGAATGTGTATGTGGTGTAAAAGGAAGATAAGAAACTTGTTGTTGGTTGGTTGACTATGTAAAATGGCTTCCATAAGGCATGTATTTGATTGGTTTGTAGTGTATAGGTGTGATAAGAAACTTGTATTTGGTTGGTTGAATAGATGAAATGTGTGTTGATAGCACTTGTTTGTTATTTTGACTAGTAAAAGCTGTGGTGTGAAAGAGGATGAGTAGGTAATATATTAGTTGGAAATGTGTGCAAAAAGGCTTTATTAGGTAGTATATTTGATGTAAAATTTGTTAAATGTTCCCCTATAAAGTTGTTTGGCGTCTAAAAGTCGGTAAAAAAGCTTGAAAAAGTAAACAAGTGGCACCGTAAGTCTGTAAAAATGTGTGAGATAAGGCAAAATGTAAACAAAATGTATGAATAATGTGTGATTCATGGTACTTTTTGTAAGTAAAATTGAGTAAACAAGTGACTCGTTAGGTCAGCAAAGTAGATAAGAAAGGTCAAAAATAGTTGATAAGAGATGAGTGAATGTATGTGAGAATGTAAGAAATAGCAAAAGCTTGTATTAATAGGAAAATTCCATGCAAATAATTGAAAAATGGTGAACTCGTTGGAGATTTTGTTAGAAAGCCAAAGTTAAATAAAAATCACCTATTTGTCAAGAATAGTAAAATTTTAAATGAGCCTAGCCTTTTACCGTATAAGAGTAAAAGTTGTTGTTTGTTTTTCACAAAGAGTTAGTTTTGTTGAGCTTAGTTTGGTCTCGTTGTATTGTAAATTTTAGTAAAATATATATGTAGAGAGAGATGAGACTAGCCTAGCCTAGCCTGTACTCGTATTATGAGAGGAGAATAAAACACAAGTATGAGCAGATATTTAAGACAATATATTAATAATTCTACAAATTGTTACTAAAATAAAGTAGATTCAAGAATTATATTAAAAGAACTTTACAGTATATACTTATATAAAATAATTGAGCTATTCATATGTTATTTTGTTGGTTTCCAAGGTTTAATTGGAGAGCGGAAAAAGTAACAGTATGATGTTGTTAATCCACAGTATTTACATTTTGAATTCGGTTGAATAGGTTTTTTTATGCATTTATCACATATTATACTTAGTAATCCTTCACAACCAGCACATTCCTTATAATCATATGTATCAATCTGACAGTCAATACATTTGAATATCTGAAACGTAAAATATTAATAAGTAACATATGTATGGCTCAATTTCTTACAATAAAATTTTAAAACAAGATTTTCTTTATTTTTTGTATACAGTTAAAACACAGTTCAGTCCTTTTTCTCTTTTTGTTTAAGTAGTTATTGAAATATTTTTGATAATAAATAAATGTTGATTCTTGGTAGTCGAGTTCATTTTTCACTCTTTTCCAATATAAATGTGTAACAGAATCAAATAATTCTGCTAAATGGAAACGATGTTGCATTTCAATCCATTCCCAGTCGTACATCGGTTGGCTTTGATACATCAGAAAAACCTCTTCGATGAAATTAGTATCAAGTTCGTTTTCAATGATTTTCAATTTTTCCTTTGCTGGAATATCGACATCAAAGAGTTGCTATAAGTAAAATTATGAATCAGGAATTTTCTCATAACAGTACAAGTCCTGCATAGATATTTTGGTAGTAGTAGTAGTATTAGGAACCATAATACCATGAAGAGTCAAGGAATTTGAACAAAAACAGAAAAATTTTGCACATTGTTTGCAAAATTGACTACCATTTCGATAAAGATGATTATAGGCATTTGGCATTAAGTTAATAAATTGTTGTTCCCTTTCAAAAGAAGGAGAATGATGTTGAGCCTGAAAATATGCATTATATTATTATTATAGACTGATATTGTTTGGAAATATTTTTATTACATTTGTTGAGTAGCATCATTTAGAGGGAAAAACGGTTAAACCGAATAAATAGTAAAATAGATTACTCTTTTTAAAAGGAAGAATACGAAGGATTATCATTATAACCCCAGGGTATAGTGTCTGTGTAAATATAATTAACGATTCGTTTGTCATCATAGGGACTTAAACCTGTTTTCTGTTGTTCGACTGTATAAACGTTATGTTTTTCGTTACGTATAGAATTTTGAGTTACTTCAATTTTTGGTGTGGTTAAATAAACATTGATAATAATCTTCGAATGAAATTAATTTTAGAGCAGAAGATTGAACACCTTTGGCTTTTTTGACTATTCCAACATTTGAGATAATCTTTGAGTTGTGTTGTTCAATAACATTATTATTGTTGTTATTAAGCACTTTAAAAGTATACATTTTAGATCGTAATCCAATAAACTCAGTCATGATTTTTCCATTATTTTCATCCTTCATGAGACCATAGATTTTCTTATTTTTAAGCGGTATATTATAAATATTACTTTCAGGATAGTCAGAAGTATCAAACATGTGGATATCATCTTTAATATGTGTATAAATATCATCTACGTTGAACTGGTATATAAGACTATCGGTGTCTGTATATAACAATTTTGAGTTCGAACCAAATTTTTGTTTAATGTAATTGTAGTGAAAATTATATAAAATAGTTTTTGATATGTCTAGAATTGACATTCCAAGATAAATAGGTTTATTGAATTTCACATTTAATCTTTTCATTTCAATTAGAACCAGGTCTTTGCCAAAAACCTCACAACTATGAAAATTAGGCTGAGAAATATAATAATTTGCACCAAATCGTCCTGACCATTTGTTTACCAATTTTACATCTCTATATTTTCGAACGTTTTCAATCGTTTTACCGTATGGAGCAAGATTCATTAATTTAAAGAAATTTTTGTCAAAATCATTTTTACTTAATTTACGAAGCTCAGTATTTAAATCAATATATTTTTTTAACCATGAAGATTGTTTGAACTTTAAACACCTGTGAAATTTTGTAACTTTTAATCCCAATTGTATAGCTTGTTGGAGAGCTAAATAGTGAATAACATATTTTTTCTTATTGTAAAGAGTTGTTAGTAGTTTGGGAATATTAGAGTCTGATACTGGTGGTACTAAATGTTCAGGACAAAGTGGTAGATCTTTATGAAGATTAAATAGTTCTTTAGGATAATGAAGGTCTACTTCAAAAATATATCCGTAATCGTTATCCCGAGGAATATTCAATATATTGTCTTCTTGATAGAAATCATCTAACCATTTAAAATCTCCTGTAGGCAATGGAAAACTCATGGCTGCTCCATAGAGGTTATTTACATCAAAATACATAAGAAAAGTGGAAGGTTCATTGCTATTATATTCGTTATTCATGTATTTATTATTTGCTTTACCGTATCTATTAGAACATTGTGAAATACCTCCCCTAATACCCTTTTCAATAAACATAATCATATCGATGTCAGTTAACAATTCTAATTTTACGTCGGTTATTCGAAGCATACTGTCAAAGGCCAAACCGGGGGCTGTAAAATAGTGGAGGCTGTCCAATTTATAAGTATCTAAACAGAGCTTTCGAAAATTTTCAAACACGTCAGCCAGAAGTAAGACATCAGTTTTCAAATAGAGTTCAGCATATTCTTGAAGATTTTGTATATTAAAAGTATTCCATACTTTGCAAGCATGTTCATACTGTTGTACGGTTATATTAGAATTTGTAATTTTATTAAAAAATTTATCTATAGGTGGTAAAGTCTTTTCTTGTAATTTTTCCCAACTGTCAATATATTCATAAGGAAAGACTCCTTTCCTCGTAGCTAATTTAAATTGAGTATCATCTTTATAAGCTCTTTTCGTAATACTTTTCTGATCATCATCAAGATAGGATGCTAATTTATCTAGACTACTCGCCATAAACCGATAAGAATCTAAAAATCGTAATTGAATCTTTGAATTTTCCACATATTTTGTAAATGATATATATTTTTCTTTGTTGATTGGAAGTAAACTTATTGATCCTTTCATTTCTGTACAAAGGGCTCTAATCAAAAAATGGCTATCGTAACCGGAAAGGTTGTGAAAAAGAACAGGTATTACTATTTTATTTTTAAAATTCACATTGCAAGAGTTGTGAGCTGCCCCTCTAAAATCACCAGTTAAATGACAATGATCTCTTACTTTATAATCAATCGAATCTGTTAAAAAGGGTTTAGAACAAATGTGACAAGTTTTCGCACGATAAAATTCCTCATTTTGTTGTTTCGTTAAGGATAATTTAATAGGATTTGAATATATTGCCTGTACTTGTTGTGCAATTTTTTCCAGTTCTCTAACAAACCATACCTGACAATTTTCACCCGTATACATTTGAAATTTTGAAAGAGAATCATCATAGGAACATTTTAAATAGTAAGCAATACTAAAAGGTTCATGTTTCTGATATTTTTTGGATTTCTTAGTGGTATGCTCATCAATGTAATTTATAAGCATACTTTCTAAATCTGCATAAATCGCAAATGGAACCTTCAATTTGTTTGAAAAATTCTTAAAAGTTAAAATATTTTCGTTTTCTTTGGGTAAGGTAATTTTAGATTTATTTAGTATCTTACAATCAGTTAAATGTTTAGTCAGGTTTGATTCGCTTATAAAGTGATTAAAACATCTCTCACAAAACCATTTTTTGTGATGAATATTTCCGACTTGTTTGTTTACTAAACGACTTAAATTCTTAATATATGCAAAATGGAATTTATTATTAGGGTTGGAATAATCAATTTCAAAGGAATCATCATCATAATCATCAGAATCTTCATTATCAAGAGTTAAAATAAGTAAATTGATTTTAGTTGAAAAATTTGTATTAGTCAACATTAAGGGTAAAATTTCTTGGTTTTTTACACAGAAAATATTTATAGCCAATTTATTAAGTGCTTCAAATCGAGGAATATCTTTTAATACTATAGGAAATGTAATTCCTTCGTATTCTAATACTTGACTAAAATGTGGATAAGATGAAGTACGAAAAGGGTTTTTATTAGTGGGTGCTGGATTTTAAAGCACATACAACGGACCATAGAAAGCAATAAGGATCATTATTTTTAATATTCACAACACTTTTAGTTTTTTGAATGAATTTAGGTATTGTTACATATGTGGAAAACCCTCCACCTATGGGATTATATTTGTTTAAATTTACTTTCAAGTGCCATATTTCACATAAAGCCCAACCGCTGTCTTTTTCCTGAAAATCCTCTAAATTACCTAAAATTTTATCAACTACATTCATTTTATACCACTCAGTCAAATTGGTATTCAGATCAATTATTTGGTTTTTAGTTGAAAAATGTTTAATGGATGTGTCAGCAGTTTGAGTTTTTATAAATAGACCACAAAAGTTAACATTTACTTTAAGCATAGTCAATTGTTTGAGTTCCTTTCTAATTCGCAGAGAAAATACACGAAAAGCTTTTTGTAAAAATTCCTTAGGTTCTTTATACTTCAAATTTGTTATAACTCCGGTTTTTATGCGTCCCTGAAAACAGGAATCGACATTTTGCCAAATCAATTTCCTATTTGTTAAAGATTTATTAGTTTTAAGATGAATTTTAAATTTTTCTAAATAATTTTTTCAAAATGCATAAGTTTGATTCCACTTTACTTAAACTATTCACACAAACTTTGTTTTTTAAACCCTTTGTTAAAATAGCAATATTTTTCTTTAAGATATTTATATGTCTTTTATATTCTTCCTTTGTTTTAAGTAATCTACTTACCAATTCGGTCGACCGTACGATTTCCGTGGAATAGGAATCTAAAACTTTGGAACTACTGTTATTGGCAGAAGACATGTTTCTTAATTAATTATAATAACCGATATACTACTTCAAGTTAAACGTTTTGAACTGATGACTATATTAAATAAATCGTTCTTATATTTTAAAATTTATAAATTTATCTTACTTAATTAGTTTTGATTTATGCAAAAACAAAAACATGTTTTTAATAACAAATAAATTGAAAATTTTGCATGATGCAATCTTATATTTTATTTCAAGAATATATTTTTACTTAATTAGTTTTGATTTATGTAAAAACAAAAACAAGTCAATTAGTCTATAAAAATATAATGATACGAGATAAATGTCGAAAAACATGTTTTTAATAACAAATGGAAATTTTGCATGATGCAATCTTATATTTTATTTCATTTGTTGTCTGCAACGTGACTAGAGATTTCTGACGAAACAGTTTGGAACTAGTATATAAGCGCGATTACAATTTGTTTTTGGTATTATTATTATTATTATTGCTATAACAGTACAGTGAATAATTTTACATTATGGCTAATACTCCATGTACTCTTGTTCTTTTCTCCGAGGATACCATTAATTTTCCTCTTCGTTATTTGAATGTGGTTGTTAAGGAACTCTTTCAGTAAGTTTATTTCTTTTAATTTCTAATATTGTTTTATTTTTTACTAAAACTCAGATTTTAATAAGGAATATTATTTATTGGACATGTTATTTGTAGATACGGAGTGAGATCCATTAAAACCAGAGGGGATAAAGTGTATGTTTATCTTTCCTATTGTCCTAAGGGTAACAAGTTGAGACAAAAGCTGGGAAATTTACCTGTACGTTATATGCGTACTAAAATTGATAATGAAGAAGATTTTAAGATATTGGAGAAAGTTGCAAAGATGTATAAATTTAATCTTCTCGATGAGGAAGAGTCTGATGCACCTCAATCGATAACAATGAAGACTTCTTCTCCTGCTTTAGAGGAAGGAACCTCCTCATCTCCACCTCGAAGGAAAAAGACTAAATTAACCGTTGAAGAAGTTTATACGGATAGTGAAGAGGATTCTGATAAGGAAAATGTACTCGATACTGCTATTGGTAATAATATCAAATAGGATTTTTCATACATATTTTAATAATGTTTTACGTTTCAGATAGGGATTAAAATATCCAGATTTGACTATATTATAATAAGAAGAATGCTATGGGAAATAATACAAATTTTCTTATAATATTTATTTATTTACTTATATATGTATAAAACATTTTCTTAATAATAAAATAAATTTTAGTACATAAGAGAGTTTGTTGTTTTATTGACTTGTAATATATTCTCTTAAAAAACCTTAACAGTACTGGTTAGAGGGTTATATCTAACTAATCGATCGTGTAGGATTAAACAATAGGCAGTTGTATCTTTGGATACGTTTTTACTGGTTTCAAATTCAATGCGTATATCGACAGCTCCTCCTTTCAATATATCTTCGCTCTGTCGAGAACAGTCAATTACCACTAGAGGTGTATGTGATTTAAATCTTAGAGGATAGACACATGGATCGTTGATTGTTGTATAATAGTAGGATTTTTGAAATTGTGCATACATTTCATAGAGAATTGAATATTTGTTAGAGTCAAAATCTAAGTTTAAATTGTCGTAGGGAAACACCTCCGAATTTAAGTAGACTTTTAAATTAGTCAAATTGAGGTGATTGAAAGTACTCATATCTTTGTCAAGTTTGTTTTTCATAGCTGTTTGAAACCCAATGATGATAAAACGTGGTTTTTCCAATTGATTGGAAGATTTTACAGCCCAAGTATGATTTTTAGCTTGTTGCAACTGTGGATATTCATGTAATTCCCAACTACGAAAAGCCATATTTAAATCCTTGTTGCTCTCAAATTGTTTGAGTAATCGTAACTTTTGATGATCGCTCACTGAAATGTGTGGCATCTTCCAAAGCACCTTGTTCAAAGTCACTTTATAATTTTCCTTTTTATCTGTAATGTGTTGAATACCATTTAAATCTGTACTGCTTCTGATTAATATCAATTCTTGACGTAGATTCATTACAATTTTATGAAAATCTTCAGCAAAACCCATCATAATTTTTAGTGGAATGCAAACACTGAAATTTCCACTTCCATCTACTAGAATAGGAATCTCTTTTTCACACCATCCTGCATTTTGTAATCTATTACTATCGGTTGGAGTAAATGATACGAGACCTTTTAAGGTTGTAGTTATTCCAGGATTTCTAACACGATCAATTACTACTCCTCCTAGTTCATAACGAATTTCTTCAAATAGATACATTATACCATTGTTGATAAAATGTATATTTTCACTATAAGTATTGTCAGTTTTCAACAATTTTCCTTCAATATACAAAAAACTTTGACTGGGCAACGTATAAAGATCCTGTGTTTGAATAGGTATTCTAATTTCATCGTTGTTACTTAGAGTTGACGACGAATAAGGTTGATGAGTATGATATTGATAACTAACAATTGCATCGTCATGTAACACACTTTCTCCAACTTTTAGTATGTTATAACTCATTTTCTTCTTCTTCTTCTTTGTCCTTGTATTTACACTTACACCTAATTATTAGGAAAATTCTCTCAATACTTGTACTAATTTGTAACTTAAATCTACACCAAAATAGTCTTATTTTGTTTGCAATGTTGTTTATTAATTTTTCAATTTAAATCCCAAAGAATGTAAAACAGCTTTATTCTCAGGAGTTAATTCTTTCAATGGTCGTTGTAAACTGAGACGTTTATCCTTCCTACAGGTTTTATATTCAGTTTGTTGATTATAATGATTATAGTCCCAGAATGGTATGTCAAATGAATTATGGTTGTATATAAATACCATATTTAAACTCTTTTTAAGTGTAAACGTGCTGTGACCAACTCTTTTCTAAAATTAACTAAATTACCATGTTGATCGGTGATTTTAAGCTGAATTTCATCTATATAACGTGTATTGATTGGTAAATATATGACATTTGATGGGTTCTCCAATATTTTATATCCAGGTTCTACATTAGGATAAAACATGTGAATTATATGCACATGCGCTTCATTATTATATGAATTGTTTACTAAATTACATTCAATACAGATGGAATTCACCTTGAAAATATCTACAGGATTTTCAGATATGTACTGTGTATTCGGTTTTAGGACAATTTTACCAAATCCCAATAGTTTTCCTATAGAATTTTCTTGAGTAAAATCAATTTTTACTGTACATTTAATTTCACACTTGAGAGTATTCAAGTTTGCACTAAGAAATAATTTCGGTCTATCTTCTTCCTTGGATTGTAGGCTTATTTGTTCGAGTAAATATTTGTATATATCTCTAAGTTCGTACGATCCTTCTGGTAAAACAATCTCTGTGTTGTCTTTCCCATAGTGAAAGGTATTATTGGTTTTGTCAACATTTGGAATTGAATAATAACTGGCAAAATTAATCAACCCCAAAACAAACTCTTCGTTTTCGTTTAATATAATAGGAGGATAAATATTTGTTGTCAATATAGATTCATTTCCTGACAATGTAAATGTGTAGGACATTTTTTGTTGAATATTAGTTCTAATCAGTTCAAAATAATATAAATAACTAACACAATATCTACTTGTAAATTGCTTTTATTTTAAACATACAGGATTATACAGAAAGTTTAAACATAAATGACCACAAATAATAGAATTATAAGACTGATAAGAAGCATGATTATAATATATAGTACTTGGTTCCTTGGATTGAAAATACAGTTGTGTTTCGATTGGTGGTAACAAATTTCCAAAACTATCAAAATAATAAATGATTGATCCATATTTTTTGTAAGCAGTCCAATGTGTACCAGAACCAGAATCGTTATCCAAATTAATAACTCCTGATTCATATTCATAAATTTTTCTAGGTAACCTATCCTTCATAAAGACTCCTCGAAAATGGGGAATTTTCAACTTTTTAGCATACATTTCCATTTCGATATTCGTTAAAGCCCGATTGGGTAATGTTATTGGTACTTTCGGTGAGGAGGAAGACGATGATGAAAAAACAGTCCCATTCCAGTTTTATAGGGTCTTAAATAGAGACCTTTCCCCATAGCAATTGACTCCATTGTTTTATTATGACGTTGACTTTCATGTAATTGTTGTTTAGCTGATCGAGCATCATTAACGGCCTTTGCTATTCCTGCTGCTCCTCCACTCAAAGCCCCTAAGGCACTAAGACCTGCAAATATAGGTATTAAGGGTAAAATTCCTCCAGTTTTAGGAATTTTAATAACCCGAGGTGTGTTGATTTTTCCTTTTTCATTTTTAACCGTTTTAATTGCAATATTAAGCGCACTGTTTATACTTGTAGGCTTTACTTTTAAAATATTCCTCTTTATTTTCTTTGCCACAGATTGAAAACTTAATCTTTTCTTATTTTTCCTTCTTATTTGTTTTTTACGTTTTCCTCCCCTTTGTCTCTTCTTAGATTTAATCTCTTTTCTTTTCCTACGATTACGACTATTACTGACTGCCATAATAATAAGTGTTCCCTTTGGTTGAAAGGTTTGTAATGAACTAAACTATAATTAATAAGACTTTCCTATATAACTGTATTTATAATTTAAATTTTTTACTATAATCCTCATCAAATTCTTCTTCACTGCTAATACTATCACGTTTTCGTTTTTGACTAGTACTAGTATCCATATCCATGTCAAATGTAGGAGTATTAGTAGTAGGTGGTTCTTCTGAAATATTTAATTTACGTTTTCGACTCTGCTTTTGTTGTTTTTGTTGTCGTCGTTGTTTAATATCTCGCTTAAGTCTCTTTTCTAACAATTTTACATCTGTTTCTTGAATATTATTATCAAGTTTCCTCTTTCTGTTACTACGTGGTACTTCTGTGGTATTTGATAATTTATTTGCTGCTATCCTTTCCTTAATTTTTCTTTCGTGATAATTATAAATTCGTTTTTCTTTTTCATCCTCGTATTCATCCTCATCTTCACTACTATCTATTTGAGGTTTCTTATTCTTAATAGTTTTCTTCTTCTTAGTAGTATTCTTAATAGTTTTCGTTTTCGTTTTAGTAGTAGCTGATTTATTTTTAGGAGCTTTTATTTTCTTCTCAGCTTTAACCTTTTGTGGGATCGGGTTTGGTAAGTTATTGATCTTTTCTAACAACGTTTCCATTTTTGTTAGATAATTTTGTGTTGATTTTACACTTTGCTTAATAATACCTGTGGTTTGTTTAATGTTCTTCTTCGTTTCATTCATAATATACTGATTAGTTTTATCATTCTCATTTATTTTATCTTGTTTACTATCCCTTCCTTTTCTACTATAACCCATACCTAACTTAAGTTTACTATCCATGGCAGCAGATACCCCTATAGCTGCAATTTTTTCCTTCCAAGATGCATCCTGTGCATTAATTCGAGTTAAAGCATTTTTAAGTAAAATTTTATCAGCCTGATGACGATCAGGTAAGGCAGTATAATTTGAATAGGCTATATCATGTTCTCTACAAGCTTCATCGAGAGGATTAATACCTTTATCACCACGAGCTAGACGTTCTTGTAGTTTTGTACCGGGTCCACAAAATTGATAACCCGGTAAATGTACTTCAAATGGAAGTTTATTTATAACAGTATTTAAAAGTCCACTCCCTTGAAATGTACTGTCACTAGAATAGTATTTCATTTTTCGAAAACAAACTATATACTAACTATAAATTTAACAAACATCCTATTTTATACTTATTTCTATTCTAACTTTGAATGTGTTGTGTAAGATGAAGAGAATTGTTCAACAAAAAACTAAACTAAAAGTGGAAAATCACGATTTACAAGAATTTAAGAACAATGTTAAACATAGTATCTTATTACCCTCTACGATGCGATGTATTATTTCAGGTCCTAGTAATTGTGGAAAAACTTCAACTATGTTAAGTCTTCTTGAACATCCGAATGGTTTAAAATTTGAGAATGTTTACCTGTATTCGAAATCGTTATATCAACCTAAAATATATTTATTTGGAACAATTATTAAAACCTGTCAAGGGAATAGGATATTTCGCATTCGATAACAGTGAACAAATAATAACACCGTCAGAGGCAAAACGTAATTCTGTATTTATATTCGATGATGTAGCCTGTGACAAACAAGATGTAATACGAGAGTATTTTAGTATGGGTCGTCACAACAACATTGACTGTTTTTATTTGTGTCAAACCTATGCAAAAATTCCGAAACATTTAATACGAGACAATGCCAATGTACTTATTTTATTCAAACAGGATGATTTAAATTTACGCCATGTCTATTCCGATCATGTTGGTACCGATATGTCATTTGAACGTTTTAAAGAGATCTGTTCTTTTTGTTGGAAGAACACATTTGGATTCTTATCAATTTTTTAAGGATAACAAAATTGATGAAGGAAGATATCGTTATGGTTTGGACAGTTATATATATTTAAATTAATGTTTATATACAATTAATATTCACTTAAACGTCTTTCAAACAAGATGGCTAACAGGAAGAATACAAGCTCAAGTAAAAAGAGTGTTAAACAAAAATTAACACACAAACGAAGAGATATCAAAAATAAATTAAATCTTTTAAAACATGATCAAATTGCACATGAAACTTTATTTCAACCAATAACGAAACATTTACAAAATATTGAAAATAAATTGGATCCAAAAAAATATGAAATACCAGCAACAAAAACTCTTGAAGCACCTCCTGAGGTAAATATAAAATCTGAAGAATCTGATTATGAAGATGATGAGTATGAAGAAGATGAATATGATGATGATGAACTGGAAGAAACTGATAAAGATTCGATAGCATCTGAACCCATCCCCACAACTTACACCGATACACCTAGGAGGAATGATGACAATTAAACCACCTATGTCAGCAGCAGTACCTATCAAGAGAAAATTGCATTTTACTACAACATCTAAGCCATACAGTTTAAGAAAACATCTCGTTAAAGATATTCAAAAGGAACATTTCGATGAGGAAGCCAAAAGACAAAAAAATTACGAAGATCAATTAAATAAAACCATAGAAGAGAAATCCTTATCAGATTATTATGAACAATATAATCCTTTACCTGCAAAATATATTAAAATGTATCTTAAGAATCCGAAAGGTAAAGGTGATTCTGAGGGAAAATTTAGAGTAAAATTTGATAAAGACATTGAACGATTTTCAATAGGTAATCAAACTATTAATTTCGATGGACCCGATCTCATAATTGGATCTAAAAAATATAGAGGTACCAATGGTTTATATGGACTACTTTTTAATAGAAATCCACCAAATAAATATACTAAAAATGATGCTAAACATTATGCTGAAATTCTATCTGATTCAAGTGCAATAAGAGATATTAAAACTATACAACATAGCAAATTTAAGAAAATTATTAAACCAAATTTAAATAAAATAGAAACAGATTCGGAAGACGAAGAAGAATCAGACAACTCTGAAAGAGTAGGACATGGTATGTTTATGAAAGTTACAAATAATCCAATCGATTATGTATACTGGGATGATCCAAATGAGTTGGTTGAACGACTAAAATTATTAGTTGCCTCTGAAACAGCTGGCAATACAAGTCACACAAACGAGATCAACTCTATTATTGAAGAATTACGTGAAGCTAATATTATCGAATAATGTCCAACTATACAACTAAAGTAAAGAAACAAATTGTTGAAGAAATTCATAGACCTGCAAGGAAAAATTTTAAACGTAGAAGAGTCATTTTAAAATCACTTTTAGATCTAATGCAAGCCGATTTGGTAGAAATGCGAGAATTTGAAAAAGAAAATAAAGGATTTAAATACATATTAGTTGTAATTAATTGTTTTTCCAAATACGTATGGGCCTATCCATTAAAAACAAAAACATCTAATGAAGTAGCACATGCTCTTGAAAATGTTTTTAAACAACAGATTCCAATCAATTTGTGTACAGATTCTGGTGGAGAATTTACGGGAAAGGAAGTACAAAACCTTTTGAGAAAATATAATATTTTACATTATGTCGTTTACAGTGAAAAGAAGGCATCAATTGTGGAACGTGTTAACAGAACCCTTAAGAGTATGATGTGGAAAGAATTTAGTATTCAAGGATCCTATAAGTGGGTTAAATTACTACCGAAAATCATCCATATTTATAATAATAAAAAACATAGAACTATAGGTCTAAAACCTAGTGAGGTAACTAAAAAACATGAAAAATTTCTACTTGACACGGTTTATAATAACATAAAGATGACTACACTTCAAACGAAATATAAAGTAGGAGATCATGTACGCATATCAAAACTTAGAGGTGTTTTTGATAAACATTACAAACCAAATTGGTCTACGGAAATATTTACAATTAAAAAGGTACAATATACAAACCCAGTTACGTATTTACTTCAAGATGAACAAAATCAAGACATTAAAGGTGGATTTTATGAACTCCAACTGCAAAAAGTTAAATATCCAGATATTTATTTAGTTGAAAAAGTAATAAAACGACAAGGAAATAAAGTACTTGTAAAATGGTTAGGTTTTGATAATAAACACAATAGTTGGATCGATAAAACTAATGTTCAGTAATAAGTAGTAGTAGTAGGAATATTTTTCTATATAAGATTGACATTTATCTAACAAAACTTAGTTCAATAACAGGTGTCTGAGATAAAACTATCATTAAAAATGCCAGTTGTTGTACGAATAAAATGTCCCAAATGTAGAGGAGAAACAGATCTGTATAATGAAAGATGTTTGGCATGTGATTCTAAAAAGATTTTCAAATTAATGGATGGTGCAAAACACATGCCATCAAGGTATATTACCAGTAAAGAACAACAAGGAAATGCCAGAGAAGCCAACGAAAGACAAGGAAACAGATGATTTGAATGAATTATATTAACAATATAAATTTGTAACATTTTGTAGAATTATTAATATATTGTCTTAAATATCTGCTCATACTTGTGTTTTATTCTCCTCTCATAATACGAGTACAGGCTAGGCTAGGCTAGTCTCATCTCTCTCTACATATATATTTTACTAAAATTTACAATACAACGAGACCAAACTAAGCTCAACAAAACTAACTCTTTGTGAAAAACAAACAACAACTTTTACTCTTATACGGTAAAAGGCTAGGCTCATTTAAAATTTTACTATTCTTGACAAATAGGTGATTTATTTAACTTTGGCTTTCTAACAAAATCTCCAACGAGTTCACCATTTTTCAATTATTTGCATGGAATTTTCCTATTAATACAAGCTTTTGCTATTTCTTACATTCTCACATACATTCACTCATCTCTTATCAACTATTTTTGACCTTTCTTATCTACTTTGCTGACCTAACGAGTCACTTGTTTACTCAATTTTACTTACAAAAAGTACCATGAATCACACATTATTCATACATTTTGTTTACATTTTGCCTTATCTCACACATTTTTACAGACTTACGGTGCCACTTGTTTACTTTTTCAAGCTTTTTTACCGACTTTTAGACGCCAAACAACTTTATAGGGGAACATTTAACAAATTTTACATCAAATATACTACCTAATAAAGCCTTTTTGCACACATTTCCAACTAATATATTACCTACTCATCCTCTTTCACACCACAGCTTTTACTAGTCAAAATAACAAACAAGTGCTATCAACACACATTTCATCTATTCAACCAACCAAATACAAGTTTCTTATCACACCTATACACTACAAACCAATCAAATACATGCCTTATGGAAGCCATTTTACATAGTCAACCAACCAACAACAAGTTTCTTATCTTCCTTTTACACCACATACACATTCAACCTATCAAATTAACACTTTTCTTATCAGGTTACGCCTACTCTGATAAGACCACACCAATAAGCATCTAAACTAATGCAACTTCTCCTCAAATGAAAGTTTATTAAAGTTTTAATGAAGTTAAGATACCCTGTTTGCACATCTACTGGACTTGTTACGTCATTGACGACACTTCTTGCAGGCTCTTAAGACATCTATACACACCTATTTACACCTATCTTACACCTATTCGGAAGACATTTTCAACAACTTATATTGACAAAAAGGCACTGTTCAACAGCCACTGGACAATTTACGTCATTGACAACACTTCTTCGCCTTCACCAATTTTTCAGCACTTCTTGCAGACTTTTCACATATTATTCACCAATCCTTTTTTATGTCATCCCAACAATTGCATTCTCTATTACGAATCCTATTTGGCTAAGTAGGATAAGTCCCCAGGTTTTGCAGTATTGAAACCAACTTATGTAGGTTCAAATCCTACTACAGACATGACTTTTTTTAACTTATTTAATTTAATTCACAACATTTAACACACATTTATTCTAAGTCCTCAAGGCCAACAAAAGTGACAAAAAGGCACTGAGCTACATCCACTGGACGAGTGACGTCAAAACTTCTTCAACTATTACAGGTAAATTACAGGTAAATTACAGGTAAAAGGTGACACAGGTATACAGGTATACAGGTAAACAGGTATACAGGTAAATAGATTACACATTTTCAGCTATTCTTCAAGAAAATATGACAAAAGGGCACTGTTCAACAACCACTGGACTGTGTCGTCATTGACGACAACTCTTCGGCGCCTTCACCAATTTTTCAGATATTCTTGCAAATTTTTCAGGGATTTTCAGCACTTCTTCGGCTAGTGGTCAATTCTTGACACCGATTCTTGACAAAATGGCCATCCGCAGTCCCAGAAGCGCGTTACCTCTACTACTTTCGCACACTTTTCTTTGTACTATTTTTAAAAAATAGCGAAAAATCGCTGTCCCCCCTTATCTCGAAAAGTACTGATCAAAAAATGTTTAAAAAAATTCTGGAATATTCTCCACAGGGTGTAGATGGAACGAAAATTTAGCACGAGTGCATAACCTTCCATAATTTATCTGGTATATATAAAAAAACAAAAATTTCAACGTCATCAGTTTTCAATAAAGATCGGAAAAGAACTTTATTGAAAACTCATTTGGGGTATGTTGTGCGAATTCACTGATCATTTTATACCTCCGTAACAATTTTTTTTTATTTTAAAAGCAATCAACGTACGGAACACTAATTGCGCAAGTTTAACTTGCACTTCACCGGTTATTTTTTTGCTAAAGTAATAGCAATTTGTAAGTAAACGCATTGTCAGGCAACAACAGCAACCCTTTAGATATTTTTCCTTTGCGTTTTTCCACAATTTTTTGTCGAAGTTTAGTTAATAATGAAGAATAATATTCTCTAGTCATTGCTTTGGTGTTCCAAGCGATCTGTAAGAAGTATCCTATTCTTGTACCAACAAACGAAACCAAAATATTTTCCTACTCATTTTTATAAGCAAAAGGTCTTGTGAAGAGGTAAGCAAGCATGTTTTCACTCTTCCGACTCGTTCTTTCTGTCTGGATCATAACAATGGACCGACTTTTTATCTATAGTTACAAATTCAAACCAAGTTAGATCAATCCTCTTCCGAACTCTCTCCGAGTCAGTTTTGGTCGACGTTTAGTCATTTAGGGATCTATTAAGCAGATATTTTTTTTAAACCCAAATCAGAAGAGACACTGTGTAAAACACGTTCGTATAAAGTATTCATAGGCTTTGCTGTACAGTCCAGCCCAATTGGTCGATTGAACCAAAATCATTTCATGTACAGCCTCAACATTCTCTAGGATAGACACAGAAATGGGTTTTCTAGCACGGTATTCATCACTGATATCGGTTCTTCCTCTCCTAAAAGCCGCAACCAAGGTTTTTATAATGTCGTAGATAAGACATTGTTCCTTCGATGTGGTGAGCCTGCCACCATAAAGTTATTTAGCGCAGAGTCCTTTCAAAAAAAGTTACTTTATTACCGGCCGACATTTGATTTTACTAAATTCACAAATTTTGTCAACTAAATCTTCTTCAAAAGTTCGCCATAAAGAGCACAATAAAATCTAAACCACCAAACTTTGCGTACGTATTTAATAAGTACACAACTACTATCTATTATCCCCGCATATGTTTTTGATAACGGAAACTGATATAGCCTAAGTAGTTATCAATGCTCGTAGTATTATGCTTTTGTAGAAAACACGACACGCGATTGATATCAGCATTCTAATGAGATTATATCTTAAACCAAAATGTGTCTGCGCCTAATGAGGTCAAATAAAGTCAGTGGGAGCATTAAGTCTTGAACAAATTGACTCAATATATACCGCCCAATTTAAATGAGGATGAAAATCTTGTATAGTTCCCAGAGTATTATGAGAAATTTCCCTGGTTTTTACTTCAGATAATGATCAAATTTTAAGCGAAACCAACTATATCTTTTATGTCATTAATATCTCGCCATGAGATCTATCATTTAAAATATCAAATTGTAATTCTTAAATTATGTTATTCCTTAGTACAAGGAGGGCAAATTTAGTATTGGCGCGTTTGCGAGGGAAGTATTGGGTAAATCATTTCACTAATTTTTACCTCTCTTCCTAAAAGGAAGTATTGTGTTCGTAACAAATCATTCTTAGAGATTCTTGAATCTCTTGTATTAAGGCCCCTGGGTTGATGCGATAACTCTCAAACGAAATGAAATGTGGATTTTAAATTAGATACACACCTAATACTTGAAGTAGGTATGATACGTATAGCTTTTGGGCTAGATCGCTTCAGAGTATTATGATGAAAGAGGTAAAAGTCAATAAAATGATCTTTTTAGCACTTTTACGCAAGTTTTTCCGGGTTGTTAGTTGGAATAGAAAACAAATTTTAAGTATAAATATTTACAGTCAAATGTTAAATGGGTAAAGCAGAGGGTTAGCCGGGTAGCTTTTGGAGTTGAGAAATCTCAAAATTGTGTTATTTTTTCATTAAGAGCCGATATGTTTCGTAGAATTTCAATATAATAATAGAAATTTTTCTTTTTATTTGTTTCACAGAAAAATCAAATTTTGGGTATAATATTTATACTAAAATATATAAGGATGAGGAAGAAAGTTCGAGGGAGATATCTTGAGTGTATCTTGTTATAGGTCCTTGCCAGTTTTCCCAAGCTCTAGGAATCTTAAAATAAAATATTTTTTTATTGTTAAGTCCAATCTAAACAGAAATAATTTGTAGGTGAGACTAGCATGCAATTTCATCCGTAACTATTTTCAGTCGAACAGAGAAGGAACATAGATGATTACAATCCAATATTTGGTAATACCAAAAGTTACCATTTCCTTTTTAAAAATATCGATTAGTAAGAATTATTCCTTAGTAGAACATTTATTTTACAATTTCCATAGGCAAGAAAAGGAAGGAGTAAATAACTTTACAGTAATTTTTTATATATTTGTTTTTCTTCCATCTTACAAGGATTTTTAAAATTTTATCAAAATAATTTTTATGAAATTACGTGAGCAACATGTTCCGTAACCTACAGAGGGCCGCCCATCCGACCTCTAAACACTACGCACATACGAGGGTTGTATGATAAGTACGTGACCTCGGTCAGAGATGACGCTACTACTATTGCAAAAAATTGTATTTCTCGTAAACATAACCTGTCACACGGATCCTGTCAAATTTTCAAGTCGCTGCCTGATTTAGTTTATGAGTGGCGGCCATTTAAATAGAACAACTTTTATAATTTTACAACAATGGAAAAAATTGAATATCGAGCAGTGACAAAATATTTGTTTTTGAAAAAGAAAACGAATGATGACATAGAAGCGGAACTCTACGACGTTTATGGAGCCTCTGCAGCTTCGTTATCGACCATAAAATATTGGACAGCTGAATTCAAACGCGACCGTACAAGCATTTTTGATGAAAAGCGTTCAGATCGTCCAAATGAGGTTACCACATCAGAAATGATTGAAAAAATCCACGATATACTGATAAATGATCGGAGAGTGAAAGTGCGTGATATTGCTGAGACTGTGGGCATCTCAATTGAACATGTGCAGAATATTATAATATAAAAATGTGTTTTTCTTGTCAAGGCCAGGTACTTATTAAACAACCCTCGTACTATACATATGTGCATAAAATATATTCCAATCCAATAATATAAACTTCATGTAGAATTAAATGCTAAAAAAATTAATTATTAGAAAGGTACTTTAATATTGTATGTATTATCATAAATTGTTCATCATTTGTTTGAAAATTATAGATTCTAAATTTATCCCTATAGACCGAAAAATTAACAGGAAAATATATTAATTAGGCTTGATAATTTAGTTAATTTTTTTTGTTAATGTTTTGGAAGAAAATTAATAAAATTCTAGGCATCTACTACTGTAAATAAAAATGTTGCTTGTATATTTTATCTGGTGTATGTTTTTATTTTAATTTACTTAATACTTTAGTTTTCCAAAAGCGGTTCTGTAAACGGTTTTTCCGGTTATTTATTGACCACACTTTTTACTTTGCATACTAAAGGAACTATTGTATTTATAAAAAAATTTTATTCCAAAATTTTTACATTCCTTCACGATTCAGAACCTCTAGGCCATAAAAAAGGTAAATTTTCAGTTTACATCTATGTGTCCGTTTATCGGTCTGCCTTTCCATTGGCAAGGTAACTTTTGTACGAAATGAGATATCGATTCCCAATTTGGTACAGTATAATAATACTTGAAGTAAAGAAGAAACTTATAGTCTTTGAGCGATATTGTTTCAGGGGAAGAGAGTAGAGGTCGGTAAATTTTGTAGAATTTTAATAATATTATCAGGTTTAAAATAATTGTTACAAAGAGCAGATTTTAAATATAATTACTTATCGTCAAATATATAAAAAATTCGAGAGGTGACGAAGGGAGTTAGAGGGGTTGCTTCGAACATATCGTGTGACAAGTCCATTTCAAAGTCCACGAAGTAGAGCAATCTCAAAATAATGTTACTTTTCATTATTTTTAATCTTTAAAGATACAGTATGTAGAAGGAAATTTGAGTTGGAAATCGTCTGCGTAACCATTTAGAATATTCAGTGTAATGCTTAAAGGAAGTTATTCTTAAGTGTAAGAAAGTGCGTACATTCTCAAAGAATTTTTGTTCGTATAACAAGTTTTTTATCTGCGTAGAAATGTAAACGCCCTGTAATAGCTGCACCTCATCTGTTTCTGAAACAATGCTAGAAGACTGCTTCGATAATAGATAAAGTTCGTTTAATTGCATTAATTTTCAACTGTTGAAAAAACGAACTTGTTGGCTGAACTCTTTGCTTCACATTCTACTGTCGATTTCCAAGGAAAAACATCACCTACTATTCCCGTAGTACAGTCAGGGATGCCCGATATTGTCTTCAGGCAGGGTATCATAAAACGTACTTTAATGAAGCTAGACACCGCAAAAACTTCAAGCGCTGACGGAATATCTGCCATAGTTCTCAAAAACTGTGTGAGGGAACTAACATCAGTTTTCTCTAGACTTTTCAACCTATCCTACAGAGAGGGAATATTTCCTTTCTGCTGGAAATGTACCACAGTTTAGCCGATACCTAAAAAAGGCAGGAAGACCTTGCCAAATAACTACCGACCAGTCGCACTGCTTTCAATAATATCTAAAGTCATGGAAAGAGCTATCAATCAGCATCTTCTAAAATATCTTGAAGGATTCAACATTATTAGCGATCACCAATATGGCTTTCGTAAACATAGATCAACAGGAGATCTTCTGACTTATGTAACACATGTTTGGAACAACGGAATTAAACACTTTGGAGAATCTCGAGCGGGTGCTCTTGACATATCTTAGGAATGCCTTGGATGTGTTTGGCACGATGGACTGTTGGATAAGCTACGCTCTTATGATATGTCTGAAAAGTTCTGTTTGTGGCTTTCATGTTTCCTCAGAGAGCGTTCTTTACTAGTGGCAGTCGACGGATTTCTTTCTAACACCTTCACTATCAACGCCGGTGTGCCCCAAGGCTCCATACTATCTCCTACTCTCTTTCTCATTTACATTAACGATCTGCTAGAAAAAACCGGAAACTCAATCTACAGCTTTGCAGATAACAGTACGCATATCTCTTCATTCACTTTGAACGCTCCGACATCGGCTACTCAGACGAATATCCGCAGACAACGGGAAGTCGTTCAACTTAATCAAGATCTGGAAGAAATTCTATCTTGGAGTGACAGTAACCAAGTGGAATTCAACGCTACAAAAACCCAGGCGGCAGTTTTTTCTAAAACAGTTAACGTCGCTGAATCCAACATAGTTATGGCGGGGCATTCCATTCCTCTAACATCGTCATTTGTTGGGAGTTAATTTGGAGGCAAATATGTCCTGGCATGAACATGTCGCAGACATAGCGAGGAGAGCTTCTCAACAGTTGGGAATATTATTTCAAACCAGAAAGCTTTACACTCCACAACAACTGTTAATTCTTTACAATGCTCAAATTCGACCAACTATGGAATACTGCTCCCATGTTTGGGGCTCCGCTCCCAAACATACATTGCATTTCTTGGATTCTATTCAGAGGAGAGCTGTTCGTCTGATTGGAGACCCGGATCTGACCGGCGGCCTTGATTCGCTAGAACATCGAAGAACGGTTGGCGACTTGGGCCTATTCTACAAATATTTATATGGAAAATTCCTCCCAGAGCGACGCATGTTAGAAATACACATCGCGCTAATACTTCACATCCGTATGAGGTTCAGCTTGTTACTCCTCGTACAACGCTTTTCAAGCAGTCTTTTATATGGAGAACATCATCCCTTTGGAATAATTTGCCCAGTACTGTGTTTCCCACCGAATACAATTTACAGCAATTCAAGAACAACGTGAATCGCTTTTTTCACACACGTGTCGCTCCTCTAGCGCTTTAGGGACTTTCCTGCAGCACGTGTGCTAAACCCATAAAAAGAAAAAAAAACTATTATTTTTATAGAAAAAACCTTAATTAAATCGCTAAACAAATTATTCTATTTTAGAGTAAAGGTCGAGGATAATAACAAAAATTTTAATTTGAGTTAATTTTTTGGAAAGGCTATAAAAATAGTCTGATAATACAGAACTCGAAAGATACTGTATTAATTATTCAATATTTCGGGTCAGTGCATTTCTCAATAGTTTAAGAAAATAAAACTATAAATAATACTCATAAATAAGAATATCAAACTACTTGGCATTAAATGATTATTAGTCTCATAAAATGGAGGTCTTCAAACTTTTATCGGCTGTGGAACTCTTTTCGCTTTACGTTTACTTATCTAGTTTATGGCTACAGTTAACTGCAGTCTAGTGACGTAGGCTCAAAAATCAACTTCTCAGTATGAATCACATTACTTCCCAAATATGTTTTTAATTAGTTTTGCTACAAATATGTATACACAATCAAAAAGTAAATATAGACCTATAGTATACCAAATTTAGTATAAAAGAAACCTCACAATAATTAAGAGGATTGATCTCAGACTATTTGAATACTACATATACTAGACGAAAGAATTATTCTTCTATTATTATTCTATGTAACTCATTGTAAATTTTAAACAACTAAAACTAGGAAGCGAAGTCGGAAATAAACTCTTTGCAATAATAGAGGTAGATACGAGGTAGGATCCTGCATTTCAAGAGTATGTAGAACCCAGCACAAGATGTGCTAATAGAATATAGTTTCCCCATATTTCTGAAATAGTCGATCATATTTGGTACAGTTGTTTCAATTACGTTTTATAAATTTTCTGAATCACCTATTATATTAGAGGTAAGTACTGTATTTTTTAAAAAATCTAGTACCTAAAAGATATCTTAAATTAAATTCTTTCCCAAAAATATTTTTTTGCTCATTTTAAAATATAACATATTATAACATACATAACATAAATTTAATAAAATAAAAAAAAACACTTAATGGATCACTATAACTTGAAAAAACATAGAAAAATACTATAACATTTTAGTTCCCAACCGGTGGGGGTCGCGACTCATAAGGGCGTCTCCTTGGCTTTTTGGGGGGTCGCCGGTTATCAATTTTAAAAACCAAAATTAAATTTTAAAATCTATAAGTAGGTATTAAAATGTTAATATCAGTGGACGGCTGGCGCACGCCCCTCAGCCGCGAGTTTAAACTTTCGAATATAAATATAAATGTACAGATAAATTGTCGCACTCAGTAAACTTGTTACCTAATGTTAAGTCGTTACTTTTTGTCGTTTGTATATAGTGTAATAAAAAAAGGTCAAAACAATGATGAGATAGTTATATAGTTTACATACAAAAATATTATGATTTTATTCTCTCTGCGGTGTTACTAGGAGTATAGTTTTGGACCTCGAAAAACTTTTTAAAACGCGTTTTTTGAGCTTAAAATGTGAATAACTCCGGATCAGTCGCATCAAACAAACAAAAAACTAAACTATTCATAATGAAATTTACAACAAATTTTCGTCGGTTTTAAATCGCTCAAATGTGTACATAACCTACAAAATTGAAAAAACAGGCAAAAATCTGTTTTTTTTTTTTTTTTTTCATTTTATTGTACAGGTCGACTAAGTGAACCGATCGGCTTGACACTTTCAGAAAATATTCCTTTTGTTATAGCAAAAATACCCTGAAATTTTGAAACAAAAATATTGAACCCAGTGGACACAATTGAATTTGTTATTTAAAATTTGAATTTCCCGCCATTTTATGCCATTTAGTCCAAAATGAATCTTTTTTTTTCAAAATTTAGGTCTCGACGTCAGCTTTCCGATGCCAGTCTATTTGATGCAATGTTCTTAGTGCTGAATCTATGAAACTCTCAAAGCTCAAATGTCACTTAGAAACAAAGCATTCCGAACATATTACAGAAGACTTAGACTTTTTTAAACGACATGAGGCGGCCTTGAAAAAACAAGAGTTGGGTTTTACTGGGACGTTTAAACAACAACTGTAGTTCAGGCATCATATGAAATTAGTCTGGAAATTGCAAAAAATAAAGAACCTCATAATGTCGGTTATGCTAATTTTGGAAAAGCGAATGAGATTAAAACGCGTAATATATCTTTGTCCAACAACATAAATCAGAGACGCATTTCAGACATGTCCATAGATGTGATGGAACAAATTTTATCTGAAATAAAGGCATCTCCTATATTTTCCTTTCAACTTGACGAGTCTACCGATGTTAATTCATGTTCTCACTTACTCGTTTTCGTGAGATATATTCACTTGGAGGACAAAGGAAGAATTTCTGTTTTGTAAAGCACTAGAAACTACTACGAAAAGTTAAGATGTCATGATGATAAGTTCATTCTTAGAAAGTAATGACTTACAATGGAAAAACTTGTGTGGAGTATGTACCGATGAAGCACCAACCATACTTAGATCGAGGTGGGTCTTTCAATCAAAGTTAAAGAGCTTGCATCCCAAGCAAACAGACTGCATTGCATGATTCACCGAGGTGCCCTTACTACCAAGACTCTTCCAAAGCCTTTGCAAAAAATGTTCGGCTCTTTGATGACAATAGTCAATTATAAAAAATCTAGTGCTCTCGTCTGTTCAAGGAACTATGCAAAAATATGAACTCTGATCACGAAGTCCTTCTTTTTTACACTGCTGTCCGTTGGTTATCAAAAGGAAATGTTATTGGCCGAGTCTTTAAATTGAAAAACGAAATAAAACAGTTCTCAGAAAGGAAAGGAAAACATGAGTTTATGGCACACTTTAATGCTGAGGCCTGGATCCAAAGAGTAGCTTATTTATTTACTATCTTAGATCAGCTAAACAAGCTAAATTTGAAACTGCAGGATAAGAAAACGCACATTATTCACTTCTGAGATAATATCCAGGCATTCGTATTAAAGTTGCAAAACTGGCGTCGTAAAGGATATTTTCAAAACTTTTGCCTTTGCACCAAGACTGAAGAATCGGAGCCGGGAATTGTATATAATCTAAGAGAGAAAATTGAATGTTTGAATCTGAAAAACAACGTTATTTCCCGGAGTTCTCTGAACAAAAAGCTGCATTAGTATGAAACTCATTTCATGTAACTTTGGATATTACTGACATTCTCGATGAAGTGCAGCATGAATTTTTGGAGCTGCGAAATGACTCCTAAGCGCGTGATTTATTTCAGGAAAAATCGTTACCGCGATTTTGCTTTCTTTTCGAATATTAGTGCCTTTTGCTTCTACTTACCTCCGCTAAAGTGAATTTTCAATTCTTCTGAAGATCAAGACAAAAGCCAGGAATAAGCGGGATGTTCAAGATGACATAAGACTGGCCTTGACAAAAACTCAACCAAGAATTATTACATTTGCTAAGCAGATGCACACTCAATTATAACATTAATCATTAATACTTAAAAATTAATCCTTTATAAAAAATATCACTGTTAACTCCTAAAATATATTTTTTCAAACTCTTTTTTTTGTGTTTTATTGGTCCAATATGGCGGATGGGAGAGGGGGGCCGCGAACATCTTTAAAAAATCTAAAAAGTGTCGCAATTAAAAAAGGTTGGGGAAGGCAGTGGCCTATAACACGTACCAGTAAAACATAAATGTCATTAGCATTTTGAGTTCTGTATGGATAAAGGCATTGCCACGATATCAGCATCTCTGTTCCTCTGACAATCATGTCGATGATGCCGAAGACATGATATTTGTTGCAACACATCTAAAGCCAAGATAATACTAATCTGAAATTAATCGCTTAATATATTGATTGGCATTTTAGAATTAAAAATATGATTGAAAATGGCTGTCATTTCCGGTATACTAGGCGTCCTACCAAAATTAGGTTACGCACTAGTTCATGTCCATACTCAACTCCACTCCATTCTTTTGGTTTGTTGTCCTATACCAGTTCAATGGCGTGTGCTTCTACATTGTACGATCAAACGCTAATCTTTCTATAAAAAGTGGCAAAGTGATTTACCCTGTATATGCCTTGCAAATATGCAGTTCTAAAATGAAACTACGGAAAGACATCCCAATGTGTCACAACGATACTTTAAAAGTACCTGATGAATGAGATAGTAATAAAAAGTTAATCAGTGAAAATTATGAAAAAATAACATAATTTTCTGATTTCTCGACTCCCAGAACCCTGAAAAGAACGAATAACACAATATATTTCAAGCGAACTATCTAACCCGCTCTCCATTTCTTTTGACCCCGTACATGATTGAATACAAATAGTTATGGAGCAAGGACTATTTTCATAAGACTATTTAAACTAAACAAAATTTATCAACCCCCACTATCTTCGCCTTAAAGTTATTGCCTGAGAACTACAGGTTCTCTTCCCATTTCAAGTTTTACGTGTTTATCAATCATTATTTGAAACTGATGTAATTTTTGCCAGCAGGCCTAAGAAAATATGTTTTTCATAAACTAAAGGTCTAAATAAGCAATTTTTCACGAATATAATACCTCCCTTTACGAAGAAAGTAAAAATACAAATCTAATTAATAAACAAATATATTCTTTTCTAATTCCCTTGACTTGGACGCAATTTTTAAAGTAAATTGAGAAAAAGAATAAAATAAATTGTTAAAGTTTGTTCAAAACAGTTTAAAAGATCAGTCGCGTGAGTGTACTACAGGTATTTTTATACCAAAAAAATATCTTATGAAGAAAATATACCTCACTAAAAAATGTGTAAAAAAATACAAAATTTGTTAGTTCGTTAAAAATATGCATTATAACTTTTTCCATTAACATCTTTCATGCGTACCTACATTATTAATATATTTCAAACTGCAATACTTTAATAATTTGTTTCTTTTTTTCAATTCAATATGATCTTAAATTTGATCAAAAATATTCTTTTCTTTTTTGTTATCTATTACTGTAATTTTTACCAAATTATTAATTTAAGTGACAGTTGGACAACAATTTTATGTCCACATTAAAAAAAACGGTCAAGTGCAAGTTGAACTTGCGCAATTAGTGTTCCGTACGTTGATTGCTTTTCAAATAAAAAATTTTGTTACAGAGGTATAAAATGATCAGTGACTTCACAAAACACACCCCAAATGAGTCTTCAACAAAGTTTGTTTCCAATCTTTACTAAAATCTGATGACCTTGAAATTTTTGTTTTTTTTATATACCAGATGAATTATTAAAAGTAATGCACTCGTGATAGTTTTCGTTCAATCTACACCCCGTGGAGAATATTCCAGAATTTTTTCAAAATTTTTTGATAAGTACTTTTCGAGATAAGGCGGGGGGGACAGCGATTTTTCGCGATTTTTTAAAAATAATACAAAAAAAATGCGCGCAAGTATTACATTATATATATATATATATATATATATATATATATATATATATATATATATATATATATATATATATATATATATATATATATACATATATATTACTCGTATTTTCATAAGCTTTCATTTGACACCACACTCGATTACCTAGTAAAAAATTTTTTTTTTCACTTCCGATTCACCCCCCAAAACTAACCCCTTAAGTCAAAATTCAACTTTCAAAACTACATGGCTCTGATGAGGCCATCAATCCCTATATTATTACCAAATTTCAACTTTCTATGACAAATAGTTTCGGAGAAAATCGGGTGTGACAGACGGACAGACGGACAGACAGACGGACAGAGGCACCGAAGTGATCTTATAAGTGATCCGTACGGAACACTAAAAAGAGGTGAAAGTAGTTAGAAGTTAGTAATTTTCTAGTTTTTATGTTATGTTTATGTAGTTATGTAGTCTAACATTTAGGATCAACTACACTCAGTACAATCTCTCAGATGAAGATGTTCTTAAGGTAATAAAAATGAAACAAATACAATAACAGAGAAGCTTTAAATGTATTTTAAACATAAGAAGTTAAATAAGCCTCAACACTTAATGAGATCTAGGAAAAAAAATACGAGATGGATTTTAGAAGAAATTTGTTGATTATAGATCTCCAAACAGACCAGTAATATCCTCGTATGTATGTACCTAAACGAAATATGATATATTATCAATGATATCGTAAGAAGAATATTTTATTATTCATTCATGGGGTAAACAAATTATAAATATTCATGCAGGAAAGGCAAAGAGGTAAAGGTTGCCAAAAATTCACTAATTATAATAGAAAATTCATTCAGGAAATTAGACACCATTTACTTCATATAACAAAAAATTGTGACAACAAAATTTTTAAAATACATAAATATTCAAATTAAAAAATATTTTACTGGTAATAAATTATAATTACCATCGTAGTAAAGTAGAAATATTTTATGTAAAGGGTCCGAGAATGAGAGGATTGTATTGAGAAATTTTCTTCTTCAGTCTAATATAAATGGGTGCAAAAAATTCGACTTATGTTGCATAATTGTGCAAGTGAAATGTATGAGAATATTGCCCAAACCTCGTGAACAATGACTTCAATTTAGTAGAACTGTAACAGAACTTATACGAAAAAACAGACCTGAAGTAAACCAACTTTGGAAAAAGTGCGAATACACGTCAAAACTTAAGATAAGTGGTATATCCGATTGTAATGCATCTCAAATTAAAACTTATACTGAGAGTAGGGATATTAATGATTTTGAGTTGCAATATTAGTTTGTAAAATACAAATTTTATAGATTAAATTTTACCTCCGTCCGATTCGACTAAAGCTTTAATACAAACGACTGACAAAAATAAATAAAACGTCAAATTATCTCTCAATTATCACATATTTGCATGAGAATTTCACTTAACAATTAACCCTTTCGTAATATTTGGATAACATTTTCTGATGTGTCTCTCCTACCTTGTAATCAGATGACTCTTTTTCTATATGATTTATAGTGATTCTATTTATAATTGCGTTTTTTTTATGTGATAATTGAGAAAATATTAATGATTACTCTATTATTTGTTACACTATATCAAATGATTAAAATACGTAATTAAAAGATAATAAATTATTACGAGATTATGTTTCTCTCTCTAGTTCTTTTCATTATTAATACCATTAACATTTTTTTCACCATTTCCTATATTTTCGTAATATCCTTTAGTCAAACTAAGTTTAGAATAAAAGGAGACTTTTTCGCTTTTTTATCTTTAGAACTTAATGCAGGATATTATGTACCCATTCTTATGAGATGCAATCTGAGGAAGCTTAATACGACGCTCTTCCATCACGATACCCTACATTTCATCGATCGTTTCTTCAGAAGAAACCTCAATCGGTCGTCCTGAATGAGAAGAATCTGCAGTGCTTGTACAGCTACGATTAAATTCATTTACCTAATAATAAATGATCTTGAGTGGTGGGACATTGTCTCCAGGAATTTCCTTCGGCTCAGTTCTTATTTAGACCGCAGTTCACTTTTTTATTTAAAAATGTTTAATCACTGCACGATACTCAGCTTTGTCGATTTCTAGGAAACGTGTAACACCGATCACTTTGAATACAACAATTACAAAAATCATACTTACCAACAGTCATACCTTTAACAAAATTTCCCGCCATTTCGTAGACATTTACCAGACTTATCAATTCACCCTCGTATGTATAATGCAATATATTTCTTTTGGCAATATCTTTCAATCATTTTGTTTAATTTTATTTTGGATACGTTAAATTTTAACATAATGACATTTAAAATTTAATTTCAATATTAACTAGTATTAAATTTTTAGGAACATTGATATGCTAGGAGTCCGTCTCTCTAACAATTAGACCTTAAGTTGGAATATAACAAAACGAACTCTAAATCTACACTGGTGAGCAAAAAAATCGACTCAAACGATTTCGCTTCATTTAACATCGATCCTTGAATTTAATTTTCAAATAGTGGTATTATTTTTGATATCATTAGAATACTGATTTTCTGCTCTTTCCATACCAAAAACATTTGAATTTCTAAAAAGTTTTTCTGATTAAAACAGTTCTACTCAACAGAACCGTTTTTGGTCGCTCAGCAACGTACTCTTTGCGCGCTATTGATCCCTATAAAAATACATGCAACTGCATTTTCCTATCATTCCTTTATTAGAACTTGAACTGTCAACATCTCTGCTATACTTGGTCACTAATTACGTCATCGGAAAATGGATGCCACCCCGAAAGAAACGGCACAAATCATTGCTGCAAGAAGGGCGCAGCCAACGTTTAGTCGCTGCACAACTGCACCTGAGCCGGTCAGCTGTCTCCAGAGTCTACAAACGTTACCAAGAGACTGGCGCCTTTACACGGGGATCAGGACTAGGAAGAAGAAGGTGCACCTTGGATCAAGACGACCGCTTCATTGTCTACACAACTCTAAGAAATCGTCACTTGACCGGCGTTGAGATTCAGCAGGAGCTCCGAAAAGTTCGTGGTCGGACTGTTAGTCATTGGACAGTCAGAAGAAGACTAAAAGAAGCTAACCTAACTCCGAAGAGACCAGCTAACGGACCTAAATTGACAACAGCTCAGATTTGTCCGATTGTCCGAGTCGACTGGACTGATGATAGAAGAAGACGAGTCTATAGGAGGCCTGGGGAGCGCTATGAGCAGTGCCGCATTGCTGAAACGGTCGCCTACGAAGGAGGTTCTGTCATGGTATGGGAAGGCATCTCATTGGATGCGAAAACCGTTTTCGTGACTGATGAGAGTCGTAGCGGTCGATTAACCGCACACCGGCACATCAAGGAAATCCTTCAGGAACACGTCGTTCCTTATGTTGGGTTTGTTGGCGACATCTTCATGTTAATGCACGACAATGTGAGGCCAGATGAAGCTGCATCGGTGCGGCAATACCTGGCGGAAGTGGGAATACCTACATTAGACTGGCCTGCGCGGAGTCCTGACCTCAATCCAATCGAGCACATGTGGGATGAACTTAAAAGAAGGGTTTGAGCCAAAAATCCAGCCCCTGCATCACTGAGGGACTTAAAGGTTGCGATGGTGGAAGAGTGGGGAAAAAATTCGACAGACAGTTAGGAAAAAGCTCACCCGCTCCATGAAAAACCTGCTGGAAGCAGTAATAAGGGCTAGGAGGGGGTAATACAAAATATTGATTTTGGTTTTTATAAATAAGTTTAATTGGTAAACTAAAAATTTGTTTAATTCCTTCTTTCTCTTATCCCTATTTTCAATTCTTGTTCTCCTTTTATTCATTTTAATCAGTAAAAACCATGAGGTATTCTATGGAATTTAGTATCATTAGAAAAAGAATAGAATGGGCTTTCAAATGATACTAACATCTATAAAAATATATGAACACTAAATTCTAGGATCCGTGTTAAATAAAGCCAAATACGAGACTGGTTTGAAAAGTCCGTGCAAAAATAAAAACTACTTATGTGTTTGGGGTAAACCTTTTTTTTTTTTCGACATAGTCTCCTTTTAGGCTTATACATTTCGTCCAACGATGTTCTAGTTTGTTGATCCCTTCCGAATAATAGGATTTGTCCAAATCTGCAAAATATCCATTAGTGTCTGCAATCACCTCCTCGTTTGAATAAAATCTTTGTCCCGCCAGCCATTTCTTCAAATTGGGGAACAAATAGTAGTCCGAGGGAGCCAAGTCTGGAGAATAGGGGGGATGTGAAACGAGTTGGAATCCTATTTCCATTAATTTTGCGACCACAACTGCTGAGGTGTGTGCTGGTGCGTTGTCGTGATGGAAAAGGCCTTTCTTGTGGGCCAATCGCGGGCGTTTTTCTTGCAGCTCGGTTTTCAAACGGTCCAATAACGATGAATAATATTCACCTGTAATAGTTTTACCCTTTTCCAGATAGTCGATGAGGATTATCCCTTGCGAATCCCAAAAGACAGTCGCCATAACCTTTCCGGCCGAAGGAACGGTCTTCGCCTTTTTTGGTGCAGATTCCCCCTTGGTAACCCATTGTTTAGATTGTTGTTTGGTCTCAGGAGTATAGTAATGTATCCATGTTTCATCCACAGTGACGAAACGACGCTTAAAGTCCTCCGGATTCTTCTGGGACAGCTGCAAACCATCCTTGCAACACTTCTCACGATTCCGTTTTTGGTCAAGCGTGAGCAATCGCGGCACCCATCTTGCGGATAGCTTTCTCATGTCCAAACGTTTATGCAAAATATTATGTACCCGTTCAGTCGAGATGCCCACAGCACTAGCAATCTCACGCACCTTAACTCTTCTGTCATCCACCACCATATCATGGATTTGATCAATGATTTCTGGAGGAGTCCAGAACGTTCAGCGTCACTTGTGCCCATATGGCCAGTCCGAAAATTTTGAAACCACTTATAAACTGTTCTAATCGAAGGTGCAGAGTCACCATAATGTTTATCAAGCTTCTCTTTAGTCTCCTGAGGCGTTTTGCCTTTCATAAAGTAATGTTTAACCACCACACGAAATTCCTTTTCGTCCATTTCTTGAAAATCGCTCGACTTCCTTGATTCACACGAATGCCAAACACAAAAAATAGACCAATATGGCTGAAGCTTGGTGTGCGTTCATTCAAGAGATGCTACTAACTAAACATGACCTCGATACGCGCCGGTGGTGCCATCTCTCGGACTTTGCCCGGACTTCTCAAACCAGCCTCGTAGTTTGAGTCGATTTTTTTGCCCACCAGTGTATTTGATATCACTTATCCTTTTTAATTACAAATACCTATTTGGATCGCTGGACGTATTAATTTTTGTATCAAAATATCATCCTTTTGTCTACGTCAAAAAAAAAGTTCGAATTCACAAATACGTTTTTCGTGTGGGTGCAAACACCCATCAAAATACAAGATGCCCATGTAAAAAATATGGTTCTTATAACGAACTTTCTTTTTTTTATACACACATAATTTTTATCACACTCCCATACGTCCTAATGTTCGGAAGAAAGATGTTTTTCTTTTTTCAAAATTGTTTCTTCATAAAAATACTGTCAGTGAGCTTAACATTACTGTTTGGTTTTCGTAATTTGAGTCCTATTTAAAGAAATATTGAAATAATTGTTATAGTATCTATTATGCATGCCACGTCACTGATTAGATGAACAGACTCATTACAAATAACCGACTGTGCAATTATATTTTTCACTCAAATCTTCTTCAATTAATTATAACTTCGGCATTTCAAACTTAAAATATATGCATCCTATAAGTATTATCTCAATTAAGATGCAAGCCAACACAAGCGGAAAATTTATGAAAAGAATGCGTAGTCACATACGTCTTATTACAAACGGATGTTGGTTATACGTGCTAAACGTGGACTGTTGATAAGGTAACTAACAAGAACACATGCACATAATATCCCGTCAATTTAAGAACAACTATAATTTATCGTACTTTCTATTTTAGGATAATTGCGTATTAAAAATTCGTTTCCTTAACAAGTGAAGCCTGCCAAATCTTTATGAAAAAAAATGGTAATGTTATTTATTATTATTTCAATTCTTCCCATGCAAATTTAAGTTATAAAGTCAAGATATTTTAAGAATAGGTTGGTACCAATTTTCAGATAATTATATTTCAGAAACCCATCTCATCTCTTTAACCTCTTATATGTCTGGCTATTAAAGTTTACAGATTGTTCATTACCAAACTATATGTAAATTATCGACCCCCGAACCCTCTCATTCCCTTCCCTAGAGCAATATTGCCTCAAAATTATAGGTTCCTTTCCTACGCCAAGTGTCATATATATATATTTGCAACAAATATCTGATTTCCTTCAAGCGGTGTCGTTCCAATTGGAACGGAAATTGAAAATCATGTTTTACGTAATCTGAGGACTCTGAAAAGTGAAAAAAAATGTATACTTCCTTCAACAAGAGATGTGTAATACAATATTGTATGTATCATCTTGATAAAAAGTTGTCACCTTTGAAAAACAACCTCATGGCTAATTTTGAAGTCTTACCTAGAAATTTTTAGTCGGAAACTTTCATTTATGCCTTGTGAAAGAAAATAAAATAATTTTACAGAAGAATTGATTTTTTTTCTTATCCCTAATTAGTAATGAGCTAAATTTTTATATAAAATGTAGATTAGCATTTTTAGTAATTAAGCTTATTTTCTAAATAACTGATGTTTTGCTTTATAACAGGTTTAAATAAAACAGAGTAAAAGTTATAAACTAAACCATACTAAATTTCAATTAGTAGAAAGGTTTAGTTTAAGTAGAGACTTTAAGGAGGAGTCAGCCGGACTATATGCTCTATGTTCCAATGCCAGTCAATATACAGTTCTTCTTTTTCTTCTTCTTTCTTATGTGGTGTGTCATATAAATAGGCATAATGCCTGCTTTATCCCCATTAGGTCTCTTCCGATGTAGACGTCCAGCATTCTTTCCACATTTTCGAAGGTCTGCCCCTAGTTCTTCTATCGCAAGTTTTATTGAGTTTGGCCCTTTTTGCTAGTCTGTTGTCGTCCATCCGATCTAAGTGTTTATTCCCTTTTTTTTCTGGTTCTGACCCATTTCGATATTTCTTGGATCTTAGTTGGTTCTTGTAGACCTTTGCTGGCGATTTTGTCATGGACAGTTTTTCCATGTATGTCTCTAACCACCCTCACTTCTATTGTTCTCATCATTTTTGTTTTCCATGGGTCAACTCACATATGCTAATAGAATATGTGGGGATCGGTCTCACTGTTGTCTTGTATATCCTTGTTTTGCTTTCCATTGTAAGGTATTTATTTTTCCAGACTATATCCTTCAAGCAACCTGCTATTAGTGGTACCTTCATAGATTGTTCTTTTACTTCCCTGTTTAAGTCTTCGTACCTTATTATCATAGTTGTCGGGCCTTTACAATATTAACCTGTTCAATAATACTTTCTTGGATCTCCAGCTTGCACCTTAGTAATTATTTTGAAGCTACCATACATTTTGTCATGGTTGTGTTTAGTTTTCTTGGTTCCAAATTGAAGGCGTGAAAGATCTTCTGAAGGTTATCCTCAGATGAGGACCGCGCCATCGGCTTAGCAGATTATGTGGAAGTGTGTGTTACCCATTTTGTATTCTCTGATTTTTGGAAGATACTCCAGTATTCTGTCCATGACGAAGATAAGGGGAATAAGTGAATCGTTTTATTTCGCCGTTTATTTTTACTTCCTTACTCAGTAGATGCCCCACTTTTATGTTTATTTTGCAATCTGTGATAATGTCATACATGATTTTTATTAATTTCTAGTTTATCTGCTTTTCTTGTAATAATTTTAAAATATCTGTTAATTGTACTCTATCGAGGGGTTGAATCATGTCAACGAAACACATATCTGCAGATCTACAGGTTAGCTTTCTCCATTATCTACCTCACTATAAATATGGCATGTATGGTCGATCGATTTTTACAGAAGCCCTGTTATTCATCTCTTATTTGAATATCCCTGCTCATTTTTTCCAGTATACTTTTAAGGTAATATTTAAGAGCGTTATTCCGCAGTAGGTTTCGGTTGACGTCTTTTGCTCTTTTTTGAATATTGCGATGGTTATGCTAGTTTTCCATTCTGCAGGCATTTGTCCATTTTTTATTATGTTTATAAAGAGCTGTGCCAGTTGCTGATATAGGTTTTCTTCTCCATATTTTAGCATCTCATTTCTAATGTCTAATGTCGTCTGATTCCGAGCTTTTTCTATTTTTAAGACTTTTTAACTCTTTCTGTCTGTTCCAAAGTTACTTCTAGATTTAATTCTTCCACTTCTTCTAAGTATTACTTCGTTGTTCTCTTTTTAGTGTTCCGTACGGAACACTTATAAGATCACTTCGGTGTCTGTCTGTCTGTCTGTCTGTCTGTCTGTCTGTCTGTCTGTCTGTCACACCCGATTTTCTCCGAAACTATTTGACATAGAAAGGTGAAATTTGGTAATAATATAGGAATTGATGGCCTCATCAGAGCCATGTAGTTTTGAGTATTAAATTTTGACTTAAGGGGTTAGTTTTGGGGGGTGAAGTCGGAAGTGAAAAAAAAATTTTTTTACTAGGTCATCGAGTGTGGTGTCAAATGAAAGCTTGTGAAAACACGAGTAAAAAATATATATATAATATAATACTTGCGTGCACTTTTCTTTGTATTATTTTTAAAAATTCGCGACAAATCGCTGTCCCGGGCCTTATCTCGAAAAGTACTTATCAAAAAATTTCGAAAAAAATTCTGGAATATTCTCCACGGGGTGTAGATTGAACGAAAATTATCACGAGTGCATTACCTTTAATAATTTATATGGTATATAAAAAAAAACAAAAATTTCAAGGTCATCAGATTTCAGTAACGATTGGAAACAAACTTTGTTGAAAACTCATTTGGGGTGTGTTTTGTGAAGTCACTAATCATTTTATACCGCCGTAACATAAATTTTGACTTAAGGGGTTCGTTTTGAGGGGTGAAATCGGAAGTGAAAAAAAATTTTTTTTACTAGGTCATCGAGTGTGGTGTCAAATGAAAGCTTGTGAAAACACGAGTATATATATATATATATATATATATATATATATATATATATATATATATATATATATATATATATATATATATATATATATAATGTAATACTTGCGCACACTTTTCTTCGTATTACTTTTAAAAACTCACTGTCCCCTACCTTATCTCGAAAAGTACTGATCAAAAAATTTTGAAAAAAATTCTGGAATATTCCCCACGGGGTATAGATTGAACGAAAATTATCACGAGTGCATTACCTTTAATAATTTATTTGGTATATAAAAAAAAACAAAATTTCAGGGTCACCAGTTTTCAGTAAAGATTGGAAACAAATTTTTGTTTTTGAAAACTGATCATTTGGTGTGTGTTGTGAAGTCACGTGAATCATTTAGTTACCACCCTAACGGTTTTTTTGAAAAATGCTTTTTTCCATTTTAAAAACAATCAACGTACGGAACACTAATTGTGCAAGACTTTTTAACTCAACTGTTGCACTTGACCGGTTTTTTCTTTTTTCTTTCTCAAAAGTATGCTTGCCATTCTTGAATTGTAATTTTATTAGTTTGTACGGTATTTTTTTTATCAAGTTTATTGTGTCTTAACATTTTACAGACTTTTCGAGCACCATATAAATCACTCATTTAGATAATTTCCTAATAATATTTACAGCCAGATTCACTAAAACTTAACTAAAACTAAAATTTGTAATTATTCAGTTTTCATTTGACACTGTTGCTTTTCATATGGTAAATATGTTCGTAAAATACCTAAAGCCAAATTCACTAAAAGGCTCAAAACCTTAGACTCAATCTAGTTGTCATGGAATTTAAAACTCTAGATTCCCTTTTATTTGTGAAACTGTTATATTTCATATCGTAAATGTCAGCAAAAACATAAAATTTAAAATTAAAATTAAGAAATAAGATCTTGTAAGAAGTCCGATAGTTAATGGATTTTAAATTACAAATCATTTCATTGTTGTTAGTTGCTCTTATCAATTTAAACCCATATTTGTCAAATCAGACTAATTTTAAATATAGACATTTTATTGAATCAGACAGTTTTAATTTTAGGAACTTTATATCACAACAAATAAACATCCAAGTCAAAATTTGAAGGTTTATATTCCAGTTTTAGAATAGTAATAGCTTCAAATGGCTATTTAAGTTAAGTCACAGTCTCTCTGATTCTTATAATTTACAATTAAATTAGAAATAACCAGTCAAGTGCAAGTTGAGCTTGCACAAAATACACCCCAAATGAGTTTTGAACAAAGTTTGCTTCCAATCTTTACTGAAAACTGATGACCTTGAAATTTTTGTTTTTTTTTTTTATATACCAGATAAATTATTAAAGGTAATGCACTCGTGATAATTTTCGTTCAACCTACGCCCCCTGGAGAATATTCCAGAATTTTTTCAAAATTTTTTAATCAGTACTTTTCGAGACAAGGTGGGGGGACAGCGATTTTTCGATATTTTTTAAAAATAATACAGGGAAAGTGTGCGCAAGTACTACATTATGTATATATTTTTGCTCGTGTTTTTACAAGCTTTCATTTGACACCACACTCGATGACCTAGTAAAAAAAATTTTTTTTCACTTCCGATTTCACCCCCCAAAAACTAACCGCTTAAGTAAAAATTTAACTTTTAAAACTACACGGCTCTGATGAGGTCATCAATTTCTATATTATTGCCAAATTTCAACTTTCTATGACAAATAATTTCTGAGAAAATCGGGTGTGACAGGCAGACAGACGGACAGACAGACACCGAAGTCATTTTATAAGTGTTCCGTACGGAACACTAAAAAAGTCAAAAATTATTTTTTATAAGGAAAAACTCTCCCACATTAATACATATAATTACAAATACAAATAATTTAAATTGTAAATGTGGTTTTCACAAGTATCCTTAAATTTAAATTAAAAAAACATTAGCAGCCTAATTCACTAAGAGGGTTTAACTTCAGACGTTGTCCAACTTGACAACTATGAGTTTAAATTGACAAAACCATACAGTAATCCAAATAAAGTTATGAACCCATGTAGAACAAGATCAGAAAATATGTTTTATTTATGATTAAAATGATAAAAAGAAAAATTTATACTAAAATTCTAAAAACTATTAAATTTATTACCTGTTTCAAGGTCTTATTTTCCATATTTTTCTTTTAAATTTTCGTCTAAAGACGTTTCATTGACTGATTGTATCGTCTGCTAATGAATCGATTAAATGTTGTTAGATCTCGAATATTTTAAAAAATCTTGGTTCACTGGCTTTCTCAGCATCACTAAAAATCTAATATAACAAAAGTTTTCGCTAATAGAGAAGAAAGTATATATCATTATATTTATAATTAACAGCTGAATATTTTCTAAATTTATATTTTGATTAGTTATGTTTAACTACCTATAACCCATCATTAAAATTAATATATATATATATATATATATATATATATATATATATATATATATATATATATATATATTTGTTTTCAATTCTTGGGCTTTGGGTTCGTTTTATGAATATTTGTTATTTAATGAATTCATTTTTGCTTTATTTCTACAAATTTATACATAATATAAAAATATAAAAATAATTTACATTTAGGTATACTAGTACAATACAAATTATTTAACAACACACAACCATAAACTATTACATAAATTTATATCTGTATATATATATATATATATATTATATATAATATATATATATATATATATATGTGCGTGTGTGTGTACACGTGATTCGAACGCCCGGCAATAGTCAATTCGTTCAACGAGCATTATTACGGTAATGTTTCGATCTATTAATTATTTTTTAATTATTTTGTCGATTGCAAACGAGAGGGACTAGAAATAAAGCAGAATGTAGTGTTAGATTAAGACAATAAGTAAAAAATTT
>CM032446.1:159177237-159209737 GCA_019049505.1 Pachyrhynchus sulphureomaculatus
AGATTTTGTCTTGTTTTTGTTTGCAATAATAACAAATAAATAACAGGTTACATGTGTGCAGAGGGTAAATGGCTTAAAATATATCATGTTATAGATACGTTTCAAGGTTCTTAAAGTCGAAAAGTAAGAAAGTTATATTATTTTTTCGTAATTTCCAATCTTCACATAACTAAAATGCGAAGGGTAATTATTTACTTGATCGCCCCACCCCCGCAGGGAAGAGAGTAATGTGAAGTTCACAAAAAGTGTAGTATCTTATCTCATGGCTTTGCTCCTAGATCGCCACTACCTCCACCCTCAATCACCTCCTTTCGTTCCCAACCAACTAAATCGAATTCATTATATTTATTATCGCTACGCAATAATTTGTAGCTATAAACTATTCTATCTATTCATAGAATTGACATAGAAAAACTGCACGTTTCAAGCCTAAGATTGCTAGAAAAAAGTTAAGGGGAAATACAAACAAAGACCTGTTTGTTTACATTCGTGTCTCATCTATTATTCAGTGATAATGACGAACTTATCATATTTATATATATTTCCGAAAATATAAATCGACAATTTTAAATTTTGAATAAAACGAGAGGGGGGTAAGGACGAAAGGGGATCGAACGCAGTCAAGAGCCAGGGACATAGCCACTGATGAAATCTGGGAGGCAAGGCCCTAGATATTTTTTTCCACCTTTACTCTACCTCATTTAAGGATTGATTTTTTTAAAGGGTTGAAAGGCAAAACCGCAGCTAAAGGAGGGTCCGAAAGCGCAGCTTCCAGAACAGACATGTATGTTAATTTGTCATAAAAAAAAATTATGTATGCCTCTTTCCAAGGTAAGATGCTGGTAAATCTTGAAAAGCGTTCATATATGTAATTAACGAAGATAAACCTTGAAATAGTATCAATTGGCTTTAAAATTCTTGCACCAGCTATATCTAAGTTGCTTTAGAAAGAACACGTTGACATGAAATCTTGAGTACATCTCAGGTACTTCATCGTTTGGGTATTATGACTGGATTCTCTCAAACCAATATCCATGTCACCCTGTCCGAGGATTAGTTGAAGTCGAACTACTTTCTTCAAACATCTGCATCCATTTTTTAATTAGCTGAACACTTAAGGCTTGTAAAATTTCGCACTTTTGTTACGAGAATACTCAAAATAAATATATTTTGTTGTTTTTTTTTTAAATTTATTAAATAATCTATAAAGTTTTTCTTGGGATTAGATCCTCGGATTTTCAGCTTAACACGCCAGAGCGATGCAGACTTCCGGATTCCATCAACCAATCGGTAATATGTTTTTTAAGTTGTTGTATACGAGTAATAACTAGTTAGTTAGAAAATAAATGAGTTATATAATTTTTTTAATTAAAAAAGGCCATTTAAATGTATATATATATATATATATATATGTATATATATATATATATATATATATATATATATATATATATATATATATATATTTGTTGAAATTATGTAAAACAAAACATACAATACTCAATAATAAACAATATATTATATTTAAGGAATTTCGAATATAAAGATCAGTTACGCACCTCAGTTCTGACCGCACTATTGGGGAAAAAGAGAGTGCTAATGTATTAAAGTTGTTTGCTTTTACTTGCAAATTGACAAATAATGCCAAACTACACAGAGTTGTTTGAAAGTTTCTCTCTTAATTCTGCAAGATTTATTATATTGAATTATAATAAATCTGACTTAAATTGCTGATGTCTTGTTACTAGATTGGCCGTAATTGGTTTTTTGGGTGACAACTTTAGTGTTTGGAAAATCAAATTTGTGATTTTCATTTTCTTCGTGGTTATGTAAATCTGTATATTATTTTTTGAATTTTTACGTCCATTTAATCTATTATTTACGTATTGTGTTGTCAACAATCAAGAAATTATATATGTTTATATATATGTTACATATATACAACGACAGGCAAGAAGTGGGTGACGTATAGGATTTTTCTTTATTACAAAATTTAGAAAAAAAACGAATTTATAAGAAGATTTTGAATCAGTTGAAACCGAAAAAAATGATTGTGCGGTGCCGATTGTCATTTATCGTTCGGCGGAAAATTTGAATTTTCTAAAGTTTAAAGTCCAAAAGTTACTTTGTTTGTTAAAATATCGAAAACATTAGAAATAGGCACTGAAAAAAACATTTTTATATAATAATAAGTAAAATTACTATATGTCGTGTATATATATATATATATATATATATATATATATATATATATATATATATATATATATATATATATATATTTAACGGTCATACCATTACAGAATATGAAAATTTATTACATAGTTATGAAATAACTTATAGAGAAAAATACAAAAGTTTGAGATTTTTCTGAAACTAAGATATGCCAAATGCTATCTAAATAAAGGCAGCTAATTTTTAAAGCCTCTTTTTTTATCGATCTAGCCCACGTGCTGCAGGAAAGCCACTAAAGCGCTCCAGGAGCAGCATGTGTGCGGAAAAAGCGATTCACGTTATTCTTGAATCGCTGTAAATTGTACTCGGTGTGAAACGCAGCCCTGGGCAAATCATTCCAAAGGGATGAAGTTCTCCGTATAAAAGACTGCTTGAAAAGCGTTGTACGCGGAGTAACAAGCTGAACCTCATACGGATGTGAAGTATTAGCGCGACGTGTATTTCTAACATGCACCGCTCTGGGAGGAATTAAGCAGACTACAGCCTTCGAACACTTTCCATGAAAATATTTGTAGAACAGACTCAAGTCGCCAACCGTTCTTCAATGTTCTAGCGAATCAAGGCCGCCGGTCAGTTCTGGAGACCCAGACGAACAGCCCTTCTCTGAACAGAATCCAACAAATGCAGTGTATGTTTGGGAGCGGAGCTTCAAACATGGGAGCAGTATTCCATAGTTGGTCGAATTTGAGCTTTGTAAAGAATAAACAGTTGTTGTGGAGTGTAAAGCTTTCTGGTTCGAAATAATATTTCCAACTTTTGAGAAGCTCTTCTTGCTATGCCCGCAACATGTTTCATGCCAGGACATATTTGCTCCCAAATTAACGCCCAACAACTTGAGCGACGATGCTAGGGGAATGGAGTGCCCCGACACAACTATGTCGGGTTCAGCAACTTGGTTACTGTCACCCCAAGATAGAATTTCTTCCAGGTCTTCATTAAGTTAAACGACCTCCTACTGTCTGCGGATATTAGCCTGAGCGGCCGATGTCCGAGCGTTCAAAGTGAGTGAAGAGACAAGCGTACTGTCATCTGCAAAGCTGTAGATTGGATTCCCGGTCTTTTCCAGCAGATCGTTAATGTAAATGAGAAAGAGAGTAGGAACCAGTATGGAGCCTTGGGGCACACCGGTGTTGATAGTGAAGGTGTTAGAAAAAAATCCGTCGACCGCCACTCGTAAAGAACGCTCTCTGAGGAAACATGGGAGCCACAAATAGAACTTTTCAGATATACAACAAGAGGCCTCTTTGCGCATAGAAACCATCTAATATAAATCTGAGGCGGAAAGTTTGCTAATAGACATTACGCCAAGGTCTCCAGTGATATCGCAGCGTGAAAATTTTACAGCGTTATTGTAATAAGTATAACTTACTTACACTTAGAGATGTTAAATCGAGTTTATTCGAAAGACACCACTTATATAGGATATCTAACTGGTGCTGAAGAATCGGATAATACTAGGATTTTTTTAAAATCATCCCTGAAGAAAAATTATTCACTTGTAATGGCCCCAGAGTTATTGATAAAAAGTAAAAACAACAAGTCTCAAATTAGATCCTTAGGATACTCCTGAACGAGTATATATAGCTTCTGCAACATCTTATCAATGAACCACTAAAGCCCAAGGAAGAGAGTTTCTTCAGAATTACGAGGGAGGATCAAATGCTTTCGAGAAGTCACGCTACATCCAAAGATTCCAAGTTATTAATTACATCATTAAAGATTACCACACTGATAGCGGCTCATAGCTCCGTAGCGTAGTACCTTGCTTATGGTGCAGAAGGTCGCGAGTTGAATCTCGCGGGTCGGTATACTCATTTATTAATTTATTTAAGTGTATTTGGCCTGGCCACGTACATAAGCAGCACTACCGCGTTGTCTAAAAGGTGCTGTAAAATACAAAAATGTATGTTTCAGCACTTGGACAACGTTAACGGGTATTACGACATGCTCGCCGATATCCTCAGGATATGAAAAAGGGTAAAATCCCTACTTAGGCGGGGAGGTGAACAATAAAAAAAAAAGATAAGTAGAAATAATTCGAAACGATATGTAGAGATGATGGAAACTTCTTCACAGCCACTTTATAAAAATTTCGATAGTTGTAAGCAAGCAGGATATTACTACATTACTCAGTTCAAACACTTCTTTACGGAGAAACTTTTCCGAATTAATTGATGTCAAGAAGGGATGGTATTAATTAGCCTATACGTTGCCCCGATTTGACGACGATAAGTGCTAACTACCAACAATTACACCGCTCGCTTAGAAGAGTGTCAGGATCGTAACGGCTTTTCCATACATGACAGTTTGACATACAATATTTTTTTTTTTTTTCATTTAACAATTCTTTTTCTATTATAGGTATGGCAAAATTAAAGTTTTCTCTGGGACACCTTGTATTTAAAACGAGTGAATCAACAAAGTGGAAAAATAGTTTGCCAATACGCTTTACGAAAATGAGACAAAATATAAAAATTGACAAATACATTAAAAGGGTCAGATACATAGTGGAACAAAATTATTAGCACATTTCTATCCAAAGGGTACTGTTACACGGCCGGTTAAGTAAAGGTAAAACTGGGTTGTTTTGACGTCACACACACACACACACATATATATATATATATATATATATATATATATATATATATATATATATATATATATATATATATATATATATATATATATATATACATATACCTAAATATATATATATATATATATATATATATATATATATATATATATATATATATATATATATATAAATTATATATATATAATATTGAGGTGACCCGTGACTCTATAGAGTAGTAACTTGCGGTGTAGAAGGTCTCGAGTGCCCATTCGGGCAGGTCGGTATACTTTATTTATTAATTTATTTAAGTATATTTGGCCTGGCCACGTACCTAGGTAGTAATTGTTTTCAAAAATGCACCGGGTTGTGTGGTGTGAAATTCAGAAATGTATGTTTCGACACTTGAACAACATTGACGAGTATTACGACATTCCCCCCAATATCCTCAGGAAATGAAAAAGGGTAAGATCCCTATTCAGGCGGGGGGTGAACAATAAAAAAAAAAAAAAAAATATATATATATATATATATATATATATATATATATATATATATATATATATATATACATATATATATACATAATATATATATATATATATATATATATATATATATATATATATATATATATATATATATATATATATATATATATATATATATATATATATATATATATACATATATATATATATATATATATATATATATATATATATATACCAGGTGTACAAGTATGAAATGCGGATTTCAGACAACAGATGGTGCACTAATGCAGTTTGTGCTATAAAGATTTGACCATGCGCCATTTTGTTGTGTCATCAACAAGTGTCAGACGCGTACGAGTGATAAATTGGAAAAGTGTGTGCATAGTGTTGTGTTGTGTTCAATATGTCGAAATTTATACCGAACAAAGAGCATTCGCGGACAGCATTAATTTTTTGTTTTCATTTGAATAAAACTGCTGTTAAATCATACCGATTACTTCGAGAAGCTTATGGTGAACATGCTCCATCGAAAGATACGTGTGAACGATGGGTTCGGCGTTTCAAAAGTGGTGACTTCGATGATGCAGACAAGGAACATGGAAAACCGCCAAAAAAATACGAAGATGTGGAATTGCAAACACTGTTGGACGAAGATGAGTCGCAAACACAAAAACAACTCGCCGAGCAATTTGGCATTAGTCAACAAGCTGTTGGAGATGGGAAAGATTCAGAAGCCGGTAGATGGGTACCACATGAGTTGAACGACAGGCAAATGGAAAAGCGCAAAAACACGTGTGACATTTTGCTCGCTCAGTACAAAAGGAAGTCTTTTTGCATCGTATAGTTACAGGGGATGAAAAGTGGATTTATTTTGAGAATCCCAAACGCAAAAAATCATGGGTAGACCCAGGTGCAGCATGCACATCGACCGCTAGACCGAATCGCTTTGGCAGAAAGATGATACTCTGTGTTTGCTGGGACCAGAGGAGCGTGGTCTATTATGAGCTATTAGAACCTGGGGAAACGATTAATACTAAACGTTATCAACAACAATTGACCGATTTGAACCGTTCGCTGCTTGAAAAAAGGCCAGAATACCGAAAGAAGTAACACAAAATCATTTTTTCTTCATGACAATGTTCAATCACATACGGCAAAACGAGTTCGCGACACGTTGGAAGCACTCAGCTGGGAAGTTCTACCCCATGCGGCTTACTCACCAGACTTGGCTCCTTCCCATTACTACTTGTTTGCATCTATGGGTCACGTACTTGCTGAGCAGCGCTTTGGTTCGTACGAAGATGTGAAAAAATGGCTCGATGAATGGTTCGCAGCAAAAGGGGATGATTTTTTTTACTGGCGTGGTATTCACAAATTGCCCAAAAGATGGGAAAAATGTATAACAAGCGATGGAGCATACTTTGAATAAAGCACTTTTTATCATTCTTCCGAATTTAACACGTTTTTTTTAGAAAAAAAAAATCCGCATTTCATACTTGTACACGTGGTATATAGGCTAGTATGGAAGGACCAGGTCACTGCTTCCGCCAAGAAAGCCAACCAACTCCTAGGCAAGCTCTACCCCCTACTCAAGTCCAGGAAATTGTCAACACGAAACAAATTGACAATCTACAAGATGATCATCAGAGCAGGGATGACCTACTCCAGCCCCGCATGGTGCCAGATGTCACGCACTCGCAGATCCACCCTCCAGACCATCCAGAACAAGGCCCTCCGAACCATTGCCAACGCCCCGTGGTTTGTCAGAAATACTCAACTCCATAGGGACCTCCAATATTAGTTATAGTCTAGTTACTAGCTAATTTTGTCAATAAATAAAATGTAAAAAATGTGGTATATATATAGATATATATATATATATATATATATATATATATATATATATATATATATATATATATATATATATATATATATATATATATATATTTATATATATATATATATATATATATATATATATATATATATATATATTAGGGTGGGGCGAAATTTTTTTTTATCTTATACCCCGAAAAAGTCTGTTTAATATGTCAGTAAGACGCAGCGGTTGCATGTTCAATTTAAATTTTTTATTTTGTTGCAAACGTAAAACCTTAAACTTTTTCATTCCAACTTAATATATACATATATACATATATATATATATATATATATATATATATATATATATATATATATATATATATATATATGATTACTAGTGCAAGAGCCGAGAGCTATTTTGTCGAAAAATTCATAAGACCTTATACTGTATTTTTTGTTTAGTATGTTATCATGTCGTTAAAGAAATCTATGCGGATATTTTTGTCTTCATGTATATTGTAAGATTCAAAAGGCATATGATCAAAGCGATACAAATAACATCCGGCGATACGAGTCTATTAATTTCTTAACTACTTGATGCACTAATTGCCTTAAAGCTGCCCGTATAACTGGACTTTTAAGCTACGATTCTGTTCCGTTAAGGTCCGCTGATATTAGTTATACCTGAAAAAATAAAATATGCACCGTTATTTCTGAAAATATATGAGTAATTATAGCGATATCAAAAACATTGACAACAGATGACGGGATAAGCTAAGTGTGAGTTTGATAAGGCTGTCAACATAAAATAATTTTTATACTAAGTTTAAAACTAAACTTTTTTCGAGAAATTTTCCATTAGCAACAAATACGAACGCAGTTGATCACAATTTTCTTTTTAAATATAATTTATTAAGCCTAACTTTTTAAATACACAGTAAATTACTGTGTAAAAAACGCGCCAGTCTTTATAAAGAAAAGTGGAAATTGTGATAAAGAAATTTATCTTATATACCAACGCATTTTAATGAAAACCAAGGACGTACATATAGAGACATTAATTAAAGGAACATCTCCAAAGAAAACTGGTAAATCACTGAAACTTAGTGGCAAGCAACTACAAATAGTTGTGCATCTAAAAGTAGGACACTATGCCCTGAAAATATACCTGCATAAGATGAAGCTATACAAAGGAGACCTAAACTATAAGTTGTGCAATAAAGGGACAAAACAACTAATTATATCTTATTCGAACGTAAGGCTTTAGACAAGCGAGAACAAGATCTATTTGGACAACTAAATGTGAAACCGGAACAATACATAAATCAACCAGTACTGGACTTGTACAAGGAATAAAATTGGTTGGTGTAAACGCAATGAAATAAAATTCAATATGCCCAGTGCGCCAGCGTTATTTTCGAAGTTTCAATTGAGATGGCCCCCGAGATGAAAAAAAAAAGTTAAAAGGGAAAGCAACTTTTAACAACGTTTAATGTCACTGATTACTTCTACCTCCACAACTACTGAGCTTCTGAAGCAGTGTTTCAGTATTAAAGGTCAATTTCTTCTAGATGTATTATGGAAAATTAGTGTTTTCAAAGTGCCTTTGTTTGAATTGGATAATAAAATTATTTACTTAAATGATCCAAAATAATAGCATAACTATACTGACTACTATATAATAAAACAAAGTTTTTTATTCCTATCAAAGCTATTGTCCTATGTTTCCAATAACAAGTCTTTATTTCCAATAAATATTTTCATGATATTTTGGTTCCAGATGCCACAGCTTATCATACAACTTTAACAGTAGCGTAGCTAGGTTTAAGGAAGAGGGAGACATATAGTTAAAAAGGATTTTCTTTATAGAAAAAAGAGAACACTAAAGGTAGGGCTGATTATAAAGTGGGCTTGCTAATTGACGAACAAATAAAAAAAGATCCTCTTGATTTGGAACTCTAAAAATTTAGACTCAAGAAAAATTCATGGCCGTAGGTGAAGACTTTTCACAAAGAACTCAAGTTCGAGTAAAGAGAACAAAACATGAGATTATTTTGTTTAAACTTTTTTTCCTGCCAGACTAGGGTTTATGCAGTCTGTCAAGTAAGAACCTGTCGTATTCTTGAAAAAATGTGTTTCAAGCACATTTTTTGCCATCAATGCATTCTTTAGTGTGCCAACAACGGCGCATTTACCTTAGTAAGTTGTCCAATCACCTCCTGCATCAATAATCGCCTGACAACTTTGAGGCATGCTGTCGACGAGAATTTCTGTATACTACGGCAAAGATCTCCAGATTTTTTGAATCTCGCAAGACAAGTCAAAGTCCTCAGAGTCTTTCCTCTGAGCTTTCTCTTTATAAGAGACCAAACATTATCAATAGGGTTGGCGATTGTGAGGACCACTCTAATATCTAATATCTTATCGTGGGTCCAAGCGAGCCGCTTCGCGACGTGATTTTCACTCAGCAAAGGTTTCTCCAACGTGCTTCTGAATTTGACATCATCAACACGAAGATGTCGAATGGTCTCATGGGACACATTTAAACCCGGTTTTCTTAATTTTGCCGCTCCTTCACGCAACGTCAATTTCGGGTCCCGTGAAAATAAAGACACGATTCGTTTTTCGACTTTCGAAGTGACTTTGCCTACCGAGCCACGTTTTGGCATCGTCGACATTTTTCGTCTTGTTAAAACGATTTACCTACTTCCTCACAAACGATACCGACTTTTTAATATATTTAACGGCCACGAAATGTGTCATTTTAGGCCCATTTGGATGGGAACAAAGAAAGGTTGCGAACCAACGCGCAAATAAGTGTCTCATTTTGGATTTTACGTGATTTCGACGAAAGTTCGGAATCGACTGATACTTTTACTAGAATGCATCGTAAACAAAAGAAGGTTCCTTCTACCGACTTTTTGTTGAATCGCTAGAATCGCATCTACCAAAAATGAATTATCGCGGACACGTTCTGACTTGACAGACTGTATCTAATATCTTATGATGAGAGCAGAAAAAACATTATTTTTGAAACTTTTGTAATAAATTATTATAAAGTGTGTATCTAATTTTATACCTATATTAATCATACATACTATTTTTTTTTTAATGAGAACATTTTCTTCGTAAAAAATAAAATAGGAAACCGTTCAATGGGGTTATCTAAGTGGTTCGTTTGAGTTTCATTTTAAATCCAAAAACGTCAACTTTTTATTTTATTTTTTTTATGGGTCTAGCACACGTGCTGCAAGGAAGTCCCTAAAGCGCTACACGTGTGCGGAAAAAGCGATTCACGTTGTTCTTGAATCGCTGTAAATTGTACTCGGTGGGAAACACAGTCCTGGGCAAGTTGACATTTTGGTTACAGAATGAAAATCTGAGACATTCAGATCGATCGGATTCGAACATTTTAGAAGTTATTGCTTGCCAAAGCCTGAAAAATAGGAGTTATTATATGTAAATACATCGAGAATAGAAGTATTTAGGCATTAGGCAGTCTACATAACAAATGATTTAAATTTTCTGTGGAAATCAAATATATAAATAGAATAAATGTTTTAAAATTATAATATTACCACCGTCCACAATATGATCTGGAAACAAGCAATTTTCAAAATCAAAAAAACTACTTTCTAGGGTAACAAATAAATTTTTAGATTTGGTCCGTTTATCGTTCATTCTATAAATATTGTTAATGAAACATAACCAACGAATATACAAATAAAATAAATGATTTGATATTCTAATATTACTACCGTCTACAATATAATCTGGAAACAGGCAATTTTCACAATTTAAAACAACTACTCTCTAAAGTCGCAAATAAATTTTTGAACTTATAATCTTTTTTTCCTTCATCCATTAGATATTACTAATTAAACATTAAATTTGAAGAACCTGGTATAAAAACTGTAAAGCCATATTCAGAGCCGATTAAAACCACTCATTATCTGTTGTACGACCTCTCCTCGATAGCAATAAAAAAAAGACTTAATTTATTTAATTGTTTGTACTAAATATTTAATTGGAGAACTCATCAATTAATTATAACAGATGATCGCTAAGGAAAGATCCATGCATTTAAATTAAAAGTAATTTGTACTTGAAGCAAAGTAATTATGAAAATTTATTCTGTCGGTATACTTTGTGAACTTAATTGATCTAAGTTACAACGTATGATGAAGATTTTTTACTTGTATATTGTAGTAATCATAAATCAGCGCAAATTGAATTATTTCCTAGAACCGCATAATTCTGTAAGTTAGTTTTTTAAAAAAGAAATAAAAACATAATTTATCAGAGTATTATTTAAAGCAATAAATGAAGCGTAAAATAGATATATTACACAGACCAACGATGAAAAACCTTTTGTAATAATTTTACCTGATTGCTATGTTTTTTGGTGTGCTAAGTCCGATAATAATAATAAAATTTTTCACATTTTAATATTCAAAATGTGAAAAGTTTATTTTTTATCATTCGAATGTTATTAGGTTGGCAATAAAATCAGAATTTTATAAGGTTGGCAGTAAAGTCAAATGTTATTAGGTTGACAGTTCCGATAAATGTCACAGCTGTTTGTTTTCTTCCAGTTAATATAACATCGCAATCTTTAACCCATGTACTTTAATTCACACTCAAAGTATGGCTAATCGTGGTTGTAAAAACTGTCCCGACACTTTTTGTTATATATGTGGTGAGTTTGTAATTAAAAAACATCAAAGAAACATTACTAACTTTGTAAAAAAAGTATACTTTGCATATTTTGGTGTAGAGATCGGTAATTAAGAAAAATTTTGGGCTCCTCGCAAAGTATGTTATGTTTGTGTCGAGGAACTTATGAAATGGTATAAGAAAGAAAAGAAAACTTTTAGATTTGCAGTACCCATGGTATGGAGAGAGCAAGAAAATCATTCAATTGACTGTTATTTTTGCAGCATTGATGTTTCTGGATATAACTCCAAAAATAAGAAAGTAATTATCTATCCTAACTTTACTTCAGCTAATCGGCCAGTAGGACATGCACCGGGACTTCCTATCCCTGAGCCACCTCAGTCTATTGATGACGTTTTACAGTCCAGTCCCGAATTTAATGAAAGTCGAACAGATGATAATGAGCTTCAATGTTCTCGAGAAAATTTGAAACCACAGTTGTTTACACAAGCTTAGCGAGTTAAATGATTTAGTGAGAGATTTGGGTTTGACTAAGGAAAAAACAGAATTGCTTGGTTCTAGGTTGAAAGAAAAACATTTATTGAAATTTGGAACATCCATTTACCATTACAGAACAAGAAATCAACAGTTTGCTCAGGTTTTCAAGCAAGAAGAGGATTTGATTTACTGCCATGATATTGGTAGTCTAATAAACGAATTTGACATTAAGTACAAGAAGGAAGATTGGAGGCTTTTTATACACTCATCAAAAACTAGTTTAAAAGGTGTTCTGTTACACAACGGAAATACTTGCTTCACTGTCTTTTTTTTTTTTATGGGTCTAGCACACGTGCTACAGGGAAGTCCCTAAAGCGCTACAGGAGCGACACGTGTGCGGAGAAAGCGATTCACGTTGTTCTTGAATCGCTGTAGATTGTACTCGGTGGGAAACACAGCCCTGGGCAAATTATTCCAAAGGGATGATGTTCTCCATATAAAAGACTGCTTGAAAAGTGTTGTACGGGGAGCAACAAGCAGAACTTCATACGGATGTGAAGAATTAGCGCGACGTGTACTTCTAACATGCACCGCTCTGGGAGGAATTAAGCGGGCCACATCCTTCGAACACTTTCCATGAAAGTACTTGTAGAAGAGGCTCAAGTCGCCAACCGTTTCTTCGATGTTCCAGCGAATCAAGGCCGACGGTCAGTTCCGGGTCTCCAATCAGACGAACAGCTCTTCTCTGAATAGAATCCAACAAATACACTGTATGTTTGGGAGCGGAACTCCAAGCATGGGAGCAGTATTCCATAGTTGGTCGAATTTGAGCTTTGTAAAGAATTAACAGTTGTTGTGGAGTGTAAAGCTTTCTGGTTCGAAATAATATTCCCAACTTTTGAGAAGCTCTCCTTGCTATGCCTGCAACATGTTCATGCCAGGACATATTTCCTCCCAAATTAACGCCCAACAAATTGAGTGACGATGTTAGAGGAATGGAGTGCCCCGACATAACTATGTCGGGTTCAGCAACGTTAACTTTTTTAGAAAAAACTGCCGCCTGGGTTTTTGTAGCGTTAAATTCCACTTGGTTACTGTCACCCCAAGATAGAATTTCTTCCAGGTCTTTGTTAAGTTGAACGACTTCCTGCTGTCTGCGGATATTCGTCTGAGTAGCCGATGTCCGAGCGTTCAAAGTGAATGAAGAGATAAGTGTACTGTCATCTGCAAAGCTGTAGATTGGATTCTCGGTCTTTTCCAGCAGATCGTTAATGTAAATGAGAAAAAGAGTAGGAGACAGTATGGAGCCTTGAGGTACACCGGCGTTGATAGTGAAGGTGTTAGAAAGAAATCCGTCGACTGCCACTCGTAAAGAACGCTCTCTGAGGAAACATGAGAGCCACAAACAGAACTTCTCCGACATACCATAAGAACGTAGCATAGCCAACAGCCCATCGTGCCAAACACGGTCGAATGCCTTGGATATGTCCAGAGCAACCGCTCGAGATTCTCCAAAGTGTTCAATTGCATTGTTCCAAACATGTGTTACATAAGTCAGAAGATCTCCTGTTGATCTATTTTTACGAAAGCCATATTGGTGATCGCTAATAATGTTGAATCCTTCAAGATATTTTAGAAGATGCTGATTGATAGCCTTTTCCCTGAGGAGGTCTGTTGCTCATTCAGTCCATATGAAGGAAACTTACGAAAATCTTAACATGATTTTAGAGAAAATTAACTATCCAGCTCACGATTGGATGCTATGTGGGGATTTAAAAGTTGTCTCCATGATCCTTGGTCAACAAAAGGGATTATAAAGTTTCCATGTTTTATATGTGAGTGGGACAGCACAGCAAGGGATCAACATTGGTCCAAAAAACAATGGCCGTAAGAAAAACTTTAACACCTGGCGGGAATAACATTTTGCATAAAACTTTAGTAGACCCAAAGATTCTTCTACCACCACTACACATCAAATTAGGCTTAATGAAACAATTTGTGAAAGCTTTGCCTAAAGATGCTTGGATATCATTTAAAGAAGTGACTAAATTTTTGGGCAATGTGAAAGACCCTAACTGTGAACTTATCATAGCTAATATGATAGACAAGTTCAAAAATCTGGGCTGTCTGATGAGCCTTAAAGTCCACTTCTTACACAACCATCTTGACTTTTTTCCTAAAAACTTAGGCGATGTGAGTGAAGAGCAAGGGGAACGGTTCCATCAGGACATAAAGGAGATGGAGAAAAGGTACTAGGGACGGTGAATATCAACATGATAGGTGATTACTGTTGGTCACTTCATAGAGAACAACAAAATGCATCACATCGGAGAAAAAGCTATACAAGAAACTTCACAGAGAAAAGGGAAAGGAAATACTAAAAAATAAGCACCTAAAATATTCGCATTGAAGTGAAATATGTTATCGTGAGTAAAAATTGTAGCCTAAGCAAATAAAAGTACGGTTTAAGTTGTTATTTTTTATGTATCAAATTTTCCCTATTTTGAAATTTAATCGATGTCATATTGTGAGAGAACTGTGGGTGATACAAAAAAACTGATGCCAGTTACGGTTTCAGCACCCAAAAATACATAACACTTAGATGTATTGGTTTAAAAAGTTATTAAAAATATTTTTTTTGTTGGCCTGTGTTATTGCTGTTTATAAAGTAATAAAGTTTATAACAGAATCTATGAATTTCTCGCAAAACCTGTTATTTTTAAAAAAGAAAAAAATAAATTAAAATTTTTTATTAAAACTGTTAAATGCTGATGAAAAACTTTCAGCGATAGTTATTATTTGAAAAGCTGCATTCACTTAATAATTTTTTAGTGCAGGCTTTAAAGTTTGCACCATATGAATACTTACATGTTTTATTTTTATATTTTGAACAAATTTCATCGCTCATACAAGGAAAAAAGTCATTCTAGCATGGGAACGTTGGCAATACGGTGTATAAAAAGCAAAGAGTGAGAAAATTTGACTTTTAAAACTAGGATACTGTAAATTGACTTTTTTAGGATAGCCTATTTAAAGCACATAAAAATAAAAATCTAATAAAGTTTTTTTCATCTGTATCATATAGGTGTACACCTGTTATAACAGGATGTTTAGTTTATTTTAAATTTATGATGTTGCCATTGAACTAATCAGAAGTAAAAGTCAATCCAAAAGTAATACCATTTATTCTTTATAACTTATTCCAAAACTTACTTCAAAATTTACTTAAAATTTCTGATTAAACGATCTTTAATAATCGAAAAATAATTGTAAACTAATTATGATACTAAAAAAGTTATTAATTTTTATGTAAACTTACGATATACTCTGTCTTTAAATAACATTCTTAAAGACAATAAATGAGGCTATTTTAAAATTTTTTAAGTGCCAAAGGGTTTGTCTTTGAGTTGCAGCTTTTTTCAAAATTAAATTTTTATAAAATTGAAACAAGAAATTTTAAATAGTATGTTTTTGCCAACGGGTTTTTTATAAAATTAATGCAAGACTTCTAAAATTACATTATATTGAAATATACCAGACCATTCAAATACTTCAATTGCCCCATCATCCAGTACTAAGATTTTTACATTTAAAAATAAACACAAATTGCTAAATTTTTTCTTTTTCATTAATATATAATGGTTCTTTTGATTAGACCGTGTAAACTTGATGTGACATTTCACCTAAGGATCTTTTTTCTTGGAAGGAATCCACCTAATGGATAATGAAGCAGTATGCGTCACCTTAAGGGTGCCCCAGAATGCTCCAGTTATGTGGTGGTTCTCCAGCTGGAGTGGCTGGCATACCCACTAAACACCCTTGTGAGCAGGGTCTGCGACCCTTCACTCCTCTTACAATGTTACGATTATTCTTTATATGGGGCGTGTGAGTTTTAAAAACTGGGTTTCAGTTTCTAATGTGTAGATCTATGCTTCCTTAACCTCACTAAGTCTAATTAAAAACTAAAAGCTAAGTTTTTACCTATTTCGGGAGTGTTGTGTTACAATGGTGTTAGTGACACTACGACCTTATCCCTATATATTCTGTCTGGGTATGCGTTTTAGCCATATCTATTGTTAGTCTATTTGTAATAACATATATCTGAGGGTCGTAAGTAGCGATTACCGACGGTGCGTTGTGTCTGAAGGCGTTAGCTATCTCAGGGTTATGATGAGCTGTCGCTTTCTCAAGAAATTGAAGCTGGGTATTTCGAGTGAATTCTTTCCTATGTATCATCAGAGCTGAATGAGCTTGCAAAAACACATGCCCAGTATTTTTACCTAATTGACATTGACCGAACCAAAACCATGTAATAATCGGTTGGCAGATGATGCAAACTAGAACCTCTGTTGATATTAAGGTGTTTTTGATATATTTTGTAAGCTCTCATTTAACGGGAGGCAAGAATGTTGATGATCCTATTATAGTCTTGATATTTACCTACATTTAATTGTACAATTTTTTTTCTTCTTTATAACTTTTTTCATGTTCCTTATTTTAGTGATTTTCGAGTTAAAAATTGTACGAATATTAGATCTTTCATGTAATTTCGCTACTCTATATGATTACACTGATAGTGATGAGCTCGAATGTTCATCATATATTGATAGAGCTTTAAATACTGAGGAGTTGGTGACGGAGAGTTTTAGAGAAGGACCAAGGCGTCAGTTAGTACAAGTTGGTTTTCCAAGATGCTGCTACTTGTCTGGTACATCTAAAGAGGGAAAGGATGATTATCTTATATCTTATATAACATATTCTACAAAAGATATGGGAACAATTTATTATTTTCAACATAGCTTTAGATCTAACAATTTTATAAGAAATTATGATGCTACACGTAACAGAGCAGATTAGCGTTGATAATCTGATAGAAACAGTGAGAGAATAATACAACCTTATTATTTTTTGTCTTGTCGACTTTCAAAGGGCTTTTGATCAAATGAGATATGCTTTTTAAAGTATTTTAATTCATGGGCGTCCTGCAGCATCTTATCAATTTTACTAAATTATTTTTACGAAAATATCGCAGAAATCAAAAAAATTTTACCAACAAGATTTTTCATAAAGATGTTTTATTACCTCTACTTTAGATTTAACGTTCATTGATAATACTGTTCTTATTGTAAGAAACGAACAAGGTCATGGTGAGTTATTGAAATGGTTAGAAATAGAAGACAGGAGAACTTTTTATTTAACACGTCCCTGCGTGAAGAGGGATTTTTTGCCTATATCCTATGGATATCGGCGAGGATGTTACAAAATAACCATAGTAAATATGAAACTATGATCTTGGATAAAACATCTTAGTTAATTACAAATTGGCTAGGATTTCAAACTGCGATGTGGCGGATAACGTCATTTACCTAGGATTACTTATTACCAAAACTGGAATAGGCGAATCTAAGATCAAATATAGAATAAAACTCGGCCTCTTTGCTATCACCCAACTGGTCCAGATATGGCGAAATTACAATATTTACTTTTCCACCAAAATGGTGTACTCTAGTATATTTCATATGTTCGGATATGCTTCAAAAACAATCACCAAGCAGACGGCGACGCATACGCAAAAAATTTATGCTTCTGTTGTAAACGAAATTAAACCAACACTCTCTGAACAACTCTATCTAGCCTAACATAGAACAAGGTAATAAACTTCGTTGGCCGTTCAATACACAATAATAATATTGGGACACTAGTAATTCAGAAGGCAAGAGATATCTAGGACGATCATACACCAGGTGAACCGACATCATTACTAAATTCTTGGGTTCACGATTTGAGGATGCTGTTAAACAGATAGAAGATAGATGGCGTGGTACAATGCATAAGGTGATACGAACACATTTAAATGGGACGCGTGCAGGCGATTTTTGAAGTGTTTACAGCTTTTTAACGTTATCTTGCTACTCACTTCAGCTGCTAATTAGTTTTAGCAAAAGGTACCACTTGACAACGACATTGAGGCTAATTATAAAGAAGTATTAATTAACATAGGAAAAAACTGTAGAATTTTGTGGAATAGAGGCAATAAAAACTATCATAATTACTTACTACCTCTTTAAAAATGGACTCGTGTTGTGACGGATTTGAGAGAAAGAGAATTAAAAATTTTTAAATGTTTTAATTAATGTTATCTGTGTACCAATTTCTAATTTTTTAATTGTAATTTCATCTATTTTATGTTACACTATAAAGTTGCAGTTCCCACACACACACACACACACACTCACACACTCACACACACTCACACACACTCACACACACTCACACACACTCACACACACTCACACACACTCACACATACTCACACACACTCACACATATCTCTATCCCAATAACAACTAACACTATCTTAACTAATTAATTTAGCATATTTTATTTACAAACCACTAAAATGTTGATAGTATTATAATTTGTTATTACTGGTAATAATAATAATAATATGCAACTAAATAAAATATTTATTTATTTCATACCTTAATTAAATTATTAATTAAAAAGGTAATAACAATATCAGTACATCTCTCGCATCGTTGCTCGACTCCAAGCGTCGTGACCTCTATTGCATTGTTACAAAGAATTTACAACAACCCTCCAGGCTTCTCTGTCTTCGACAATTATCATCTCCGGCAACTCCAAGTGCATTGTAGCCATGATTTGATCGATGTATCTGTTCGGAGATCTACCTCTTTTTCTTCTACCGCCAACCTTCTCCTGGATCAGCAACTTCTCCATGCCATCCCTCCTTATTATGTAACTAAAAAATGATGTTATTTTCTCTCAATCGATGGTAACAGCCGGTCACTATTTTGGATGCCGAGCATCCGCCTGTAGCATGTACTTTCAAAAGCCTCTATTCTTTTACGGCATGCTGCATTAATAGTCCTTGTTTTGGCTCCGTGTGTGACTATAGGGGATATTAGTGAATTGACAAGCCTTTTTTTTGGTCATTTTATTTACTCTTTATAATTTCATACTCTGCTTAGGCTTGCCATAGCTATCCATCTTTTAATTTCTTCTTCGTAATCCCCCTTAGAAATTCTGGCGCCTAAGTATATAATATCTATCTTCAGTGGAATTTCGTTGATTTGGTTGAGAGGAGGCAAAATTTTAACTCGATCTACTATGAGAAGAGAACATTTCTTTCGATTTAGTGAAAGATCGACACTTGGGCTAACCTTTTCGATTCGATGCAACCATTTTTGTAGTATCATCAGCGTATCTTCAGTTCGAGAACTTTTTACCTCCTACTAATACCCCTCCATTCCACTCTTCCGGCGATTTACGTTTAATCCTTTCACCATATATTTTGAAGAGTAGTGGAGACAAGATACAACCCTGCATCACCCCCTTTCCGACTTGGAATGGCTTAGACAGCTTTTTCTCAACTCTAACATAAGCGATGTTGTTGCTGTATAATTTGTGGATTAAGAAGACTAAGTGGTCTAGTGTCCCCATTTCTTGAGAGAATTCTCTATAAGTGATCACACTGTACTGTGTCGAAGGCATTTGTATAATCAAGGAAACAGAATACGGCAGGAACATAATATTAGAAGAACTTTTCTATCATTTATCTCACATTCTGCCTCTACCGGGTACAAAACCTGACTGTTCTTGGGGAATCTATGGCAAGAGAATTGGTTTCAATCGTTCTTGATGATGTGGAGCATAATTTTGCTTGCATGACATATAACAGAGATAGTTTGGTAATTTTCTCCGCCGTCTGGTGGGCCGTGTGAATCGGTATATATATATATATATATATATATATATATATATATATATATATATATATATATATATATATATATATATATATATATATATATATATCGATTGTGTTCAATCTTTAGACCATTCACCTATTGTCCAGATTTTATTGCATATTTCGTGGATTGCCGGTCGCTCCTTTCCCTTAAACACTTCGGCTACAATGCCTGAGAAGTGCTCTAGATTTCCCATATTCAGTTGTATTTATGGTTATTTGCACTTCTTATAAGAATTTGACAGTACTAGTGCTGTCAAAATTTGCCCAGTGTCGCTTTTTAATGGTAGAAATTTTGGTGTGAATGTATTCGTTGATTATTTGACTTTTTTTAAATAAATCTATAGTTTCATGTTTTTGTGAGTGCCGTTCTATTTCTCCACAAGTTTTGGCTATATATTTGTTTTTATCTTGTGTAATAACTTTGTTTATTGTTATTATATATTATTTGTGTTTCTACGTGTTTCTACGTTGAAGCTTTTAAACTTTAGTTGTTGGCGCTCTTATTTTAGTTGCTATGATGATGGAGATATCCATGGTTTTTTCGGTTCCAATTTCATATCGTTGCAAGTTGATGTGGCTGATTCAATGGCTGTCTTCGTTTTTGTCCATAATTCATTAGAGCTTGATTGTTTTATTTCGTCTCGTGTTATCGGCTTCAGACTGTGGGTGACATTTTCAGTAAATTTTCAGTTTGATCCAAGGTACCATCTATTTGAAGGTATTGTTAGGCTTACAGGTTTTTAAAGTTTGAGGCATATTTCTGTTATGAGAGCATTGTGATCACTACCGCAGTTCATTCCTGGGTATATTTTTGTATCTCTTATCGATGTTTTCCAGCTGCTTCTAACTATAATGTAATCTATCTGATTGCATGTTCTGCCATCTGGGGATTGCCAGGTGTATAGGTAGCGTTCGTGGTGTTTGAAATTTGAATTTGTTATAAACAAGTTATTTTCTGAGGAAAATTCTGTTAGTGTGTTTCCTCTCTCATTTCATTATCCTAAACCGTACTTGCCCACTACGCTTGTGAAGTCATTATCCTATTCCGTTGTGCCAATCTTTGCGTTGAAATCACCAAGGAGTATTAGGAAGCCTTTTGATAGTGTCACTTACTTGTCTATAAAAGTTATCTGTATCCGACTCTGACGCTTGAGCTGTTGAAGCGTAAACTTGTACAATATTTAAGTTTACGGGCGTTGCCTGAATCCTAGCTATTATAATTCTGTCATTAACGGCCTCATAACCCAGAACTGAGTGTTTTATGCGGTTGTTCACCATTATAGCGGCTCCAGTGCAAGATGTTTTTTTCGTTACCGTGTAGATTATGAATTTGCCACTGGCTGATGTAAAATGGCCTGATTTTTGCTAATGAGTCTCAGATATACCCATAATTTCTTTAAGAATATGTAGCTTGCCAGGTTTATACAGCCCTCTGACGTTCCATGGGCATACGTTCATCATATTACTTTTTGATTTACCACCGGTAACATATTTTCCGCGAACTACCCGGTTGTTCATATTTCCACGGCCAGTAGCTTCACACTTGCGGTCCTAGAACTGAAGCGCCGATTGCTAGTCGGATCGCACAGCATACCATCACTAATCTCATTTACAATCATAACAGAGGTTTTCTTGGGAAGGAGTTATCGCAGTAGGTTTCCGCTTATTTCTGCGAATAAGATCATACGTTCCTAACATGGACGCAGACGCTGTTTGCTGCCGCCCACTCTAGGCCAGACGCTGCTGTTGTGGACTTTCTTAGCTTCAGCTCCATCGCTTCGAGACCTTACCGACAAAGGTGGCCCTACCAGTAGCTATGCTCCCGAGGTTACTGCGCCCTCTCACCGACGACAAGGTCAAAGTCTTCGAGAGAGAAAATCTAAAACACCGTTAAGAAGTAAGCATGATGTTGATGAAAAAATTATACATATAAATAACATTCAAACATCTCGGCACAGACATATCGACTTGTGGATCCACAAAAGTGACAAAAACAGCGGCATGATTACACGGTGCAATGTAGCAAAACAAACCCTATGAACCTGAACTATCGTACGCAGAGGAAACCTAACCCAAAACATAAAAATCAAAACAAACTGTCGAAAGAACGGAAATGAAAATAGTGCGCAGAATAGCAAGAAAACCCTATTGGATAGAGAAAGCAGCGACAATATTAGACAAACTTGCTAAATGGAAAATATAAATGTCTGGGTATTAAACAAAAAGACAGAATGGAACAAACATATAGCCAGAATAATGGAAGAAAAATTAGTTAAAATCGCTTGAAACAGTAAGAAGAAGTAGCGTGAGTTGATCCCAAAAAGTTGGAGCGACAACCTTACCAATGTAAGATGAGAACGGCAACAAACAGGCAATTGTGCCAATACAAAGGAGGGAAATCCAAACATTTCGAAATATCAAATATTTCAAACAGCTCATACTGTTACTTTAAAAACCAAGAAACAAATATCTCGAAACGCCACTGGTACCAAACGGCATAAGCTATTCGGCCTGAGGGTTCGACTTAACAACTTAATTTCAACAGAGGTTCTGAGAACAAAAGCAATAAAACAACGCAGGGTTATGTAATTTTTCTAAACTTTGATTTATTGCCGAGAACAGATTGTAGATTAGACCCATGGTATTACCTGTTATTTCTCCAATTATGTTTTGAACTTGAATGCAGTATCGTCTTTTCTTTGATTGTGGTCTAGGAATGAAAAAAAAAAGGACCCTTCTAAAAACTAATAAATTGCTCCACAGTCAATTAGTTTATATTTTATACTTAGATTTTAAATCATAGGGCAGTGACTTCTATAAGGAAAACTAATATTCTTAAGACGATTTATCAATGAGTTATGAATTAAATATTCAAGTTCATAAACAATTTTGCTCAACTTTTATTTTTCGTTCAAAAAGTTGTTTAATACAATATGTTCTTTTGCCAATAAATTTTATAGCTAAAAAAAGGCTGGTTTAATATATCAGTGATTTTACGATTTAACCGTATAAAAATTTATCTTAATGACGATACAACCTTCGAGTTAGCCTCTTGTTAGTCGACGTTCAAATCAAAGTATTTTCATTTAAAATTGAACAATAAAATGTCGAGCGGAGAGCATCTACACAACTTCCGTAAGGTAAATGTTAAATATCTATGGGGGAGATACCACTGTGTTTGGTGCGGATATTATGTGGACGTTATACGGACCACATTGGCTGCATTCAAAACTGACTTTCTTGATATTTTGTAAAGCTCAGGGCCTCCGATAAACCATTATTTTCCTCAGTTAACTAACTGTGACATTGATTAACATATTGTCTTACTCTCGTTACTCGTACCACCCTTTTCAAGAATTCTTTTATACAGAGAACCCCATCGCTTTAGAATGATTTACCTAGGACTAGGTTTGCCGCCGAGTACAATTTGCAATGATTCTAGATCAACGTGAATCATTTTGTTCGCATACGCGTCGTGCCTATAGCGCTTTAGGTATTGCCCTGCAGCACGTATGCCATGCCCATAAAAATAACCAGTAAAGTACATGTTGGACTTGCGCAATTAGTGTTCCGTATGTTGATTGCTTTTAAATTAAAAATTTTTGTTACGGAAGTATAAAATGATCAGTGACTTCACAAAACACATCCCAAATGAGTTTTCAACAAAGTTTTTTTCCGATCTTTAGTGAAAAATGATGACCTTGAAATTTTTGTTTTTTTTTTATATACCAGATAAATTATTAATGGTAATGCACTAGTAATAATTTTCGTTCAATCTACACCCTGTAGGGAATATTCCACAGTTTTTTAAAAAATTTTTGATAATTACTTTTCGAGATTTTTCACACCTTTTTAAAAATAATACAAAGAGATATGTTCGCAAGTATTATATATATTTTTGAACTCATCTTTTTACAAGCTTTGACACCCCACTCGATAACCTGGTAAAAAAAATATGTTCACTTCCTATTTCACCCCCCAAAACTAACCCCTTAAGTCAAAATTTAACTTTCAAAACTATTTCTATATTAGTGCCAAATTTCTACTTTCTATGTCAAATAGTTTCGGAGAAAATCGGGTGTGACAGACAAACAGACGGACACCGAAGTGATCTTATAAGTGTTTCCATAAGGAACACTAAAAACTAGTACGTTTTGCTTCCGTTAGTGTAAATATACGTTTAACATCATTATTTTGTAATATTGTTGAATAAACTTTAAATGTGTTAAAAGTGAATTAAAAAAAATTACAGTTCACAAAAAAGAGTAAAAGTCATTCTCATTGGCTAACAAACATGACTACGTAGGAAATGTGGAATCTGTGACACGATGACACTACTCAGTATATATCACCACTACACCAAACACTTTATTTTTGCACTCGAAGCGCGTTTCGCAAAGCCCTCGGTCTTTATTCAAACTACTTTTACATTTTATAATTTCCATACTTTCGTATGCATTCAACAATCAGATACATTTTTAATTAATCTTAGATTATCTAATGTTACAGTATGATCACCTTCAAAGGCATGTTCGGCAATGCTAGACTTGTTTGTTTTACTCAATTTTAAATGTGCTAAATGACCTTTAAATCGTGTTTTAATTGACATTTTTGTTTGCCCAACATACTTCTTGTCGTAATCATTATACATAAACTAAACTTTTCTCACAATCAGGAATCCTGTCTTTGAGATTTCCTAAGATATTCGTCAGATTGTCTGATGACTATAGACTAAAGTGAGGCCTCCCTTATTAAATACCTTATTGAGTCCCCTGCTATATTTCGGATTATATCGTACGGAGACATACCTGGTCTTATTTTCTTCGCATGTAAAAAAGGTGGAATTCTGAATACTTAACCTCAACTTATGCTTATTTATTAAATTCTTTAGTAAGTCATCGTCATAACCATTAACTCTAAATATATTTCTAATATGATTTCTTTCATTATTGAAGTTTACTCTATTCAGAGGAAAAGTGACCAAACGATGAACTAAAAAATGTAATGCGGCTAATTTGTGTTGCTTGCAATGAAATGAATCATTAGGAATATATCTATCTGTTAGTGTGTTTTTTCTATAGATATCAAATTCTAACCTATTATTATTTTTAATAATTAAAATATCTAGAAAAGGCAGTTGTCCTTTGTTCTCAATTCCGTAAATAAATTTAATGGAATCATATCGGCTATTTAATTTGGAAATAAAATCATTTATATTTGCTTTCTTACCTATACCATACTCAAATTCTTGACTGGCTTCGATTTCAAACCTACTCATAATTAAATTGGCTATGAAAGATGATAAGCAATTACCAATAGCTGTTCCTTCTTTCTGAAGATATGTAAGTATAAATGGATTAAATTTGTAGTTTCTGCTTTAGTCAATCATCGCTCCTGATGAAGCTAACATGGATAGCGAAATGCGCGTCGAGTGCAAAAATAAAGTGTTTGGTATAGTGGTGATATATACTGAGTACTAACAAACATTAACTAACCAGAACTTTTAACGTTCAAGATTTAATCACTGAGAATGATTTTGGTTCCCTTATTTTACTTTGATTTTGGTACCTTAACTTCTATTTCTTACTAAAGTGTCTTTTTTATTCCAAGTTCGATATTTAGAGGATGGTCTCCTAGGTCAGTGTCCCTAAGAATTGGATATAGTACATATTAAAACTTTGTTTTCCTGGTAAATGTCATTATGTCAAACCTAATATTGTATCAACAAATATCTTTAATATCTACCCTCTGTCATGGGCTGTTCAAGGAAATAGACCGATAGAGAATTTGTTCAACAAGTTGCTAACAATTACCGCCTAGGAGCGCGTTATAGGGTTCTACTACAAGTATATAAAAATCAATATAAATTACAGTTTTTGACTGTTCTCTCAGAACGCATTTTGCCGTATTACGGCTCTTCAGCTGAGCTAGAATCGACGGAAAAAGAGAACAAAACCTAAAGTACTTACCACATTACTAACGTAAAGAATAGGTAAGATGCAAATAATTTGTACTTCTAGCTGATCTAAGCCTAGTTTTGAAAGCTTAACTGCCCTCTGTTTAAGGCCACAGACCGATAGAAGAATTGTTCAGCAAGTTGACAGCGATAAGTCATTTAAATTTTCTTCTCTTTTCCGTCGGTTCTAGCTTAACCGAAGAGCCGTGATACGGCGATGCGCATCCTGAGATAGACTGACGGATGAGAGAACAATCAAAAACTGCTGAAAATGAACTTTATCCAAATTTAGTAGTTTATATTGAACTTTAAAACCCCTTAAATAGAATAAAATTACGATATATTTCAAAAATAACTTGTTTATATTATACATCTAATTCATTTCCGCATCCAGTGGGAACTACCATCAAGTACAGGGTGGTCCAAATTGGACACCTTTAAAGGTAAACACCTTTATCTAAAGGAGATAGACGAAAACTGATGTCAGTGTCTGAGGCTCAATTTTTATGATAAACTCAATGGTGAAAACCGCATATCGATATCTAGTACCGTTTCAGATATACAGGGTGTTTTTCAAAAATCTGCATTTTGGAAAAATGTAATTCTTTTCCTATTGAAAATTTTTGATTTCTGTAAAAACATTCTCAAAGCACTCTTTCACGTGGATTTCAACGGTGTTACATTTTTTTACAACTAATATTTTAATAGTTATTTACGCAAAAATATATTTTTTAAATGGGATACCCTATATATTTCTCCTTATCCGAATAGAGCTTTAAATTACCATTCTAAAAATATAGCACACTTTATATTTTGCTTAAATCTATTTCAAAATATAAAGCTTTTCAGTTTTTACGCGAGTTTTAAATGCACATTTTGTGAAGTAGGGTTTGGATGGAGCGGCAATATCGATTGTTTACCAGTAGCAATCAAATCGTCAAAAAAAAATCCCAGAAGTAACTCTAAGAGTCATAACTACAATGAAATTTACTAAATGCTATAGTACTTTAAACTATGTAGAAAATAAAACAAAACAACAATAAAACAATTTATTCCGAGTAGAGCAAACTAAAACAAAGCAATTGTCTATAAGAGATGTTCGAAATGTCAACCAGTTTCATTAACACATAGGCGGCATCTTTTCTGGACACTTCTTACCGAGTTGATTAGTTCAAGAGGAGCGAGAGCCGTAAAACTTTGTATCGCGGCGACTTCTAACTCTTGCCTGGTGTTTTTCGGCAATTTAAACATTAGGTCTTTCAATCTTCTCCAGAGATAGAAGCCCATGGGTGTTAAATCCGGCGACCTTGCCAGCCAACGGTTCAGACCTTGGTTGGCTATCCAGTTATTGTCGAAATTGGCAGATAAAAAATTACTGATAACCGCAGCGTTATGAGGGGGTACCCCGTCGTGTTGAAAAAATATATTTCTAAGATCCATTAACCGCAGTTCATCACCAAGAGGTTCTATTTGCTGCCTTAAAATTTCTAAATATCTCTGAGAGGTGAGTGTTCCTTCGTAAATAAATGGACCTATAACCCTGCCTCTAAAAATTCCTGCCCACACATTAAATCCAAATCTGCCTTGATTTCTTTGCTCCACAACTAAATGAGGATTTTTTTGTGCCCACGTAGAAGAAGAATTTTAATGATTAAAAATACCTGCATTGCTTACATAAGTTTCGTCTGTCCAAATGCAATTTAATGAAAAATTCGGAACATGGTTACAATTTTCCAGAAACCATTGGCAAAAATCCATACGCGGTTGAAAATCTCCGTCTCTAAGGTGATGAACTTTTCTTATCTTATATGGCCTGAATTTGTGCTTCTTCAAAGTACGACTTACGTTAATTCTTTGTAGTCCAGTGGGTTCTTTTAACTGTCAGGTTGAAGTGTTGGGATTATTTCCGATAGTTCCTAAAACTACTATTTCTTCTAAAACCTTAGCCCTGTTTGATGCATAATTTTTGGGTCGTTTCTTTTCAAACTGGCCACTATTAACTACGATATGTCGCAATCGAGCGAATATATCCTTGAAGGGTAGACGCCTCTCTGGATACCGTTCGTGGTACAAATTACTTGCCGCTTCTTAATTTTTTCCGGTTTGTATAAAACACACTATCATGTCCCATTTTTCGTAATTTTCAAACTTCATTGCGATTTATTTAATAATTCAATAACTGATCCTGAAATGAAATTTAACAACTACGAGTAGACAATTGAGTTGGCCGCTCCGTTCAAAGCCTACTTCACAAAATGTGCATTTAAAACTCGCGTAAAAACTGAAAACCTTTATATTTTGAAATAGATTTAAGCAAAATATAAAGTGTGCTATATTTTTAGAATTGTAATTTAAAGCTCTATTCGGATAAGGAAAAATATACAGGGTATCCCATTTAAAAAACATATTTTTGCGTTAATAACTATTAAAATATTAGTTGTAAAAAAATGTAACTTATACTGTTGAATTTCACGTGAAAAAGTGCTTTGAGAATGCTTTTATAAAATCAAAAATTTTCAATAGGAAAAGAATTACAGTTTATCATAAAAAATTGAGCCTCAGACACCGACATCAGTTTACGTCTGGAAGGACCAGGTCAACACTGCTACCAGGAAAGCGAAACAACTGCTGCTAAATGGCTCTAGCAAGTTGTCCACCAGAACCAAGCTAATGGTATACAAAACCATTGTGAAGGCAGATTTCACCTACGCCTGTCCCACATGGTGCCAGCTCTCCAAGACAAGAAGAGCGCAACTCCAGGCAGTGTAGAACAAGGCCCTGAGGTTGATCGTAGCCCCATGGTTCATGAGAAACAACCAACTACATATTGACATCGGTGTGCCGACCATAAAGGCACACATGAGGAAAATCCAAACAAAGTTCCTGGCCAAGCCTTCTCAACACCCCAACTCAACCATCAGGGACGCCTGCCTATCCACCCGCATGCCTGTCACCAATATCCGAGACCCGCAAACCCGCTCTCTGATGAAGACGATGACCCACCCTATCCACCATGTCAGAAGATTGTAAAGCTAGGTTAAGTTAGTCTAAGTCCTAGGTTAAGTTAGGTTAGGTCAGAATCGTGTAAAATAAGCATATTTCCTAGGTAAAGTTATTATAGGATCACTATTATAAATGCTTAAGTTAAGTTAAAATAAGTACTTTTTCATACCATGTAGTAACAACGATCATTAATATAAGTAAACCGATAAAGACAATGACAATAATTCATTAACATATTATAAGCAGTGTTTCGTAAAGCTAGAAGTAATTCAAAATCAAAATTATTCATTAATATAGACCAAATTATTGAGATGAAGAAAAATGAAAATGAGATATCCATTTTAAATTTGGAACACATATATTACTTGGAGTAGGAATTGAACCTATAATTCAAGGGAAAGGGATGAAAAGGGTCGATACATTAACATTCATTTAGTTTCAATAGTATTATGAATTTTTTTCTTGGTTTTTAGTAGTAATAATAAACAAAATGGTTATTTATAGTCAAGCATATAAGGGGTTGAAGAGGGGGTCACATAGGTTGATTAGAATGTATCGTATTATATGTCCTTGGACAGATTCTTGGAGTCGAGGAATCTGAAAATTATATTATTATTTCCAATTTTTAACTGGGATTAAGTTATTCTTTAATGTGAGATAGTCAAAGTAGGTGTTTATTTGAGAAATACGTTTCTACAAGGAAAGTACTAGGGAAATAACTTTAACAATTTTTTAACATCTACTTTAACAATGAGCTATATTAACTAAAAAATAATCGATTATTTATATTTTAACTGTAGAAATAATATTAGAAGGAACTTTTTCAAATTCTAGCTATAATGTTTATAATATAAAGGAAACTCGAATTATAAACAAAATATAGCCTCAGAACTGGTCAGAGCAACAGCTAACTAAATAATATATGCTCTGGCAGATCCATTAAGAAAACATAGTGATTATTATGCCACCGTAACGACTGGAATATCATGTTTTTTGAATTCAGATTGGTTTCATTAAATTTTTAATCACTTGTAAAAAATAATAGAGAGGTTTAGAATATTATTATCAGTATTCGCAATTAATTGAAGTAAGCTCTAATTTAAATAGATAAAGCACAAACGGCACTAGTTGCAGCAGCCAAAAAGTTACAAGAAGTAAAACTAGCACACCTAAATTGAAGCGAATATAAAATAATAGACGAACTGAAGAATATTTTAGCATTATAAATTGTAGCACAGCTATTTTTTGTAAAAAAGGAAATCAGCAGCCATATACTGAATTTTTTTTTAAATGGTTCACAAAAATGAATTTAAAGGGTTACATACACCTAGGCGCTGCAAAAATTATGTACTCGTATAGTTAAAAGGTTATTAAGTGAATAATATAAAAGAATGACGATTATATATTTTTATTGTACTTTAAATTATAAGAAATTTTTTTTTAAATATGTTTTAAATGTTAACATTATTTTTTATCGGGTTAAATGCACCATTGAAGAAAACTATAGCCTCCTTATCTGCAGGATAACTTCACAAAAAATAATCCAATCTGCAAAAATAAAAATTAATGTTATAAAATAGTAGTTAAAAATTGTCGAAGGTTTTTTTTTCAAAAAAAAAAAATTTAAGGTGTTTCAAACTTCCATACGTAATTTTCGACCTAGAAATTTATGTTTAATTATTTATAAAAAATTGTCTATTAGAAAAATTAAAAAAGACCTCTCGACATTTTGTAGAAAAAGTAATTATTAAGATTAAAAAAAAAAGTTAAAAAATAATGAAAATTAACTTAGTAATATTATAGATAGTGCATTGAGACAGGTAGCGGTCCCAATCCGATCAGGTCACATTTTATGCTGTAACTTTGCAATGAAATGGAACTTTCTTAAAAAAATTTTTTGAATAACTTTTAGAAGTATAGAGCAAAAAATGAAATCAAATTTTTGAAAATTCGAGGTGTCTGTAAACATTTACCTAAAATATTTTTCATGTATATATATATATATATATATATATATATATATATATATATATATATATATATATATAATAAATATAATATATATATATATATATATATATATATATATATATATATATATATATATATATATATATATATATTATTACTGTTTATTTCATTATTATTCTTCTTTTTTCTTTGTAATATATTTTTGTAATTTTGGTACGTAAGAGAGAGAGGGACAGCGGATGAAGAAATTGTATGTCGCATTTTTGAATGTACGTTCTCTATTGGCTCATTTTTCTGAGGTTAAAAGTATATTATTGCAGGAAAAATATAACATCTTGGGTATATCAGAAACATGATTGGGTGAAAATATTTCAAATGATCAAGTACAAATTCCAAACTACATCTTTATTAGAACTGATAGAGTAACAAGAGGTGGCGGACTGGGCATGTACTTTAGGAATAATGTTAATTATGATGTTTTAAATTCTATTTAGACAGACCATTTGGAATAGTTATGGGTTAAATTTAATTTCAACAATATTTCATATGCTGTAGGTGCATTATATAGACCCCCTAAGGGACAATTTTGTGAATTTTTGAATAACTTTGAAGATTCTCTGTCATCCTTTTCAATGGAGTGCAGTAGTATTTTTTGTGGCGGTGACTTTAATTTAAATTTTTTAGATTTGTGTAAAAAAAGTGTTCAGGATTTTATTTTTTTATAGAAACTTTTAATTTGCAACAAATTATTAACGTACCCACTAGAGTTACGAATAAAACGAATACTTTGATAGATTTAATTTTGATATCTAAAGATGAAAAAGTATATACTGCCTCAACGAAAAATTTCCCTCAGGTTTCCGATCATGCGCTTGTCGATTGCTGCCTTAATATTAATTTAGTATCAGAAAGTAAGAAAGTAAAAAGCATTATATAATAAGAAATTTAAAACGTATCGATCGGAACTTATTAAGAACTTTTTTAGAAATGCCCCATTTGAGGACATTGTGTATATTGTGAACATTAATGACAAACTTGCATACTTGAACACTCTAATATTAAATATTTTTGATGTTCTGGCTCCTTTAAAACCCGTTGTAATAAAGAAACAAAAACCGGTTTGGCTGACAGACACTGTACAAACTATGATTAAATTGAAAGATAGAGCGTTTCATAAATACAATAGAACAACAAATCAAGAACATTGGAACTATTATAAACAGTTACGCAATCAAACTAACAATGCTATAAGAACTGAAAAAAGAAAATATTTAGAATTCTGCGCGAATAACGGTAACAGCAGAATACTGTGGCAAAGACTGAGAAACTTGGATATTGTGAATAAACCTACAGCTAAGCATCTTCCGGATGTCTTAAATAGACCTTCTGATATTAATGATCGTTTTTTGCAATTCTCAAGAAATGACCGACAGACGGATCCAAATTTGATAGAATATTATTTAAATAATATGAAAACAAACATAGGAGAAAAATTTGAGTTTTTTGCT